>JARHVA010004672.1:820000-1479775 GCA_037957365.1 Torreya grandis
TTGTAAGGTATGATCTTATCATCACGTGCTTGAAATTCATTAGTTAATTGATTGATGATGATCTCGGAGTAACCAAAAATAAGGAGATGTTAGATACCCCACCAAATTTCCATGTTGAGACATGTTATTAAACCTTCATATTTTGTTATTTTTTTATACATGGGAATTTAATGTAGAATGCCTTAGCAATATAATCTCCATTATGTTTTACCAGTAATATGCCTACTCTAGATCCATGATTTATAAAATATCCATCTAATTTTTTTTTGTCAAATTAGGGATTCATTGACTGCCATAATTACATCATCTAAGAATTATGTAATGATGGTGCCTTTCTATGGAGTGATACCTCTACTAGTACATCTTATATAACTTGCCCTTTGATTGCCTTTTTATTAACATAATCTAAATCAAACTCACTAAGTAACATAACCCACTTAGCCATCCCACCTGTTATAGTGCTTTTGGATAAAAGATACTTAAGAGGGTCAATTTTAGCAATGATTTTAATTTGATTATTAATCATGTAATGCCATAATTTTTGGGAATAAAAAACAAATACATGACAAGCTTTTTATTTTTGAGAGTAATTTAATTCATAAGATATTAACATTCTACTCAAGTATTATATTGCTATTTATTTTCCATGATCATCAAGTTGTGCTAGCAATGCTCCAAGGGCATATTGAGTAGCTAAGATATATAGTAAAAAGGGTTTACTGACAACTGCTAGCATCAATACTAGTGGCTTGGAAAGATATTTATTGATATTATTGAATGCCTTTTCATAATATTCTATCTAGGTAAAATATATATCCTTTTTAAATAAAAATTTGAATGGGTGATAGATATTTGTAAGCTGAGAAATAAACCTTTTGATGGATTGTATCTTTCCTTGTAATCTTCTGATATGTTTAATATTTTGATGTGGTGCCATATCCATGATAGATGAAATTTTTGAAGGATTAACTTCAATTCCACATTTTGAAATAATAAATCCTAACAACTTTCTTGATGTAACACCAAACACACATTTTTATGGATTTAGCTTAATGTTATATTCTTGCATTCTCTCAAAGATATGGCAAAACACCTAAGGATGATATATTCTAGATTTAGATTTATACAAAAATTCTTCCACATAATCCTCCATAATATCATTAAACATGTCATGAAATATAATGGTCATTTCCCTTTGATATGTCACCCCAACATTTTTCAACCCAAAAGGAATCACCTGATAGCATAATATCCCTTATGAAGCTGTAAAGGCTATTTTATGTTGATATTATTCAACAATTTTTATCTAATTCTATCCTAAAAATCCATCCATTAAATATAGAATTTAATGTCCTATAGTGGAATCAATGATTATATCTATGTTAGATAATGGAAATTCATCCTTTGACCATGCTTTATTGATATCATAGAAATCTATGCATACTCTGATCCCCTCAAGTTTCCTAGATACCAACACAATGTTTGATATCCAATATGAGTAGTTTATGGGGTGTATAAAACCTATAGCCAATTTTTTTTAGGTCTTCCTTGACTAGCAGTGTTACTTTGGGATGCATTTTTATGAGTTTTTACTTTCCTAGATTTACATCTGGAAGCATCACAAGGTGGTGAAATACTAACTCTATATCTAACATTGAAATATATTCATAGGACCATGTTAATATATCAAAAAACTCATGAAGTAGTAGTGTAAATATATCTCTTTCCTTTGGATTGAATGATATAGCAAGATTTACAATCTTTGGATCAACTTTAATACCAATGTTTATAGGAATGGTTTCTTCAAGAAGTAGATTGGATTCATATTTATAAGCTTAGGGTGGTTTAGGAAGATGAAAATATTATTTAACCTCTTCATGTTTTGATGTAGATGTAGAACTAATAGACTAACATAATTTATGTTCCCCAAAATATGTTGAACTTACTAGTTGTATTAGAAAACCTTTCTTATGATCACATGTAGCAATTTGATCCTTGATTCTTAATAACTCAGATATTGCTTCATCATTTTTAAAATGGTCAAGTTGGGGTGTAGATTGCTAATCCAATTGGATTAGAGAAGGATATGTAAGGCCAATTTTTAGAATGGCATTTTCATGGAAAATATTAGTAAAGCTATATCTTCAAAATGGCTGATGATGAAACCTATCTTGTTTTTTGATGAATCATCTTCTGACTCTCTGGAAGAGTCACTTTGGGAAATTTTTAGATGTAATTAAGTGGGTTAAATCCTAGACCATTGTTCCCTTCATTATCTTTTAGTGTTATTGGTTCAATGGCACCTTGTTCATAGAGACCAAGACCTTTACCTTTGTAATGCATTATTTTACACATGATTGATTTATCAATAGGTTATCTATTGGTGAAAAAACAAGTAACTAATTCATCTGAATAAAACTCGGAGGAATTTGAATCATCAATATGTTCATTAGAAAGGAGCCCTCCCTCAATAAATTTTATCTATCTGATCTTTTTAACCATTCTTTTATCTTTTAGATGGTTTGGTCTACCATATTAATTAGGATTGGAATGTATTTTACTTGTATAAAAATATTGAATAATGTACTCATTCATGCCTTGATCAATGATTTTGAAATGGGAAAAAGTAGAAGATGATGGTTTTTTGGATAATAGAGTGGATGGTTGCTCAACAGATGGATTATTAGAAGCTTGTTCAAAGGATGGCAAATTGGTTAATGCTTTTTTAATGGACATAGATGGATTTGGAGTATTTATCCAACCACCAAAGGGAAGTGTTTGAAATAAAATCTCAAGATTAAGAAATGAAGGGTAATCCTCAACATGGGTAAAATTATCTTATATGATTGGGAGATAGTTGGATTTGTGATATTTACCTTCCAAATGTCTGCAATATTGGAAGGGATGAGGATCCCCTTGAATAGTTACTTCCATTCCTACATGGGAAAATTTCAAGCACTGATGAAGGGTGGATGGAATGACATTAATGAATTAGATCCATGGGCTTCCAAGGAGTATAATATATGTTAAATCAAGATCAAGAAAATGAACAAGTGTTTCTTTAATGACAGACCCTACCATTATTAAAGATGGATTGTATTGATAGATTATCACTCGTTATTATCATATACCTTTATTGTTATGATATTTTCATGTAGCATTGTTACTAGATATCCAAGATGTTTTATGTGTCTTAGTGTACATATTTTAAGGGATAAACCATTATCCATAAAAACCCTGTTTAATTTATGCCAATAAATAGTAAATTCTATATACAAGGGGAGGTTATGCTCTGAACCTAAAGGAGAAATATTGGAATGATCAAATGTTACATGGTTATTTATTGCCAAAGAATCTATCAATACTTTAAATTTTATGGGATTAATATTTTGAGGAACATTGGACTCCTAAATAACATTATACAAAATGTCTTTATACAGGGGGAAGTCTTGAGAAGGTTTAAAATGGATATGTTAGCTGGTGTTTTCTCAAGGTGATCTATAACATTATACTTAAGTTCAACATTAGATGGGGATGAACATGGTAAGATGAGATTTGCACATCTTGTAGTGATTGTGCATTCATATTTTGGCAAAGTGTCAATGTTAACATGTTTATGTACCATATCAATGCTATTGATTATGGAATCAAATAGGTGATTAGCTTGGTTGACATTGCTTGATTCTAGTTGCTCTTATTTTTATTTACACTTACCTTGCTCATGATTAGGGAATAGGTCTTGGTATATCCCTAATTTATGGTTATTAGATTGTTTGGATGAGGATATTTCTATTTCTATGCCACCTTTATCAATAATATCTTGAACTTAATGTTTTAGGTGCATGCATAAGTTTGTTGAATGACCTCTTATCTTATGGTATTCACAGTATTCATCCTCTTTGTACCAATAAAGTTTTGGAACATTTTATTCAAAAGCCTTTGTGTTTGGACAAAAAATCATGTTTTCATGGGCCAAATTTTATAAAAAAAAATTGTAAGTGTCACCTAATTGAGTAAACTTATGTTTTGGTCGTCCTTGTTTTGGTTGCCCACCAGGAATTGTGATTTTATGGGTTGATTGGTTATATATTTGAGTTTATGGGTTCTAAATTTTTTTTACATCTATTACACCATCCCCAACAAGTTTCTTATTTTTAACAAATAATTTGGGTTTGTCTACTAGTTTCGAGGATTTACTATTATCTAGTTTAAATATTTTAATTATACCCCTATTGATCAAATTTATTTCTACATGAATGCCCTTTTTGATAATCTTGTCAAAAGATCATGGGAAAAGAAATAGTAAGTGATGTCCTAAATATAAATTCAAGTTGTTCATAAAAATTTCCACCAACTCTATTTCTAGAAATGACAATGAAAAGCATCTTGCCATTACCCTCCATATTTCAAGGAAAGAAGCAAAGGTTTTACCATTTTTTTATTTGTTATTGTGCAAGTCTAGAGTGGTCAAGTCTTTCTCATTGTTATAAGAGAAGTGATGGCCAAAAAATTTAGATAGATCTTAAAAAGCAAAGATAGATCCTTTTATTAGTCTTGAAAACCATTCAAGGGCCTAGCCTCTGAGGCTTCATGGGAATAGATTTAATATGAACTCATTGTTATAAGTAACATCTGCACATGCATGATAAAAGCTTGTTAAATGTTCCCTGGGATCTTCTTTTCCTTTGTACTTATCAAATTTAGGGAGATAAAAATATTTGGGGAATTTAGTCATTTTGCTCACATCAAAGGGATATGAATAAATATCTTCAAACTTAAACTACTTTTGTCAGTTTTAGGAGCCATCTTGCAAACCCTAGACCCTATCTTTGATGTTTTAAAATTATTGCATTAGTAAAGGGGATAGTTGATCTATTTGACTAAAAGCATTAGGTGGTTGATTTGTAAATTGTTTTGTTTGTTGGAGTATATTTGAAATTTTTTTGGGAATTTGATTTTTATAGTTAAGATTAATAAGCTGGGAAAAATTATCGGTGTTATAACCAAGGTTTTTATTAGTACCAAAATTCATTTGACTTGAATTTAGGTTTAAACCAAAATTGGTATGGGTTGGGTTTGGATTTTGGGTAGAACCAACATTAGGAATATATGTAAAATTTTAATCTACTTGGTTTACATTTGGGTTAAAGTTTGGGTTATATGATGTATTAGTGCTAGAGTTCATGGGATTGGAATTAGTATTTTAACCAAACCTTGCTTGGTTAAACACATTTAGATTATTTTGTTAAGGAATTTTAGGATTTAAACTAAATTGGTTTAAACCTATGTTTGGGTTAAATTTATTATTTGGGTTATTAAGGCTAAGGATAGCATCGGATTACATTTTATTTTAGCTTGAAATAACATTGGGATTTGGGGTGGATTTAAATGAAAGAGTTGGGTTAGAACTAGATTGGTTTTGATTTGGATTAGGATTCAGAGGAACCAATCCCAACAAAAATTGATTTGATGCATTTAGATTTATACTCAGATTGTTGAATGTGCCTGAAGCAACATTCAAGCTAGGATTTGGTACTTGATTGGGAAAACTAGAATATGCATTAAAGTTTTGGTTAGGATTGGATATGATGGGTGAATTTTAAAAACTCTAATTTGGATTGATTTATGAGTTTAAATACATTTTCACACTCTGATTTATTTGATCATAACCCTACAAGTTTTGGTGTATACCCAAATTAGATGTAATCAAATTTTGGTTACTTAGACTTGAGTTAGATGGGAGACCCATATTCAAGTTGGGATGATTTTATTATATGATGGGAAAACTTGAAATAGGATTCAAGTTTTGATTAGTGGGTTGTAAGATTGGTGAGGTTGAAGTTACATTCAAATGTAGATTATTTGGATGGTTTTGTAAACTCATATTTACATTCATGGTAGGATTACCAAATGGATTATTTGATTGGTGAGATTGAAAATTTAGAAACTCTTAGTTTTCTTGATTTGCATGGATTTTTATAAGAAAACCATGTGTAGACACCAGAATTGTGTCTAACCCTTGTCATCCTCCCCTTAACCCCTGTCGACCATTTTCCCACAAGCCTTACCCCTGGTAGCATGTAAGAATGAGCAGAAGGCTAAAATTAGCCTCTTTCCCCATTTTGCATCTGCTGACACCGGTCACTACTCGATCGACGTCGCTGATGTCAGTCACCTTTTCGGCTGACATCGACATTCCTGTCGGTGTTGGTCAGCCTTAAACTACATCTGTTAATTCGTTTCTCAATCCATTATCCGTTATTCGGTTGCCAATTGGTTTGGCAACCAGTTATCGGACCTGCGGCATCAAAACATTTCTTTGATCCAAACCCCGCAACAATGATCAACTAGTTTTCTTGCATCCAACCAAATGATCAACCAATTTCTGGCATCCAGTCATTTGTAATCATCTCTCGTGTTCTCTCTCTGGTACAAGGACTCTGCATCGGTCTGCTACATCAAACTTCTTCAACACAGTGACAACATCAATCATGTCTTTGACTTTTATCTTCGGCATATAACAGGTAAGCTTTGCTCAGTGTTTTTGTTTTACTCTCTAGTTACTATTTTTATTTAATATCATTATCCAAATCTTTTCAAACCACAGCCCTGACCTTTTCTACCCGTATCACCTCTATCTACCCTCTGTCAGTCTGTAACTTTGCCCAGATCCCTATCCAAAACCCTTAAACAAATCCCTCTGATTCTTAAACCAGCTTCCCGAACCCTCAGACAAAAACATCTGACCTTTCTGAAAATCCTAAGACCTTATCCAGACCCGACCAGACCCCATCCAAAACTGTTGCCTTGACCGATCCTGATCATTACCCTGACCGACGCCGGCACTTTAATCGATGTCGGCACCCTTCCCTGACCGACGTCAGCACAGAGATCAACACTGGTGACTGTGTAGAGCATTTTGCTGCATATCAAGTACGCATTTTGTTTTCCATCTTTTATTTCTTTCATTCTGTCTTTCATTATTTCTACTTCAATCAAATATTCTATTTTTAATCAGTGGGTTGATATCCCTTAAGGAAGTCTTCATACTTCAGGGATCAAGCGTTTGCTTGACATCCCACCGTCTCTTCATCTAACATTTTTTCGTGTTTAGTCTATTTTTCTTTGCAGGTGTCATTCCTCCACAGCCAAAGAGGAGTACCTTCCAACGTCTGATTTCGGTGCGCATGACCATATCTAGGTAACATCTAGCCTTGACCATTTCTTTTAGTTTTTTAATTCTTCTTTGAATGTAGAAAGTGATTTAGTGTAGAAACATTCTGGCACGCCTGGTGGGACCCTAGGGCCTTCCTTGGGTTCTTTCTTTCTTTCGTTGATATAGGTGCATTAGGTTCCTTCCTTTTCGCCTCTTTCGTCTCTTCTAAACGACATCATAAATAGGACTAAAAAGAACTTTTCTTTTCTTTCTTGCACTTCTAGACTAGTCAAAACTCATATTCTTTGACTCTTTCTCCATTCGTCTTCATACGAACAAACATTTTGACTTGGACTTAAAACACTTTGCATTCATTTCTGTTTGCTTGCATTTCTTAGATCACACTTAGTAATTAATAATCACATCATGAATTAATCTAGTCCACTTGATGTTACACGACCAAACCACTTGCACAAAACAAACATCTTAACTTACCTGAGACAAGGCCCGACTGGGATTTCATCCCCCAGTGGATACCTTACCCGTCCCGGTGATCTTACTTGGATTTCATCACCAAGGGGAAAGCCCACTCTATTCTCTGGCAGAGTCTAATCTCTAGGGGAAGTATATTTTGGCTAAGCGCGCCCAGTTTATCACTGGACTCGTGAAGTGAGGGGAGCTTGCTCCTTAGCACTAGGCCTTGTATGAAACCTAACACATACTTCTTGACCACCATAACTAACCTGAAACCATCCATAGACTACTTCTTCTAGGACCCAACTCAAAATCCAATCTTCCTCTACACATATTATAAGGCATAAGCCACTATAATCCTAATAATTTACTTCTAGGGTTTTAGGATCTGCTTGTGTTCTTCATCTTTTTAGTTCTTATCTACTTGTTTGAGCTTGTGAGGACGTCCTTTCTTGCCTTGAATGGTTCTGACTCATAGCCAAGCCAAGGCTCTAGTCGATCACGCGAGGCATCATCCGCTTCTGTCTACCCCATCCATAACCAGTCCTATAATGGAGTTCCACTCAGAGACTAAAAGAACTCCTACTAGACCATCCCCAACACAGTCGCCTATTATCCTAGAAGGGGACCAAGATTTCACATGATTCTTGGACCTCAATGTCAAAGCTCTTCAAAACTATCTCGTGAGGAACCCAATGCGAGACCTTTCAGGAGAAGCGATGGTAACATCAAAACCGTTCGCTACCCAACCTTTTGCCTCAACCATTAACCTAACCATGGCCTATACGCAAAGTTTGGCCTCCCCATCTATTTTTAGACCGACCTCCATCAGGGTTCCATTACCCCCTCAACCACCTACAATTCAACCAAGTTCTACATCATACCAAAACTTGATTGTCTCGACCCCACACACTCTTGCGCCCATATATGCGGGAGTGCCTACCTCACCCTTTGTCAATGCTATCACACAACCACCTTTGGTGATATCTACTCAGCTTATGCCTTCTACCTTCATAACCCAACCACCTTTGGCCTCCACTTCTGTCCCTGCAACTAGTCATTCGTACATTGCACCCTTACTGGTACAACTGACTACGTCGTATGCCTCCTCTAGCCTCTTTCAAGCACCTTACAACCTAAGGGGCACCTCATCTGCCAATCTGTCAGTATATCTCATCAAAATGCTGATGGATAAAATGTCCAGTCTCGAGACCTCTATCTCTAGCTCACACAATGCTCTCTCGTATGAGCAAATTTGTAACGAGCCCATTCATCCTTCTGTGCCCTTCCGACCATACCCCAACCAGTGGGAACTTCCTAAGTTTTCTCATTTTCAAAGTAAGGAATACCCACAACAACACTTATGGGCATTCAGACATGCCTGTTACCTTATCGCCCACGATGATGCGTTACTTCTACGCACATTTCCTATGTCTCTTTCTGGCCCTGCCCTTGACTGGTATAGCTCTCTTGCCAGACATTCTATCTTTTCATTCATTCAACTTGCCCAATTATTCATTGACCATTTCTCAATCAATATCACTAAACAAGTCTCAATTACAGACCTTTACTCCATTAGGCAATTTGATGATGAATCAATAGTCGATTTTGTCATCTGTTGGAGAGGCCTGATTAACCAGCTCTCCTTCTTGCCTCAACCTGAGCTCATTGAGCTCTTTTCTTGAGCATGTGTCAGACACATCTCCTCCACCTTACAGATTCAGACATTTTACACTTTCGATGAGGCTTTCACCATGGCTCAAAATCTTGAACTTCGCACCATTGAAGAAGATAAGGTCAAATTGTGTAATACTAATGCAAGAACCAATGACCATTCTTCTTCCAGACCTTCTTCTTCTGCCAATTCTGAATCTAAAGGAGTGGCCAACACTGTGGTCGTCAGATCACCATCTTTGACAACAACTAATCAACCTCAACCTTCAACATCTCAAAGCATCACAAAACAATTCCAACAACGATACATACAACCCTTCCTTAACCGTCTTCCTAGCCACAACAATATTCAGACCATGACAAATGACTCTCATGACCATCATATACACACAGTCAACACGATTTCACCTCTTGTCCCTGACCAACCTCCATCACAGGTAGAAGAGCCATCTTCTCCCATTTGTCCATCACAGGTAGAAGAGCCATCTTCTCCCATTCATCTTCCACAGGTAGAAGAATATTCTTCTCCTATTAGTCCTCCATCGACCTCTCCCATATTGGAGGATGCTTTGACCACATCAACACTAACTACCTCACCTTCATCCTTCTTATCATCCATAGATGATCATACCTTTTCGACTCCTCAACCACATGTAGAAGCCATGACTACTCTGGCACTCTTTCCACTTAAAGAGCCCACATCTTCAATCCCTTCTCCATCGAGAGAAGAACCGTCCACATCTAAGTCCAAACTCGTGCAGGCGTCCATCATGCCCAAAGAGATTAAACCTCTTGGTGTTCGCCCCACATCTAACCTCACCTCGCATAAAGGTGGCCCTTAACCCAAACCAAAGAAGGCTACTAAACCACACTGGAGGCCTCCTCCCCCACCTTCGTCATTACCTTCAATTTTAGGCCCGCATCCATCCACTTTAATAGGAGTTCTTCCTACTCCCATACTTCACAGAGGCAAGTCGCCTCCATTACTCTATCAACCCGTTAGACTTATATCTCCTCCAAACCATCGACCAACACCTCCTAAACCAAAGTCACCAACCCTCATTGCAACAAAACTTCCAGACCCATTAGCAGGTTCTTATGCCTTGTTGTTACGGCAATTGTTGCACTCCTCTCGCATCTATCTCCTACCTCTTAAACCATATCAATCTCTCAGACCAAAACCACCCTGGTTCGATGACACTCACATTTGTGCATATCATCGCACGCCTGGACACGACACCGAGCATTGTTGTGCCCTCAAGGTTGCCATTCGCCAATGTCTAGGGAATGACACCCTTCTTCTCGACCACATCATCAATAAACCTTCAATACCACCCCACTCATCAACTCTCAGATCAAGGCCATTTTGGTTCGACAACTCTAAATTCTACCACTATCACCACACTCTGAGACATGACACTGAGCGTTGTTGCACTCTTAAAGCTGTCACTCGTCAACACTAGAAAAAGGATTCCCTTCTCATCAAGGATCCTCTTGACCACCCCTCCGACAAATCATCAACACCAACCCATGCTTCTCAAACCTCATCACCTAAATCAGGATCTCCACACCAGACTATGGTCCCTTTGCCACCTTTAACCCCCTTATTTGACATCAACACAGTCCATCTGACCACTAAACCTCAACCGACCTTAACCAATATGTCAAACATTCTCCCTAGCCGCTGGGGGAATTCAACCTTCATCCAAACCTCGAAAAATTGTTCAACCCAGTCTCAATCAAATATCAATCACTCCTTTAATCCTAAATCTCGACCAAGTGTCCATCGACCCTACCTTCGATCCAACATTCGACCAGTCTCGACCAATCAACAATCAAATATCAATCAACCAAACATTCAACCCAAACATTCAACCAACCTTTTTATCAAAACATTCAACCAGTCTCGACCAATCAGCGACCATATCAACCAACTTCACATCCACTCATCAATCAACACCTGACCAATCTAGAAAGAGGAAAATGGGGCAAATTTGCTCCTAATTGACTTAGACCTTTCATACACACACAAGCATGGACCAGGGACTTATCAGAACCTGAGCCTCTTAATGTGTTACATCTGCGACCATTCTACTGCTAGTTGAGTACTCGTCCACTTGACACTTAACTTGAGCTCATCCCTTGAGCAATCCCCATCCCCTTGGTCCTAATTCCTTTCATCCCTATTCCTATTAACAATTCCTCTATAACCCTTTTATAATGTATGGATGCTTTGTCCTAATAAAAGGGAGCCCTTGACCTTCTATAATCTTGTCCATGACTCACATTTCTATTAAAACAAATCAAGATGTCAAAATATCCATGGTCACCATATCAATATCAAATCAAAAGGTAGACTGCTCCCTCGAAGGATAGCTGTACTATCATTACTATAACTAATAGACTACTCCCTTGAAGGACAGCTATTCAAAATCCCTTATATTAAAGAAAATTCTAGACCACTCCCTTGAAAGATGGCTATGACTACTCTGGCAATAAACAATACTATCTTAGAAGCTTCCCGCATTGATTAGGTTCACAACTGATCACCAAGCACAATGACATCTCTATGCAGACTTCCTGCGTTGATCAGTCTGCACCAACCAAAAAAAAAAGGGGGCAAAGTTATCTTTGCTCTTAAAATGGGTTACCCTATTTCCTCCTCTTATCACCTATTCAAGGGACTTCGAGCTCACTTTAATGTCAAAGTGATTCGATTACCGTTCTAACACAACATCTGGTCAACGACATCATGCATGAATGGGGCTCTTGGTTCTAATAACCCCTATCTATGTTGTCATTCTGGTCCTTGTCAATGAAAGAACAATATGCCTTTCACTTCATCTACACTTTGGTCACATTCACCTTCATCACTTGTCAAACCTAATCAACTCAACTCAAATCTCTTTTTAGGCCACTCCCATAGCCTATTCACACTAGTTTCTATGGACACCAATACACATGGAAACTATCAACCAGACAAAATTTATGTTAAGCATAAACCAATACTTGCTAAAGCATAAATAGACCTCAATTCATCTTTACAATACATCCATCATGAATATGAAAAATTGCTAGGGATGAAAGACTCCTCAACCAATGTTGCAGAATACACCATTTGGAAAAGGCTATAACATCTCTTTCTCCTCATCATTTCGACCACTTTGACCACACCAATCATCAACCAATCTTCTCAACTAGTCGAACTACATTGGTCTGAGGCCCAATGACCAGGGCTATGTAGGTAGCACTCAGATGATACGACATCATCTGGGGTTAGCTTGACCACCCTCATTTGTTCATCTCTTTGATGGACAAACCTTCTTTCCTCCTTTTGACCATGACCTTACCCTCGACCAAGACCAATCCATCCCTTCGACCCTCTTCTTCCCTTTTTGGGAGAACTACATTGGCCTGAGGCCCTTCCACAAGGGCTATGTAGGTAGCACTCAGTTGACATGGGGTCTTCTGAGGTTAGCTCGGCCATTCCTTTGTCCATTCCTCCACCTCGACCAATGACCATTGGAGATCATGCCTATCTCCTCTGACCTCAACCACTTCCAAGACAATGTTGCCTTGGTTGTTTTTGCTTGTATGCTACCTCATGACTAGTAGCAGGATTGTGCATAGACTATTTTTAACCCTCACAAGTATAGGATTGCAAGCTGGTTGATCCGCACTACTTGTGACATTTTCGTGTTTTTTAGGAGCACTTCCTGAGCCTGGGATACCTGGAACACGATGACCATTTGGAGCTTCAGCTTCGATTGAATAACCCACTCAACAAATGCCTAAATGTTGGGGCCTAGTTACTTCAATTTTGGCACTCCTTGACCCTTGACTTGTGACAATTTGACCTGACCATCTTGTGTAGTGGTATGCGTGCAATCATGACTTTTGTAGCGTTCACCCTCACCCCTCTTTTTCATCCACTCTTTGTCAAATCAGCACCCAATTCTCGGTTCCCTTCCCTTGACTTCTGCTTTGAGGGGGAATACCTCATCCATCATTAGGGCAATCCAATCCTCTTTTTTTTGTCTTGTAGTTCATTTGAACAACCAACAAGACAGAATCGACCTTATCCCACACCTGGGGCAACCACCTCCTATTTTTGTCTTGCAATTCATCCAGAACAACCAACAAGACAAAAAGAGGCAAATGTAGACACCAGAATTATGTCTAACCCTTGTCATCCTCCCCTTAACCCATGTTGACCATTTTCCCACAAGCCTTACCCCTGGCAGCATGTAAGAATGAGCAGAAGGCTAAAATTAGCCTCTATCCCCATTCTGCATCTGCTGACACCGGTCACTACTCGATCGACGTCACCGACGTCGGTCACCTTTTCGGCTGATGTCGGCATTCCTATCAGTGTCAGTCAGCCTTAAACTACATCCATTAATTCATTTCTCAATCCGTTATCCATTACTCGGTTGCCAATCGGTTTGGCAACTGGTTATCAGACCTGCGGCATCAAAACATTTCTTTGATCTGAACCCCATAGCAATGATCAACCAATTTTCTTGCATCCAACCAAATGATCAACCAATTTCTGGCATCCAGTCATCTGCAATCATCTCTCGCGTTCTCTCTCTCTAGTACAAGGACTCTGCATCAGTCTATTACATCAAACTTCTTCAACACAGCGACAACATCAATCATGTCTTCGACTTTTATCTTCGGTGCGTAATAGGTAAGCTTTGCTCTATGTTTTTGTTTTACTCTCTGGTTACTATTTTTATTTAATATCATTATCCAAATCTTTTCAGACCATAGCCCCGACCTTACTTCTACCCGTATCACCTCTATCTACCCTCTGTCAGTCTGTAACTTTGCCCAGATCCCTGTCCAAAACCCTCAAACAAATCCCTCTGATTCCTAAACCAGCTTCCCAAACCCTCAGACAAAAACATCTGACCTTTCTGCAAATCCTAAGACCCTGTCCAGACCTGACTAGACCCCATCCAAAACTGCTACCTCGACCGACGCCGGTCATTACCCTGACCGACACTGACACTTTAATCGACGTCGGCACCCTTCCCTGACTGACGCCAGCATAGAGACCGACACCGACGACTGTGCAGAGCATTTTGCTGCATATCAGGTATGCATTTTGTTTTTCATCTTTTATTTCTTTCATTCTATCTTTCATTATTTCTACTTTAGTCAAATATTCTATTTTTAATCAGTGGGTTGATATCCCTTAAGGAAGTCTTCGTACTTCAAGGATCAAGCGTTTGCTTGACAGCCCACCGTCTCTTCGTCTAAAATTTTTTTGTGTTTAGTCTATTTTTCTTTGCAGGTGTCATTCCTCCACAGCCAAAGAGGAGTACCTTCCAACATCTGATTTCGGTGTGCATGACCATATCCAGGTAACACTAGCCTTGACCATTTCTTTTAGTTTCTTAATTCTTCTTTGAATGTCGAAAGCGATTTAGCGTAGAAACACCATGACTAGCTTGGGATGAATATTCACACAAAATAGCTTTCCCTTTATCTTGGGAGACTTGTGGATGAGTTTTTGAATAAGGAATGAGAGAATTACTACCCTCCAAATAGCTTTGTGGATTTTTTTTATTAACATTGGTAGAAGAAGGATCTTTTCTTGCAATAAGATATTACAATTTATGCACATCAAAATTAGAAGGGAATTTGGCACCAAAACCCAAGACTCAAATCAACACTTCATTTTTATTTGACATGAAATATTATTCTGGGGATGGTGGAGGTTGGGTAGCTTTGGGTGTACCTTCATCTTGATATGGCACTCCCTCCTTTTCTTCATGTTCAGTGATTTCATATATTTCTACATGATGCTCTTGACCAAGCAACTAAAAGGGGTCATTACCAAAAGTATCTTCCCTTGAAAGAGGATTCAACATGGCCATTTGACATGTAATAGGCATGATTTGGAAAGAAAAAGTAAAATATTTAAAACAAAAAGATGATCTAAACTATTAATACAAACTAAAGATTTGACTAAAAAATTTAAACTTTTGAACCAATTATTTTAAGGATGTGATTTTAAAATAATTAGTTTAAAATAAGGATTTTTAGCACATGGAAACTCATAAGGAAATAATAAACAATTTTACTCTAAATAAATAATCAATCGCACAAAAATGGTGAAAACTAGGTAGAAAGGTCATGAACAACTATTGGGCTTTCCGTTGTCACTCACTCATTCATGTTCTCAGTTACAACCTAATGTTTCGAAGTGATAACCATGGAGGATCCTACCATTTCCATGGCCCACTGAGTTCAATTTCAAATTTGTGTTGAAAGATACTTCTCGACATGAACCACTAATTGATGCACTAAAAATAAATGGAAAAAAGGTGATCCTAGGCTTAAGGTATATATAAGCTTATCTAGGGGCAATAAAACTATAGAATAAATTAATAGAGTAGATACATACTATTAGGTCTTTCTCTAAAGTGTGAAACATAGCTATAAGGGACTCAGTATGTTGACAATCAGTAATATCAAATCTTAAGTTAGTTGTTGAAACCATGGGTATTGGAGCATGAAATCCCCTCATTTCATAGTGTGCTTAAAACACACAACTACTTAAGAAATTAAAGAAACTACATCTCAATTTATATACCCTATTATTAAATGGGGTTTGTACTACCATGCAGTGATGAAATCCATAGTCGATAGAGCCTCTAAGAAAATAAAATTGAAAAGTAGATACCTATTTCTAATTTCCAAGTTTTGTCATCAATGTAACGTTAAGGAAAGAATATACATGGATATCACTTGGATAACATAGATAAATTGTGAAAACATTTATTATTTTTAAGTATCTTTACCAATGTAACACCAAGGAAAGAGCATATATGTATTTCACAACCAAAAATAAATATAGTGAAATAAAATTGATGTAATTACTAGGAATTTGAAAAATAAAAACAAGAATGTTAGTAACAAGAAAAATTAGCTTTTATATTTATTATTTGTTGATTCTCTTTAGCAAGCATCCTGTAAATAAGGTGTTAGATTGTTTATTCTAGCTGAAAAATAAGATAACCTACAATGAAAAAGTGAAAACCCACGAAAAACAAGAAAAAAATAAATCTATTACAAAAATGTTGTTACATAGTCAAGTCAAAAAGCAAAATTGAAAAATGATAATGTAGGTAAAACATAGAGAATAGAAAATAGAAAATAGAGAAACCCATGTTTACTAGATGATTTTTATACACAAAGTAATGATTTCACTATGAGGACTGATAAATCCACTATCGATAGGGACAAATTTGCTATGAGAAATGATGAAATTACTACACACAAAAGTGATTTCACTACACAAGCAATTTTGCTACAATGTCTGACAATTTCACTGCAGAGTAGAATGATTTTAATATTCTCTTAAAAAAACATTATTTATAAATTAGAACTTTGTTGACATGAAAAGAACATAAAATATATATAAAATGCATGGAAAAGGAATGATTTTGTTGTTAGGTCCTATAATTTCACTGCTAAAGTCTCTGAATTCACTGTTATGTAGGACAAATGTACACAACCAAATAAAAGACTTGTGATAGCAACATGTAGTCTATACCAAAACTTAAAAAAAATAAAGATTAAATATAAAAGGAAAGCATAAACAATAAACACCAGAAGAGAAATGTTATATAAGTGATAAAAAAAGATGATAAGAAGATTAAAAAGATGTGGGTAATGTCCCACTGAGCATGCCAAAAATGTATGAACTAAATTTAGATATTAAAATAAAGTAAATAATGATAATCTAAACTAAAAATAAACTAATCTAGAGAAATAATAAATAAATCAACAATCAAAACTTCACATTTTGAATACTCTATTGTGATGTGTATCCGATTTACTCTTTCAAGTATGTGGTGCTCACTCCTCCAATACAAAGAGTGAACAGGAAGCATTTTGGTGTAAAAGGATGAATTTTATTCAATTTGTTTCCAAGAGCTCTATAGTTTTTTATTACAAAAGATATGATTACTATTGTGAGTATGATTGTGATGATTAAAAATGGAGATTTGTAAGATTATTTATAAAATCTTGGAGAAGGATCCAACTTTAGAGGATCATTTGGAATTTTTTGATGCTTTAAATGATCAACAACTGAGGATGAGTCCTCATCCTTGAGGATGGAGAAATTTTCAACTTGGTTGAGAAAAGACTAGGGTTGGTTAGCTGACTCAACAAGACTTAGGCAATTTGCTTTGACAACTCAGGGGAGGAATCATAAGAGGTGAAGAACTTTGTGGATTTGGTTGGGATGAGGGAGAAAAAGGTGGGAGAGGTTTGAATAGGTGAAAAATACATATTTAAATATTTAAAATAAGGATTTAAAGGTGCATAATTGAATTATTCAACATGTTGAATTATTTAATTATTTGATTTTGAGATAAAATGTTATTTATTAATCTAAGAAGAATTATTAAATAGATTTAGGTTCATTTTGATGCTAAATGAAATTTAGGTGTCTATAATTCAACCTAAATGTGGTCTTGGTACCCTTGATTTTATATAACTAATATGTCACCATGGATGCATTTCAATAATGTGTGATTTTGTCAATCGCAGTCATCAAATATGGGAGGTGGAATGTCAATATAATGGCTAGGCTAATTAATGGTAAAGGGATGTAAAATGTCAATGGAAGGTATAGTGTCAATAGAATGGTAAGAGGTAGCATAATCAATGTAGAGGCTACTAGGAAAACTTATGTCATGCTAAATAAAACATCCTCAACAACCATAAAAGGCTCACAAATGTGTTCAATTCGATCTTTGAGTTTGCAACCAATGTTATAACATCCACTAATCTAAATGAAAGAAATTTGAATCCAATGATGAGATTGAAGTTAATTATACTTTTGATGCTAAATTTAACATTGGTTTAAAAATATAACCTGACTCTAAACTTGATTCTTCTTCTAGTGTGGATGTTAAAAATAATATTGGCTTGGAAATGGAACATGTTTCTAATGTATGCACAAATATGTAATGTTGAATGTTTGGAAATGGATGAGTAATGGATTATGATGTAATAATCAGTTTTTATTTTGTAATAGGCTCGTATAATAGGGATTCAACAAGGATTGGCTTGTCAAAGTGAGATTCCTCAAAGATAGGGTAATGGTTGAAAGGTGACTCAACAAAAAAATAGCTTTTCAAAGGAAGGATCCTCAAAGGTAAAAGAATGTAAAATGTCAATGGAATGTATAGTGTTAAGGGAATGGTAAAAGGAAGCATAATGGATGTAGAGGCTACTAGGAGAACTTGTGTCATGATAAATAAAATGTCCTCAAAAACTATAGAAGGCTCACAAATGTGTTCAATTTGATCTTCAAGGAGTTTGTAACCAATGTCAGAACATCCACTAATGCATTTTGATTCCAAAGCTAATTTTGAATGAAAGGACTCTGAATCTAATGATGAGATTGATGTTGATTCTAATTTTGATGCTAAATCTAATATTGTTTCAAAAATATAACTTGAATCTAAACATAACATTGGCTTAGAAATGGAACATGTTTCTAATGTAGGCATAAATATGTCATGTTGAATGTTTGACAATGGATGAGTAATGGAATATGATAGAATAATAGGTTTTTATTTGGTAATAGGCTCATCTAAAAAGGATTAAATAAGGATTGGCTTGTCAAAGTGATATTCCTCAAAGATAGGGCAATGGTTGAAAGGTGACTCAACAAAAATATGCTTTTCAAATGGAGGATCCTAAAAGGTAAAAGAATAATCAAATGGTGATTTATCATAGGTTGACTCATCAAGAGTAGGTGTTTTAATAAAAACAATAAGGATTGGTTGGTTATATTTGCTTTGGCTTAATCTAGCTCACAAAATCTTGGATTTAGACACATTTTGTTCTTTAATAAATGGTGGCTCTTGGAGAGATAATGATTGGCTCTACTATGGATCTACGATTGGATTGGATGTTAGAAATATTTATTGTTTCTAATTAAGGTTATTTAATAATCCTTTAGTAAATTTATATGGGAATATAGCTTTGAATCTAAATTATTTTAGAAGGACTACATTTTTATTCTCAATAAGCCATTTGTCAAACTAGATTTTAAAATGAGTTGGAAATGTGCTAACTAGATTATGTGGGTGGGTATTATAAGGCAATGATTGGTGTGATTTTGGATCAATCATGATATCCTTAAAGTCAATCAATGTTTGGACATATTATGTGAACCTCACATATCAGTTAAGTGAATGGTCTTGAATCCCATGGTACTTACAGTATTTGTTTGTTTAGTACTAGGGAAGTTTGAGATCATTTTCACCAAAAGGTTTAGTATGTAGACACACAATTATGCTTATTGTGACCAATTGATAAAATATGTCTCTTAATGATTTGTTAGGTAAATTTTACATTTTGGGCCATGATTGGTTTTAAAGTCTTGGTCTTTAAATTTGGAATGGTCCCAAACAAGGAAAACTTAGCTTCGATCTTGGAAATTGGTCCAAAGAGGATGGTCTTGGTTTTGGTATTTAGCACAAACCCAAAGAGGGAAAACTCAATATTGATAATTGGCCTAAATAAGAGTATTTTTTGCATATGATAATTGGTATGTCTTGGCTTGGAAATTATAAATTATCCCATAGAGGGAAGTCTTAACACTTGATAATAAACTAGTCTAAAGAAGAGTGCACTTGGTCTTGATTAGAAATGGACCCAAAGAGGATGAACCTAGTACTTAAAATAAATGTGGAAAGTGAGTTCAAAATGAAAACTAATTCAACATTGGAATTGCTTGGTAATAGGCATGTGGGTTCAAAACAAACCCCACTTTAGTTTTGTCTAGCTCAATATTGCTACGTGGGTTCAAACATGAACCCTAATTAGATTGGAATGTGGGTTAAAATTGAACTTGGATTTGACATGTTTTGAAATTTTGGTTCATAAGGAAACATTATTCTAGCATGGACATGTAATTTGGTTGAAATACTTTATGTTTGGAAAAGGTCTACCAAAAATTGGCTTTGAACATGGTCAATTTTCTGCATAGAACTTGGCATGTGTGAATTTGGTTTGGTTGTTGAAAATTATTTAAATTTAAATGGACTTGATCTAGGTCTAGCTTTAAAAGTGGTATTGGTCTAGGAATAGATCTTGATTATAAATGATATGGGGATTTTAACTAAATCTAGGCCTTGGTGAAATTTGGAAATAAGGTTGATTGTGGACTTGGTCTAAAAGGGAATTTGTATTTTGAAAATTAAGGTTTAAACTTGTTCTAGGAAAATATCCTAAACTAATTTGAAATCCACCTTACTTGACACAAATTAAGTACATAAAATGAAACATTTAATCCCAAGTGGAAATCAAGACTCAAATGTAAACTAGTTTTCCTTAGATCTATACTTTTATAATGGGTTTCAGGTTTGGTTTGAGAAGATAACTTAACTCTTGATAAAGGATTATGGATCTATGTGAATGGTGTAATGATGCTAGGTTTGAATTTGGCTCCACACTTTTGAATTTTGAAACTTGGTCATAAATGAAATTCAAACAATATAGGCCAAAATGGGTATCATAACGATGCTTTTTATAAATAAAGGCACAAATGGGTTTTGATATTGATTTAAACTAAGGCAAAAGGTTGGAACAATTTGAGTAGTGTAACACTTCTTAATGAAAAATGGTGTATGTAATTTGTGCTTTTTTGACATTTTGGACTTTATTTGATTTGGCAAAGTTTTTCTATACTCAAAAAATACATTTAAAGTAATAAGTATAACTTAAGTGCATGATCCTATGATAAAACTAACATAAGGTGTGCATAATATCTACCAAACTTCCATTGATATACCAGTTATTGAAAGGAAATAATTGTTAATCCAATAAATAAAAGTCACATGCAGGTAGAGTTTTGAAGCCCCCTATATCTTTCAAGAACTAATATATGGCATAAATTTAGATTGTCAAAGAAACTTGGCATTGGGAGGATAATCTGTGATAAGTGGGTTCAATTATTCTAAAAAACTTGATTGTATTTTTTAGATGGTCCACAAGTGACTAGAAAAAATTGGGAATAATAAATATCTATTAATGGATTCAAACCACCTAACTTGTTATGAAAGGGCCTTGTGCTTTCACAATAACTTCAACCATTAACTACTTAGTGAATTTTGATGTCTAGATTGCCACTTCACCCGAGTCACCTTACAGTTGGTCAAGTTAACTACCCAAGCACTATCCTAATGGATAATATGCTCCTTTTATATACCCCACTGAAGTGGGGTTGGAACAATTTTGGGAGTTAAAACCCCATGTCAAATTCCTCCTAAATAACTTGCGAGAAAGTGATCACAAGACAAAAATAAAAATAAAAAGAATAATTAGGTCATTTTTGAGTCATACAAGTCCCTAAGAACAAGGAGAGATAATACAAAAAAATTATTTGGGTAAACTCAATCAAACAAGTAAAATAATGTGTTTTTTTGTCATCCAAGTTCCCTAAAGTAGAGATCATAGGCATAAAGTTTTACTAAAACTACTCTAATGTTTTTAAAAAATGAAGAACCAAAAAAAAGTGATATTAGGATATCTAAGTCTAAATGTGATTTTTTTTTTAAACACCTATGGAAATTTGATTTAAATGTGACCTTTGTTTTGGAAAAAATAAAGTTGTTTTGCAAAAGTTTTTATGAACACCAAAAGACAATGTGAGATGACTTTTAAATCACTATAATAAATATGAAAATGGCTTTGTTAATGTGTTTAGACTCCTCTTTTATTTAATTCCCTACAGTAAACATTAAAACACTAATTTGTGCTTGGTTATATTGCCTAAATAAATAATAATTTTAAACTTTCAAGGTCTTGAGTTTTGGTCTCATGGTGAAGTCATTGTTTACCAAATAGGGAGAAGTCATTGTTTTCCCTAAAAGCATAAAACACAAAATCTATAAAACTTATTGAAGTCATTGATTAGCTATTATAACTATCAAAGTCATCATTTTTCCTAAAAAAGTGGTGAAATAACCAAATTTATAATAGAGTGTTACCTGACAAAGTCACCAATTTTGAGTAGCAAACTCACTAACTTCTCAAGTCAAAGTTGTTTTTTCCTAGAAGAAAAACTTTACAAGTCAAGTTCACCAATTTCAAGTTAATTATATATTTTCCATCAAAGTCATTGATACATAGTATTGAAGTCATTGATTTCATTTAAAAATATAGTAACACATAGAATGCAAAAAATTGGTAAAGTCATCAATTTCTTAGGTTGAAGCCATTGATTATTAGCCAATAAAAAATATGGGAATTTGAAGGAAAAATATAAAACTAAGGTCTAAAATTATTTTTTATTGGCTTCTAAAAAGTCCAAAAATTCTCTTATGATGCGTGTAGGGTTTCGTAGTCCTATCGTACATGCTAATATATATCATAAGATGATGAGGATGATTGTTAGTTTCTCTTGTTAGTGAAATAAAATAAGAAAAAATATATTAAACTATTATTCTAAGCCTAATACCTAGGGTGAGAAATGTAACAAATAATAAAAAAAGGAAACAAGAAGATAAAATAATACTTTTACCTTCATTGACGATTTGAATGGCTTATTGGCATAAAAGTTGGCTTGTGTTTGGCTTATGGACAATGGAGTCTTTATCGATGTTAATGATTTATGGGTATCACCTCCCCTTATTCACTTTGTTTTTTGTCTTGGCATGAGTTGGTTGTGTGAATATCCTCTTATAAATTTTTCATAATAAGTGTACACAAAAAAAATTGTCTAGGAATGGCCATGACACTTGTATTTATTATTTTTTCTGAAATAAAGAGGATCAATTGTGACCATCCAATATAAGATATAGATGTGTGGCTCATAATTGGACCAATTTTGGAGGAAAATATATTTAAATTATTTAATTAATATTTGGAATAATGGAGTAATCAATAGGCATGGCTTGCTATTTCATTTTTTTCATTGAATTTTTGAGAGTTTGCCAACTTTTAAGGTGACATCATGATAATGTCACGGCCTGATATTTGTCATTTTTTAATTTCAAAATTTATATATTCACTATTAAATATCAATTTGTAACTTATTAATTTAATTTGGTTTAATATATTAAGTGAATTTGATTAATCTTTTGGCCCTTTCTAGATTTTGGTTAAGTGCCCCACTCAATGGGTCAAAAATGTCAGTTTGCTTGGTTGTAACCTAACTAGGGATGAATATATGAGAGGTTATCATTGAATACAAGTTAATACCCCAAATATATATTCCTTCACATAATTATTTTCATTTACATCTAATGTGTGAATGAATTTGGGTTGTTTGGTTGATTTATAGGCTCAATTTGCATTATTTGTTAGAAATTGGCTTGCTATCTATTTAGACATGAAAGTGGTTAAAAAGGAGTGTCTATAGAAATCATGTTGTTATTTTGTCATGATGATAATGTATATAAATCTAAATTGTGATTTGTATCTGTCATGTACCTATGTGATTGTGAACATACTTTTGATGTAACTCATGAATATGACACCCATGTGAAACTTTTATGTAGTAAAATTCCCATCCTTTTAATATAGTATTATGTTGTGTGTCCTTGCATAGTTACTCTATGATTTAGTAATAATTAAGTTATTAGGTTTGAGGATATGTTGAGTCTATATTCATACTTTTATAAACTTTATTATAAGATAAGAAGTGGAGATTTTAGTCACTAGGGCTGAAAACCGACTTTCCCCTTTTTCACATGGATAACCCTATGTAGCACACTATGTGCACTGTGAGTCAATTCATTCATAATGGTCAATTTTATGGAAAATGTAACCTTTTAATCAAACCTTTTTTTTTTTTGGAAAGATAACCTTGTCATGACAACTCCATGTTGAGCCTTGTTGAAATAATGATGTTATTGTTCTAATACTCTTTATCTCAGGGAGCTAATATAGGATTCTATGATGATTAATTATGTCCTTCTCCCCCCAAGTGGATTCTTAATCCACACAGTGTAATTAATGTGGAATTTTACTATGTTGGTATGATTGTAATTTTATTTTTCTTTATTAATGATTTAATTTTATTTTTAAACCAACACTATCTTATTTTCAATTGAATTACCATGACTACTTAACTATTTATTGTTGGGGCTTCACTCTCCTTAAATATTTAAAAAAGAAAAAAAAATTAATTGATAAATTTATTATGAGGCTAATTGGCCATGAATTATTTTTATTGATTTATTTGAGATGTTTATTTGATTATAAAATCTGGTTTCTTGTATGTTGTAATGTTAAAAAAATCACTTGTGTTAGTATGTGGGAGAAGATGACAAATTGTGGAACAAGCTATAGGGATGAGATGGGAAATTGTATGGGTGAGTTCATGACACCATCCTTTCATTACCATATGTGTTGATTTTATATAGTATTTAGCTAAGTTAATTGCTTTCATGTTTTACTTTCACCTTGGAATGGAGCTCAATCTTTCTCAATATGATCTCATCATGGAATGGTAGTTAACTTTACATAATTTCCTTTTTCCATGGAATAACACTCATATGTTCTCAATTGATCTTGAAATAGACTGACATTTTTTTATATATAGTCATCATATCAAAAATTATTTGGGTATCATTTGACCTATGATGGAATTATGGGTATCAGGATGGTGATAACAAAATCTACGAGAGGAAATTGGTTCTATAAAATTATTTTGAAACATATGAGATATTATAAAAACTAATCTATAATAATGATTAATATTAATAAAATTTGTGAATTATAATAATAAAATCTATTTTTCAATTGTTAAGAATGGAATTTTTGTTAGGATACATCATATGTGAATCTTTATTTGGAAACTTTGATGAAAATTAAGCTCTCTTAAAAAGGAATTAGTCTAACTAAAGCATTAATTGATGTTATGATTTATCCATGTGTCTTTATAAAAATAATAAATTATTTTTGGTTTCTACAATTATGACTACTTGAATCATATTATGGCATTATATAAATAACATAGTTATTTTATTATAGGTGTATTTCCTTTTGACAACCAGTAGTTTCTGGCACATCAGGGATGATGTTTTTATAAGAGGGTAAAATAGAATACCCCTCATATTGAACCACTATACCATATTATAATTTTATGTGTTCATCAATTTTGGTGACCCCTTGTGTGTAAATAAAGTTTAAATTTTTCCCCTCCTTGTGAAATTTATTAAACATTTTATTTTTACATTAAGAATGTTTAAATAAAATTAATTCAATCAAGGATAAATTTTGATTATATAAGACTATATAATTTGATTTATAAATTATTATATTGAAAATTAAATGGGTGCATATGTATTCTAGGAAGGCTATGAGATCTAGGTAGTAGGGTTTTTAGGTAGTCTATAGGATCTAGGATCCTAGCCTAGGTTTTTGGTGGGATTGTGTAACTAGTTGGGGTGTGTAAGTAAATGTGTAAAAAAATAAAATGCATAATGTCAAAATTTTCCAAATATGAAACTTGTAATAAATTTCAAATGGATATGAAATAAAAATTTTAAAATTAAATATTTCTAATTCACCATGATTACAAATAAATTGGGCCAATTCTAGAAAAAAAATCACAAGCAATTTTTTGGGTACTTTTATATGTTGATAAATTTAGTTTGGACTACAAATAAATTAAATACCAAGAGATAAATTTTATAAAAATTGATGATTGAAACATATTTTTAAATGGTTAAAATTTATCATGTCAATAAATAATTTTTTTTTGTTATTTAAAAATTTAATCAAATTTGGATATAGTTTAAATCAATTTTTCAACTAAAATTTGCTAAGGAACTTCTCAACATGTCAAAAGCATTTCAAAATGATAGGTTAAATTTCTAATTATTTCGCATATAAATTATCTATTATTTAAATTATATTTTATTTATCTTAGAAAATATGTGCAAACTATATGAAAAATTATCACTTCTCGCTTGAGTTAATTTAAGGGTGATTTCAAACTCAATTTATTAACCTAAAATTGGGATAAAATATTATCTTGAAACCATTGTTGTGTGTCATCACTATTTAATGTGACCCCTCTTAGATAAAATGTTTAGGTGACTCTTTTATGATGTGTTTGAATTAAAATTAAAGAGTAATCATAAACTTAATCTTATGGCCTTTTTGGATAATTATTTTAGATGTCATTTATGTTACTTCGTCCCAAACTGGAATAATTATCCTAAAACTAGTGTTATGATTATTTGTCATGTGAAATGTTGGTTTTGGTCACAATAATGATTTTATATAACTATTATACACTTTTTATAGCCTTGTTAATATTTGTATACCCTAGTTTAAATTAGGGATATTAAATGTATATCATTCCAATATTAGTTTAGTTACTTATAGTTAGTTCTAAGGAGGATATCACTTAGCACTAAATTAAGATGAACTCATGTTAATATTATACCAAAATTAGGAAATCTAACAAATCTTCTTCTAAATACAAGTGTGGCTCATATTAATAATTGGTAACATCAAACTTAATGTGGGATAATAAGTGGTTATTGAGTTATCCACAAGGGTAACTAAGAAATCATCATTTGTAAGGCTAAGTGGAAAATGTTAGTTTCCTTCACAATATAAATAACACTCATTGGTGTAAAATGTGAACTACAAATAGTGTTAATTTTATATATGAAGGTGTTCATAGTATATATATAGGTAGATTGATAAGTGAGAACAACCACTAATTACTAACCTTTAGGGCACTTTTATTAGCACATGTTCTAGTCACTAACCTTAGGATGTTTTTCCTTATATTTTAAATTCACTTCCTATTCGATAACCTTATAAAATTTAAGATTGAATCAACATGTGTCTATAACTTTATATCTTTGTATTCATCTTCCTTCACCTTGAAACCCTATCTCCACTTTTGAAACTTTTTTATATAAAAAGGGTTAGAAAGGATGGGTTGAGATTACCTCAACCACTCCCATCTGATTGGCTAAGTTATCCTTATGTTTAAATACTTGAAATAGGGATTTAAACACACATAGTTATCCCACCTATTTATGTGTGTGAAATTAGTGTAGTACTATCATATAAAATCCTATATTGGTTTTAATCACTTAAAAACCTATGATTTTAACATTTCTTTGATATTAAAACTTGCCTTAGGGCTTAATAATTTAAGGGTTTTTTATTTTTGGAAGCTTTAAGTAAATTCCTATCAATGTGTAAATGAATCATATATGTGTTCCCAATTAGTCCTAGATATGAATATATTATGTTTAAAATGCTTAAATAGCTAACTCATCAGGTAAATTCCCTATGAATTAAAATATAAAACATGTGGGTTAACCCAAAGAGTTTAATTTTTTTAAATATTTTTTAAAGACCACATGGATAGAATTGGTCAAGGTCAAAGGCTCTAGTAAATTGATCCATCTGATTATCATTGAAGGTGTCTAGAAAATAGAATACAATGATCTAAGATCAAGTGATAGTCTAATTAAGATGATATCCTTTTCATATAAATATTAGGGAAATAATGTGTATTAATAATAAAAATTTGAGAAGTCCAGGTCCATAAATAAATGGATGGCTAGGAGAGAGAATGAGTAAGAGTCAAATTTGTATGCACAAGTCATGTATACTAAATCTTGGTCAAAACTAACATTTTCAAGTGTTGAATACCAAATTTAAGTGTCTATATTAATATCTTAAGCCACATCCCCAAAAATATAAATTATCCAATCAAGATTTCAATCATCTCACTAATACATATATCTCAACATCTCACTAATACGTATATATCAATTTTGAAATATTTGATTATGTAGAGGGAAATCAATGAATAATATTTATGCTTGATGATAAATATTAATTTGTGATGTATGTCCTTTCTTAGGTATATTTGGTATAATATTGAACATTTGATTAATATTGCTTAACCAAAACATGTAACAATGGGATGCACTCAATTTCCTAAATCCTTCGATCCCAAATTAACATGTCACAACATTCCATGCTATGCCAAATCTACTTAAGTATAATGAGGTATTAGGTACTCCTTAGTTATAATTAATGAATGAGAAACTTCAATATTCCCATATCATATAACATTCAATTTATAAGGTGATACTATGTCAATTGGAAGAGATAGAATAACTAAAATGTAGTAAGAACATCCCAAGGTGGATATAGTTACATCTCAAAAGTGTGTACAAAATAAAAAAATGTAATACTTATTATAATATTCAAGGATCATAGGAACCTAAATCATCATCATATATCATTTCATCTCTTATAGATACATATTTTGATTACAATGAGACATTTCAATGTACTAGAGATGAAATATTTTTCAATATGGATCCATCACCTTATACTACTACGATTTATCAACCCATGCCAACAAAGTTCTGGTAATTTGATCTATCTAATTATACACATATAATTAGGTAGTTTTATACCTATTTTTAATAGTATTCAATACATACATCATTAGTTTGATGATATGCATTATTATTTTCCATATGATACATCACATGCTTTACATTACTTGTTAATTTATTATATCATGTGTTATTTGTACTTATTATACGTACATCATACATGTTTTAAGGCAAAGGCCTTATAAAATTAAATGTAAAATATGGATATCAAATACATATATGATTCAACACATAGAAAACTTGTATCCTAAAAACTCATCATATTTATACCACAAAGAGAGAGTGTCTCATACTTAATACAAAAATGAAGTCACATGACTTGACTACATCATACATCTATTTACCTTATCTGAGGAAATGAGGAGTGATCATCATCACTCTTACCCCTATCCATAGCTATAAATCATCCCATGAAATTACTCTCATATACATATAAGGGAACATCAATCACTCTACTACTTGTTAGACCATAGCATATAGCCTTTATATTTGTAAGGAACTGATAATATGATAGGTTATCTTGAGCTCATGTATGTTCCTCATTCACTTGGCCCAAATATACAATATATGGGGAAACCATAACCTCAATTGGTGAAGTAATTAATAATGTCCTTGTTCCCTTTACTTGTGGTACATATTGCTCATACTATCTCAAATAGGTCTCAACATTACCTTCCATCTACTACTTAATGAAAAATATTGCACATACCTAAGCCATCAGCTTAAACAAATAATCATAACTTCATAAACATTGGTGGTCATATAAAATGGCCTCTACAACTTCAAGGTTTTATTGTAAACAATTGTATAACCCCATCAATCATAGTAATCTAAATATCAAAAACTAAAATCAACACACATAAGAATAATCATTAGTATTCAATAATTTCATAAATATATGTAATGAAAAGAAAAAAACATGTATATAATATACTTACCATCTCCATAGGGGTTTCTTGTGTTATGGGGCTTAATGCCAGCATGTCCCCTCCTTCTCCTATGCATATTATTGTAACTTCACCATATATTCCAAAATAAACATCAAGCCCAACATCAAGTCATGTTGTGGGTATAACACCTATAGCTACACCAACACCCCTACCACCACCACCATATCCATCACAAATAACATCTCCCATTAATGCTATAGTGGGAAACACGTGAAGTACCTACGATCTATCTCATTTATTTAATATCGAGTAGTAATACTTGCATCATTAACTACTATATCTATAAATGGAGGGTCCACATCCTTTTTTTATTGTACACTCAATCTCATCATATGTATGGGATCACACCTCTCCTTCTCAAATGGGGCATATCAATGAATTCTACCACATATGATGTTCTAGCAACTAATCTTAATGTATCCCAAATTTCTTATTGTTATAAATAAATTGGAAGTGCTCTAACTATCCATGTCAATCCATAAACCATAAAGTCATGTTAATATGTTATGTCATTTGTGAATTATTAGGCTAGTTAGGATAATATATAGGGTTTTTGTTTGATTTAATTAGTTAATAATGTCAAAAATATAGCTAAACAATCAATTATTTCTATATGTTATATGATACCATGCATGGACCCACCATGCGACATACAAATCTTCCATTATCCACCCTAAAATGTCGTAACCTTGGAGGTTGAATGATGGAAAATTCTTGTATGCCCATATCTATAGCAATATCTTATTGACAAGGCTAGTAGACCCCCTCTCCATAATTAATATATATAAATATTGATAAAAGTTTCTTAGCATAAATTATTCCCAACAATAAATAGTGTAATATCCTCCATATTTTGGATGATTGACCTTATCGCATATATAATGGCACAACCAATCATGTATGTAGTAATGAAGATAACAACCAAGATGAATAAATATTTTTTCAAACATAGAGCAGAACTAGTCATAATATTTGTTATAACCAAACTATCACATGTCTTCTCTTGGCCATCGTATCCAACCCTATAATATTATTTACCTTCTCACCTCTAAACTCTAGGTAATGAACTTACTTAACATCATTTCGCTTTATGGGTAGACACATCATATACCACACATCTTCTAAGGTGATAATAACCTCCCTTGTAGGTATAAATAAGGTGTAGGAATCAAAATTACATCACTCAGCTATAATTATGAGTAAAGGTAGATCCATCAAAACTATCCCTAAGTAGCATACATGACCCAGGCCTATAGTATTTACCCTAGACTAGTCCACTCCATTGATTCCTAACTCTGAGTGGACCCCTAAGCTATACTCATATTCATTTACACACATGTCTAATAGGATAAAAACATGAAAAAAAAAACATCAATATCTCAATTCAAATATGATAAGGTAAGAAAGGTAAATCAAAAAGTAAATACTAAAAAACTACAATAAAAAGTATAGGTCAAATTTGGCACCTAGTGGGATGATTTTGGTGATTTGAGGCTCAAATTCAACATAAACATGGTCATATTTTGTCAAAAAGGTCTTATTTTATGGTTAAAAGGATGTATTTTACAAGGAAAATTTTTATGGCCAAGGGATGGATTCATCAGTCTAGGGGAAAATTCAGAAAGTTTCTAGATTGATTACTAATGCATAAAATTTCAAGTATATTAATTTTCAAAAACATAAAAATTTGAAAAAAAATGGCCAAAAAGTGTCCATACTTCATATATTTCCTACCAAAAAAAATAACCTAATCCCTCTCATGATCCAACTAGTATGGGATAACATTTTGTCTCACTACCGTGGTCCCAAAGTTTAGAGCTCCAAATCAATATAAAGTGAAAAATTAGAGTCTACAAATCAATTCTAAATTTATAAATCCTGTTAATTTATATACTCTAAATAGGTTTATTTATTTTTTATATAACACCTCTTTAGATCTAATTTTGATATGTTATCAATGTATTTTACCTACCAACAGACATCCAAAAGTAATTTTTCATGATTATCCACATTTATTTGATATCACATGCCATTTTTATACTATCAAGACATTTATTTAACATTTAATAGCATTTTAGTGACCCTTTATAACATTATTCCTTGTTTATTCTCTTAATTATTACAACTATTTATATGCATTGCAATGGATTATTAACATATGATATCGACATATTCCCCCATATTACGTGGTGTATCTATTACATTATGCCCTTTAATAAATCACATGTCATTTGATTTACATTACCATGACACTTATAACACCCATGGGGGGCATAATACCTACACATTCCTCAACATTCACTAGGTACACAAAAGACCACAAACCCAAATAAGAGTGAATAATAATTGGGATAAGAGAAACCTAAATCAAGTAAAGAGAGAAAGGATGCATTAGATGAAACTAAAGAGAAGTGACCAAAAAATAATATTATTTAGGATAATATCATTATTTGAAAGGAACCAACTCAAAAAGTAAAGGGAAAAAAATAAAAATAAAAACATGCAAAAAAAAGATAATTTTTATCCCCATGCAAAATTTTAAGGTTACAAACAAGTACATTTCAAATAGAAAGTAGAACAGACATGAAGAAGAGGAATAAAAAGAAACACATGAAGATGAATTTGAATAATAGGATAGTGATTATAAGCACACAAAGTCATATATGGAAACAAAAGAGAAATAAGAATAATAATAATAGGAAGACATGAGTAATGAGGATAAAGGACATGAGCAATGTCTTAATTAGTGGTCTTAAATGGAGAGTAACAGTTCACATAAGGTATCCCAAAAAACATCTAATTTATAATGACTTCATCAAGCCATTTACACCTCATAGTGGGTTTTTGCTTCCAATTCAGAACTTCAAAAGGACAGTATAATACACCTATAATCTTAGACCCCTATACACAAGCATGTATACGAAGGTAAGACCAAAGGCTTGTACAATGCCATTAAAGGTCAATGAAACTATGAAAAAGGAATTAAAATCAAGATTTGCCACTATTAAGATGTTAGTGATAGTTTAAAATTTCAAGTCTAAGCCCAACTTTCAATAATTATTTGAAATGGTCTTTAGGACCTTTGAAGGTAGAATCAGTTTTACAAGAGTTACTTAAGTTTGATAGAGTACTCACAACACATAAGCCTATGTGTGTTTATAAATAGTGTTTGTTACAAGTAAAGGGAAAATAAAGCCTAAAATTGTGTTGATAGATCTTTAAGTACATTTCATGAGAGTTTAATTTCCCTCAGTAGTGATGAAATAAGTAAATAAGGCTACTTAAGGCATTGGCATCAACTAGCTTAAGAACCTAGTATAGGCTAATCGTGGCCATAATAGGCTTAAGAAGGAGAAATGATAGAGAAATAATCTATGCCACCATGGGAATATATTAAGGTTTGAAATTAAATTTAAAATATTCCAAGAAGTCATTGAAGTTACCACAAGCACCTACAGGTGGTTTGGTGCCTTGAGAGTCAATCTAGGCCTATAAGGCCTAAAACCCTACAAAAACCATCAGACCTACAACTCTACTCTTATGATAAGACAAGATAATTAGGAATATTTAAGGAAATAAAATGTTTTGTAATGCTTTTATAGGTCTCAAATAATGTTTTTTAGGTAAGACAAAATAGGGTAAATAAAAATTTCGCATAATAGTCCTCCTCGAGCTCTCTCACCATAGTCTGTCAATTTGAGCTACAAGTTTGGATACTCACATATTTAAGATGGAAATTCATGGGTACTATATCTATTAGGGAAATATGAGGAACTCTATTCAATTTACATCCATGGTGGAGAAATTTTTATTTATGGGGGAAGATTTATGAATAATCCTTAAGACTGTAAGCATGCCTAGACTACCTAGTGAAAACTCGAGGTATACCAACCTTTGATCATATATGATCATAAAACATGCATGTTACCAAGATATTTTAGGGATATTTTATGGGTTATATTTACTCAATATTCATGGCTTTATTTTTTCAATCTAGGTCATGTTCTTTATGAACCATCGTTAAGATTATAGGCCACTCTAATCCCTCTAAAACCCTTAAGGAAAACCGGATGGAAAGGAGAATAGTATTGATGACTCAAATGGCCATGAGACACCATGAAAAAATCAAGAGGATACTTAAAATCCATTTTTACTCCCTAATGGATATAAATTTATCACATGTGAGGTAAAATATGTAAGAAAATGGCTTATGAGGTCTGATTTTGAGACTATTTTCATGTTTCCAGGGCATGTTTGAATTCCTTAGTGAGTATAAATTCCTCTTGGTATCATGAAAATATATAATTATATTCAAACAACCACTCTTTAAAGTATTAAAATTAAACCTAATGAATAGCCCTAAAGGCAGGAGAAGAGATAGTCATCATTTGCATTAAGGAAAAATTATTTCAGGTTTGCTCACATGGTGAAAAAGATTACTAGAGTAGAAACACCCTTGTGTCAATATTTAAAATCCAATACTAATCTCAACACATGATTAGGGATGTATAAGTCTCAATTCTCTCACCCACTAGGAGTAAATATGCATTAAATGGGCTAATAATAACATGAAGAGTTGTAGCTAGGTGAGTAGTGACCATTTTCAAATAAGTAACTGCCTTCTTAGAAAATATGCATGACCTCTTCTTGCATGAAAAAGAGTAATAGATAAATGTCAAGTATCAAGGTGTCTTCATGGGGTCAACTATGACCAATAATAGGCCATTAACCATACTTATATACCTAAAAGGCTCATTAAAGGCCAATATGCCACTAGGGTAGCACATGGGAGGAGTTATAGGACTATTTTTACCCCTAATTCATTTTTTTAACTACTTATTAGATGAATTATCATAATCATGTCCTATACACTCCACTTATAAACCACATTATCCTTATCTTTCCTTCTCATGTTCTATAAATTGGTCTTAAAAATACACTATATGCGTCCCTCTGATAGGTATGAGAAAGTTCTACACAATTGTATTATGTAGCCTTAAGCTAATATAAGGACTTATTCAAATTTCTCCATTCTATTTATTTAGTGTGTTTCATGCTTATTTTATTTGTATAAGTGCTTGGTCTCTTTTATCCCTTTGTATGTCCTTTCTCCTCACCTAGATGCTAGTACACTATTGTTATGTAGGTTACATGGTATGTCTAGTGTTAATGACTATGCATGTAGTGAAAACTAATTGGTAGTGTCTTGAACTAGACCTCTCATTAATCATCCTCAAGTAATATTCATTTATTGTGACCTCCATATGAATCACTAATGTGTATGATTCCTTTAGAGAGAGTGTCTTAGAAATTATCCTTTGTCTTGTCCATAAGTGTTATTGAAAGATCAAGTAAAGGAGACACAACTTATAGGTGCATCACCTCCCATAGATTAGGTTTGATTTCATTCTTTATTCTATCCCTTTTCATTGGTAAAATAAGTAGGTTTAGGATTTGAACTTAGATGATTCATTAGGGGGTCTAGCCCCAAAACTATATATTTACCTCATCTATTAGTCTAACCATACCTAGAGGTGATTCCATTGTATCAACTAGATGAGGCAGGTGTGAAAATCCTTTACCTCAAATGTGAAATCCAAGATTATAACAATTTTTGGAATTCTTGGTGGGATCAAAATTTAAGGAAGTTGAAGTACTTACTCTCGGCATTTGGTGATCTCAAGTAGTTTCAATTCTCTGGTGGCATATTAGCATCCAAACTTCATGCCAAAGGTCATCACAAGGTCTTCATCAAAGGGTAAGGAAGCTAAATTTTTTGAGTTGTATTTGTATTTTTTTTATAATAGGTGCCCTAGTTATAATCTTTATTATACACCCCCTAATTCTCCTAATCCTTTTCATCATACCCCTTCCAAAACTCCTACACCTCTAATGGCTAGACCTATAAACCAAGCCTTTGTACCCTTAAATGGTGGTATACCTTTGAACCTAAATAAATTTTATGATATCCATGTTTCTACACTAAAAATACTCCCATAATTAATAGAAAAAAGCACTACCACTCTGATTAAACACATTGTAGACATAACAAACCTTTATTCCATGCATAATATGACTCAAGAGAATTTAGAAATGAGGCTACTAGCTACCGCATTAAGAGGAAAATCACTTTAGTGGTATAAATTTATATCACCTACATCCATCAACACTTGGGATGAGTTTCTAGAATGCATATGTAAGCACTTTGAGGATAGAAGTGACCACTTATCCTTAGTATAGTAATTTATCATAATCAAAAGGGCTCCTCAAGAATTTATGGTGGACTTTGACTATAGGTTTTAGAAAAAATTTGGATAGGATCCCAATATTATTTAAACCCATGATAAATTATGACTTCTTATACTATTTGGGATCCCTCAATTCTGATGTGGTATTCATGATACAGTTAATGGGTGGGAACACATTACTTGACACCTATGAATTAAAAATAAGGGAAAAATATTATATTATTCAAGTAGGCAAGCTTAAACCAAGGCCCATTATTCCATTGTTTTTATAGATATAACCTCGTATCTTATGCCTACCATTTCCCCCATACCCACACTAACCAATAATGAGTAGGCAAATACTAATCAGCCAAATAGGTTGGTTAAACTTGAAGGGATACTCAAGGCACAAAACAAGAAGATAGTGGCCTTGGAGAGGCATCAACTCCCACACCATAAATGTTACCAATATCCTTATCAATCTCCCTATCCACCTTATCATTTCAATATACGTTAATACCAAGCTAATCCTCAAGGTCAGAGGTATATCACTCATGCAAGGCCATATAACAACTTCAATCATAATTTTGACATCACTTATAGAGCATTAGTTCACACTCAAAATAACTATGATCAAGAAGGCCAATGTTTTTCATAGTGGTTAAAATATCATGAATATGGTGTCATCCCAATTGAAGGTGATCAAGCTTCTTTTATGAAATAGAATCAAGCTCTTCCCATGCAAAATAACCATGCTCCTCCTACACAACATAAAGAAGTTCCTCTTATGAGACATGGAGAGATTATTTTCATGACTCAATGTAAAATTAAAAATCAACAAGGAATGAGTGGAAAATAGTTAAAATAATAGGCTACCTTTGTTAACTTTCAAGAAGGAGAAAATTATTTTGGATAATGTGTAGTCAATCAGCTTAGAGATGCAACTAAGGTGGATAGACCTGTTACAACCAATACAAGGGATAAAATAAGGGTAGTAAATGGTGACTTAGATGTTGTGAGAGCACCTCTTTCATCTTATCAACCACCTTAGGAAAATAATGAATAATATTTAGTCCTTAAATCTCTACTAATCCAAAAGGGTCAAAATGAGAAAGGTCCATTCATACTTCAGTTCACTCAAGCTTTAAGTAGTGTTGTTACTCCTAAGTTATAGTCATACGTTTTTGGCCCTCATATTAGTATTGAGACCAATTTTATAAGGCTCATGTCACCATACCAATGGGAACATGTTTCTTATTCCATGGTAGAAATACCTCCTCTAAGAAGAGTTATCCAAACTCCATATCTCGAACAAGCAATTCGAAAAAGAAAGTGCAGTCTTAACCAACACTAGTCAAACTAATGAACCCTAACCATATAGGGTAAATAAACCCCCTCCCTTATATATATATATATATATATATATATATATATATATAAATATAATAAGAGACTCCTTAGTACATAATTGTATGATAGATAGTGGGTCAAGTACATATGTTATGCCAAAATCAATAGTGAACATGTTGGGTTTAAAATATGAGCCTAAATCTAAGGGAGTATTGAAATTAGATGGGTCTCTTGATAAGATTGTTGATGTGATTAAAGACCTATAACTTATCCTAGATGCTTTCCCCAATTAGATTATATCCCAAGATGTTTTAGTGGTTGATATACCCCCTATTTTGCCTAATGTTTATCTAAGGATTTCAATAAAAATATAGGAGGCTACTAATGTTATGATTGGTCTTATATGGTATTTAGAACTAGGTATGCAAAAAGAAAACTCCATTAGGTCTGATCCTATCTCTAGGTTTCATTTAGATCCCTACATGCCTAATCTATCCAATTTTAATTTTAATATTATTGATGAAGATGAGCACCTTGATGATCAAGGTCTAGTTGAGCCACTTGAGGACATATTAGACCTACTACTTAATGATTGGGGGATAGATAAACATGGATATGATCCATATAAGCTCATTGAAGAAGAAGGCTTGTGGATATATTATATGCATGAGGAGGAGGTAGTCATACCAACCCTTACCAATCTATGTCAAGATAATGATGAGGCATCCATCAAAAACGTAGTGGACATAAATGTAGTGGTTTAGAATGTAACATGAAAAATTTAGTGAGGATAAAATTTATCAAGGAAAAAATGTAGTGAGGAAAAATCATCATAGTAACAAAACATAGTAAAGGATGCACTTACACAAAAGATGACATAACTTTTAACTAAAGGTCTAAACTCATGAAATCACATTTTCCTTTGTTATTTTGCTTGTAAATTTGGTGCATTACTTTTCCACCATGAAAAGTTAACTAATATCACCAAAATGAATTAGACAAAAAATAAACAATGTGATAATCACTAAAATGTCCCAATTATGCTCTTCATAACATTTTTTCAACATTACCAATAGTGCTACATTTTTCACTCGCTATGTTTTATCCTTGCAACATTTTTGTCATACTACACTTTTACTACTACATTTTTATCTGCTACATTATCACATAGATCCCAATGATGGAGTATGGAGACTAGTTTTTTATGGTTCTAGGTGAAAAAATGTAAGTGGAGCAAGAGTTATGCTTATTTATCCATCTAATTATAATTAATTTTCTATTATAAGGTTCTAATTTAGTTTCACATGTAATATATTAGAGTATGATTCCCTCATTCATGGGTTGTAATTAGCAAGAATAAGAGGTATCAAGCTATTATAAGCTATGAGAGCTAGTGAATTATTATTCTATCAGGTGAGAGGGAAGAATTCAATAAAAATCCACTCTTAAAGGCATATAAAGATAGGTTTTTGGACATCTTATAATACTTTTAGTCCTTTAACATCCATTCAATCCTAAGAGAAGACAACCAACATATAGATAGGATGACAGCTATAAGGTCACAATATGGCATCCTAAGTGAAGTTAATAACATGAAGAATCAATCAAAAATCAAGGTAGTATGTATACCATCAGTACCTAATAATTAATTTAGTTCGAAAGTCTTTTATAGTTATAGGTAGATAGCATGCTTCTTGTAAGAAGAGTTAGAATTTTACTCAAGGAACCATTAAGGTAGACTTCAACAATATTATGATGACCAAATTGTTCAATTGAAGATAAACAAACTTCATAAGGGGTTATTTACTCTTGAAAACATATTCAATAAAGATTTCCAATTGAGGAGATATAAGATTAACATGTCAACCAAGGAAAAACACTATGATAAGTTCACCATCTTTAAAGATAGGCTATTTAAACTAGGTAGGATGAACACTAGAGAAGAAAATGTTACCTTCAAAGAGATGTTTAAATAATTTTTAAACACATTTTTTGGGAATATAGTGAATTTAAGGGTTTTGACCCTAGTTTAGCTTAGAATACTATAGAATTAGAAGAAAGTGTCAAACTTGTGAGGTAGAAGCAAAGATTGATCAACCTCAAGATTGAAATCCTCATGAAAAAAAATCTAATCAAATTGATTGAATCCAAAATTATATTACCCATCAAACACTCTTCATGGGTGGTTAACCTTGTGCTTGTAAATATAAATAATGGGGAGATAAGGTTATGTGTAGACTTTAAAAATCTTAACAGTGTGTCATTAAGATACCACTATCCCTTACCATCCATGTATCAAATTTTACAAAAGTTTGTAGGATCACAATGTTTCTCCTTGCTTGATAGATACTCAAGGTATAAGTAACTATTGATGAAATAAGAGGACCAACACAAGATTGAATTCATAACTAAGTGAGCCACTTATGCTTACAAGAAGATTCCCTTTGTGTTATCCAATATAGGGGCCACATTTAAAATGGAAATGGATGTAGCCTTCTAAGGACTCATTAATGAAATGGTGCTCATATATCTTGATGACACCATAGTCTTATCAAATGATGCCAAAGATCAATTGACACATCTAAGGTTGATATTTGATAGGTGCAGGTAGTGTGGGGTCTTCTTGAATTTAAAAAAATGCATTCTTACAGTCCATGAGGGTGGAATTTTAGGCCACATTATGTATAAATAAGGCCTCTCCATAGATCTTAAGAGGATAAGTACAATTCTATTCCTATCACTTCCAAATCACAAGGGACTATAGATCTTTCTAGGTAAGATAAATTTCATTATAAGGTTTACTCCTAGGTTTATTGAGTTTGTTAGACCCCTAAATACTATGCTCAAGAAATATAAGGACTATTGGAGATATTTTCATTGATGTCAAAGGTCTAGCATTATTGGTGATAAAGTCCCCATTGCATTTAATGGTGTTTTTAATATTCATATATGTGTTAATAGTTATTTGATATTAATGAATATATTTTTGGTTGCATATAAGTCAAAAGAGGGCCCATGGATAAGTCAAAGAGTCATGGGGTAAAAGATGAAAGAGGAATGGTATGTATTTTCTCATGAAGAGTCATCTTAAGGAATTTCAAGAGTCACCATGTGAAGATAAAATAGGTATGTCACATTTCTCCATGAAGGGACACTTTAAGGAATATGAAAATTCACCAAAATAAAGACAAAAGAGTAAATGACACTTTTTATTATGAAGGGTCACCATATGACTTTTCAAATGTAAGGATACGAAGGGTCATGCAAGTTTGGTGCCGTTTTCCATGAGGATTGAAGGGTCAAAAAGGGTGAATGCCAAAGGTCATTTGTAAAGATATAAATAAAGGCTTGAGAATAAATTTTTATTATACAATAAAGTGCATGGTTTGTATTTTATTTTGAAGAGATAAAAGTAGGAGATATTGTAGATTTCTATCATTTATTAAGTAAGCAACATTGAGAGATAGTTGTGTTTTATACACAAGAGGGGTTGGTGCTCTTGTGGGTTAGTTATCACAAATATTTGTAAGGGGTTGGTGCTCACAAATATTTATTATGTTTGGTGCTAAAAATATTGGTTGGTGCTCCTACAAGCTGGTGCTTTCAAACTTTGGTATTTTGAGTTGGTGCTCATTCATATACTTGAGATTATTCTCCATGGTTTTTCTAACTTTGAGTTTCCACATAAAAATATGGTCTCTCTCTCTCTCTCTCTCTCTCTCTCTCTCTCTCTCTCTCTCTCTCTCTCTCTCTCTCTCTCTCTCTCTCTCTCTCTCTCTCTCTCTCTCTCTCTCTCTCTCACACACACACACACACACACACACATGTGGTGTAAATTATTGTTTGAGTTTTATTGAATATCTTGAATGTATGATTAAGTGGTTAAATAAAAGAAATAAGATTAAGTAAAAATATATTTAATATATTTATTCATCCCCCTCTTAGTATATTTCATGCTTAACAATTGGTATCAGAGCAGGTTCCTTTTGAAAAAGTTTTACAGCTTAAAGGTAGATCAAGAAAGTATGATGGTTAAATCACATGAAAGATTTTTTAAAAATAAGACACCTTTGTTTGATGCGATGAATTATGTTTTTTGGAGCATAAGGATGAAGACTTATTTGATGGCCCTTGGCTTTGACATATCGAAAGCAATGGTGGAGGAATATCAAGAGCCACAGACACTTGTAACTACTTCGGCAAAAAAGAAGGCAAGTGAAAATAATGCTAAAGCTTTAAATGCTATTTTATGTGGTTTATGTGAATGATAATTTTTTAAAGTTATGAAATATAAATATTCTCATAAAACTTTGGTAAAACTTTATAATATTTACAAAGGTGATGGAAAGGTTCATCAATCTAATCTTCAGACTTTCAGAAGATAGTTTGAGAGTTTGAAGATGGAAGAAGAAGAAAATATAGAAAGTTATCTTGTGTAGGTTGATCAAATAGTTAATTAGATTCAAGGTCTTGGAGAAAATTTAGAATAATCAACTGTGATTCAAAAAAAATTGAAATCTCTACCATTGAGATATGATGCAAAAGTTTCAACAATTGAAGAGATGAATAATTTAGCGAAGCTAAAGATGGATGAGCTTCATGGTATTCTTATGAAATATGAGATGCAGAATAAACAAGATAAACCATCAAAGAGAGAAGTTGACTTCAAGACATCAAATAAAGAGAAGGCTAAGATTCAAGATTCAAGTGATAGTTCTAGTGATGATGAAGATGACAATGGAGCTCTATTCATTTGCAAGCCAAAAAGGGCACAGGTAAATATCAAGGAAAATTACCTTTTAAATGTTTTAATTGTGGAAAGATTAGACATTTTATAGATAAATTCCTAAATAAGGGTAATGATGATAATGAATAAATAAATTATACATACAAGAAGAATTTAAAAGGTAAATTCAAGAAGGGATTTGAGAAGAAGAGTTTGTATTCTAAAGATCCTGGCTCAGCTGAAGATAGTGGAGTTAGTGATTTAGAAGAATAAGAGATTATATTCATGGCCATACATAAAGATGTCTCTACAATAAAAAGTATAGATGATCAAGAAGAAATGGATGAGGCAAAAGTGAATCTTTAAGGAGAACTCATTTGTGTCTTAGAAGAGTTAAAAGCTCTTGAAAATAAGAATAAAACATTAAAGCTCTAGATTGAGAAAAATGAAAAAGGAGTCAAAGGAAATAATTGAAGATATACAAGCATACTTTGAAGAAGCCAAGAATAATGAAGAATATCTAACATCACAATTTAAAATAGAAAGTAAAAAATGTGAAAGGTATGTTATTGAAATTGCTTTTTTAAAAGCAGATCTTGAGAAAACAAATAAAGCAATCAATGATAGAGCAACCAGTGATTCAAAATTTGAGAATAACACTAATATGATGAATAAGATATTAGAAAATCAAAGATCAATGTCAGATAAGATAGGTATTGGATTTTAAAAAGAGAAAGAGGAGGCTAATTTCATAGACAAGGAAAGAGCTATGTTGAAGCTCTTACAAAAGAAGAAATAAAAAGGGAAGAAGTTAAGAATATAGTAGAAATCTCAAACAAATAAGGCTAGATAGAGTAGAGCTATAAAAGGCAATTAGATTATAGATATATAAACATGTCCTATTTTTTTGGTTGTTATTTTTATTGTAATGGATATGGTCATAAGAAAATAGAATGTTGAAAAAGGGCTAACAATTTCAGAAATAAGGAGAAGGAAATTCATACAGAGTCAAGCAAAAGCCATAACTCTTTTGCTCCTCTATCAAGATTTAATGAAGAGGCCATAATATGTTACGAGTGAAAAAACTTTGGACTCATAGCTCAGTATTATAGAATCATGTTTGAGTTATTCAAGAAGGAAAAGATTTTCAAGGCTCCATTCATCAAGAAGAAAGTTAGATAGGTTCATGGAAAAAGAAACAACTTGAAAAATTTATGTTGGTGTAGACAACTTTGCATGCAAGAAATGAATAAAATCCATGGTTCATTGATAGTGGATGTTCAAGTCACATGATAGGAGACAAGAGAAAGTTCATAACCTTGAATAAGATCAATGGTGGCATAGTGAAATTTGGAGACAATGTCACTACCAAAATTGCTAGAAAAGGTACACTAAGTTTGGATAATGGTAGAACTAAAATTGAAAATGTTTTCTATGTAGAAGGTCTTAAGCATAATATTTTGATTGTAACTAAAATGTGTGATAAAGGGCACACTAAAATTTTATTCAAAAAGTTGTGAAATTAGAAGAAAATATTCAGATGTGTTGGTTACAGATGCTTAGAGAATAGGCAATAATTTATATATGATATCAGACATCAAAGGTCAAAGATGTTGTTTGAGTCAAATTTAATAAAGTTGGATATGGTATAGGAGAATGGGGAAAATAAATTTTAAAAATTTTATCAACATCAGTAAGATGTAAGCAGTTAGAAATATTTCAAAGATTACAAAGCCATCTGACATACTTTGTGAACCTTGTCAGCATGGGAAGAAGGCTAGAAGGTAGTTCAAAAAAAAGAGTACTCGACCACTCAGATGCTAGAGATTTTTCACACTAACCTATGTGGGCCTATGATAACTCAAAGTACTCAAGGTGAGAAATATTTCATATTGTTTATTGATTATTTTTCACGTATGACTTGGGTAATATTTTTAATGAAAAAATCAAAAGCTTTCAGACATTTCAAAGCATTCAAAGCATTAGTTTAGAATGAAACCAGTTTGAAGATTAAGTGTTTAATATCAAATTGAGGAGGATAATTCATGTTAGATCAATTTATTGATTTTTGTGAAGACCATAGAATAAAGAGACATTATTCAACAGCCAGAACTCGACAACAAAATGGAGTAGTTGAATGGAAAAATAGAACAGTTCAAGAGATGGTGAGGACAATGCTAAATGAATCTAAGATAGTAGATAAATATTGGAGAAGGGAAGTTGCTACAACAATGCATATTCAAAATAAAGCATTATTGAGATTCAATAGTGACAAGACTCTTTATGAGATATGGAAAGACAAACTAGCAATAGTTGATTAATTCAGAGTTTATGGCAATAGATGCTTCATAAAGAGAATCGATGAAAAAATTGGTAAGTTTGAATCTAGAGAAAATGAAGGTATATTTATTGGTTATTATTGCAAAATTAAATTTTATAAATGTTATAACAAAAGAACCAAGAAAATTGTTGAAAGTGTAAGTGTCAGGATAGAAGAAGATGGAACACAAAGAATCAATGATACAGTAGACATTCCTAAAATCATTGAAGAGGAAGATTTTGAAGAATCAAATGAAGATGAGAAGAAGGAGAAAAAGGACACCAAAACTCCATCCAAATATGTTTCAGAGAAATCATATTGAAATTGACATCATCAAGGGACATAAATGAAGGAATTTACACTAGAAGAATGATGGTAAGTGAATCTGAGCAAGTTAATTTCTCTTTGTTATCCAAAATTTAGCCTAAAACTTTTTTAGAAGCTAGACATGATAATCATTGGGTTAAGGCTATGGATGAAGAATTAAATTAGATAGAAAATAATGATACTTGGTAGTTAGTGCCTAGACTAAAGATCATAATGTGATAGGAATAAAATGGGTTTATAGAAATAAGTTGAATAAAAATCGAGAAGTGACCAAAACTAAAGAAAGATTAGTATGTAAAAGATATGCTCAGATTGAGGGAATATATTTTGAAGAAAAATTTTCACCAATGGCAAGGTTAGAGGCTATTATAATGTTTCTTGCATATGCAATGTTTAAAAATTTCAAAGTTTTTCAGATGGATGTCAAATCTACCTTCTTCAATAAGAATCTATAAGAAGAGGTCTACATTGAGCATCCTGAGGGATTTATTTTCTTAAATATTAGTAGCCATGTATGTAGATTTAAGAAAACATTATATGGATTTAAACAAGATCCTAGAGCTTGGTATACAAGACTTGATAAGTACTTATAGGATTAAGGTTTTAAGAGAACATTTGCTAATAGTAATCTCTACATCAAAATAGAAGGTGAGAATCAATTGATTGTTATGGTATATGTTGATGATATCATTTTTGGAGGAAATATTGAAAATATGATAAAAGAATTTTTTGATACAAAAATAATTTGAGATGTCTATGCTTCGAGAATTGTCATTTTTCTTAGGATTGCAAATATTTTAGTCAGCTAAAGGAATTTTTATATCTCAAAGTAGATATGCTAAGGAAATGTTGAAGAAATTTGGTTTTGAGGATTGTAAACTAGTTGGCACACTAATGTGTACAAAAAATAAGGTCAGAAAGGATGAAGATTCACCTGTTATAGATCAATTTTTATATAGATCTATGATTAGTAGTATTTTATATTTGACAACATCAAGACCAAAAATCATGCATGCAGTAGGCATGGTTGTAAGATATCAATCATCTCCAAAATATAGTCATGTTTAGTTGGTGAAGAGAATATTTAGATATATCAAGGGGACATTGGATTATGGATTATGGTATCCCACAAGTAGATATTTCACTTTGGTTACTTATACAGATTGAGATTGGGTAGGGTGCTTGGATGATAGAAAGAGTACAAGTGGAGGAGATTTCTTCCTTGGTGATAGATTAGTATCATGGCTAAACAAGAAGTAAAATTCAGCATCACTTTTTATAGCTGAAGTGGAATATATTACAGTGGTATTATATTGTACTAAGTGCTTTGGATGAAGCAAACCTTGGAAGATATCAAGGTAAAGTATGATGAACCTATTTCTACTTTTTATGATAACACAAGTGCTATTAATATTTGTAAGAATCCAATGATGCATTCAAGAACAAAACATATTCCCAAAAGTACTACCAAAGAACACATTTGAGTATCTATGAGAGAAGTTGGGAGTAATTTATTTTACTTCCTGCCATTGAGGTTCAACATCAGTTGAGGGGGAGCTAAGTTTTAACTCCAGGTAGGCCCTTTGCCATTGATGTCAAAGGGGGAGAATAACAGTTATAGGTGCAAAAATAGGTACATGTTGCTATAGTAAGGGGGAGTTATTATATGTTTTTTAGATAGCAATATGTGCAGGTTTCAAGATGTGATAGTTTTAGTTTGAGGTTGCCATCAATGATAACGGGGAGATTGTTGGAAATGTTTTCATTGATGTCAAAGGTTTATCATTATTGGTGATAAAGGCCCCATTACATTTAATGGTGTTTTTATTATTCATATCTTGACTAATGTGTGTTAATATTTATTTAATATTAATGAATATATTTTTGGTTGCATATAAGTCAAATAGGTCCCATGGAGAAGTCAAAGAGTCACGAGGTAAAAGACAAAAGAGGAATGGGACACATTTTCTCATAAAGAGTCATCTTGATAAATTTCAAGAGTCACCATGTGAAGACAAAAGAGGTATGTCACATTTTTCCATGAAGGGACACTTTGAGGAATATGAAAAGTCACCAAAATAAAGGAAAAAGAGGAAATGATGCTTTTGATTATGAAGGGTAACCATATGAATTTTCAAATGCAAGGATATGAAGGTTCATGTAAGTTTGGTGACATTTTCCATGAGGATTTGGGGATCACAAAGGGTGAATTCCAAAGGTCATTTGGAATGCTATAAATAAAGGCTTAAGAAGCCATTTTTAATATGAAAGAGAGTGCATGTTTTTTATTTATTTTTGAAGAGAGAAAATCAAGAGATATTGTAGAGTTCTATAATTTATTGAGTAAGCAACATTGAGAGATAGTTGTGTTTTATACACAATATGGGTTGGTGCTCCAATGGGTTGGTTCTCACAAATCTTTATAAGGGGTTGGTGCTCTTGTGGGTTGGTGCTCACAAATAGTTGTTGTGTTGGTGCTTGGCAAAGGGGTTGGTGCTCCTGTAAGTTGGTGCTTGTGAACTTTGTACTTTGGTTTGGTGCTCATTCATATACTTGATATTTTTCTCCATGGTTTTTCCCTCTTTCGGTTTCCATGTAAATCTCTCTCTCTCTCCTCTCTCTCTCTCTCTCTCTCTCTCTCTCTCTCTCTCTCTCTCTCTCTCTCTCTCTCTCTCTCTCTCTCTCTCTCTCTCTCTCTCTCTCTCTCGTGTGGTGCAAATTATTGTTTCAGTTTTATTTCATATCTTGAATGTATGATTAAGTGGTTAAAGAAAAGAAACCAAATTAAGTAAAAAGATATATAATATATTTCATGCTTAACAAAGAATTCACATGGACTATGGAAGCAAGAGGAGTTTTGAAGAAATTAAGTAGGATATTTCTCAAACCACCCACTCTCCTTAACCCTAATTTCTCAAAATACATCTTTTTTATATGCCTTCTCAACCAATGACACCATATCTGCCATGTTGATGCAACAAAATAGTGAGGGCCTTGAACATTCCATAGATTTATTTAATAAATCATTAGAGGGATATGGATAAAGGTATACTTATTTATAAAAAACATGTGCTTGTATTCATGAGAATCCTTAATAAATTTAGGCACTTGGTGTCCAACAATAAGATCTATGTCATGGTGACCCACCCTAGCATTAAGAACTTCTTTCTTAACCTAGATTTGAGTGAGAATAGGGTAGGTTGGGTGAATAGATACATGTATTATGACATAGAAATTAAGGTCACCAAGTTATTGAGAGGTAGAGGACTGTGTAATTACTTGGAATTATATTTTAAGGAGAACAAAGAGGTGGTTTTGGAGATGCATAGTGATCACCAAGCAATTGCACCTACACCTTCTATCTAGACTCAAGACATGAAAATATTCCTTCAAATTAGAGAATGTCCTATAGATATAGATAGGAAAATAATAAGGTATTATAGGGTTAAATAAATTCCTTGCATCTTAGTATATGGGGTCCTACTTAATAAATATATTTATGGCATGTTTTTAATGTGTGTGGAGACTAACCAAATTGATAAGCTATTGGACTAGTTTCATGATGTACCTATAGGAGGCCACTTTTAATTTAGGAATATAGTATCAAGGATAATGAGAGTAGGATACTTTTGGTAAATCTTATTCAAAGACTCCCATGTTTAGGTTAGGATATTTCATAAGTGTGCCATGTTCACTGGGAAAAAACTAAATACTTGGCCTCTCAAATCCATCTAAGTGGATCAGCCTTTAATGAAGTGGGGCCTAAATTATTTAGGCATGATACACCCTCTATCTAGTGCATGTCATAAATGGGTATTTAATACTATAGACTACTTCACTAGGTGGGTAGAAGCATTAGCCCTTAAGGAGGATAATGAAAACTTAGCCTTAGAGTTCTGTAATAGCCTAGTGACTAGATTTGGGGTTCCCTACGCAATAATATTAGATAATTAACTAGATTTCATTGGTGCAAGGGTAATTTAATGGGATATAAATTATATAATTTACCTCATTACTTGATCAAAATAATATCCTCAAGTTAATAGACTTGTAGAGTCCACCAATAAGAACCTATTCATAATCATAAAGAGAAATATGGAAGACAAACAAAGGGAGTAGCATACCAAACTGAAGAAAACCTTATAGGTAGATAGGATCACCCCTAAGAGAGATAATTATCATTATCCATACCTTTTTGTCTATGAAAAAGAGGCAAGAAAACCCATATCACAAGTTTCTAGCTTTGGAACTCACACACTACTTTGAGTTAATGGATAATGACACCATGGAAGTAAGGATGAATGAGTTGAGAGATCTAAAAGAGATAAAAGACAATGTTATGCATATTATATGGTCCCATCAAGATCAAGTGAAGAGATCATTTGATAAGAGATATGTCTCAAAGAATTTATAATAAGGTGATATTGTACTTTAGTGGGATGAATGCCAAGCTAAACTAGGTAAGCACTCAAAGTTTGATAGTTTATGGAGTGGATATTATGTCATCACTAGATGGAAGGAGCACAATGCATTCTATTTATCAAAATTTAATGGTGAGGAAATCCCTATTCCTAACAATGGGATGCTATTTAAGTATTATTATTGAGGATCATATATACTATATTTGTACATAGTATTTAAGGTGTTTCTTTTCTCCAATTGATGTCAATCAAGTGATTTTTTAATTATTGAACTTGTTGTCTTATTCCTTTATTAGGTGTTTAAGTGCTATTTTCCTTTATGTCCTTGTTGTGAGGGTGGTAAGTGTGTTGTAGTCCTTAAAATATTGTAAGGTGTTAGGTTTGATTGGCATTCCAAGTAAAGAAGTCATCTTAATTGAGTCATGACTATCATGTATGAGACAATTGATTCCCTTGACCAATAGGTAGGTCAACCCCTAGGAGTCACCAATGATGTTGATACATTTCTCCCTTTAGACTTATAAAGGATCAAATTCTTCTCAAAACACTTTAACTTGTTCTTGGTCATCTTCATAAGTCCTTGAGATATCTTGATAGTCTAGAAGAAGGTTAGTTATCCTTAGGATTATAGGTAGCATGTTCAAGTAGTGAGATTATGTTAAAATTCCATGGTTATCCCCATATCATATTGTTTTAACTTGTGTCAAGGTTTCATATTATGTTGATTATGTATAAAGTCTATAACAAGTCTTGATGTGATCCTTATGATAAAAAATCACTCATGAAAGGATGACATATGATGTTGTAGCCAATGGTCATCCATGTGTCCATTTAAGCATGCCAAGAGCCTATAGAAAATGGAATAATTCAAGGAGATTGGAGCTAGTATGAGGATGGAAGGGTAACTTTATTTGAATCCTTTGCATGTTTTAAAGATTTTTTAGTATATGTTAAGGTAATTTCTTCAATTGATATTGCACTTGAGATCATGCATATATTACCTTGAAGGGGTGTTAGAACCATATGAATAGTGTTTTTATATCCCCTAAGACATCATGAAGTCATTATCAAGGGTAAAATGTATCCAAAAGGTTCTCATTTCCATCATAATATCATTTTAAGGTCGTTTTATATGTAAAAGGAAGTATTTTTAGAAGTCATAAACCTTTTATTCACCAAAAATGGGCCCACACACTTGGAAAGGTGAATTTTCAACTTCCCTCCATTTTTACCCTCTAATTTGAAAATGTATGCAACCTCTCATTTCCCTCTTCTTGTCCTCCAATGGTTTTCAAGATCATAAAACTAAAAGAATGTACATAAATAATGTTTTGTAGGTGTTTCTAAAACTTTTATGAACTTGTATGATCATGTTAGAGTTAGAGGAGGTTAGAAATATCATTGTAGATCCATTATAGTCATCATAGAGAATAATTAAATCTCATAGAGGTAAGATAAATGTAGAAATGGCATCAAGATCTCCATCAAGCTCTTAGTAAACTCTCAAGGCCTAGTTTGAGTTCAATGGTATAGTCTATACAGGGGGATTTAGATCCTAAGCTCTTATCTAGAGGTAAAGTCCCTGCTAGGCTTGTAATTAGTTGCATTGGTTTGTAGATTAAATTCCTAGGCTTTATAAACAATCACTAAGAACCCCAAGTGGTTTTAAGCCCTTTGTGAACCCCATAAGCTCAGTTACATATAGATTTATGAAATTTTTAATCTCATTGTGATATTTTTATCATGGTGAAATGTATCCAAAGGTATATTAAGTGTATTAAACTCCTCTAAGTTTGTTTTCATGGCACTTTCAGGATTGGATCAACATCAAATCTCCCTTGGTTGGTATATTGTAGATTCATGTGTTTCAAGAAGAATCATAGCATAAAGGTGATTAGTGGAGAGTTTTTAATCTTACTCATGTTCCTCACATACTCCACATGGTCACCATTTGGTCATATCAGATATCCTTAAAATTTCCTCAATGCTCAACATGTGAAAGAGGGAGCAAAAATCCAAGCATGACTTAGTTTATTCTCATGGCAATCCATATCTAGGTTGAAAGAATATGAATGATGGATTATTCAAGTGGCAAGTTTGATGTAAGAATGTGAAGGATATCCTCTTTCAAAATAAACAATCTTCCATATGGCCATAAGATAAACACCCACAGACCAACTCTAAGTGCATTCATAAGCTATTTAGCATATTTTAAGGTTTTCTTACATTTCTAAGGATTTTAAAGATTTATAGGTTTCATTTTATCCACAAAGATTATTTATTCACTTTTTAAAATACATCACCCTATTAGATACCTAGATGTGGGATGTTATGTCTTATTATATGGTCTTGAATAGAAATTAGCAGTTCACATACCATATAAAAAAATCATGCTCTTGAGCGATAAAAAATCATGATACTTCATGATTAGGGCCAAGGATTCATCTATAGGTCCAAAATTAATGGTGATAGGAAATTTAAAGGTTATTGAAGTAATGTAGAGTCAACAATAAAGTTGAGAGTATATGGTGGAGGCTGAGGCAAGTAAAGTGCATTCAACACTTCAGGCAATGTTGGTATAATTTGATGATGCTTCAGCTAGGTTGAGAGAAAGGAAAGAGAGAGTGGGGCATGTAGTAGGAAATCCATCAACCCCTATCAATATGGTTAATAAAAAATCTAGGGAATTAGTGGCTCTATATTTTTTCCATGTTGAATAACCTATGGTTTTGAGTGTGGCTATGAAACCCTAAGTTGTCATTTTGAACACAAAGCTCTTGAGGAGATTCTCAAAGGCAAAGGTTGGTGGTAAAAAGGGTTTTGGTTTGTCATTTTGATAGGTTTTGTCCCTCCCTTCCTATTTTTCACCATTATATTTTATATTTTTGGTATTCTATGTTAGAATGAAATATGGAAATTTATCATTATGAAAGAGGGTTTTTTATTGTAGTGTTTGATAATTTTGCTAATCATAATAAGATCTTTCAAGAAAAAACTTGAAGATATGTACATAAAACCTTTGTTTCCTAATTTTAACCCTTTAATATAAAATATTTCTCTTCACCATATTTGGGTTAGGTTTCCATATCTTCCACTCCAATTTTGGATTAAATCTAGACTTTTGTCTATTGGAAGGGCATTGGGGGATTTATTGAAAATTGATATGTCTTCACTAAATTTTTCTTGGATAACTTTTGCCAAGGTTTTGGGGTGTTTAGATATTACAAAATGATCTTCTTAAAAGGATTGAGTTAAAGGTTAAAGAAAAGTGTTGGTCTCAAACCATTTATTTTGAGGGGATTCCCTTTAGATGTCATAATTATTTTAAAATTGGTCATCTTTTAGCTTCATGTCAAAAATCCAAGTGAAAATTAGATTCTTCATGGGGGAAAGAAGCAAGAGAGGAGCATCTCATACTTTTTCATAAAATTATATTTTTATACATTCAAGGGAAACTTAAAATAATTTCATGTAAAATAATTTTATATCAAGTGTAGTACCTTTGGTGGCCCCACCTAGGTCTTATGAGATAGTTGGGTCAATTGGAAAAAGTTTTGTTTATATGGTTTATAAGATGGAAACTTATGGAGGTAAACCCAAGGATGGGTTTTGCCTATTGATTTCATACGTGGGTAAATTATAATAATTAAATGTTGTTAGAAGTAATAAAAAATATCTCATCCCTAGCTCACCTTCCAAAATAGTGAGTTCTCAATGCATAATGAAGAGGGATGAGATTTAGTAATTTTGGGATTTTTATTGAAATAAATATTGTCTTTTAAGTAAAGTTAAGTATTTTCTACTTTTAGTATGTTGATTTCTTTTTTAATAGGTTTATTAGATTCTTTGAAAGATATACTGACAAGCCAGATTACTTTTGTTTTGTGAAGTATTATGTTTTTATGGGAAAGGGACCCATTAACCCTGATATTGATCTAAAAAAATTAGTTCACATAAGGTATCCCAAAAAACATATAATTTATAATGAATTAATCAATCCATTTTTACCTCATAGTGAGATTTAGCTTCCAATTCATAACTTCAAAAGAACTATATAATACACCTATAGCCCTAGACCCTTATACACAAGCTTGTGTATGAAGGTAATACCAAAGGCTTGTATAATGCCATGAAATGTCAATGAAACTATGAGAAATTAATTCCAATCAAAATTTTCCACTATTAAGATGTTAGTGACATAGTTAAAAAGGTTAGGTCCAAGCCCAACTTTCAAGAATTCTCCTAAATCATAACCTATAGTTGGGCCTAGGCAAATACAAGAAAGATCTTGTATGCTTGTGAATATGACCATATTGAGAAATTTTAAGATGTTATAAGGAGGCCAACTGATTTCCTTATATTTTTTAGAAATCATTTCTCTTAATCATTTATTTTAAGTGTGATCATATTAATCTAAAAAGAGAGGTTAGATCAAGTGCTAGTTCAAGTAAGAAAACTCAATAAAACACATTAACACTAACACTTATAAGCCTAGTTATTAGGGGTGAGATTAATGAAAAAAATACAAATAGAATCACAAATAAAATTCAAAAGACATAAAATCTCTTACCTTCCTTGAGAGCTCCAAATGTATTGTTGAGTGGTTTTCTTAGTTTGTGCTTTAAGAGTCTTTGACAATAGAGGTGTGTATCTCCTTCTCTCCTTGGCACCATTGGCTTGTGTTGGCTTGGTGTGGATTGGATAAATATTTTGGAATTATAACATTATTGATATGAATTTTATGCAATAAAAATTTCATTATAACTCTATAATATCCAAGCTTATTGAATTCAATGGGCAATGTCTTGTATTTATAGAAAATGGATCTAACCCCAACCTAAGGTGAGTCAAGGTGGAGTTAAGGCTTGGAATGGGTTAAAACCTAGCCTAAGTGAGTCAAATTTAACCCTAGTAGAGTTAAAAGGTATCAATTACTCATTATTTTTAATGCATAAGCATGGGTCTCCAAAATGAGATATTTTGAGATATTTTCCAAAAGGCTTGAAAACTTGCAAAGGTAATCATGAAAAGCTAGGATATTTCATATTTTTTAATTTCATTATTTATTTATTAATTAATTATACATGGATAATTAAATGAGGCATGAATTCACCATTTATCTATTTAAATATTTAATTTAAGTTCATGTGCCCCACTTAATAGGTTCATAGGCCAAATTGACTATTATGATGTTTTAGGATGATTAGGGACAAATCCATGAGAGATTATGATTGCATATGATAGAATACCCTTATAAGGGATGCCTAAATATTATTATGATCTTTGATAAATGATGTAAAAGTAAATTTGGGATGTTTAGTGATTCTTAGGATTAATTTGAAATGGTTGGTAGGAATCAATATGAAGTTCAATCGAAGGCCAGTGGTGACCAATTTTAGGTGTCTATAGTTTTCTCCTTTTTTGGAAGGCATTAAAAGCTATAGCCACAATAACATATTCTCAAATAATTAAAATTTCATGTATGCCTATGACTTTAATGGTAATAGGTAGGTGTCCCTTTGATGGAGTGGTTGGAAAAGGGGTTGATAATCAGTTCCTCAAAAGGAGGAAATGATTAGACCAAAAAGATGAAATGATGAGGAAAAAAAGACTGATTTGCCCATAGGTGGTTATAATCAGTGGCATATGGAAATACCTCAGTTGGGTAGACAAAGAGGATAATTTACCCACAAGTAGTTATAATCATTGGCATCTATGGGACAAAAAAGGTAATGACTTACCCAAAGGTGGTTATAATCATGAAAGGGAAAACAATGATTTGTCCATAGATGGTTAGAATCATTAGTAGGATAAAAATATGCCCTAATTGGGTAGATAGAGATAATGGTTTGCCCAAAGGTAGTTATAAGAATTATCAAAATGAAAATATGCCCTAGTTGGTTAGAATAAAGATAATGATTTTCCCAAAGGAGGTTATAATAATTAACCTTGAAATAGATGGAAACACAATGATTTTACCAATGTCAGTTAGAATCATTGGTAGTGCAAGTGGGATGGTATACAATGATGGTGATTATAAGCATTGTACTCTGATAGTGGAAAACATTATATGGAATATGATGGTAAATAGTTATAGATAATAAAGATGAATTTTGGCAACCTGTGAGTAGGGAGATGCTCATCTGAACTAGCAAGGAGGAAAATTATTTCATTTATTTAATTACTTTATGTAGGATATGATTTGGATTAGATTAGGAATGGTGTTGGTGCCAAGGAGATATATCATTGCCTCATTACTGTGTAGACTCTTGAATCTAATTTTTTTTTTAGCATGTGATGGTAGGCATTATGATAGAACACCATGATAACTAGGCTGAAATATGCATATGAACTAACACATGATCTAATACTCAATGCAAAATAATGCACCAATGATAAGAACCATGATGTTAATGTTGTCATGTAATGCACAAGGAATCACCTAATGAATTCACATATACTAAATTAAGGCATAACAATAAAACAAACAAACAAACAAAAAGACAAAACATTAAACAAACACCAAACATCCAAAAGAACATAAAAAACAAACAATGGTTAATCATAATGTTAGCACAAATCAAGAACAAAAAACATAATGAAAATTTCCCCTAGATAATAGGAGACAATGAAACAAATAAATAAGATGGGGAAATAAAATAAAAAGGAAGGGGGTGGCTGAGCAAGCTCCAGATGCACTAGGCAAGTGGATGTTGCCTAAATAGTTTCATAGACATAATATCTAATAAAACTTCAAGCCAAATGTATTTCTCACAGGAAATGGGATAAAAAAAAATGATGAGAAGAAAAAAATAATGGATGTTATAGAAGAGTATGGGAATGGGATCGTAAAATGGAAAGAGGATGAGATATTAGGGCCAATAAGGATGGGGAAACTAAATGACAAGTGGTTAGTTATGAAGTAGCTAGGGATCCCAGAATCCTTAAGGCAAAGAAGTGGTTAATGTTTATAATTTTCTAAATCATTTTTTAAAGTTTTTGGAATTTTCTATGGATCTCAACTCAATTGAGAATGATGAGATACTAAATGATCCAATTTCATAAAATGGAAAGAGCATTGAAACTTAAAGATTTCTCACAAAATGATGAGAGCATTAAAACTTAAAGATTGCTCATAAAATGGTGAGAGTGTGGCTAAGGTTGACCAAACAATGGAAAGAGCATGGGAAAAGGTGAATGAGATGACCTCAACATAAATTGATAACTACATAGTCTCAATATGGGACCTCAATTCACTATAGTTCTATTTTACAGTGGAGGAATCTGACTAGGTAATAGCTAATTCAAATAAAATAGGCAAAGTTGGTAAATGGCATAGTATGAAATAGGAATGGAAAAGATTTTATTCAATTAATTATAAATAAGTGGTATTCTTAATGTTCTCATAGGTGATTATAATTAGGAAACAACATTAGAGGTTAATGATACTAATTTTTCCATAGGCAGTTATAATTAGTAGCATGATGGTGAGACACTAGTTTTCCCATAGGTGATCATAAGAAGGCCCATGTGGTATAGAATGGAACAAGAAATGAAGGATTAAATTGAAAAACCATTATCATACTACTCCAAAATATTGCCTCTATTTGGAATGTAAAAACAATTATTAAAAATTGATTTGAATATTAATGCTGAAAGTGGTCGTGAAACTAATGGAATGGAACCAAGGTCAATGGGCTGGGTTGAGAGGGTGAAAACACATCAGTTAAAATAAAAGGTATGGTATAATGGTATGTGGTAGGGTAGTATGGTACAAGGAATAATGTTTATATTATGGTATAACTAAAATTGGCCTCATAGATAATACACTAGGTCACTCAAGTGAAGTAATACATGATGTGTATAATGTTTATTGATTCATTAAGTTCATTCGCATCTAGTGTAGTGAGATTTTGTTCTCCAACACCATAGTTTATAATAATGATGAATTTCCAATCTAGTTGGGTTTGAACTTACCCTTATGTTTCTTCTCATCCATGGTATTTTATTGGTTTTTTTTAAGTTCAAGATCACCAAGCTCAAATTCTCTATGTTTGATGCACCAATTATAATAGACATAGTCAATTCTAGTATACTTTAAGATTTTTCACTAAAGTCATGTGTTTCTCATCAAGTAACTATAGTTCTCATAGGTGAGCTACTCAATAGTATTCATCATCTAGGATATGTTTTAAAGAGATGCACAAAGAAGGTAACTTGACCTCAATGGAAAGAATGTCCTCAATGCCATAAACAAGTGAATATAGAGTGGTTCTTATTGGAGTATGGTTATTGGTGTGGTATAATTATAAGGTGAAAAATATTTAGAGGTACCAATTTTGGCTAGAATCATTGAAAATATTTTTAAGGATGTTGGCAATGGTTTTGTTAGATGCTTATGTCTGGCCATTACCTTGAGGGAAATATGTCATGGAAAAATGTTGTATAATTTTGTATTCAACACATAACAATTTGAAATCCTTATTTTTGAATGAGCCACCATATTTATATATAATTGTAGAGGGGATATCATAATGATAGATGATATGGTTGAATATGAATTTGGAAATTTTCTTTCAAGTCATGTAAGTGAGGGGTATAGCTTTAACCCACTTAGTGAAATATTTGTGTTAAGCACGAGATATACTAAGAAGGGGGGTGAATCAGTATATCATATATCTTAAAAATATTTCCTTTCTCTCACTTTTGCTCTTCTAAGCATAACAGATACAAATCATATTCATCTCTCACAATTGCTCTTATAAGCTAGATATTACAATATTAAATCAACCTCTATCTCTCATATTACAAATGGCTTCTCAAGCCTTTATTTATAGCTTTAAAAATGACCTTTGGGCTTCCCCCTTTGTGACATTTCAATCCTCATGGAAAATGGATCCAATCTTGGATGACCCTTCATATTCAAGCCTTTGAAAAGTCATGTGGTGAACCTTCATGACCAAAAACATCCTTCCCACTTTTGTCCTCATCTTGGTGACTTTTCATATTCCTTAACGTGTCCCTTCATGATAAATTGCACCTTTAATATTTTGTATTCACTTGGTGACTCTTGGTATTCCCCAAGATGACTCTTCATGGGAAAATGCATTTCATCCTTCTTTTGTTTTTACCCCGTGGCTCTTCGACTTCTCCATGGACCCTTCTTTTGTCTCATATGCAACCAAAAATATATTCGTTAATATTAAATAAATATTAACTCACATTAGCCAAGATAAACAACATTTAATGAAATGGGGACTTTATCACAAATAATGTTAAACCTTTAACATCAATGACAATATTTCCAACAATTTGATGGTGGTAGGGATATGTTTATGGCTATCAAATGAGGTGGGGTTTATCTTCCCAATGAGATAAAGCACCATGTAGAAAATGGACATGGTGTAAGCATTGGATTTAAATACTTGGTAAGGACAATAATCAAATTTGTATGCCATTGACATTTATTACACCTTTTCACATAAGTAGTTGCATCTACGATCCATCAGTAGCTAATATTACTTAGTATATAATAGATTTTTGGATAGGACTAACCTAGAACTATGGGCTCCACATACTCCTTCATGAACTTACCATAATGCTAATGTATATTTTGTTGAAAGTAAACAATGAACCAGAGTTCCATTAAAATGATGAAGATATAAGATTGATCTGAGTAAGGTATAACATGTAATATGGTGGATAAAATCCTTGAATTGTTTATGAGATAGGTTTGGTGGTATTATTTGGTCATGAAGATAAGTTTAAATGTTGAATACCAAATAGAACTAGGTCTAATAATATCATAAATCATTACAATGGTTGAAGGCCCATGAGATGGTGCTAACAAATTTTTAATGAGAAACTAGTATTCCTTGGCCATATCTATATGTTAAATCAAAGATCCAATGGTGGCCATGGCATCTACTATTCAGTTACTAGCCTTTGGTATATGTTTAAATTGTATATTAAGAAATATGTTGTTTGAGAGTGTTAACCATAGCCTTGTATGGTACCAACTTGTCATCCGTAGTTTAAAATTGGTCTATAACTTGATTGATGATTAAATAAGAATCACCATAAACCTATAGATATTGGATATTCCATTATACTACTTGAAAAAACCCTACAATGAGTTATTCATATTTGGCCATGTTATTGGTATAAGGAAATCTGATCTAAAATGATTTAGGGATTATATCCCCCTATGGTGTAATGAAAAAAAGGCATTCCCTCGATCCATGTGTTGTGAATGATGTATCAAAATATATCTTCTAGTGTTGCTCCTCAAGAGGTGTTTCAATGATGGTTATAATGGATTCATCTAGGAATTGGAATGTTAGAGGTTCTGTATTTACAAAAGGTGCTTTAGTAAGCTGATCTATAATAATTCACCCCTTAAAGGCTTTCTAATTGACATATTCTATCTTAAACTCACTGAGGAGAATGATCCATTTGCCCATGTGGCCTTATGATGTTGTTTTAAACAGTAGATACTTGATTAGATCTAATCTTGAAATAACTATGGTCTTGTTATTTAACATGTAATGTCATAGTTTCTGAGCTATAAAGACCATAGTTAAATAGTATTTTTTAATGGGCATATGATTGTGATCATATGTGACTAGTGTATGTATTAGATAGTATATGGAATGCTCCTTTACATTATCATCATGTTGAGCTAGAATTGCTCCTAGGGCTTTATCTATAGCTGATAGGTATAGTAAAAATGACTTTCCTAGGACTGGTGGTAATAAAACAAGTGGATTTGATAAATAATCCTTTAGATGATGAAAATATTTATGGAATCGATCATCCTAATGAAATTTAACACCCTTGTTTAATAAATGTGTAAAAGGATGGAACTTGTCATCCAACTAAGATATGAAGCATCTGATAGACTAGATCTTGCCCTATAAATTATGGATGTATTTCAAATTGGTTAATGTTAGAATTTGAGTTATGACTTGTACTTTGGTTGAATTAACTTCAATGCCTTGGAAAGACATAATGAAGACAAACAATTTGCTTGAAGTAACTCCAAAAAAACACTTTTTAAGATTGAGTCAGACCTTATATTCACAAAGTCTTTCAAATATCCTTTATAGTGCTACTAGATGATTAGACATGGTCTTTTATTTCCCAAGTATGTCATTGATGTAGTCTTCAATAATGTCATGCATCATATCATGAAATATGATGGTCATGTATTTTTGGTATGTGGCCCCAAAATTTTTGAGACCAAATGACATAACTTGATAATAGAACATTCCCCACAGTGTGGTGAATGTTATTTTATGTTGGTATTTTAGTGTAATTTAGATCTAGTTTTACCCTAAAAATCCATCCATAAATGAAATCATTTCATAACCCATTGTGGATTTTAATATCATTTTAATGTTTGGTAGAGGAAAGTCATCTTTTAGATAGGCCTTGTTTATGTCTTTAAAATCAGTGCATATTTTGATTCTTTCTAGCTTATTTATGACTAGTATAACATTCAAAATCCATTATGATTAGTCGATTAATAAAATACATCCTACTTCCAAGATTTTTTTCAACTCTTTCTTCACTAATACAATAATACAAGGATGCATATTGCATAATTTTTGTTTAACAAGTTTGGCATCAAGATGTACCACAAGGTAATGCACAACCCAAGTGGGGTCCAAACTTGGCATGTTAGATTAGGCCCATGTAAATATATCAACAAATTACTTCAATAGGTTGGTAAAGTATCATGTTCCTCCTTAGTGAGGGATGCACCTAATTTGATCCATTTTGGGTCATTTGGAGTCCCAATGTTAACTTCTATAGTGTCCTCCACAAGAAGAGTTGAACCATATTCTAGAATGGTTGGCAAAGATTTAAATTGGCATATGATGATAGAGTCATCTATTATGACTATTTCTTAAATTTATATAAGGAATGAGGAATAAAAATCACCTAGAGGTAGGGATGGCCATGTGATAAAAATTGTTGGGAACTCTTGGATGATTCAATCAAAAGCTTACTATTATTCAAAACTAACTAAGACCCATAGATAAGTTCATCATTGGTGGTCTCCTGAGATATGTTTAAGGAAGGTTGAACACACCAATCTAATGGTGCCTAAAATAGGTTTTCACCACTAGATTAACCTTTCTCTTGACTATTTTCTTGGTCTAAAATCACCTCAAATATGTTTTCACTTTGGGACCTCAATGTTTTATTTAATTGTTTATGGCTAAGGGTGTTCACCCATTCTCCAAAATAGGTTTTGGTATCTAAATTTATTGAGAACCCTTATTTGTGGTTTCCTAATGGAACATTATCCCTAAGGCCTAAAAATTTGTAGAAGGCCTCATCATTCTAAAACTCATTGATCAATACTATTGATTCTCATTGGTCCTAGTTTATAAGTTGAGGATAATATAAAGGAAGTGGATTGTGGAGAATGATTGGTCTGAGGGTACAAATGGAATTAGTTTAAAATAAATTGGTATTAACTAGGTCATCAAAAGTAATATGATCAGACTCTACTTCATTTTTAGCATCATTATCACTAGTCATTGGTGTTATAACATAAATAAGGTACATGGGGTCATCCCTAGGTGATTTAAATCCATGACCATATGTTAATTTCTAATGAGTAGTGAAAAATGGCTCAAGTGGACCCTATTTATTTATCCCAAGGCCTTATCCTTCATAAGCATGTCTTTCCATGATTTTGTTTGAATCAGGATACTCAACATTTAAGTAATAGTCGACCAAGTTATCATTATACAACTAAGATTCTTCATTTACAAGTGGGTCTTGTTCTTGGCCAATGGTTGGTATGAAAATCCTAGGTGTTGGACTATACATTTTGAATTTTCCCCTTTTTTCCATTCCATGTAAGGTGGTTTGGATTTAGGTCTTCCATAGTACTTGGGGTTCTGTAGAAACTTAACAATATGGAATTTATCATAGGTCAAATATTCTCCTGGGTCATCAACCGAGATGGTATAATGATTAGACATTTTAAGAGGTAGTATGTGGGATAATCAATCAAGGGTATTTGGTAAATACAATTTGCCTCTGATGAATCAATAAGTATTTCTTTCCCCTTGTTATTTTTAAGAACCAAATTTAATCTAAAATGGTAGTTATAGCTTTAGTACTCAGACTCTAAATGTTTGCAATGTTTGTATGGCTATAAATCTCTATAGATAGTGACCTTTATACCTAAGTATCCAAATATCATGTATCCAAGATCTACCCAAAAGCATATTATATGAAAAATCAAGGTCTAAAACATGGTATAGTGTATCATGGGTCAAGGTCCCAATGATTACTAGTAAGTTGATGGTGCCCTATGATTCCTAATCTTCATTATCATAGGCCTTGATGGTGATCATTTATGGTTAGAAATCAGTTGTAGTATACTTAATTAGATTTATGAGATTTAAAGACACAATATTTAGACCTAATCCATTATCTATGAGGACAAATTTCACTTTGTGCCATGTTATGAAAACTTTCATGTATAATGGATTGTTATGTAAAGGGCCAATGGATGACATATCACTTTGGTTGAATGAATTGTTAGCCTAGGGATAGATGTCCAATCAAACTTGAAATTTGTCTAGAGATATGTCATTAGGAACTTTAGACTAGCTAAGGAACTCTATTAAGATGTTTTATGTGGATTGTAGACGTACATAATAAATCCAAAATGGAGATTTGTGCAAGTGACTTTTGTAATTATTTCACAATATCAAACATTTTTTCTTGTACATTGGTAAATGGATTATTCTTAAATAGAATGGTGGGCTAGATGGGTGAAGTGGTAGATGGTTGTGGGCTTAGGATGGTAATATTTGACTGTTGAGTTATGATTGTATAATTGGGATTAGATACAAGACCATTATTGCTAATAAATTATGGTGGTGGGGGAACAAATAGGATAATTCTCAGTCATTGGTGCACTTGTGCATGGTCATGGGAAAATGATGAGTTATTAGTATGATGTCCAAAAGTAGTAATACCTATTTGTTTATACACCTATATACAATCCCAGGTCAAGGAAGGATCATTGACATGGGTTGGTTCATTGAAATTAATTAACAATGGTCTTTTTTGATTGGTACTTGGTCTCAAATTTATGGAAATGATAGAAATTTGATCTCTTACAATATGGCCTATAATATTGTTGTAGTTATGTGAAACTATGTGGTAGGTATATTGGTCTTTAGCATCATTCTATCCTTGGTTTCATCCATTTGGTTAACATTATTGGTTTTGTTGGTTCTATCTTGGAGGTTGATGTTGTTTTTGCTATTACACTAGACTTTGTTGTTGTTATTGTTGGTTGTTATGTTGTCGAAAGGGGTTTTGATAGATATCGAGGTTATGATTGGATGTAGAAGATCCATTATCTAATTTTATCTCTTCATTTTCCAACATATTCTTAATCAAATGTTTAATTTTCATGCAAGGATGAAAATTATGTCCATTAACCCAATGATACTTGTAGAATTCATTTTATTAATAACAATCTAGATAAGGAATTACCTCAAGATAGTATTTTAGAATAGGCAAGTTAATTAGATTAGTAGTGGTGAGATTACTAAACATGAATTAAATGGGTTCTCAAAGGTCACTAAATATGTGATGATTATGCATAGTTATCCTTATATGAGGGGTTTGCAAAGGCAAAAATTTTGTTTGTTACACAGGTTTAGTCTATTACACTTATTGAAGAGGCTATTAGTTAGGATTAATTTATATATGTTGTTAAAGGTACAATCATTAAGGGGGGGGGGTGAATCAATGACCCCATATATTTCAATCTCAATTATAATCATTTTAAACTATTTAAACAATCAATATATATCAACTTGATCAAGCAACATTAACAAGAGAGCTCATTCATTCAATGCATACACAAGATTAAACACATAGTTCCTATGGGAAACCCTCATGGGGAATAAAACCCACTCTCAATTTTTCAACACATGGACTACTTGTCCTATAAAAAAATCATAAAAAAAGAGACTATTCAAGTCCTTTAAAACATAAACCTTGATCAAGTCCTTTAGATCAAAGGTCTTTACTGAAACACCTATTTCACAAGGAGCAACTAACCCTAAGGAAGATCAAGACCTTTAGACCCTCCTTTAAACACCATCACCATAAAACTAATGTCTTCAAAACTTTATTATGGATATATATTTTCTAACCCCTGCATAAATTATCTCTCTATCTCATACAGGCCTCTCACATAAGCATGCCACAATTTCTCTCCTTATTCATGCAAACTATCCTCATATGCACACACAGACCTCTTCACATAACCTCATCTACAAAAGAACTATTTTGACATCATAAATATTACCTAAAATTCATACATGTAGTCCTCAATTTTTTCTACTCATTAACTCATCAAATAGGCATTCTACCTCTCCTTCACTCCACAACTCTCACATACACCCTGTACTAGTCTCTATCTCAAGTCTTTCAAAAGCCTATGAACCAACACATTTGGTTTCACCATTTATAGATAAATAATTAATTAAAAATATGATAATATTTAATTTTTATCCAAAATACATGCCTTCATCCTTAAGGCATCTCACATGGGTCACACTGAAGCACAATCCACTTTCAAATATGCCTAAGTCACTTTTAGGTCCTATGGAGACTCATTCAGCTCTTTGACACTTATTTGTTAAAAATAAGAACATAATAAAATTTTCCAAATTAATAGATTATTTATAATATAAATTAACCCTTATTCATCTTCAAATTCTTAAAGTCATCATTTCACTCTTTTGTGCAAGTTCAATCAACTCAAATAATAGCCTTATTCGTAAAGATGCCATGAATGAATACATAGTCAAATTATTAAGAATTATTCATAATAAATATATATTAATCACTCCTAAAAAATATAAAAATATCATCCTCATGGATTCTATAACATTCTCTAATAGCTATTTTAACATAAAAAATCAAAACAACAATAGTACAAGCTCAAACAACCTTCCCGAGTTACTTGTAGAATATGTATGAACACATAGTCAATTTTGAACACTAGTCTTTCCTTGTTAAATTCAAATATTCAAATGCCAACAGTCATAGTTAAACCTTGAAAACTATTATTAAATATTATGCACTCAATAATTTATATTTATCATGTACCATCAATATAATTTTATCTTTAAAACATATATCACCAATTTCTAAATATTAAATCTTGAACATTTTAACCTCATCTCATGCAATCTAGAAATTTTGAATGCATATGCTCCATCGATCTCTTCAAGATTGTCCTCACTTTAGTCATGATACAAAACTATTCCTTTGACCTTTTGAATTTATTTTTAACCATTGATATTTATTATTATTAACATATTCTCATCATTTATCTTGGAATAATCTTGATCTTTATCTCTACTCAACATTAAGCTTTGAACACTTTGACCTTTTTGACTTGTTGCACATCATAGATCTAGATATATGAACTCCTACACACCGATGATATTTGTGGATTAGTAAGGTCCTTATCAAAATATATGAACCATTTAATCAATTTTTATGATCCCCTATGAGCTTTAAGATCTCCATTTGGTCCTGGTCTTTATCCTTTCTCAAAAAAGACTAAGTATAGGAACATTTACTTATCTTCTTGGAAGGCTAACTTTGGACCGACATATATTTTACCTCTCTCACTCGCACGATATAAAATTTATAAAATATCATATCCTCACATATTTAAATATAAATATGTGTCAAAATCATCCTAAAACATTCACATGTAGTAGATATAGCTTTATTAAAATGCTCACTCAGATTTTTTCTCTCTTATAGCCAACTATGTCAAGAACTATCTAGAAGGCCAAATTTATACATGCATAACATTTGATGAACTTTATTATATGACCTAAAATATAGTTTAAATAAAATAACCAAAAAAATAAATAAACCCATATGATCACCTTCTCTTAAAACATCCACATGTGTGAGATATTCCATCATCAAAATGCTTATTCGACTCTTTCTTGTCTCATGAAAAATTGGCTAAGTATAGGAAAATACTATAAAAATGCTTGAGAGCCCAACTTTCAACCCAAATATATTTGAATAAATTTAGGTGTATGACCTAAGATTTAGTACATATCAACTAGGGACTAATTTTATCACAAACATATCTTCAAACCCCCTTGACTCATCCACATGTGGTAATGGTGATGTCAACAAACTACCTACTCAGATTTTCTACCACTAGACACAACATGTCTAGATGAAAATAATGGACTATCATATGAATTACACTCATGCACATAAGCACTCAAATTTTATAAAACCTCTTATAAGACCCCTTTCACATGATAAATCACCATACTCATCCTTGACCATCTCTAACCATGTTAAAAGTGAAGATCAACCAATCCAACTTCAAGCATACTAGGACAAACACATTGCACACTTTGTCATTATTACTTAAGCTATCAAAGCACATCATCTACTTACTAGGACACATCCATGACATCACCATAAAATTATTGAAAACTCTCCAACATATATTGCATAGGTTGAGTAGATAGTGTTTTCACCATTTGGACATGTCACGACTTGGTTACTCCATTGATAACAACATTCTTGTTATGATTGAACAATTTGGACATTTCATAATTGTTGGCCTAGGTTGGTTATAACAATTGGGCTTGGACTTGGTTCTAATTTTGGTTTTGGTTATTTCCTTGTTCTATAGTTTGGTTATAATTATATGAGGTAAGCTTGATGATCACTTTGTTAATAAGGACTCTTTTTATTAATAGACCTTTCTTAGTTATTTCCTTGAAAATGTGCACACACTGCAGTTCTAGATGATAAGATATCTCACTATGCAAATTATTGGTAAAAAAATTAGCTAATTGTTTTTCTAGTAAACTATGGGTGAATTGGATTTCAAGTACTCTCAATCATTATAGATAGCTTTAAAATATTTTACTAGCCTTCTGTTTGGCTTGCATCAAATTGACTAGTGAAATCTCATGCTTGAGATTGTAGAAGTGTTACAAAAACTTGTTTGAAATTTCATTAAAATCATAAATTAAATTTTGGGACAATTTTAGAAACCAATCCAAAGCTTTTCCTACTAGACTCATTGGGAAAAATATTAGGAGGTATATATTGTTATATGCCATTGGTTTATAAGTAACAAAGAATTTGGTTAAGTGGGCCTTGGGGTTTCTTTTCCCCTTGTATTTGTTGAATTTTGGTGGTTTGTACACTGCAAGAAATGGTATTTGAAAATACTCCATGTTGAATGGGTAATAACACACATCATCCAACTTAAAATTCTTATTATATTTCCTAGCTTGGATGTAGTAATTGCATCCTTCATTTATTACAGTTCTTGGTCTAGGAAACCCAAGGGAATATTGGTCTAAGGTGGAGGCTAGGTGGTCAAAAGTGGAGTACTTTGATTAGGGTATAGTGGAGGAACCGTTTATTGTGGAATTTTTCTTTGGTTTGATAATTTACTAGAATATTAATTCACATATTAGAATGTGATTGTTGTAATTTCATGCATTGTAGTGTGATATTCTAGTTAGGATTTGGTATATGAGCCTAGTTTTGGGGAAATTGTGGTTACAATGGGAGTATATGGCTTGGAGTGGAATATTATACCTATTTAGTTTGATTAGGGAATTTTTTTCAACTATTAAAACCTTTATAATTAATGGGAACTTGTGAACTAAGGCCCTATTATTGAGTTTATGGCATGTTATGAATAAAAGGCAATTATTGCCTAACCAGTACTTATAGAACACTATAACCTCTTGGTTGCATGAATCCTTATTGGGAAGTAGATGCATGTTTAAGGTTAGACACTTATGATTTAAAAATAATCACACATTGTTTATTATACATAATTTATGATTATCATGGCATGTTTGTCTATGAATGAAGAGGTATGTTCATCACTATCTGGCAAGGTGAAACATTGGTTGCCCCCTATTCAGGTGGTAGAATGTTTTTCCTCTAATACATTGGTATGTTGGATTGTTTATATTGTTGTGTACTATTAAGTGTCACATATTTTTGTGGATTAATATTCATCATGATTTGTTGAGGCACGACACTAGTTCTTTCTTTACTACTAAATCCTTGAGGCTACATGCTTGAAGAAGCAGCTAGTTGAAGATTAGGGGTAGTTATTTCTGGTTGGGAGGTAGAAGTTCCTAACCCTACATTTTTGAACCACTTATGTCATTAACTAAAGTCACTTTTTTTTTGGACTATTTGTTTGTGTGTTTACACCACTTTGGTCTAGATTGGATGATACTTTTATATTGTCCATTATGTTTGGCTCAATATTTTACATATAAGCAAAAGACATTTATTCGATAGTTAGGGCATTGAACATGTTTCCCACTAAATTGATTTATGTTAATGTGTCTATACCCTAATTTTATTGGCCTATAAATTAAATTAAGACTCTTTTTGAAGGATCTATCTCAATAATAGGAGCATTTAACATGGTCATGTTGTTGAAGTTATACATTAAGTTTAAATAGGTTTGGTATGCTATCTATGCCTAAATGAAGTGGTCCTTCATGTGGAATTTTCTAGTGATAATAATATGAGAGTCTTGATATGGCATCAGAACTATAGCTTGAGGATTACTAAAAGAGTCATGTTTAATGTTTTGATTATAAGGCATGTTATAAGTCACTCTTACTAAAATTGGCAAATTTTCATGAGGAAAGTCTACTATAAACTTAGCCCCTACCTCCATGGCTCTAATTAAGACTTCATCCTTATTTTAAATCAGGTTATGATCAAATAAATAAGGTTCATAAGATGGTGGCATTGTAACATAGTACAATTGTTGTTGGACTTATTATGTAATTGAAGGTATGCTAGCTAGGTATTGTGTCAATTCCTCTTAGTTCTAATCTGAGTATAGATGCATGTAGACCAAATAGTGGGCCAAAGGATCTTGGCTTTGTTCTCCTATTTGATTGTTTTAAGGTGGTTAAGGATTCATCTCACAAATGACATCACCTCCATAGGGATCTTGAACAAAGTCTTCTTGTGAGACCACATTACTATACCCTGGATTGTACATGATGCCATTATGAGTATAATGAGACATGTTTGAATCAATGGTGAATTATTCATGACAAAAGGGGTTATAGTTATACATACTCTAAAAAATAATGTCTAAAAAGATAAAAGGTTCAAACATGATCTAACTTGGTCAAAGGGATGCAAATGTATCTCCAAAAAGGATTTATGCTAAGACTTAGTATAAAACAACCTAATATCAAATGTCTAACATTAAATGTCTCATACAAAAAGGTCAAGTGGATGAACTAAAATTATAATGACAAAATCTAGGCTCAAAGTGTTCCAAACAAGTTTAATCTGGGAAAATAAAATTTATTAGGTATTTTGGCCAAATGCAACATGAAAACATAGGCTCAAATAAAGGCATGTGCTAGGACTTTTGGAAAAACAAGCACAAAATCTAGACTTAAAAAAAGGTGAGATATTTAATTTAAAAAATCTAAAATAATTTATCATAAAATAAAGACTTAAATTTAGACATGAACTTTGACTAAATTAGCACAAGGCATAAAATAAAAGGTATTTGGTGATAGACTATTTTCTCCCAGAAGAAGGCACAAATAATAGTTTTCAAATTTGGGTTAAGAATTAGACTAAATTACACAACCCAAAAGAGAAATATTAGTGTTTAGGACTAAATTGGATAAGGCATAAACATAAATCAATCAATGTTTAGATTTGAACTTGTCAAGGTTAATTAAAAACTCAACTTAGCAAACTAGGCTTATTTAATCAATAAGCTAGACAAAGGTGAATGACATAACGACACTAGATAAAGACCCAAAAGGTATACATAAATTAGCTTTGACTTTTTGAAACTTGGAAACAAAGGTAAAAAAGTCTATAAAATGATTCAATTAGTTTAATGACATTATCACACTCTAAAGGTATGATCGATGGTTTGTTTCAAGATTCTAAGGTGAAAAACTTGAAATGAATTGGATAGCATAACATTACCCTTTCCAATCAAGTGACACACACACAAATATTTTATCAAAAAAGACTAAGACAAAGGTATGGTGTCAAACAGATAGCATAACACCTCCTTAGACAATGGAGTGATGTGGACACAAAACTCATTTTGACGTGGCATAAACAAATGGTTTTAGGATCAAAGACCAAATAAGTATAGGAATAATGAAAAAATACAACTAAGTATAATGTCCAAATCCTTAAAACTAACAAGGTTGCATTGAATCATTGAATTCCATTTATATACATTCTCTTGGGAGGATTTTAAGTGTTAATCCAAAAATAAAAGTGCATGAATTAGTAAGGTTTTTACACCCCCATTCTTTTAATAGATTGTATGGTGACATGGAAATTCAAGCATCATTAATATGTCCACGATAAGTGGGGTTATTCTAAAACTTAATTTTTTTGCCATTTAAATGGTCCAAAGTGTGGTTAATACTAGATATGCCCCACATTAATTAAGTTCATACCATCTAAAATACTATTCAATGGTCTATTCCTTTGCATAGAGATTCCATCTATTTACTTCTTAGTGGAATCCCTTGGTTGGCTAGACCTAACTTGGGTTTTCATTATGATTGGATAGGTTAACCACTCACCCCCTAAACATTTTAGTATATGTGCCCTAATTCATATACTCTACTATGGAATGGGGTTGAAACAATGCTAAGAGATGAAACCCCAAGTCAAAGCTTCACTATAGAACTTGTGAGGAGGTTATGAAATACTACTCACAAACCAAGTTGCATAAAATAAATGACCAAGTGAAAATATTTTAAATGTTGCATTTAGATCACTCAAACCATATGGATTTTTGGGAGAGCCTTAACAATGTTCTTTTCATGCCTTGGACAAAGGCAAAAATTGCAAGGAAGAAGCACTTTTGGTCACCAAGTTCCCTAAAGGGGATGAGAGGAGAGCATACACACATCCTTAATTTATGAAAAACACATGAGTATAAAATGATCTAGCATAAAACAAAACCCTTAAGAAAATTAATTTAAGAGAATGTTTATTTTATGCACCAAATTGAGATGTTTGTGAAATTTTTGGCCCCTTGGCCTTAGTTTCAAACTTTGAAAAAATTAACAAAATAATCTAATTATAAATCATATAAATTAATTTTAAGCACCAAATGGAAGTTTTAAATAATTAAACATGTTTAAATTTGGCACTTTTCTATGCATGACTTACAATTTTTATAGGGTTTCCTTATACTTTGAAGCATGATTATCAATTAAATAATAAAGATTTGAAAACTTTCTCTTAGGTTTCTTTGTTTTTATTACATAGAAACCAATACCGATAAATAGTGATCAATGCTAGTTATAAGAGATATGATGTCAATTGGAATATAAACAATGTTGGTCGATAAAAACCCATGTCAATTACCTGTGAACCCTTAGGTAAAAAAAAATAACAAAACACTTGTTTTCCCAAATTAGTATAAAATTTCCACAAAAACCTTTGGATCCTACAATACGATGGTTAGATAGAGACTTAAAAAGTTTTAAAATCATAAATGATAGCTTGTATATTTCAAATAAACTTAAGAACTATTTTTTCCTATCTTGTTCTACCCTACACATAGAATCGATTATGGTTAGAAAGAACTGATGCTAGTTAGGCAAAATAGATGATGGTTATGAAAAAACCAATGTCAGTCTCTATGTAAATATAGGTAACACTAAAAAAATATAACATAAAAAAACAAAGTAAAAACTCAAATTTTTAAGATGATCAAGCATTCATTTAAAAAATTAAGATCTACACTTTGGTTTCCTTGGTATGTGAGATGCTTTAGGTCCCATCAAACATGCCATTTGTGATCATAGAAATCCAAGAAGGGAGGTTAGATCAAGTGTTAGTTCAAGTAAGAAAACTCAATAAAACACACTAACACTAACACTTACAAGCCTAGATCTTAGGGGTGAGGTTAATGAATAGATTACAAATATAATCAAAACTAAAATGAAAAAGACATCAAATATCTTACCTTCCTTGAGATCTCAAAATGCATTATTGAGTAGCTTGCTCAGTTTGTGTTTCAAAAAATCTTTGGAAATGGAGGTGTGTATTTCCTTCTCTCCTTGGTACCATTGTCTTGTGTTGGCTTGGTGTGTTTTGTCTCAATATTTTGGCATTATAACTTTATTGATATGAATCTAATGTAATAAAACCTACATTATAACTCTAAAATATCCAAACTCATTGAATTCAATGGGCAGTGGCTTATATTTATGGCAAATGGATCTAACCCAAACCCAATGTGAGTCAAGATGGATTTAAGGCTTGGAATGGGTTCAAACCTAACCTAATTGAGTCAAATTTAACCCTAGTAGAGTTAAAAGGTGTCAATTACTCATGATTCTCACTGAATAAGCATGAGTCTCCAAAATGAGATATTTTGAGATATTTTGTGAAAGGCTTAACAACTTGCAAAGGTAATCATGAAAATCTTGGATATTTCATATTTTATATTTATTCATTAATTGTACATGGATAATTCAACTAGGTATTTAATTTGGTTTATCTTATTAATTAATTCTAATTCGCCATTTATCTCCTTAAAGATTTGATTTAATTTCATGTGCCCCACTTAATAGGTCCATAAGCCAAAATTGATTTTTATGATGATGTAGGATGATTAGGAATGAATCTGTGAGAGGTTATGATTGCATATAGTATAATACCACAATTAGGGATGCCTCAACATGATTCTGATATTTGATGAATGATGAACATGAAAATTTGGGGCATTTAGTGATTCCAAGGATTAATTTTCAATGGTTGGTAGGAATAAATTTTAAGTCTTGTCGAAGACAAATAGTGGCCAATTTTAGGTGTCTATAATAAGGAATCTAATTGTATTCAAATGATACCAATCATCACCTATAGGATTACAGTCAAGTTGATCTAAACTTCATATAAAATGCCACATACACATTGAGATTGGAGCTCAAACAATTGGAAAAGGTACATAGTTTATTAAAATTTAAAATAAATATGAAAGATTGACTAAACAAATCTAACCAACAAGACTCTCTAACCTTGAATACATAATTGAACTAGTGCATACAAGCTACCTAGCCAAAATTGGAAGCTCTATTTGGTTTGGATGATGAGATTTATAGGAAGAGGAAACTATATTAATATTATCTTATAATGATTATATAATGACCCATGTATGGTATTTAAGACCTTTGAAGGTATAATGAGGTTTATAAGATCTACCGAGGTCTGATTGAGCACTTGCAACACACAAGCCTATATGTGTATGTTTTTAAAGAGTGTTTATCGTAGGTAAAGGGAGAATCAAGAATAAGAAGGTTTTTATGGATCCTAAAGTACATTTCATGAGATTTAAAACTCACTCAATAGTTAGAAAATAAGGAAACAGGACTACTCTAGGCATTGGCATCAATTGCCCTAAGAACCTAGTATAGGCTAATGATGTCCATAACAGGCTTAAGAAGGAGAAATGATAGAGAAAAAATATATGCCAACATGGAACTATATGAATGTTTGAAATTTAATGGAAAATATTATAATAAGGATTTGAAGTTACCATAAGCACCTACAGGTGGTTTGGTGCCTTGAGGATCAGTTTAGGCCTATAAAGCCTAAAACCCTACATAAAGCCTCAAACCTCCAACTCCACTCTTATGATAAGACAAACTCCTCAGGTAGATGTAAGGCCATAAAATGTTATATAATTATGGTTTAGGTATAAAATAATGTGTTTTAGGTAGGTGAAGATAGGGGAAATGATAATTTAGCCTAATAATCCTCCTCAAACTCTCTGACCATAGTCTACCAATTTGAGCTGTAAGTTTAGATGCTCACATATCATAAGAGAAAATTCATGGGGAATAGTGTTATTAGTTAAATTTTAGTTCCCCTATGCACTTTTCATACATGGTGGATAGAGTTGGATTTAAGAGGGAAATTATGAATAATACTTAAGATTGTAAGCATGCCTATATTGCCTAGTGGAAACTTGAGGGCTACCAACCTTTGCTCAGATATCACCATACAAGATGCATGGGATGAATAAATATTATGGATATTTTAAGTGGTATATATATTCAATATTAATGTCCTTTATTTTTCAATCCATGACCTATCTTTTATGAACCATCATTAAGATGGTCAACCACTTTGAACCCTCTAAAATTGTCATGGAGAACCTAATGGCAAAAAAACTATTCATGATGACTCCAATGGTCATGACACACAATTAAAACATTAAGAGAAAACTTACATGCCCTGTGTACTCCCTATAGGCTATAAAATTGGCACATCTGAGGAAAAATCTGTAGGAAAATGGCTTATAAGGTCTAGTTTTTGAGATTAATTTAATGTTTCTAGGGGATGTTTGAACTCCTAAGTGAGTAGAAAGGCCTCTTGGGCCTATGTAGATATGTAATGATCTTCTAAGAACCATTATTCAACCCTACATATTATTACAAGTAAACCTAATAAATAGACATGAAGGCAAGAGAAAATAGTCATCATTTGCATGAAGGGAAAAGTATTACAGGTTTGCTCACATGGTAAAGAAGATTTATAGAGTATAAAAACCCTTGTTTCCACATTTATAAGCCACTAATAATATTAAAATATTCTTTGTGATGTCTAAGTCTTAGGTATCTCACTCGCTAGGAGGACAAATGCATTGAATGGGTTGAGAATGACATGAGTGGTAGCTAGATGAGTAGTGACCATTTTCAAACAAGTAACTACCTTCCAAAAATATATGCATGACCTTTTGTTACATGATAAGAATTATTGGATCAGTTTTAAGGAATATGGTGTCTTCATGGGGTCAAATATAAAAAATAATAGGAAATTCACTAGACTTCTACACCTAAAATGCTCATTGAAGGCCATTATGCCACCAAGGTAGTGCATGAGAACAGTTATGGGACTTTTTTTTACCCATTATTCATGTTTGTAATTACTTATTAGATGTATGATGGTCATCATGGCCTATACACTCTACTTCTATACAAAAATATCCTTCTATCATTTTCATGTTTTATAACTTGGGCTTAGAAAGCCATTATATGCATCCCTCTACTAGGTATGAGAAGGTTATACCCATTTGTATCTTGTAGCCTTGAGATAATATAAGGACTAATTCAGCCTTCTCCATGCTATTTATCTAATTTTTTTCATGCTTGTTTGATTTTCATAAGTGATTGATCCATTTTCTCCCTTTGTAAGTCCTTGGTCCTTACCTAGATACTAATAAAATAATATTTTGTAGGTTACATTATATATGTGGGTGTTAATGATTGTGTTTGTAGTCAAAACTAATTGATAATGTTTTAAATCATACCTCTCTTTCATCATCCTTAGGTCATAGTCATTTAGCATAGCCTCCATGTGAAACACTAATGTGTATGATTAATTTAGAGGGAGTGTCTTGGAAATTAGTCTTTTTATTATCCATAAGTGTTTTTTAAGGATCAATTAGAAGATACATAGCATATTAGTGCATTACTTCCCATAACTTAGGTTTGATTTCATGTTTTATCTATCCATTTTCATTGGAAAAATAATTAGGTTTGGGCATTGATCTTAGATGAGGCATTAGGGGAAATATCCTAAAAACTATAGATTCACCTCATCCATTAGGCTACCCACATCTAGAGGTGATTGCATTGTATCAGCTGGATGACGCAGGTCTAAAACTCCTTTCCCTCAAAGGGTTAAATCTAGATTAATAATAGGTTGATCAGGGAATACTATAAATAGGATCCTTTTAATCTCATTTAGGACATCTTAAGATGTTTGAAATTTTTTATATTTTAGTATATTATAATTTTATAAAGATTTTTAAAGAATTATTAATCATTCTCTAAAGTGGTTTATGCAAAAAAAGTTTATGTATGCATAGATCAAATGTATTCATTTGAATATGTTGTTGATGATTAATGATTAGAATTGACTTAATATGCATCATCTATATTCTTTTGTTTAATTAAATATTAATGGTTAAATTATATGTGATGGTAATTTTAGTTAAATATCCCTTAAAGTTATGTAATCTTATTAGTGTTGGGTGTCTCAGTGTCTCGTGTATACTTTAAGGAGTGTTTAATTTTAAGGTTAAGTAATATGCCAACATGTTTGATGTTGTGTAAGTGTCATTTTAATTATGTTTTTTTTGAGAGGGAATGTATCATATTATACCGTAACACCTTTTAATTCCCATCACCTTGAGATGAAAGGGAACCTAAGTTTCCCTTCCTCTACATCATCTTGATAAGAGGATTCATGCACATATTGATATTTTTATAATATTATCTAGTATATATGTTTTAACATAGATGTAATACCTATATATCCTCTCACCTATGAGTGGGGCATATACATTACTATCATTTTCAATCCTTAGATTCCATATATTTATATTTTTTTCCATGAACTTTTACACGATATTAATTATTTTATGTGGATTTACACTTGGACATGTTATTATTGATGTGTATTTTAGCATAACTCTAGGCTCTTAGGATGGTGATGCCTATCGAGCCAATCCTAAAATAAATCATATGAGGGGCATCTATAATTTAGTTATCTATAAATTCATGATGTACTAGGGTTTACTCAATTATTCATTATGCATAGTAATAATTCAGTTGGTTTATTGGTGTGACTTCTCAAACTTAATTTTAGCAGTGTTCTAGTCCTTAAATAAATTATATAGTAATTATGAATTTGATATCTAATAAAATGGGTTTCAATTAGAAACATAAAATGACAAAGCATGTACATATATTTACCCAACTTTGAAATTAGGGTTTAATGTAAAAGTAATTAAAATTGCTAATTTCAAGTTGTTAATTCCCATGTATTTAGTCATTCAATAATGTGACAACAATATAGGAATGAAAAATAGATAATCAATTGATATAAACATTCACAAATATATTGTTATCAAATGAACCTTAGTTTAACAAACTTGATAATAAAAATGCAAAATAGGAGGGGAAAGATAGGAAAACCTACAATAACAAAATCAAATCAAAATTTATTGATCGGTGAACTCCATAAATTAGTCTCCTCTTTGACTAGCATATGCAGAACAAAAAAATAAAGTTAAAGCAAGAATATAAGGGAAGAAAAATAATTGAAAAAACAATCACAACCACCATTTACACACACTAGTTTAAAACTATAATTCCACAGTCCTTTATAGATCAAAATATTCTTGATAAGCACATCTAAATTCCATAGTGATCAATCGATCCAAATTCTACCATCATAATGGTAGGTTTACAAAATATGGATAGGATAATAAACTATTAAATCAAAAAAGTGATTGACTCTAAGTGTTTTGGAGCAAAAAAAACCTAACCCCCATAATGACCAGGGTTAGAATACAAAAACATTCAAAGAAATTTAAAAATACCATAAAATTTCAGCATGTTCATAGTTATATTATTTATTGTGCATATGTTATTTGCTTCATGTTAGTAGATGCCATATCATTATTTTTATATATACACATATGTTTCATGATTTATTTGAGTTTGATGTAGGGATACTCAGATAAATGATATTTTTACATACAAATGTTGGAATTTCCCTCTACTCACATCTTAAGTACATTAAGGGCATATACTTTTTTTTTTATCATGATACACCCATGTTACATTATTATACAATTAGTTTCTATTGTCATATTTGAGCTTATATACATATACATGTTTATCCATGCTTATACCTTTCATAGTGTACTTGATATTATATGTAATTAACATCTATTTCAAAAACATATGTTTATGTTCATTTTGGTTGCCTATTTTCATTGATTTTTATTATCTTAAATTATATTACCTATTTGAGAATTTAAATATGCTTCATTGATTGTGTCACCCATGCCATACTTGCCTATTTTTGAATTGGGATATGTCACTTTTTATTGTATGTGAAGATTTGAATATGTCATTTTATGCTTTTTAGACATTTAACTAAGCCATGTTCCTTTAATTTTGTGTCATCTAAACATGCCCCTTGTATGAGGTCACTTTGGACCATTTATTTTTTATTTAATTTTGAGTGACCTTGTGTTTGTGTTGGATTGATTATTGAGCTTCTAATGTTACTCTCTAAAATTTTACATGATATACATCATGCATCTTAAGACTTTATGTGATCACATACTATGTGTTTCAATGATATATCTACCTAGACATATTGCCCCTATATGTTACATGATCCATACATAGCTCATACAATTATCTTATCCTTTTGAGGTAAGGTAACTACCATATTATACTTCCCATCACCTCAAAATGGGGGCATATTATTGGTCACATGCCATAGAGGCATGGATTCCACACTTTCATAGTTTCATATTATAATGGGGTCATGTCAAAAAATAATGACCTCCACACTTATTTAGTACTCAACATATCAAGATTATAGGGGGCATGTTATGTAAACATGTTTCCACATTTACACCAGTTCTCAGATTCTCAAGATTGTAGTGGGGGCATGTTATGGAAACATGTTCTCCATGCTCACGCTAATTTTAGATTCACCATATTTCATAATGTATGATTTAGATACACATTTGTGCAGTATTATAAACATTCATACTATTACTATACCTAGATTCCATCTTGAGAAATATATAAGTTGTATATTCCATGTAAAAGGTCACCTAAAATTGTAAAATGAAATAATTTCTAGATTTAAAATATTGTTATATATTATTATTATACCTAGGTTAAAATTTTATGCATTATTATTGAACCAATCTATTGTAGTAGTTGGTTCACTTTTGGAAGGTTGAGTTGATTAAATTGCTACATATTACCAAGCTTGTAAGATAGACTTGTTTAAATAATCTAACTTTACTAGAATTATAATTTTTATTTGATTAAATCATCCACCCTCACTAAATATATGTCATGAGTTAATTAAATCACTCACACTCACCAAATCATGCACATATTTGGGTTGCATAATTGACATGAAGAAAGCTCAATATATGTGTTAAAACTCACCTTTACATCAATTTTTTTGGCATGTGTCCTCAAATATCACTCTCTATATATACACTTTCAGGTTCATATTTATCCTAATATCATATTCAATGCTTCATAATGAGTCATCCTTTCAAATCAAATATCCAAAGGTAAGATGGTTGCATCAAAAAATAGGTTTACTCCTAACCTTACTCTTTCTACTTTCAAGTTATTCAAATTATTTAAATTTCAAATTTCATGCATTGATTATACATTGTAACATCATCTTGGTTTGAAGTAAATCACCAATAAAGCACTTAAGTTGGGTTCACATAAATACACAGTGTGTAATATACCTAGGTACGCATTTATTTGATTTAAACTAGTAATTTCATTATGATATTAAAGGGTGGAATGTAGTTACTAAAATATGATTTATGTAGTAATATATTCTTGTACACTTATAAAAATACATCATAGTTTTACCTTTTAGTTATACACATGCCCACTACCAAAAATCTCATGTTCACTATCTCTTTGTGTCTAAATTACTTATCCCTTAGTCTAACTTTGTTATCATCATGACCATGCCTTTTATACTATAAAAAAATCTCTAAACTTGATCATTATCATTAAGTGATTATTTTGGACATGTATTATTTTTATCTTCCTGGACACTTGAATCCCAAATAGACACTTGCATATGTGCAAGTGTCAACCTTTCCTATAAAGTGTCTAGTGCCAAAAAGTTATACATTTTACAAATGAAATGTATCCTAAAGGTCAACCTAAGTTCCTTAATATGAGATATTTAGAAAATGGATTAGTAAATGTACAAGATCAACCCTCATTCATTCTTCACCTATAAATAACATACAACTTAGAAGGTAATATAACAAGAAGCATTCAATCAATAATTTAAGTGATAAAAGCTAAATTATTCATCCCTATTTACATATCAATCATAAGAGTAGTATTTTCACATGTCTAAATTATTCAAAGAGTATACCATGATCCATATTTTCCAAGTTACAAGATAGGTCATTTCTTGAATATGTTAATCACCCGTTGCATCTTTTTTCATACACAATCCAACATGTAGGGGATAACTACATAAGTCTAAGTCCCTCTTAATAGTATTAGTTATGTAGGTAGTGCCCATTGATAGAAGGCTCTTTGGGTTAGTTCAACACCATGGACCTACTAACCCATTTTCCCATAGCCACTAAAAGGGTGAGGAAGCTAGATTTTCATCATTTGATAAATAATGAAAACATTTTCACATGATTTGTATATATCATAGGAAATGCAATAGAAAAACTAGAAGGCTCCAATTTGTCACATCCATATCTAGTTAGTATTCTGTATATGAAACCTATGTCCAAGTCAAACATTTTTATCAATGAAATTATCCAAATATAATTCAAGTGTTTGAGGCTAAAAAAATTATATTATCATAATATGATGATTATTTTAATATAATATTCCAATCCTCTTCTAGCCTATTCCATATCAAACCTACATGAGCATAGTGAACCATCTAAGTATTCATTTTTCTCTATTCATTACAATATTTAGCAATAACTATACTTTACTATTTTTATCAATCTAAATTATATAACTTCAAAATATTATTTATCTAAGTTTATATTAATTTACTTAATCATTAGGTTATTTAACCATCCTTGTGTAAAATCTAATCAAATACCCCTTAACCCTAGATACCACACATATTTATATTTAGGGTTAAACAAAATGACTTAATCACGTCTATCCAAAAAATGTATACGGAATCTATGGTGTATAATAATTATTATTATGTTATTTTTGAGAACCTAAAAACTATTGAGAATGAGAAACAATTTTTTAATATAAAAAATGAAGAATTGATGATAAATAGTATCTATTTGATAAAAAACAAAGCATTGAAAAAGAAGGTTGCAGATCTATCTCTTATGATTGAAAGAGTTTTTACTTGTATGACATTAAAAAAATTTGAATGAAAATTTTTTAATTTTATTTTAAAATATCATAAATACACTAATATTACATAAATAAACAATGAAAAAAATTGAGGAAATTAAACGGTTGAAGGGGAACTGTCATATCGATGCTAGTATTTTATTCTTGCACCAATTAACATGAATATGGTTGATTAAATAAAATTGTGGATTTAAAATTTGTAAATTTTTATTAATATTTAATTTTACATTCCATATTATTCACATGGTTCTCTTGATGTCAGTTCAAACCTTGAGCATTAGGACACATCTGGATCAAAACTAGTAAGATCAAGACAATCCATAGTTAAAGTTAGATAACAAGAGTAGAGTGGAATGTGAGATAAAAATTGATTAAACTAGAGTGAAATTGTAGTTTATAAGGTAATAGAGTAATAATACATGGTGAAAATTAAGGAGGAGGAATTCTAGGATGCATGTGATGTTTTTAACATATAATGTTATGATGTCACTTGTTTCAATTTATGATGTTACTATATTACTTATTTCAAAATTATGATTTTATTTTTTTATGATATGTTTAATTTTATGAGTGATAATTTTTGACTTTTGATATACCTATCCAAGGTTTATCTGATGTAATTACCTGAGGTTTATGTTATATTTCATTATATGAGTGTTAATTTTTGACTTTTGATATACCTATCCAAGGTTTATCTGATGTACTTACCTGAGGTTTATGTTATATTTCATTATATGAGTGTTAATTTTTTACTTCTGATGTACCTAGCCAGGTTTTATGTGATGTACCTAGCAAGGGTTTATGTGATTAGTATTTATCATATTTTTACATGATACATAATTATTCTATGATGATCCTTTTTTAATAGTATTTTATATTTTTCTTCTAATTCTTAAAGGCACTGCATGTTCTATAGTTTACTAACTCATTTCAATTGTATATTATGATTGTTGATAAGTATGTTATTAAGTGATGCATAAGTTCCCTACTTAATTATTATTACTCATATCAATTACTAATTTATCTTGAAATAAAGAGTAACATAATACATTTCAGCCCCATATTATATTCATTACCTTGAACTATTCATTTTTACATCCAAATGTATTTATTAACATGAACTATCCATTTTTGATTCTAAATGTATGTCTCAAAGTGATATTTATTATTTATGAAAGGATTAATCTTGATCATATTTTTACATGATATTTATTTATTTTATGATGTTCCTATTAACCACCAAACTAAAAACTAGGAGAATATTGTTTATACCTTTCCAAATTTGAGGTAACATGGGATTAGTCCAAGGTTGTGGGTGACCTATAGGTGGACTAAACCTCTAGGTTATAGGGATAGCTCCCCTGATGCATCATATATGATCAAATAATAACTTTTTTGGGGTAAAAGGAGAGATAAACATGAAATATGCCCAATCTAATGGAGGTGATGCACTAGTATAAACATCCTCCACATGCATATCCTTCACTATGAACATGAACACAAGTTAAATTGATTCACTAACTTACAATGGCCTCTCATCATGAGTGTTATAATATAAAGGTGAGATCCAAACAAGGACCAAGATGGGGTGATCAATAATTTTTATAAGAGACACTTTTTGAATCAACCTCCACACTCAACTAATGCAAGGCCATGATCACACTTCATATGACTTGCCAGGATGATAAACCAACCTATAACCATTTAAGGAAATGGGAAACGTTAAGGGTGTCTACTTTCTACCACTAACACTTATCAACCACCATCACTATTCACTATTTACAAGTATATGAGAAAGATATAAATAACATATATTCATTTTTCATAGGTAGAGACAAGTTTTTGGTAGGGTATGTCTTTGTCATACTCCACCAAGGATTACATTACAAGCCAAAAGAGGCTAATTTTTTTAGAGAAATGAGAGAAGAAGAGAAGAGGTATGTTGGATAAAAATAAATGGACACATGTCACTTGGATTAGTTAGTTACAATAATAAAAATGAGATTGGAATAAGTCTAAATAACTTATCCAACATTTTAATTACTTCATTCCAACATGGTCTCTAAGAGAGTGGTGTAGAAGAGACCTCATAACACTTAATTGTCTTAGTGGCTCATTAATTCTCTTTAAAATCATCCTCTTGATTGTTTATATATGACAATTAGCCTTATTTATGATCACCTTCACCTTGATCTTCTCCTTGAATTTATGGTTGACACCTTACATCTATTGGAGGCTCCCATGTTTATGTTATAATGGCCATCATTCCTAATTCACCATCTCCCTCAATGCTCTTTCAATGAGACATTGACCTCTCTCACTTGAGCTTATTTTAGCACCTGGTAGGACTATTTCATGGCCTCATGATGTTCTACATAGCATCATAAATTAATCTTAGTGATGTCAAAAAATATCACAAGCTCTATGTGATGCCCCAAGCTTTACAACTAGGCTTCCATGAGCAATTACCATAGTAAAATCAACTTTTAGCCAAGGTGATATTTATGGAAATCCCATGAGACACTTAAGAAACTTGACATCTTATTATGAAGTCTTGGTAACATGTTCTTAAAATTTCTTCATTTATAAGTACCTCTATTATACCATACTAGGCCTTACCCATCTCAAAATCTCAAGAAACCTTCAAAATTTTCCCTTTTTAGGCTTGTAGTAGTCACTCCTAGACCTAATACATATATCCTATACCTCACATGTGGAATATAGGTTCATATTAGTCCTTAAATGCCTCCCTATATCATCTTAACCATTTTCTAGCTAAATAATTCCATTTGAATCCATTAGAGTCATCATCTCTCCCATCGAGTCACTAGGAGTGGTTTAGGTAGGGTTTTTGAGGTGCTTAGGTTCTTAATAATGGTTCATAAATGTTAGAGCCTAAAATTTAGAACCAATTCCTAGAGTCTCATTTAGACAACCCCCTCTACCTTTACTCCTGAGCTTATATCCCCATGAAACATCTCTGTATAGTTCTAAGTGTAAGAAGATGACTAAATTTGATTGCCCAACCTAATTAAGAGCTCAAGAGAGGTGTATTTTATTGAATAGGTGTAGAAGAGTCTAGTATTGGTTGTCAAAAATTATTAAGATTTTATTCTAACCCACCTTACTAGTTCCCATGATTTATATTCTTTTTAAACCATTTAAACTCTCTGTATACCTCTCATATTCCTACCTAGGGTTTATAGGCTTCTTGGTATAGTTAACCCTATAGGTCTATAAGTGCATATTCTACCATATTTTCCTAGTTAAAAACCCATGAACTTACCTTATGACATTTTCATCACCCTCCTCTAATTTTTTCCAACCTCAAACACTCCCTAAACATGTGAATGTGCTTCATTTCCCATGTGCAGATATGCATATGTCAATTTAGGCATAGTAAGCCTAATTAGTCCATTATGCTCTTCCTTGTCTCAAAGGACTACAACCACAAATAAGAAACACTAGGAAAGTTGTTTAATTAACCTCATGGAACTATTTATTTTCTCTTACCTTAACTTATAGTTCATCTATGGATATGTATGGCTGACTTGTGGCTTACACACCTTCATATTAGCTTGTTGTATTTCTTGATATTTTTAGTATGGTCAGCATATGGAATAACCATGGCTAAGTATAGTATATATAGGAGTTAGTGGTTAGTCTTTTATCATCATATTTTGAATGTATTTCTTATTGTATTATTATAGAGGTTTCTCCCTCAAAGTTGTTTAGTCATAATATTCAAGTATTCTTCTCTTTCACCAATTATTATTGTGGATCTGCATATTTTTATCTTAATTCTATCATATATAATTCTATTTTTTTGAATCATCTAATTAATTTCCTTAAAAGTGGTATCAGATCTTTGATTTGGTTATGTTTCTATGGTATGGATTTGTTTCTTTAGATCTAGCATCCTGAGCACTAGAAGGCCAAAAAAACATAACTTGTTATCTAGGAGGAATTGATTTTTTTCATCACCATATTTTTTTTGTGAGGTTTTTTTACAAAAAAAATATATATATTTTTTTGTAAAAGAAAAATAAGTCTAGAATTTTTTTTATCTTTTGAAAATTATTAGTCATTGGATTCATATCTTTAATATGATATCAATGGTATATTTTATTGGTACACTTTTTTGGGTCAAAAATTTTCACCCTTGTGCACAATAGTAGTAGTAATATTTGTCTTAGTGAGATAATCACAATGGTGTATTTCACCAGTAATTTTTTCACGGTTTGAAACCCTCTTAGGGTTTGTGCATGGCTAGTAAAAACAATCAAAAACATGAGAAAGGTCAAGAAACTCCAAAAACTCCTCATAAGAATGACATGAAATATAAAACTATTGATCCATCCATTTTGGAGGTGGTTTAGCAACTTAAGTCAGAGTTATAGGGCATGGTGAAAAAATATAATTTTGATAGGGTTTAATGGGACATTATAGGTTTGATAAAGGACATGGATAGTGTGAAGGATCAATTACAACAAATATATTGGTAATTAGACAACTTGTTATCTCAACCACTATAAAATAATCCTCCACCACTTTAGTTTTTTTCTCCTCCTCCAAACAATACCAACACCAATTCTAACCCTAAGTCGATGTTGCCAAAAGTGGACCTATAAAAGTTTGATGGTAATAATCCACTCACTTGGTTCACTAAAATTTAAAATTTATTTGATCTAAATTAGAATCAATGTTCATAAAAAGTGGTTATGGTTTCTTTATATCTAGAACCTAAGCCATTCATTTGGTATCATTGGTTGTGTGCTCAAAATAAAAAGATGCATGTCATAGTTTTATGATCGGTATTTTATGAGTTATAGATCCTCTATAACAATAATTTATTGTAAAACTAATTTATTTAGCTATAAAATTTTCACTAGAATAAGACTATGAAGGACTACATTCATCAATTTTATAATCTCTCCATACATGTGGTAGACATCACTAAGGAAAATTTGACTGAACTATTATTGGGTGGCCTCATAGATAACATATAATTATAGGTTCACATGTTTCATCCCAATATTGTATCTAAGGCCTATTGGAATCATAATAACTGAGAGGGGGGGTGAATTATTGTCTTAAAAATAATCACTCAATTCCACTTAAGCATATATGAGTCATTCATATAAACATGAACATGCAACAAAGCATATGCAACCATACAAGACAAGATAACACATTAAATATGTGGGAAACCCTCAAGGGGAAGAAAACCCACTGATATATACAAATACAATACAATCCTATAAGATAAAAATCACTCTTTAATGAAGCACCTACTCCACATAGAGCACCAACCCCGACTAGTCAAGCACCCACTCAACTAGGATTTATCAAGCACCAACTTGAAAGGAGTCACCAATCCCCTAGATGACTCAACACCAACTCAACCACCTAAAAATTTTGATCACTTTTAAAAAATACATTTTCTCACACAATATATTATGATCACCTTCTTTATCTCTTCTCACTCTTTTATCCCTCTCAAACTACCTTTTAGGCTTCTTCGCTCAACTAGGTCTCTTCAAGACAAATTAGGCTATATGACCTTGATATTCATATGTAATCACATTTTAATATATTCATGACTAATACTATACACTCTTATAATGGTATAATATACCTCATTCTACTCAATAATGTGTTATTTCATTTTCATACTCTCCACTTCCACAAATAGGCCTAAAACTACCTTGTATATATACCATTCCTTGTTCATATGCCACTTAGTTGGATACTCACCCTTAACATCTTATGTCAGCCATGGAATAGGTCTTATTACATCTCATAAAAATTATTCACATGAAAATTGAGTTAATTTTGGTCTATCATAACTCTATTATAACTCATTTCACTTTTAGGTCTCATGGAGACCTAATTTCATTAGGTCTACTTTAGGACATGTTACACTTTGCCTTCCTTGGAACATTTTAAAACTCCACATTTGGAATGAAAATATAATATAAATATAAAATATACCCTCATTTATGTATTTTTATCTCAATAATACATTTTAAAACAAATCACTTCTTAAAACCCCTCATTAGTACTTAGTCCTATTAGGCCTATGTACACCAAAAATTTGCCTTTCAATACTGAAGATAAAACTCACTTAATCCACTAAAACATGATCAAAAAATTTAATATATAGATTATATATGACAAAAATTTCATCACCATATGATTGAAACACTTCAACTCAAGTCATAAAAGCTTAACTCATTTCTTCAGTATGCTTACTCATAACTACCAGGATTGTCAAAAGCCAGTCATGAAACTACTTGACATCCAACACCTAAAAGGACACTTTAAATTATTATAAATACATTTAAAATACTTTATAACATCTTCAAAATAACCTAAATCATAAAAAACATAATCTCTAATATCAAACATTGGTCTTGTAGACTAATCTTCTGACCTTATCTCACACATTCTTGCATGAACCAAACAAGCCATTTTGACTTCAAATTTTCAACCTCTTACAATAAATTCCAAGATTTAAAAAATCATGATAATTACTTTAAATTCATTAAAAAAAACACCATTTCCATTATATACTTCAACTGATAGCATAGAGCCTCAAACTTGTCACTTTAACTTGCTTACCTAAAACTACCAGTTTACCTTAAAGCACAGTCATGGTGACATTGACCTTCAACACCTGTATGACCAATTTAAAATAATTATTATGAAATTTTATAATACTATAACATAATTATACCATTATTTGATATAAATATCATATGGTTAAATGGAAAATATTGGTTTTGAAGACCAATCTTATGACCTCACTATACACAAACCTCACTGAGCCAAACAGGCCATTTTGGATTCATCATTTTCAGCATTATACCTAAATTTAAATATTTACACCAAGAATTATTAGGACATAATAGTCCCAAAAAATATCTCCATTCACTTGGTTTCATCATTATATCATTGTAACACATTCCTAATCATCTTCTCATTGTTGCCTAGGTTTTTCATTATTTACACCATTAGGTTTGTTAGTGACTGACTAACTTGGATGATCAGTTTAGAACACTTGATGAGTATATTATATCTATAAACCTTAATTGAAATAAATAATTATTATATACCTTCTTTATCTATCCATTTTCTTACTATGTCCAATGCAACATTTGACTTTTACAGTAAGTTCTTTAGAAATAAACTTGTAACTCAACATTTTCTCTCTCCTCTCTCTAACCAATACCATGTGGAGGTACCTAGGGGAGTCCAATATAGGATCCAGTATTTTACCTAAGCATACCAATCCATTCTAGGCCCTTTTTATCAACATATTCAACATGGAGTCCTTATTAGGGTTCTAAGATGGTTTAAACTTGTTTCCATCCTTAACAATCATTCATAAAACATAGCCCCTCAATCCAAAAACAATTGCCTATAATTTTTAGATAGGAAATTTACCCATATACCATAAATATCTTAGGTTCCCATTCAATTTTTTGACAAGCTAATGATCATAAAAAGTTCCTTCTCGATTTGAGAACCCTTCATTATAAGCACTCAAGAGACTTAAAAACCACTTTTCATGCCTTGTCCTTTAAATTATGACCTAAAACTACATGAAAAACTTTAAACAAAATAACTTACCTTTGAAAATGATTATATGAGCTTAGACGCCTTAAAATATGATCATCACCCCTCATTAGGCCACACTCTCTCTCTTTATTCTCTAGACCTTGAACTACAAACCATATTAGGCCTTAAAACTAACCTTAGTGCCTCTATAGATCTCCACCTCAATCACATATTAAAACAACCTTTCTCATGATTAAACATTACCATACATCCTTCATATGCCCTGACAAAATATCATGATACCTCATTAGGCTAAGTAGGGTTTAGGAGTGGTTTAGGTGTAAACTTGGTCTAAAGGTCTTACCCCTCTAAGCTCACCCTAAGACTATTATGAGTGATCCAATGCCTCACATGAATTCTAAATCAACCTCATACATATATTCATGCCTATGTAAACTAATCTCACCAAGACACCAAGATCATACCTTCTCACAAGGACTTTACATGCCATGACTAGGCTTCTTAAGCACTTGAAACTTGACAACTGACCTTGAAACACTTTTGGAAGTATTTAAACTTTAATTACATGATAACACAATACCAAAAAATCTCTCACAATATTGATCTTACTCACTTCACCAAAATTCACTATGCACACCTTTTCATAAGGTCTAGACTAGACTTCTCAAGACATCTTGTACTCAATAACTAGTACAAAACATGTTTACCTCAATCATATCAAATAAGAACTCTCTTCAGATAACACTCTTACACCACTACAAAAATATCTATATGATCAACATTTTTTTATGACCTCATATAGACCTAGAGCCTCATAACCATTCTTCAATGCTCACTTGACCATAATACCTCTTTGTGACAACACTGACAACTTCAAGCTATCTCAAATCTTAACATCAACCAATATAAGAGAGATTATTTACCTTAAAATTATCTCTTGACACATGTATTCCTTTTCATAACCTTAAAATCAATGACAACACTTCTTAATAAACTCCACCTTTATCATTGATGGAAAAACATTCTTCAGTTTGATCACTCTCATCTCTCTGATTCTGGTATTTCTCCCTTCTTAAACTTTCTCCCCATTTGACATTAATGACAAAGTGTCATACACAATGAATAACTCCCCCTCAATCCAAGCATCAACCATGTTTTTTCTAACTTAGGAGTGTCTTAATGAAGCCTACTTAAGTAACCCATTTCATAGGGTACTAAATCAACACAAACTCAAGAGATTCCAAAATCTCCATGCTATGCTCTCATAAGACTAAATATATTTCAAGATCTTGTTAGTATTTATTGGCACCTTAGGCTTAACCTTTTCAACAACTATTTGATCAAAAATATGAGCTAACATCAGACATTTCTGACCTGATTTCACATCTAAAGGATGTTCTACCATAGCAGACAATTGACTTGGGCTTGTAGACTAATCGTGACCCACCTTTACTATCTTTGGTTTCCACACATTCATTTTCCTTGTCTTTTTGACTCTATGGGATTCAAACCTCTTTTTTTGACTTGATGGCCTTCTAACTTTATTAGGTAAGAATCTTGCAATATGTCTCACATTATGACAACTATACAAAACAACCTTATTCATAACTCTTGACTGATGATTCCTTTTATAATCCCATACATATTCAGTTTTAGAGGGCCTTCTACACTCTCTTGCTCTATGACCAAACTAATTACATCCAAAATAGTAACCATTGAATGAATTAATGTAACTCATAGCATTAAATTGTCTAATTGTTATTTTCATGTTGACCTTCTTGTCTTCATTAGCCTTCTCTTTGACTTGAGCTATATCCTTTCAGTCTTCTTTGAAACCAAGAACTATCTTATCACTTATAGACTTTTTACTACTCAATATGTTATCTAGAACATTAGTACTCTTTTCAAACTTCATAAAGGTCTTCAATTTGTTAGATTCTTGATCCAACTTAGCTTTCAAGGATTCCATTTTAGTTCCATACTTGGTACATTCTTCCTCTTTAGCTTTTAATCTAGTAGTGACTATCTCTATCTGTGCTTTAATCTAATTGATAATCTCATCATACTCTTTAGATGTTTTACTCAATATCTCCTCAAACAAACCAATCTTATCTTCATATTCCTTAACTAATGACTTTAATTTATGATTCTGCATTCTTTGGAGCTTTAACTCCTCTAAATTACTCACCAATTCTACCTCAAGTATTACTTCAAACTCTTCCTCATTTGATTCTTTATCATCCATAAGGTCTTTCCCTTTTGATCAATCCTCATGGTATATTTATATAGCCATGAATAATGTTTCATTATTGTTATGTTCATGTTTATTACTATCATTATCACTATAATATGTACTTGTGTCACTTACATCAAATGAGTTATTATCTTCTTTAGTATAGAAACTTATCTTGTTATTGAATGACACTTTCTTACATTCATACTTCCTAAAAATTTTCTTATTTTTATCAAGATTATAAACCTTCTTATCATCACCATGATGTTCATCATGTTATTCATCATGCTTAGTGTTATCCTTGTTAGGACACTTAGATGCAAAGTGACCAATCTTACCACAGTTGAAACATTTTAAAGGAAACTTACCCTTATAATTACCAGATCTAAACCTCAATTTTATATCAAACAAGGCTATCAGTTTATCATCATCAATATCTAAACATACCTCATCCTTTACCTTCTTTGATTTTGACTTATTCTCAACTTTGAAAGATGATTCCTTCTTGGGAGGTCTTCCTTCATTTTTTATCATCTCATAAGTAGTCAAGATGCCATGAAGCCCATCCATATCTCGCTTGTCAAAATATTACATCTCTTCTACTGTAGACACCTTAAAATAAAACTTAGAATTTAGTGATATCAATACCTTTTGAAAAACTATAGAATATTTCACTTTTTTTCCTAATCCTATAATGACTTTGAAAACTTCATCAACACTTAACATGTAGTATGTAATTCTCTCATATTCCTTCATACTTAGAATTTCAAACTACCTTCTATGAGTCTACAATTTAGGTATCTTCACCTTAGTGTCTCCTTAATAAATGGTCTTCAAGTTTTCCCATATTAACTTGGTTGACTCGTAGTGCATCACCTTAAAAATATACCACTAATAGACCACATAAAATGGCATTCATTGCCTTGGAATTGTTCTCACTTTCCTTCTTATGTGTTGCATCAGTTGGTGGTGTAGAAGGTGGAGTGTATCCATCCAAAACTAACTACCATATGTCATGGCTCATTGAAATTAGATATGTCCTCATTATGATTATAAAAAATTATTATTATTTTTATTGAATAATGGAGCCTTACTGGTATATAAACCACCTTGAGCTTGATAACTATCCATCCTCACTTTTAGGATTTCCTTTAGGATATTAGACCTACTTTAAAGGACCTAATCTGATACCAAATTTTAGAATCACAATATTTGAGAGGGGGTTTGAATCAGTGCCTTAAAAATAATAATTCAATTACAATTAAGAATACATGAGTCATTCATACAAACATGAACATCTATCAAAGCATATACAATCATACAAGATCTTGAACCAAGATAACACATTACATATGTGGTAAAATCTCAAGGGGAATAAAACCCAATGATCTCTACAAATGGACTACATTACTATAAGACAAATACTAATATTTAGTGAATCACCAACTTGAAATAGAGCACCAACCCCAACTAGTCAAGCACCCACTCAACTAGGCTTTAGTAAGCACCAACTTACAAGGAGTCACTAACCCCCTAGACGACTCAACACCAAATCAACAACCTAAAACTTTTAATAACCTTCAAAAAACATTTTTTTTTCACACAATATATCATATAAAAATAAAATAGGAACATATCATATAAAAATTAAATATACCATCAATTATGTATTAAAATCTCAACAAGAAATTTTACAACAAATCACTTCTTGAAACTTCTCATTACCACTCAGTCCTATTAGGCTTGTGTAAACCAAAAATATGCCTTTCAATATTGAATCTCAAAATCACTTAATCCAATTAAAAATTATCATAAAAATGAATATATAGAGTCTATATGACCTCATTATCATCACCATATTCTTTAAACACTTAAAATTAGGGCAAAAAGGCTTAAACTCATCTCTTCAGTATGCTCACTCAGAATTGTTAGGACTATCAAAAGCTAGTCATGAAACTACTTGACATCCAACACATAAAAAGACACTTTAAATGATTATAAATACATTAAAAATATTATTTAACATCTTCATAAAAACATAAATCATAAAAAACATAATATATAATATCAAACATTGGTCTTGTAGACCAATCTTCTAACCTTATCTCACAAAGTCTTGCATGAACCAAATAAGTCATTTTGACTTCAAATTTTCAAGCTGTTACACTAACTTCCAAACCTTAAAAAATCATTAAAATTACTTTCAAGTCACAAAAAACAATATATTCATTATATAATTCAAATCATGGCATAGAGACTCAAACTTATCACTACAACTTGCTTACCCAAAATTACCAGTTTAACTTAAAGCACAGTCATGGTGACATTGACCTTAAACATATATATGACACTTTCAACGACTTATTATGAAATTATATTATCTTATGAGATAATTATACCATTATTATATATAAATATCATATGGTAAAATGTAAAATATTTATTTTTCAAACCAATATTATGACCTCACTGTACACAGACCTCACTGAGCCAGATAAGCCATTTTGGCTTCATCATTTTCACCACTATACTTGAATTTCAAGATTTGTACCAAGAATAAATATTACATACCTATTAAAAACAACATCTCCATTCACTTTTTTTTATCATGATATCACATTCTTAATCATCTTCTCATTATTGCTTAGGTTTTTCACTATTTACACCGTTAGGTATGTTAGTGACTAACTAAATTAGATGATCAGTTTAGAAAACTTGAGGAATATAACCTATCCAAAAACCCTCATGTACATAAATCATTAGTATCTACCTTCTTTCTCTATCCATTTTCTTACTATGTCCAATGTAACTTTTTATTTCTATAATAACTTATTCAAAAATAAGCCTATAACTTAACATTTTTTGTCTCCTCTCTCTAACCAATACCACTTGGAGGTACTTGGGAGAGTCCAATATATTTTAAAATATCTTACTTGATCATACCAATCCATATTTATAACTTTTTATTAGCATATTCAACATCAGGTCCTTATTATGGTTCTAAGAGGGTTTAAACCTATTTTCGTTGTTAACAATCATTCATAAAGCATAGCCCCTCAATCTAAAAATAAATTACTATAATTTTGATATAAGACACTTCACCATATACAATTAATATATTATGTTCCCATGAAAATTTTTGATAATATAATGAGCACAAAAAAAATCTTTCTCAAGTTGATAACCCTTCACTTCGAGTGCTCGAGAGACCTAAGAACCACTTTTCATTCCTTGTCTTTCAAATTACGAACTCAAACTACATGAAAAACTTGAAAAAATATACCTTACCTCTAAAATTTATTATATGATCTTATAAACCTTGAAATCTGATCATTGCCCCTCATTAGGCCTCTCTCTCTCTCTCTCTCTCTCTCTCTCTCTCTCTCTCTCTCTCTCTCTCTCTCTCTCTCTCTCTCTCTCTCTCTCTCTCTCTCTCTCTCTCTCTCTCTCTCTCTCTCTCTCTCTATAGACCTTGATCTATAAACCATATTAGGCATTAAAACTGACCTTAATGCCTCTTTCCATGTTCTCTCCACATCACTCACATACTCAATAATCCTCTCTCATGATTAAAATTTTACATACATCCTTCATACGCCTTAACAATAAATCATGATACCTCATTAGGATAAGTAGAGTCTAGGAGTGGTATAGGTAAATACTTGATCTAAAGGTCTTACCCCTATAGGCTCACCCTAAGACTATTATGAGTGCTCCAGTCCATCACATACATGCTCAATAAACCTCATACATCCATTCATACATGTGTTCACTCATCTCACTAAGACACCAAGCTCATACCTACTCAAAAGGACTTTACATGCCATGATTATTGTTATGATTAGGCTTCTTAAGCACTTGAAACTTGAAAACTCATCTTGAAACACTTTCACAATTATCTACACTTTAATTATATGATCAAACAATGCCAAAAAATCTATCATAAGCTTGTGCTTACTTACTTCACAAAAATTCACTATGCATACCTTCTCATAAGGTCTATACTAGACTTCTCAAGACACCTGATACTCAATAAATAGTATAGAACATGCTTACCTCAATGATATCAAATAAGAACACTCTTTAGATATCACTCTCAAATCACTACAACAATATATTTTTTATTAACATTCTCTCAGACCTCGTGTAGACCTAAAACCTCATAACCATGCTTCAATGCTCACTTAACCATCATACCTCTTTGTGACAACACTAAAAAATTCAAGATGACTTGAACCTTGAAATCAACCAATAAAAGAGACATTATTTTCCTTCAAATTCTCTATTTACACATGGATTCCTTTTCACATCAATGACGTTAACCTTGGCATCAATGACAACACTTCTCAACAAGGCCATACCAAGGGCATGCATGGTTTATGAAAAAGAGATGATTAGATGAAGACATTTCACCAATGTTCATGAATTCACCTTCCCAGTGCCATCATTTCATGAACCTACCAAATTGACACCTCAACAAGTGGAAAAAAATTGTGTAATTTTTTTTATTTTGGCTATGGTAAATAGAGCAAAGGGTATCAATGTGCTAAAATAAGTTATTTTACATTGATAGTGCTAATGAGGAGGCTTCAAAGGAAGGGTTACAGTAACTTGAGGATGAATCTAAATATTCTCAACATACTATTTCCTATCATGAACTTTTAGGAATTAGTATTCCTTAAACTCTTAAGGTGGTGGCATTCCTAAAGAAATAGATGGTGATTATGTTAATTCACTCTAGGAGAACACATAACTTAATCAATAGTAATTTGGCTACTCATTTGAATTATTTCATTTACCCAACTCTAGACTTTCAAGTCATGATTGCATATGGTGTTATGGTCAACTATTTTATAAAATTCCATAGTATTAATCTTTTTACGGGAGACTATTTGTTAGATTCCCCTATATTTGTTATTCCCATGGGAGGATCTGACATTATTTTTAGAGTGTAGTGGTTCACTACTTTGGGAAATATTGAGATGAATTTCCAAGAATTATTCATGAGGTTCCATTCAAAAGGAAATAATTTTAAACTACATGGATTATGGGCTAAATCTCCATAACGTGTTAGTTCCCACCAAATGATGAAGATTCTTAGAAAAGGTGTAGAAGGTTTTGTGGAATGCTTATTTTTCATGGAGTTTTAACCAACCAAGGAGTCTATAAATCATGATTTGCAAAAGGTGTTGGATGACCACTCAGTTATTTTTGGTGATATGACAAAAGGACTTCCTCTAAGTTGTGTACATAATCATGCCATCAAACTCATTCTAATAAGTAAACCACCCAATATTATACCCTACAAGTATCCCTATGCCCAAAAAATTGAAATTTAAAATATGGTACAAGAGATGTTGGAGTTAGGAATAATCTAACATAGTCAAAGTGAATATTCCTCCTTGGTGGTCATGGTGTGGAAGAAGGATGATAGTTGGAGGATGTTCCTAGACTATAGAGAATTAAATAAATATATCATCAAAGATAAGTTTCTTATTCCAGTAATTAATGAATTACATGGTGGTATTTATTTAACCAAGTTAGTTTTTCACTCTAGATATCATCATATTCACATCTACAATGAGGACATATCTAAAATAGCTTTGAGAACTCATGAAGGCCATTATGAATTTATGGTCATACCTTTTTGTCTCATAAATTTACCATATACATTTTATATTTTGATGAATATTATTTTTAGGCCATTTTTTGAGAAAGTTTATATTAGTGTTTTTTGATGACATCCTCATCTACAACAAAAATTGGGAAGACTATTTGAATCATGTGAAATAGGTGCTTTTAGTTTTAAAACAACATCAAATTTATGCCATACCTTCCAAATGTGTTTTTGATGTCCAAAAGGTGGAGTAATTGGGTCAAATTATTTCACATGAAAGAGTGAAATTTGATCCTAAGAAAATCTAAGAGATGATGGAGTGGCTAGTTTCCAAGACCCTCAAGAACCTTTATAGATTGTTGGGACTAACCATTTACTATCGTAGGTTTGTCAAAAATTATGGTAGTATTGTAGACCCACTCATATCTTTGCTTAATAAAGACTCCTTTCAGTGGACTGATTTAGCTACCATAAAATTTGAATAGTTTAAAATGGTTATGTACACAACTCTAGTTTTGGGGACTCTTAATTTTTTATAAACTTTTGTTGTGGATTGTGACACATCAAGATATGGCATGGGGGATATACTCATGAAATAAGGTATACCACTAGAATTTTAAATTCACCAACTGAAGGCAAAAATCAAGCTCAAACCAATATATGAGAAAGAGATGATGGTTAATCTACATGTAATGAATCAAGGGAGACCTTATCTAATGGGTTGTCACTTTCAAGTAAAGATTGATCATGATAGACTCAATTATTTTTTAGAATAATTCTTATCATATAAAGAACAACAAAAAATGGGTGATTAAAATGTTAGGCTATGATTTTGAAATAGTGTATAATAAAGGAAACAAGAATGTGGTGGCATATGCCCTCCCTCAGTAGGATGAATTAGTTGAGACATTTTTATGCACCATGACCATGTGGTAAGAAGATTGGATAGAGGAAGCAAGATCATAATGGGAGAATTACAGTGCTACCAAGGATTTGATTCAAAAATTTTAACAATTTTCTAATGAATCTAAAATATTTACATGGAATGGGAACACATTATGGTATAAAGATAGATTATACCTTTGTAAGTATTATCTCCTAAAACATAAAATTCTTGAGGAACTTTTTGCCTCTCCAGTTGGAGGTCACTTAAGATATTTGAAAATATATCATAGAATCAAGCAATATTTCTTTTGGGAAGGACTCAAAGGGGATGCTCATAAATATGTTACTAAATGTATGGTATGCCAAAAAAATAAAGGTAAAACTATTAATACCCTAGGTATTTTGCAACCTTTATCCATCCCTATCTAGTATTGGGAAGAGGTTAACATGGATTTCATTATAGGGTTTCCATGGTCAAAGGGTAAAAATTTTATGATGGTGGTTTTGGATCAACTCACCAAGTATTCTCATTTTTTCTACTTATCACAACAATTTGTTTTTAGTATAGTAGCTTCTAATTTTCTCAATATAGTTAAAAAATTACATGGCACTCCAAAGATATTTGTAAGTGACCAAGATCTCATATTTACTAGTAAATTTTACACTAAATTATTTACATATTTTGGTACCTAGTTGGCTCATATTTTATCCTATCATCCTCAATCTAATGGAAAAATAGATGTGGTAAACAAATCTCTTAAAGGTTATCCTTTTTATTTTGTTTTTGATAAATAGGACAAATGGGTTCATTGGTTTCCACTTGTTGAATGGTGGTATAACACTTGTTTTCACACTTATTCAAATATGTCTCCCTTTGTGGTAATGTATGGTTATCACCTCCCATCCATCACTTCAGTTTTACCAGTGCATCTTAAGGTTTGATATTTTGAGGAACACATTCACCATCAATAAGATCATAATAGACTAGTTGGCCCTAGTATACCTATATACTATTTCATTCCTTATAACCCTACTTATAGGTGGCATCTATGTGTCTTGACTGAGTAAATGTGGATTTATTCCTTTAATAACATATTAATTTATATTGATAATTATAAGCACATTTCACTAGGTTTATCATCCTCATAGACCTCTAAAACTTTTCTAACCGTTCTCAACTCAGTCACCTTGATCTCCATGATTAGTTTGTAGGATACAAATTATTTCTTGACTATGTGAGCCCATTTGAGAGGTGAGATTATTATTATTTGATGATTTATTATTTCCTTGAATTTAATCATCATTTTTATGACCCTTCATTATTCCTTCTAACCCTATGAACATTCTTCATCTCATCATACCATCACTTTTTTTTAACTATATAGCTATTGTCTTGTGTGTATTTAAACCTTGACTGAGTTTGTCTGCTTGGGATGGCCTCATCTCTTTAATATGATACTTAATTTACCATTATTATTAATATATCACTATGACTCCCTTAAGTACCTCAACATATATAGTGTCTAATTTTATAGTCAGAGTTCCTTTTACTTACCCAAATAGGCCTATAGGGGCTCAAAAGAGAGCAAGTCTCTCTCTAAGATTGAGCATGGGCTATGAGATAGTGAAACACATGAGTTGCATTAATAACTTATGATTTATATATGAATAATTAGGTATGTTAGATCATATACCTAATGATATTCAATAGTGGAAACACCTCCACTATCAATAATGAGACACTCTGCTCATACTTGTAATGGAGGTCAAACTACATAGGTAGTCACACTTAAAGACAAGAATTTGAAAGAGTTGAATGCTCATTGATGAATAAATTATTATTGGGAGTAAAATAAAACCTAAATTTTTTAAATAAACCCATCATACAACATAAAACCACTATTCACTTTTAGATTCATGCATTGAAGGTTCTGCAACATCAAGAAATCACTACCTGCAACCTGTAACTTATGAAAACATGAAGGTTTATTACTCCCATGGGGTCACATGTGTTAAAAATGGGTTAATAATTAATTATATGTATTTTTATGACATATATAGGACACATTAAAACATTTATTTCATCAATCAAACCATACATGCATTGAAACCCTTTAAGAGATAACCCTACATAGATGTAGGACACCAATTTGACTACCTAGGATCTTAACCATTGTTCATAAATCATGGGTCATTAATATATAAAATAATTCCAAGAATAAAAACATCAGTATACCCCCTTACTCTACCCAAAATCTTAAATCATCATTTTCTCTCTCCTATATCAATTAAGTATAAACCTAAATGGCTATCTAAGGCTACTAAGAAGAGTAATGGAGAGATAGGGTAGGTTTTTGATCATTTTGGAACTTTAAAATATTAAAAAAAATGTATGTGAACCTGATATATATAAGTTAATACATTTAATCACCTTGATGTGAGTTTTCTCTAATAAACTTGTACTAATCTATTGGAAACCTCTTATTTTAGCTTGAGAACTACCAATTTTGCCTTGGAAACCAATGAAAAAGGTGTGAAAAGTGATCCTAAAATTGGTGGTTCCATGTAAGTACCTATGATTAAGTTTCAATAACCTCCTCTCCTTGAAAACCTTCTATTTATTTCCAAAAATCTTCTTGAAAGTTACCAAATATATTAATAAAACACCTTGAGAGTGGAATGCAGCATTTTAAAGTTGATTTGCCACCTTTCTAGGAGTTTTATGGACTATAAGAGGTATGATATGACTTGGAAACACAATTAAATGTCTTAAAATGACCCCTTATACCACTTTACACCCTTATACCCACTTGACCATGCTAGAAATGACTAGACAACCATAAGGCCAAGAATGACATTCTACCTTAATGTTATCAAAAAATCCTTAAACAATGATAATAGGGGTTGAATGACCAATTTTCATAACACCCAAGGCCAATATTACCATAAAAAAGGCTATGGAACTCATTATAAGTCAAGTTTAAACTATAAGGGGTTGACCATTTTGACCTAGGGGACAAAATTCGTCAATAGTTCCCTTTTTAATAGTATTGTATTTTGTGATTTTTACTCTTAATGGCACTACATGTTATGATGTATATAAATGAATTATATTTGTATATATATATATATATATATATATATATATATATATATATATATATATATATATATATATATATATATATATATATATATGTATTTTATTTAATGATTCTTAAGTTCCTTAATTATTCTTACTCATTTTGAGTCATGATTTATCCTAAAATAAAGAGTTGTATAATACATTTCAGCCCCATATTACAATTATTAACATGAACAGTTCATTTTTGCATCTAAATGTATTGATTAAAATTAATTGTGATTTTTTATTCAAAATTTATATCTCATACAAACATAGCCATAAATATTAATCATTTTAAATCACCATATAGCATATAATGATTCTATGTCACCATTTAGCATACAATTATTTATGCCTACCCTAGGATGCATTTTTTGTCTTTGTTATTTTTATTTTATTAGTAGGTAGAGACTCATTTATTTGATGTGAATTATTTTCCCTATTCTTTGAAACATGTACTTGTTTATTTCCAATCATTGATGTTGGGATGCTATTTTTATCGGTTGTGTTCCTTGTTTTAGTATTAATGGTATCGAAAACAACTCTTAATCCCTTAGTGTCTTTTGTTTGACTAATCTCCCTCATCTCATTTTTTGAAGATGGTAACAATGTGGTTAACTAAATTGAAAATTTAAATAAATAATAACAAAACTAATCAAAATGTTACTTAAAGTAATAAAATCATTTCTATTTTACTAGTCAATTAAACATTGTTGGTGAAATAGTATCTTTCAAATTTCCTTATCCTCCTTTATTTTCTATTTCTTTCCAAAATAGTGTGATTTAAGATGGGCCTCTTCACTAGTTTTGATTATGGGCATTCTTCTTTTATTATGGTTAGTTAATTTTTTTAGATCACTCAATTCTTTCTTACCATGTTTTTCCAATGACTTCAAGACTTGTTTCACTAATTTAGCTTTAACATTAGGGAAATTGGATACCAAATATATTGCCCTATTAATTAAAAATTTTCCTATCATATTCTCATATTCAACCCAAATTTAGGTTTTAATCATTCAAGGTAATAATTTTATTTCAATCATCAATTCAAACATACCTTCTGATCTTTTGACCATCCTGAATAATTTTTCTTTCATCTCATTAACTAGACAAATTATATCATGCTCAAAAAAATTTCTATATTTTAGAGGATTGCATCTTCCTCCCTTTAATTTTATATTCAAGATTTTCATCTCCCTATGTTTACACTTCATAACCTCATCCCTTAACTAACCCAATGTAAAGGGATGAACTAAATTCATCATCTATAAGACATGGGCTTCTTGAACATGCATATAAGGTACTATATCCTTCCTTAGACATGAATAATATAACTAAAGCCACTCAGTGGTTAGGTTTCCAATCTCATGAATGAATACTCAATTAAATGAATTTTGGTCTAAAATATATAAGTCGTCATAACCTAAAAATGAATAGTTTACATATTTTTATTCATATTTACTTTCCATGGTGTCAAGTCCTTTAGATGGATAAATTTGTAACATGTGGACATATCTAAAACATTACCACATTCTAATAAGCTTTATATATATTTTTTCATCTATAATGCATTTAAGTACCTAATTAAAAATATAAGTGAATTTACTAATTGACATGAAAAAAACATTCCTAACAAAATTATTATACATTTTACAATCCTTTAATTTGATTTCATGCCAAATGAGAATCATGACAAAAATCAAACCATATGATTGACTATAGTTAATATCCTTGTAATCTCAAAATTTATAATGGTAAGGTTTCCCCAACCTAAATTAAATCCCCATTTTTTATACTTCATCCAAAATCATAATAAATTTATATTTCTCATGCTTCTTTGATGGATGTTTCTTATTATAATATTGTGCTATATTTTTAACTTCATGAAGTATCTTCATAACACTTCAAACTCCATCATAGAGTAAATTTTAAATGATAGTTTCTAGCAAATAATTCAATGCCAAACTACATGTTAGATATATATTTATATTTCATGTAAAATTAAATGAATAGTGTGACATTTAGTCTACCTTCTTGTCACTGAGCCTATTAACATTATAGTTCTTCATAACTATTAATTTAGATCCACCTAATGATGGGTTGACATATGTTATACTCTACTAAAACTAGTCTTCCCATCGTTTTATTAGATCCTACTCAGGGTTTAGTTCCTAATATTCATGTGATGCATTGTGAATAAAATAAGATAAAATAATTACAACACTTAATAAGGTAAAAATTACTTTAAAAAATTAATATACAAGAACTTTCATGAAGCAAGTTTGGTGTCATTGAGTATAAATTATAAATAGTGTGAAAAGTATCACAATCAATTATAGCATGCTTCGTTATAGCCATGTGCATGTATTTCTTTAGGACTTTGCACCATTTATGAAATTCATTTCCCATAACTAAAACTTTATTATTGAATACTAAAATTATTATATCCATGTAATCAAGGAATTGATACAATTTGACATTGACAACCCTATCATCAATAATATTAATACCATTTTTTAAAAGAAAATGTAACTGATTCATTATGTTATTTGGATCTTCAGGATCGACATCATGGGCTAAAACCTATTTATACTCCTCTTTACCATCAAATGTTTCTAGGATTATACAATACATAATACCATTATCTTTTAGTATCTCAATTAATACCTCACATACCTATCCACCTCTTGTAGATACTAAAACTAAATATTTATATCATCTCAATCTTGTAAATTTGACAAATATCAATCAAGACTCTACCCTTTAATTCTAGACCTATTTTCTATCGAAAGGGTCACATTTGCCATGTCATTATGACTAAATTATTATATCATAGTCCAATCCATATCACTTTGATGAGCTAGGTCTCATATACTACACTTAAATATTAAAACATGATAAACATCCTTTACTATCAATTTTAGATCCGTACCATTTTTTTAACCTTTTGGACACTATTAGCCACAAATGGATGCTACCACTGATGGTAGTGTCTAGATCCTTATTTAGTTTATAATAGCTAAAATTCATCCAAATTACAAATGATTTGAAACCTATGAGCTAGCCTACTTATCTTATTGAACCCTACCATGAGATATTTTCAAAAGGTGTGGTATAAAGACAAGTGTAGGCCTTCTCATTCATGATTTTGTAAAATACCAAGTAAACACCTAATAAAGCTAAATCAATCCATTCTAAAATCAATATATTATACCCTATTCATCCCTATTTTCATATTAATTCTAATATTAGTCATATTATATGTTTGAAGTATTTAAATAGTATCCTTAAATTATATTTTTCAAGTTATAAGATTGGTCATTGCATGCATCATCATATAGCTTATTTCGTCTTTATGCACATACTTTATCACACATGAGGATAAATACACAAATCTAATGACATCCTCAGATTATTGGCTATGTAGGCATCACCCATTGATAAAGGGGTCTTTAGGGTCAACTTGACATCATGAGCCCACTAACCCATTTGTAGTAAATTCATTCTAATGGTGAATAAGGGAGAAGAGCTAGGGTTTGATCAATCAACAAAGAGTGATATCATGTATCCTAGATAAATACATTAGTATAAAGGTCACAAAAAATCTAGAATATTGAATTTGATGACATCCAAATCTATTTATTATTTCATATTGTATGCTTGTGTTATAGTCAATCAGAAGCATTGATGATAGTGTCTAGATCTGATGGTAGTGTCTATGGCTACAAAAGTACAATTTATAGAATTTGATGACTAATTTAGAATACTAATCCTACATAATTTACACCTATCTCTAGTCTATATCTTTGTATACATAGTAAACCCATTTAAGTATCATTTTTCTTTAGTATTTTAATCAATTTAATATCTTTTGAATCAGGTACTTTCTATATTTAGCATATCTCAATTTTATAATTTATAATATTCATTTATATAAGTTTTCAATTAACTATCTTTCTATAGCCAAGTTTATCACCCTTGTTATTTAACTATTTTTATATTCTTAACCTTATACCCCACACATATAAAAAAAAAATAGAGTTAAAAATTTGGTGAACCCAAATTTTGGTCTCCAAACCCTAGATTGGCCTGGGTTTTCATTATTTTTTTATTTTTTATTTCTTATTTTAAAATATTCAAAACCCAATAATTATAATGTATTTTCCTAATTCTTGTTCAATGTGGATACATGTATTAGTTACCTCATTATCTAGTACATAATGGTAGTCATCACTTATTATATTTTATGCATGGTTAACTCAAAAAAAATTATAAACATAAGGAATTTATAAGTTTCACCATTTAAATAAAATACATCATTTCATACCCCGTAATATTATAGTTTTTACATTGAGTGTATGCCTGTCACTAAAGAGTGCCAAATGTAATGCATGAAACAACCATTTTATACAAATCACTCCCATGATTTCATTACGACAATTTCAATTTTAGATTTGCTATGTCATTCTTCTCATTATAAAATTATGTCCTTTTGGATGCATTATGTATGACTCTATTAACAAGCAATGTGGAGCTACCATATGTGGCCTCTGTGATAAACTCCATTAAATAGAATGAAAATAATATATATTTTGAAAAAGATGATTTACCACCTCAACATTTTATTGATTTTTGTTTACCACTATTCATGAAAGTGTGTGTTTTCAATAAAATGGTTAAAAGAGTACTCATGGATAATGGTTCTAGACTCAAGATTTGAAACATATCTTTCCTTTCCTTATGTGGTATTAGGGATAAAGACCTAGAATACTCAAGTATGAGCATCAAAAGATTTGATAATATTTCATGACAAATATTGGGCCAAATAACACTACGCATTATTTTGGGACCCTTTACATTTCCTACTTTATGCAAAGTGGTTCCAAAAGATTTAAATTATAACATAATTTTAAGATGACCTTGGATACATGAAATGTATGAAGTCCCATATACTTTGCACACATACATAAAACTTAATCACCATGGATTTTTATATACATTCCCAATGGATACAATTGGTTAACCATAAAAAACTAGATTGAGGCATCTAAAATTAATAATATAAAAATGAGTAAGCACGAGGGTGATAAATAGATCTATAACAAACTAATTGATTGTAAAACTCAGATAATATATATATATATATATATATATATATATATATATATATATATATATATATATATATATATATTAAATTTATTATGTTGAGATATACTAAAATGGAAAGTAAAGCTATGTTATATATTTAAAATGTAATGAAAATAAGGTTCTTAGCTGATTTTGATGCTAATATAGATCTATATCTAAAGGAAGAAGACTAGGACAATATTTTGGAATAGTTACTAAATTCTAAATTTAGTGATTTTATAGATTTGAACACTTGCATCATCCTTAGATAGTTACATCGATGCTAGCATCTAGTTTAAATGTAGGTGTCCTATACAAAATATTTATTGGAATAGGGTGTGACCACTTGGATACTTCTAGGTTTTTCATCATATTTTCTCTAGTGCATTCAAATTTATGTCATGTATTGTCACTCATTGTCATATATAAGAACCTTAGTTTTTCCTCCTCACAGTGGTTGTGGAAAAAATGGGTTAGTGGGAACATGGTTTTGAGATAAATTAAAGAATCTTCTAACAATTATCACTACCTACATAGCCAAAATTTTGAAGATGGAATTATACTTATGTTATTCTCCCCTACATGTTGGTTTATGGGTGAATCATGTAATATGTGAAAAATAATTACAACAGTGACCTAGTTTGTAACTTGTAAAATATAGCTCTTGGTTTTTTCCTTTAGTAATGCATACCTATGTATGTGGTGTCCCTATGATTGATATGTAAATAAGATACAATAAGGAAGCTTTAATTTATCAAGTGCTTGATTAAATTCTTTTGATAAGTTGCCTTAGTTTGTGCTAGGTATAGGTTAGGAATGAATCAAGATTGATATTATATTTATACCAATACTTTTGGATAAATAACTCACATTAAATAATTAATTCCAACCATTAGGATACCTTTAATTTTAAAATTAGATAACTTTAGGGTGTTGGACACTTACACCAGGGTAGGACATATGTAGCGATGTAGGTGTCTATCCTAGACACAAGTGTTCAAGAAGTAGGAAGATAGGTACAAGCTTAGAATTTATATATTTTTAGAATTTTTGTCAATAAATAAGGCTTGGGTTACCAACATAAGACTTTCTAGATTAATAGATAGGCTAAGGGGCACCAAAGAGCAGATACAAGACTTGCAAAAGTAGGAAAGGTTTAGAAATAAGAGGAACAACCAAAGTATGATTTTTATAAGTGTATAAGACTGAGGTTCTATATAATTTAAAAATAGTGTTTACATTCCCCTAATTTAATCTCATAATGAAATTACTAGTTTAAATAAAAAATAATGTTTACCTAGGTGTGTATAGCACACCTTGTCTTTGCTTGAGTCCAACCTGAGTGATTTTTTGGTGATTGACCTAAAAATAATAGCATATTATAGAATATAATAAACACATATAATCTGAAATTGAAATTATTTAAATTATTTGAAATTTGAAAGAGTAATGTTTAGGATTACACCTATGTATTAATACAACTATCTTACCTATTAGCAACTTGATTTTAAGGATGTATCACTATGAATCATTGAAATTAAGATTAGGGAAAATATGAATATAGAAAGTGCATATATATAAGGAGATAGAGAGATATATAGGAGGGCCCATTCCCCTAACCTTGGATTAAAGATGAATTTCCTCCTGGTAGTTAATACTATCTCAACCATGTAATCCAATCATACTTATAACATGGTAAGTGTGAGTGAACCAATTCAACTAACATTATCAAAATAGTGAGGATAGATGATATGAAAATTCTAACCTAAAAAATATTGAGTTATTTAATCATCTCAACCATACTAAAATGCTAACCAACTACTGTAGTAGATTGTCTTAATACAGTTCATAAAATTCTAACCCAGTAGGTGGTGATAGTCCCTAAAATTGTTTAGAATCTTTTTTTTTTTTTTTAAATTTTGAAATATCAGGCACACATTACATAGCATATTCACCTTATATATGTCTCATGCTAAAATTTTATATAATAATGGTATCAATGTAGAGAATTATGGCATAAATGTGTATTTGAATCATATAATTGTGTACTTTGGCCAATTCAAAAATTATGTAAGTGTGGAGAACATGCTTCCAAAGCATGCCCCCACTATAATAGAGAATTTAAATACTAATGTAAGTGCCAATCTAGATTACATGTTTCCCAAACATGCCCCCATTATAATTTGGGTATGTTGAATACTAAATAAGTGTGGAGAACATTTTTCCAAAACATGCCCCCACTATATATCTAGAACTATTAATGTTTTAATGAAATCCATGACTCTATGACATGCCTCCACTGAATATGAAATTGTAATGTGTGTTTAATATATGCCTCTTTGACATGACCCCACTAATATACCTTCCCCTTTGAGCTGAGGGAAGATATAAACTAGTAGCTACCTCACCTCAAAAGTATAAAATAATCATATAACTATTAATTAACCATGTGGAATATAAGATATCATGTTTAGGTAAATGTATCATTGAATCACATAGAGTGTGATCAGATTAAGGCCTAAGATGCATGATGAAGATCATGGAAACATATAGATATTAATATTATAATATTGATAATCAAATCAAACACACACACAAGATCACTTAAATGTAAGTCAAAAGGCAATGGTCCAAAGAGACCTCAAACAAGGGGCATGTTCAAAGGCCATACAATCAAATGGACATGACTGAGTTGAATGTATATAAAATCAAGAATGATATATTTAACTGTTCATACAAAAATAAATGAAATATTTAGATGTCAAAGAAGTAAACAAAGGCATGGTGGCTAAAATCAATGGAGCATATTAAAATAATTGAAAAAAATGATAATATCAAGGCAAGACACTCAAAGAAGTGCATAAAAGGAATCACAAAAAACTATCATAAACATTTCATAGTATCCCATGGATAAAATATGTTAGCAAAAAAATTCAAGTACAGAGTATATCAAGTACATTATGATAGATTTAAGTGTGGGCAATGGCATGTGTAAGTACATATTTGAGACCAAAACATGATAATGTAAAATGACCATAGAATGATATAAAATAGATGTATCATGATCATAGAGGTGGATGCCCCTAACATCCTGGTGACATCAGAAGAGGGAAATCCAAACATCCATAAGTTTTTAAATCATGATTATGTGTATGCTTATATCACACTCAAATAGAAGCATAAAGCACATATGTATGTAGAAGTAACTAATATTTTATCCATCAACATTGAACTAACACATAGATGCCAAGGAGCCAATATAATATGTAGATGCAAAAAATATATTTGGATTTTTGAATTGTTTAATTTTTTTGTATTTTTTGAATATGTGAAGATTTTTAATCAAGGTTCTAATCATCAAAAGACATAGTGCTACATAGAAAAATAATTTAGGCTATGTTTATATTTATGTTTGGCCACCTATTCAATACTTTTGTCTAATGGTTTTACTTAATCTAATGGTGTAGGTAAATAACCATACCCATCATGTTGTGTGTAAGTTTCCATATCCATATCAAGAAAATAAACACACATATTTGTAGTATCTATCTTATAATTCCACTCGACTAGCCAATTTTAACCAAGCTTTAGTTTCAAATGTAGTTTATGGTCTAATATCCATATATTTTAAGTTTCCACATGGGGGCCATATGAAATAGGTAATTGAATGTATCATCAAGATTATGGCATCAATGGAAAGTATATTATTTCATCATAATTATGTAATAAATGTGGTATCACAAGTAGTATCCCACTTGCTACTATCAAAATGGATATGGTGTCAATATGCCCTATTAATATTAGTAGTAACCATTAAATGTTCATGTTTTTTTCACTTTGAGAGATAGTTCTCTTATAAAAGATAGGAAGTATTTTACATTTTTCTCATTTCAAACTTAATGTGTATGCATCATTCAATCTTATATTTCTAAATTAGGTTATTTAATGCGTCAGATTGATTGCTAGTATGGCTAATGATATGATGATAATTAAAATATGGTATTCCCTCTGTAATTAGAAGTTTACTACATGATCTATGTCTATTACAAGGTAAATAAATCATTCTATTTTCAATTAACATAGATAATATGTTATATGTAGTATCCTTTTTTGTTGTGATATATCAAGTCTATTATGAATCTTTTTGAGAAGACTCCACATTATTCACATGATGTAATTTCATTTGACCCTTATACAATTGACTCAATGTTTTTAACCAAGAATAATTTATGGAGTAGCAAGCATTTACATATTCATCTATTATTTTTGTTTTTCCCTTATCTAGATTCAATTTTGTATTTTCTACAGGTGGATTTAATTTATATGTATCAAGACCTATATGTTTGAATAGATTATGTGAAAGGTGATCAATTGGATCAAATTTTAGTTTTCACATGTTATATTCTATCATATCATAAGTGATATTATCATCATTATTGTATTAATCTAAAATATGGCCATCTTTCTGCTCAGTATTGACCAATAAAAGAAGCTCAAATATTGAGGGATATTGTAGTTTTATTGGATCTTTTGGAAAAGGTTATTGATCTTTATGTGTAAATATGTGTACCTTAGTATTTAGTGCCTTATTTTCATATGTAGATAAAGAATCCATTATACTTGACTCACCTATTTCATACATGTGTTTATGATCAAGAGGAATACATTGTTTAGGTCATACCACTATGGGATTACATGCGTTTAATTTTAGAATGTATAATTTTGAAATTTTTGAAAGGTTCAACATCAACAAGAATGGTTAATAATGTCCTATCATGTATGAATTTTACACATCAGTGCAACATAGATGGGATAAATTCCATTGAATATATGCATGTTCTACCTAAAAGTAAATTATAATGTAAATATTAAGACATAACCTAAAAATTAGTTGAAACCATTTTTGGTCCCAATGTCATATCTAATGTGATTTGACCAATTTGAGGGCTATGTGAATTATCAAACACTTTTATATTTATAACCATTTTTTGAATAATATTGGTGCTAATACCCATGGTGGTTAAGAATTTTATACTACAAATATTTAACCCTAGTCCATTATCAATGACCATCCTTTTAATGCCCTTACTATGCATGGTTACTTATATGAAGAAAGAAAAATCTTGATCAATAATATATTTGGATGGTAAATATTTTGGATCAACATTAATCATATTTTCATTGTTCTTGAAACATTTCATGATGTATACAAAATAAAAGTGTTTAATATTACTTGGAACTTAGGTCTCATTTAATGCCTCATATAGGATATCCTTGTAAATAGTGGATTGATCAAGCAACTCAAGGATTGAAATTTTGGCATGTGTATTAATAATTTTGTCAACAATATCATACCCCTTAGATTTTATCATAAGTTTAGGCATAGGAGGAACCTATTTTATATTAAGAGGTGGGGGATTAGGTTGAGTAAACCTACCTCTTCAAGTAATAATAACATGGAACACTAAATCTAATATAAGTCATGGGAGAATACTAAGTGTGGGATGATAGTTGTCATTTGAATAAGTATTAGGTAAAATAAATGGTTGAGAGTATGCATGTTGACATCTAGATACTAGCTCTATAATATTATAAAAGGAATTATGAAGACATATCAAGTGTTGTCTCTACCCTCTCATGATGTTTTAAAAATTTGCTTAAAATATTTGAAAAGGTAGGTAACATATCAAAATATGACAACCACTATAAATTAGAACCCAAAATTGGTGATAGATGCATCCATATTACACATAATGAAAAAAAAAAGGAAATTTGATTCTTTACAAATTACAAATTTTATTTTTTTTAAATAAAAAATTAGACATTTTGTTAAAAATAATATAAAACCCTAATCCATATAGGGTTTTGAGCTCAAAAATTGGGTTCACCATATGTTTAACCCTAAAAATTCACCTATAGAGCTCTTTACACTTTTTCATTCCTCATAACCTTACTTATAGGTGGCAACCCTATGTCTTGATTGAGTAAGTGTGGATTTCTTCCTCTGATAACATATTGAGGAAATATTGATCATTATAAGAAAATTTAACTAGGGTTATCATCCTCATAGGTCTCTAAAAAAATTCCAACCACTCTCAACTTGATCACCTTGATCTCCATGACAAGTATGTAGGCTACAAATTGATTCTTGATTGTGTGAGCCCATTTGAGATGTGAGATTATTTTTATTTGATTATTCATTATTTCATTTGCTACATCATCATTATGATTACCCTTGATTATTCCTTCCAACCCTATGAACATTATTAACCTCATCACACGATCAATGTTTCTTCAACTCTATAGATATAGTCATATGCGTATTGAAACCTTGATTGAGTTTGTCTTCTTGGGATGGTCTAATCTCTTAACTCTACTCCTTAATTTACAATTCTTATTAATATATCCATATTAATCCCTTGAGTAACTCAAAACCTTTAGTGTCCAATTTCATATTTAGAGTTCCTTTGTTTACCCAAATAGGCATGTAGGATCTCAAAAGAGAGCAACTCTCTCTCTAAGACTGAGCATGGGCTGTGAGAGAGTGAAACACATGAAGTCCATTCATAAGTTATGATTTATATATGAATATTGAGGTATATTAAATAATATCCCTAATGATCTTAAATATTGGGAATACCTCCACTATAAATAATAAGACACTTTTCCCACACTTGTAGTGGAGGTCAAACTACATAGGTAGTCACTCTTGAAGACATGACCTTGAAAGATTTAAATATTTATTGATGAATCCATTATTATTAGGAGTAAAAGAAGAATTTAATGGTTCCAATAAACCAATCATCTAACATCAAACCACTACTCACTTTCAAATTCATATATTGAAGGCTCTACAACATCAATAAATCACTACTTACAACCTGCAACTTGTGACAACATGAAGATTTATTACTCCCATAAGCTCATACATGTTAATAAGGGGAATATAATAAATTATATGGATTTTTATTACCTCTATAAGACATATTAAAACATTTATTTCATCAATCAAACTAGAAATGCATTGAAACCCTTTAAGAGATGACCCTACATAGATGTAGGAGACTAGACATAGGTTCTTAACCATTATTCATAAAGCATCAGTCATCAATATATAAAATAATTACAAGAAAATAAATATAATGATACACCCTTCCTCTTCCCAAAATATTACATCACCATTTTCTCTCTCCTATATAAATTGGGCATAAACCTGAATGGATATAGAAGGTTGCCAAAAAGAGGGATGGAGAGATAGGGTAGTTTTTTCAATTTTTAGTCTTTAAGACTCCTCTAAAACTTATATTTAAAATTTATTTAGATAATAGAGGCCATTTAATCACATATATGTAATTTTTATCTAACAAATTTGTACATACCTATTGGAAACCTATGATTTTGGCCTAAGAACTACCAATTTCACCTTAGAAACTAATCAAAAAGGTGTGAAAAGTGATCCTAAAAATAGTGGATGCATGTATGAACCTATGATGAATTTTAAATCACCTAATCTCCTTTAAAACCTACCATTTATTGTGAGAAAACCTCTTGAACGTTAACAAATAGATCAATAAAACACCTTGAGAGTGGAATGCAATGTTATAAAGTTGAGTTGCCACTTTTATAGGAGTTTTAGGGACTATAGGAGGTGTGATATGAATTTTAAATCAAATTAAATGTCTTAACATGACCTCCTAGACTACTTAACACCCTTGGACAAACTTGATCATGCTATAAATGACTAGACAACCATAAGGTCAAGAATGACATTTTACCTTAATATTGTCAAAAAAACCTTATACAATGAGAATAGGGGTTAAATGACCACTTCAAAGAACACCCAAATATAATATGTCCATGAAAAAGGATAGGACACTCATGATAAGTTAATTTTCAACTATAGGGGGTTGGCCATTTTGACCTTGGGGTCAAAATTGGTCAACAATTCCTTTTTCAATATTATTGTATTTTATGAATTTTATTCTTTATGGCACTACATGTTATGATGTCTATTAATACATTATATTTGTATATTATGGTTTTTGTTAAGTATGTTATTTAATTATTCCTATGTTATTTACTTAATTATTCTTACTCACTTTGAGTCATGATTTATCCTAAAATAAAGAGTCGCATAGTACATTTCAGCCCCATATTGAAATCTTTAATTTAAACGGTTCATTTTTGCATATAAATATATTAATTAAAATTAAGTGTGATTTTTACTCCAAATTTATGTCTCATTCAAACATATCCATAAATATTAATTATTTTTAAATCACCATATAGCATACAACGATTCTATGTCACCATTCAACATACAATTATTCATCCCTATCCTTGGATGCATCTTTTGTCTTTGTTATTTTTCTTTTGTCAGTATGTAGAGAATCATTTCTTTATTTTGCATTCTTTACCCTATTATTTGAAACATGTACTTATTTAATTACAATCATTGATGTTGGTATGTTGTTTTTATCGGTTGTGTTCCTTATTTCAATATTAATGTTATTGATAACAACTCTTACTCCCTCATTATGTTTTGTTTGACTATCTCCATCATCTCATTTTCTAAAGAAATTAAAAATGTGCCTAAATAAATAGACAATTGAAGTAAATAATAATAAAACTACTCAAAATGTTACTTAAAATAATAAAATCATTTCTATTTTACCAATCAACTAAACATTTTGGTGAAATATTATGTTTCAAAGTTCCTTATCCTCCTTAATCTTTTATTTCTTTCCAAAATAGTGTACTTAAAGATGGTCTTCTTCACCAGTGTTGCTTATGGTCCTTTTTCTTGGATTATATTTAGTTAATTTTTTTAGAGCACTCAATTCTTTCTTACCATGTTTTTCCCATGACTCAAAGATTTGTTTCACTAATTTAGATTAAACATTAGGGAAATTGAATACCAAATCTATTACCCTATTCATTATAATTTTTCCTAACATCTTCTCATTTTCAACACAAATTTAGGTTTTAATGTTTAAAGGTAAAAAATTTATTTGAATTGTCATTTTCAACTTACCTTCTGATATAATGACTAGCTTGAATTGTTTCTACTCATTTTTTTTTTTGCAATTTATATATTCAGAAGAAATAAGAAACTAAAGGTAATGGTTAGGGGTTTGTACGTACCCAGATGAAGTTGTGCACCATATCCAGATGTTGAAGGAGCTCCTCTTTGGCTATGGAGGAAGACACCTATAAATAAGAATAAGACTTTGAACAAAGAAAATGTTAGAATAAGATAAAGTGGATTGCCAAGCTACGCGCTTGGTCCCGGAAGCGTAAAGCCCCATGAAGGATGACAGTCCACTATTTAAGACAAAGAGATTTGAATAAAATGAAATGATAAAAGACTTAAAAAAATAAAAGGAAAAATTTTATGTACCTATTCCTATAATCCATGAGTCTCAGTAGGTTGGTCAGAGGTTGTGTTTGGTCTTTGGGCTATTTGGATTGGTCTTCTAGTTTGCACAGACACCGATGTCAGTTATACTACCGATGTCAGTAGGTAAAAGATGCTGATGTCAGTTATACTTCCGATGTCAGTAGGGGAAATACATCTTTGGATGAGTTTCAGGGTGTTTCTATGATGGATGGAGGACTCTGGGAGTTTTAAGGTTTGTGCAAAGTTGTGGAAAGGAGAATAGGTTTTGAGGAAGGACAAAAGGTAAAAGGTAGGTGTGAGAATAAGGTGGGAGTCAGAGGAAGGTTTTTCAGCCCTTCCACGGAGGAAATCAGGTTTCTTTTATAGTATTTTGAAATAGTAAAATAAAAACTAATTACTAAGTTAATCAAGAACTTTGAAATAGAAACCAGAAGAATACTTAGCTTTTTGTCAAAGACCGAAGGGTGTCAGGATGCTTGTTCCTGTTGCAGATGATGTTGAAGATCTCGTACAATGATTTTAACCCAATGTCTGGAGTGATTTCTCCAAAGTTTCTATAACCTAGAGAGTGATAATAGAATTATTATTCTAGTCTGAAAGCGTGCACGTCGTTATACAAAGAGGTTGGGAGAGAGAGAGAGAGAGAGAGAGAGAGAGAGAGAGATTGAAGAGCCCATAACTCAATGTTAAAAGTTGGTTTATGTAACCAATGTTAGTTATCCCACCAATGTTGACTGATAGTTGATCGACGTCAGCAGCCAAAGAATGGGAAAAAGGGCTAAGAAGCCCACTCTCCATTTGTCAAGTGCATTTTCCATTGGAGAATGGTCAAAAGGAAGGCTTATTATGCATGAGGGTTAGTTAAAAGGTTGGAATAGGTCTTAGGTAGTTATGATATGAAGGACTTAGTCATAAGGTGAGTCGTAGGGTAAGAAATAGTCTTTGGTGAGGTGTCGAGGTGAGGTGTCAAGGGTGATGTCATTAATTTAAAATAATTAATTTATTTTAAATTAATAAAGTGTGTAAGGGACCAAGTGGAGTCGACACAATTTTGGTCTCTACATTTGCCCCTTTTTGTCTTGTGTTTTGTCTTGATGAATTGTAAGATAAAAACAAGAGTAAGCTGCCCTAGTTATGGGATGAGGTATCCCCCCTCAAAGTGAGAGTTGAGGGAAGGTAAGCTGATATCGAGTGCCGATTTAATAGGTAGTAGATGGGCAAGGTAAGTGTGAACGCTGCAATAGTTAAGATGGTGTGTATACCACTTTACATGATAGGTAGGTCAAATTGTCGTAGGTCAAGGTCGAGGAGTGCAAAAATTGAAGTAACCAATCCCTAGATTTTAGTCATAGCTGATTGGATTAAATGATCAAAGTTGTAGCTCTAATGGTCATCATGTTCCAAGTATCTTGGGCTTAGGAAGTGCTCCTAGAAAACCCAAAAATGTCACAAAGATTAGGGATCAATTGGAGTGCAATCCATCAATAGGTGTGAGGGTCGTGGACAATTTTGCTAACTCTTCATGAGGTAGCATATGCAATAAAAAAAACCAAGGTATAGTTGTCTCAAAATTGGTCATGGTCTGAGGAGATAGTTACAATCTCCAAAGTTGTGGTGTCGAGTCAGGCTAAGATATAAGTGATCACAAATGTATGTCATTGTTGTTGGGTAAATGTACATGATTGCCATTGTGCCCTAAGAGGAGTCAAAAATGACTTCTACTATGAGGGCTAGTTTTTTTGGACATGATTTTGGTCATTTGTGAAGAAGATTGTATGTTGATATTACTGACATCGATAGAACAACTGATGTCGATCGTAATTATCCACCAATGTTGATGAACTAGGGCACGGTTTTGCCAACATCAACGGCCTACCAAACCCAACAAAACTAGATTGGTGGCTCACCAAAAGTCATTTTTGACTATTGTAAAAGTGAGCTCTGAGGTGATTTAGTGATTGAGACTTCTAGTTTGTCTATCACAGTAGTGTGACATGTGAGAGTGAGATTGGTTGGTAAAGTCAGTGAAGTTGAGCATGTTTGGAGGTTATAGATGTGGTGTGGGAGGTGTTTGTGGGCCACTAGAGGTTTCTTTGAGGAGATGAGGTAGAGGGTGAAGGAGGCCCCACAGGAGGACCACCACCATCAGCATCGATTATACCACTGTGGCAGTGGCGACGGGATGAGGTAGGGTCTATAATTTGAGTTTTGGTTATTTTTCCATTGAATTGGATTTTTGGTAGTTTTGATGTTTTTAGCTATAAATCGAGGGGGAGGGTTAATTAAAAGGGTGGTTAGGCTAGGTAGGTTAGTTAAGGCAAGTTTAGGTGGGTTTTTGGGGTGATTTGGGTTTAAAATGGGGAAGTCCTAACTTTAGGGCTTGCCCCATTCAACCTTAAGGCTGAACTAGTCATTGACGCTAACAGGTATGCTGACGTCAGCTAACCAGCCACTAACATTGATCACTTAGCTACCAATGTCGGTTAGGTAGTTACCAATGTCAGTCAGGTAAGTGTCATCATCGACACACTAACTGATGTTAGTTGCTGTCAAGTCTTAAAAAGTTTGAAAATGATAAGTCAGAAGGTTGAAGTCATGTTAAGGGCTTCCCAGGTGTAGGGATAGGCATATAAGTTTAGTTAGTTTGTCCATGAGGTAGGCAAAAGGGTGAATGGTTGAGCTAACCTTAGGAGACCCCATGTCAATTTAGTGTTGCCTACATAGCCCCTATTTTAAGGTCCTTAGGCTGATGTAGTTCTCCCAAAAGGGAAGAATAGTCATAGAGGTTATTATTCATTTGTTAACATGGGTGTGTGTGTGTTGGTTAGATGCAGGCAAGGTAGATGTTGATGCTACAAGATCATCTCTTGACATTGCTAATGTGGATGTGTCGAGACATTAAAAGAGAGGAGTGGGCCCACATCACTGCAGTAGGACTGGGTGAGTTGCAGCGCTACTATTGAGTGGCTAGAGATGTTAGCTTGATGATAGCACTAATTGAGTGGTGGGATCACACCACCAACACCTTTCACCTACCTACTGGAGAGTTGATAATTACTGTAGAGGATGTGTACCAAATTTTGTGGCTATTGATACATAGGGTAGACTTATATCCGTGCTCGAGAGAGGTGCATGATATTCATATGGTGACGCTGTTTAGGGAGCATGCTGCTGAGGCAACTTACCACTCAGCTAGTTTTACATATGAGCTAGTATATGTTGCAAACGAGGATGAGCATCAGCTAGCCATCTTGATGATGATTGGCATCACCATGTATGTGTTACCTAATGTAGAGGGAGGGAGATTCTTGATCACCATGACTAGGGTTTTGGTGGACATGATTGAGGAGCACACAGTGTTTACATGGGCTCCAATGTTTTTGGCTTAGTTATATAGAGAGCTCTAGGGGATTAGTCGATGGTGGTAGTACAGCTTGTGTGTAGGCCACCTCCTTCATTATTGGGCGTACGAGCACATCATGGTCACATGACCTCTTGGCCATCCAATGGCTATCCATGCCAGGTTTAGAGTTAGGTTTAGGCGATGGCAAAAGGTCATGGCATAGACTCATGTCAAGGACATTGATTACTATAGGGGGGTTCTAGATGCCTTGATCCCTATAGACATCATATGGCAACCATACTTAGTTTATCTAGTATTTAGAGACCAAGTAAAGCAGCTGGTGGGAGTGTAGAGTCTGAGATGGGTGAGGGGTAGACGAGTCAGTGAGCTTGAGAGAGTGCCTACAGAGAGAGTGTGATGCCAGTATGGGCTATTACAAGATGTGCTTCTTGCCTTCTCACAGTACTAACAAGACAACATCTAGGTGCCGCTCCCATTGCCAGAGGAGACAGAGTGGCTAGATTTTGAGGAGATACCTATAGGTCTTAGTGTAGTAGATCTAGGGTGTATAGAGGCCTACTCAGCTTGGTGGGTAGGGTAGTATGCTGAGGTTCAGAGAGGACCACCACCTGATCTCTAGATATTTATCAGAGAGAGAGATGATATGGTGTAGGAGAGAGATGCTACCATCGAGGAGAGAGATGTAGCATGAGTGCAAGTCACCATTTTGTAGGGATAGGTGGTAGGGTTTTAGGGGCAGGTCATAGTTTTGATGGCATAGGTGGCAGCCTTGATAGGGTAGGTTACCACATTACAAGGACAGTTGGCCGTAGTGTAGGCATAAACATTAACAGGGCAGGTTGTTAGAGGGCAGGGTCCTATTCAGCCACCACCATAGGAGCCAGCTCAGTTAGCATCACAGCAACTAGCTCAGCCATAGCCACAGAGTTAATTATAGGGCATGGTGTCAGGGGTGATGGGTCCACCATAGACTGTACCTATATCTAGGTACAACACTACATTAGATGAGATCGCATATCATGAGGGTGCCATCAAGCAGTTTCCTCAAATACAACAATACTCAGAGATGTGAGCTGAGCAGAGTCACCAGAGGTCTATGTCACGTGCTACTACCTCAGGTTTATGGTGATGGTGATGGTCAAAGGGTGGAGATGATATAGCATCATCACGGCCACCACCACCACCTCCATAGCCACAGCCTTGAGGTTGTTAGACATGATGTATATACCGGCCTGTGAGCCGTTGATGCGAGATGTATAAAGTTTTTGAGAGAGAGACATATATTGTACTATTTTAAATGTTGGTTTATTGATGACATGTTATGGATGTTAGTGTTTTATAGCATTTACCATATGTTTAGTGATGTATGATTAATAATGTTATGATGTATGATAATGTTATGATGATGTTACAACCTTTTACATATTATGTGATGGTGTATTTTGTAGCATTGATTATGTGGTTTTTCATTCCTAACAATGTTCCATATTGGTGATGGATGTATGCTAAAAATGAATTGAGTTTATTTATGCTTCAGCGCTTTTCATATTTGTGATGATATATGCTTAACATAAATTGTGTTTGGTTTTTAGTTTCCATGTGTATTGTTTTCCATAGAAACTAATGTGATTGGTTTATGATGTCATGTTAGTTGTTGAGGAAGTATGTTTTGGTTATTATGTGATGGGCATGTGACGAAGTTAGGTAAGAAGTGAAAGGCACATTGCTCTTTCATTAACAAGGACTATAATGATAGCATAGATAGGGGTGTTGGAAACAAAAATCCCCATTCATGCATTATGTCATTTGACCATTGGATTGTGTTAGAAAAGTACTTGAATCACTTAACATTAAGTGAGCTCAAAATCCCTTGAGTATGTTGGGGTAATAGGTGTGTTTAGATGATGTGTCAGAATAGAGTAACCCTTTTTAGTAGGGATAACTTTACCCCTTTTTATAAGAGACCCTGAGAATGACTATAGACAAGTCCATGACTTTAATAGCTTGTAGAATGATCAATGTGGGGAGTCTATTTGGGGATGTTGCTTTGTTTTATGGTCATGTGACGCTGATTCATGCAAGAAGCTTTTGAGAGGGTGTTATTTATAGAAAAAATTGGTCATAACCATCCTTTGAGGGAATGGTCCATAGTTTACTTTATATGTTTTGAGGGCTTATTATATAGCTGTCCTTCAAGGAAGCAGTCTATTAATTACAGCAATAATGCAGTTGTCCTTCGAGGGAGCAGTCTACATTTAGAGTTTATGACCTTTGGATTTTTTTTTTCACATCCCAGTTTGTTTTTGATAGAATTTTGAGTCATGGACAAGACTATAGAGGTTTAAGGGTCTCCCTTTTATTAGGACTAAGCATTCATACTTTATAAAAGGGTTACATAGTGTTTGTTAGGGAAACAGGGTTAAAAGGAATAAAAATGAAGATGACAGGGGTTGCTCAAGGGATGAGTTTAAGTTAAATATCAAGGGAATGAGTACTTGATTAATAGTAGAATGGTCATAGATGTAAGGCATTAAGGGGCTTAGGTTCTGGCTGTCCTTCAAGAGAAGACAAATGATAAGTCCCTGATCCATATTTGTGCATTATGATATAAGGTCCAAGCTAATTAGGAGCAAACTTTCCTCATTTGCTTCTTTCCATATTGGTATGTGTTGGTTTTCTTTAAGGATGAGATCTCTGATTTTGAAATCTTTTTCTCTTAGATTTTTGTTATAGGCACATTTGATATGATTTTGGTAGATATGGAGATGGTTAAGGGCGGCAAGACGACGTTCATCAATTAACTCGAGTTGAGCTAACCGATCTTGATGAAAGTCATCATTAAAAAGAATGTCATGCAAAGAGATGTGTAGAGAGGGTATTTTTATTTCAAGAGGCAAGACATCCTCAATTTTGTACACTAAAGAGAAAGGTGTAGCACCCGTAGGGGTTCGAATGCTAGTGTGGTAGGCCCACAGAGCGAAGGGAATGTGGATGTGCCAATCCCTTCCAGTGTCATTAACCACCTTCATTAGAATTTTGGTTAAGATTTTTTTGGAAGCCTCAGCCTACCCATTTGCTTGTGGGTAGTAACGTGAGGAAAAGCTGAGATTGATGCCAAAAGAATCACAAAGTCTTTGGATAGTCTTGTTTTTGAAAGATTTGCCGTTATCGATGATGATTTTGTGAGGTACACCAAAATGATAGATGATGTGGTTGTTGATGAAGTCAATGATTTTGTTAGCTTTAGTAGAGATGAGAGGAACAAATTCCACCCATTTAGTGAAGTATTCAGTTGCAATGATAATGGACTAATGTCAGAGAGATGAATGAGGGTTAATCTCACTGATTAGATCTAAACCCCATTATGAAAAAGGCCAAAAATCCTTAGCAACTTGTAAAGCATGGCTAGGGATGTGAAGTAAGTTAGTGTGTTACTGGCATTTGATATAACACCAAACATAATCGCTGCAGTCTTGGTGAAGAGTGGGCCAATAATAGCCCAAGCGAAGGATGTGCTTTGCAACCGAGTTACCACTGAAATGTCTACCACAAATCCCATCATGAACTTGTTTGATGGCATGAGATGTTTCAATGGAGGTTAGACATCGAAGAAGGATGCCATCAAAACCTCTTTTGTAGAGAAGACCCCCTAGTATGGTTTATCGAGCCGTGCTTTTGATAAAAGCCCATCGTGCATTGCTAGAGAGATCAGGAGGAGCAATAGAATAAGTTAAGTAGTCCACAAGTTATTTACACCAAACATCTTATGGACTGGATTCAATGGTGCTGACAAGGTTGATGTTAGTGGAGATATATGAAGGTAACACCAAACGGTGTACCGTAACATAGATTTTTGAAGAAGAAGATGATGGTATATGTGAGGCTAGAGAGGCCATAGTGTCAGCAAACTTATTTGTAGAGTGAGGAACAGTTTGCAGGAGGTAATGGTCAAAAGATTCTAGCAGTGTATTGACATGGTATTTATACCTTTTCAAAACTTCATTTTTACAAAGATACGAACCGTTGATTTGATTGACGACTAGTTGTGATTCACCAAAGATGTTGATTGTCTTGATGCCTAAGAAAAGGGTGGTTTGAAGCCCCAAAATTAAGGCTTCATATTCAGCCATGTTATTAGTGCATTCAAAGTCAAGTTTGAAAGATAGAGGCATGGGCTCACCCTCGTGAGGGATGAGAATGACCCCTACACCCCCACCATGTTGACATTTAGATTTGTCAAAGAACATTGTCATTTGATATAAAATGTCATCGGTGGATAACGTGGCGATAGATTTGTCAGGGAATTTGTAGTGAGAGGGTTGGTTATTAGGTAGAGGGCCATCTACTAGTTGATCAGTGATCATTTGCCCCTTTAAAGACTTTTTTTGAATGAATTCTAAGTTGAACTCAGCAAGAAGCATGAGCCAATGAGCCATACGTTGGTTTTGGTATGGCTTGGAATGCATGTATTTAAGAGGGTTGGTGTGGGTGATGACATAAGTTTTGTGATTGAGGAGATAATGATGGAGTTTGGAAGTGGCAAAGACTAATGCCAAGCAAAGTTTTTCGGTATGAGAGTACCGAGTTTCATAATCAATGAGTGTTTAGCTTATATAATAAACCACTTTCTCACGATGTTGTTCGTCTTGGTGCGTGATCATGGCACCTAAGGAATGATTTGTTGCTGAGATGTAAAGGTAGAAGGGTTGGTCATATTTTGGTAGAATAAGGACTGGTGGAGAGACAAGATAGCATTTAAGGGCTTCAAAATCCTCTTGGCAATCCTTATCCCAATTAAAGGAGACATCCTTCTTGAGGGGGTGATGGAAGGGTTGACATCGATCAGATAACTGTGAGATGAAGCAACAGATAGATTGAAGCTTTCCTTGTAGGCTGTGAAGTTGTTTTATATTGGTTGGTGGAAGCATCTCGAGTATAGCTCAAATTTTAGTGGGATCTACCTCAATGCCATGAAGAGAAATGATGAAACCTAGAAGCTTCCCTGAGAGAACCCCAAAGATACATTTCTTGGGGTTAAGCCAAACATTATATTGTAGAAGGCAAGTGAAGATTATTTTGAGAATTGTTAAATGGTCACGATGAAGTTTGGATTTGCCTAGTAGGTCATCCACATAGTCCTCCATGATTTTGTGGAGGAGATCGTGAAATATGTAAGTCATGGCACGTTGATATGTGGCACCTGCATTTTTTAGGCCAAAAGGCATGACCCTATAGCAAAAAGTCCCCTATGGGGTGATGAAGGTGGTTTTGTGTTGATCTTCAGGTGCAATCAAGATTTGGTTATATCCTAAAAACCCATCCATGATTGATAACATCTCATGACCAGCCGTAAGATCAACAAGTTGGTCGATGTTGGGTAGAGGAAAGTCATCCTTTGGGCAAGCCAGGTTAAGGTCGCGATAGTTAATACAGTTCAGATCCCCCCAGTTGGTTTGGTGATAGGGATGATGTTTGACACCCATTGTGGATAATCAATGGGTTGGATAAAGGAGATAAAGAGAAGACATTGAAGCTCCTCTTTAACAAGGAGTGTGACACGAGATGCATTTTGCGAAGCTTTTGCCTGACAGGCTTAGCTTCATGATTTGTGATGATCTTATGGATGATGATGTTAGGGTCAATACCAGGCATATCGCTATAAGACCAAGCAAAGGCTTTGCTATGATCTAAAAGGAATCTGGTATAGTCAATTTGTTCTTGGGCATCTAAAGATTGACCAATCTTTAAAATGTGAGGAACATCAAAAGATGGGAGGTTAATGTCAATAGTTGATTCATTTAACATAACCTACATTTTTAAAGGAAGTGACCATTAAATGAAATAATCATCTGCACCCATGTAGGTGAGAATGGCGTCATCATCTATGTATTGGACAGTGTTGATGGTAGAATTCATCGTCTATCATATCTGGATAAACAAGAGGAAGAGACCTTGATACCCCACCTAGCTGATAGGTCAGGGGTTCCAAGTAAATGGCATTTATGTAAAAAAAAAACTAGGGGGATGGAAACCACCGACTCCATAGGTGAATATGGGGAAATAGGTGAGTTTAGAGGGGATTGTTCTATGATAGGTTTGGGGAGAGGGTTTTTAGAAGTTTCAGTAGGTTCTTCAAAACCCAAGCCATGTTGTTTCTTGGTGTTCTTTATGGCCTTGTCATTTGGTGGTTCAATAGGTTGGTGGGAGCCTTGTTCGTAGTGCCTGAAGCCAAAACCTTTACACACACACCTATAAAGATAGGTGTGAGAAAATTTTGGGTTGCCAAGAAAGGATAAATTAGACATAAATAGTTGGGGTGATGAAAAAGGATTCCCATCAGTGGGAGCTCGATCTAACCCTCCATAGATGAGATTTGTTTGAAGATTAGGAGGACCATACGGGATAACCATTTCGATGCGGTGGTCATATTTGGGATTGTGATGAAGTTTTCCATACTCTTGAGGAGTTTGGAACATGTCCAAGGTGAGCAAATGATACTCCCCAAGTGAAAGCCACTGGAAGCTATCTTCCATATGATCTTTTGTTGTCACTTGAAGAGGTAATGTAGGTGTAACTGCTATTTGTGAACTTATTGAGGCTTCCAAAGGTGGAGGTGGTGTTTGGGTTGATGTTGTTAAAGGAATGAGAACATTGTTGGGTTGATAAGTTGTGTTACATGTCTTGAAAGGGGAAGGGTCTGTAGGAATAACATGGACTTGACTGTCGTGTTCAAATTTGACACAATGGTGTAATGTAGAAGGGACACAGGCCATGGCATGTATCCAAGGTCATCCTAATAATATGTTGTATTGGAATTCTCCCTCAATGATGTAGAAGAGTTCTGGGATGGTTTGTGGACCAACACGAATATGTAAGATGATGGTGCCAACTATAGTGATGGTAGAGTCATTGAAAGATCAAAGAATTGCATCAGTTTTAGACATACAATTCTTTAGGAGGGATAATTGGTCATAGGCATGGGTGGAAATGATGGCACCCCCATCAATCATAACTCGCTTAATGCGAGTTTGATCAACATAAGTTGTGATGAAAAGTGTAGCATCCTGATCTTCCAAGTTGGAAGTAGGAATTTTAGAATCACTAAAGGTAATAGAGGCGACGGTGGGTAATGATTGGACTAAGGCAGCTAGTGGTTGGGGGTCCTCGAGTTGGACCTCCACTGTCTATAAAGATTTAATTAAAGCTTGAAAATGTTGTGGAGAGCTTTGAATGAGGTCATACAAAGTCATCTTCATGGGAGTTTGGTGAAGTTGTTTCACCATAGAATCATGGATTGCTTTCGAAGAAGTTGGTTGGAATGTACCCAAGATAGAAATCTTGGGTTTTGGTGGTTGAGCAAGTTTGAAAAATGGGTAGTTCCAAGAAATAGAAATCTTCTCTTTTGCTTTATCCTTTAAAATTTGTGACCTAATGGCCACATTGATGGTGTTAATCTCGAATAAAGGGGGCAAAGGAGGTAAAGGGACCATAGTCTGATGATGGGATCTTGATGAAGGTGAAGAGGTTTGAGAGACATGAGACGTTGTTGGAGATTTGTTGACAATATTCTCAAAAATAAGGGTATCTTTTTCCAAGTATTGGTGAATGACAACCTTGAGAGTACAACAATTCTCAGTATCATGCCCAGGTGTGCGATGATATAGGCAGATTTTAGTGTCATCAAACCAAGACGGTTTTGATCTGAGAGGTTGAAATGGTTTAATAGGTGGGAGAGTGATGCTAGAAGTTTGCAAAAGTCAACGTAGAAATAAAGCATATGAACCTACTAATGGGTTTGCGCTTGTTGATGTAGTAGATGTTGATGACTTTTGTTTTGGAGTTGTTGAGGGCATTTTTCGTACCACCTTATTGGTTGGTGGTATGGCCACTCGTGTAGACGACACTTTCTTTGTGAGAGGTGCTAAATTTTTTAGAGGAAGTATGTTTTTGGTGGGTAAAGGGAGTAATGGAGGTAACTTATTTTTTTTAGGTGTTAGAGTAAGGAGCACTCCTATTAAAGTAGAAGGATGTGGGCCCAAAATAGAGGGCAATGGTGATGGTGAGGGAGGAGTTCTCCATCATGGTTTAGTAGCCTTCTTTAATATAGTGTGAGGATTGCTACTATGGGGGGCAAGGCTCAAATTTACCTTCACTTGTGGGTGAGTGAGGTTTGATATGGGATAAACACCAAGGGATTTAACCTATTTCGATATGGTGGATGTTTGTGAAGGTTTAGGTTCAGGTGTGAATGGTTGAGCTTCTAAAGATTTGGAAGTAGAAGCTTCATCCTCATCAGATCCTTTGGGAGTTTTTGTCTAAGGAGAGTTGACATTACAAGATGAAATAGGATGTGTAAGATAAGCAACTTTGAGTCACTCCCATAATGCCTCATGTTCTAAGTTCCTTGAATGGAGAAATCCTAAGTTTTTATCTAGTCGAGAACATGGTGTAGAGGTCATTGTGTGAGGTTTTATAAATGGTTTTTTAGAAGATTTGGGTGGTTGCAAGAGAGGGAATGTGTTAGATATGGCGATCTCAGGCCAAAGGTGAGAGAGAGTCATTATTGGATCCTCCTTAGTTAAAGTAGGTGAAGAGACAAGTTCTTCTTTTGGTGGAGAAGGAATTGGAGAATGTGGCTCTTTGAGAGGATAAAGCATAGGGATGATCGTGCCTTCTACTTGTGGTTAAAGAATAGGAAAGGTATGGTCCTCCATTGGTAGTAGGAAGGATGAAGGTGGGGCTAGTGGTGTTGGTATCATTAAAGCATCCTCCAATATAAGAGAAGTCGAAGTAGACTCTCCTATGTGTGAAAGAGGAGTGGATGGAGAACTATTAGGAGAAGAAGGCTCTTCTTCTCATGATGGAGAGATAGGTTGGCTAACCTCTTTCAGACTATGGAAGAGGTTGGTTAGGAATAAAAGGTGAGACCATATTGATCATGTGTATATTATTCTCTTGGGGGTTTTTGGCTATGGTCTGAATGTTATTTTGACTAGGGTGATGGTTAGGGAATGGTTGTCTAAAAATGTCTATGTTTTGGTTAGGTGGCACATCCAGGTTATCCAAGACAAGATCACCTTTATCTAACATGTCCTAAATAACATTCTTGAGGGTTTTGTAATTGTTTGTATCATGAACTTTGACACAGTGATAATTACAGAAGTCATTCTCCCTATACCATGCAGGGATAGCACGCAAAGGATCAAATTGAGGTGGTGGTCAAATTTGGGAGAGGTTGAGGACTCCCTATTTGACTAGTTTATCCAACACTGAAGTGTATGATTTTCCTATTAGATTATATTGATGCTGTATGTATCATTGTTGAAATTGTCTTGTAATGCTTTGAGATGTGGAAGGTTTGATTTGATTAGTTGTGGTGGATGATGATGATCTAAGTACCACAGCATTTGCTGATCTCTTAGACTTGGAATTGGAGGAAGAAGATTTGGAAGAAGGGTCATTTGATTTTTCATTGGGGTTTTTACTACGCAATTTGACTTTATCCTCTTTGACAGTGTGAAGTTCAAGCTTTTTGGCCATGGTGAAAGCTTAGTCAAATGTGCAGAATGTTTGGACCCGCAAAGTAGATGAGATGTGCTTGGAAAATGCTCTAGAGAAGAGCTCAATGAGCTCAGGTTGAGGTAAAGAAAAGGAGAGTTGGTTGATTAAGCCACTCCAATGGGCAATGAAATTAGCTATTGATTCATTATCAAATTGTCTAATAGAGTATAGGTCTGTGATGGAGACCTTTTTAGTGATGTTGATTGAAAAGTGGTCAAGGAAAAGTTGAGCTAGTTGGGTGAAGGTAAATAGAGAGTGATTGGTAATAGAACTATACCAATCAAGGGTAGCACCAGAAAGCAGCATGGAAAATGTGCTTAGTAATAATGCATCATCATGTGCTATAAGGTATCAAGCGTGTCTAAATGCTCGTAAATGTTGCTGTGAGTCCTCTTTACTCTGAAAATGAGTAAAATTGGGGAGTTCCTACTGACTAGGATATGGTTGGATTGGGACCGAAGGATGAATAGGTTAATTATAGATTTGTTCATATGAGAGAACACTTCTTCAACCCAAAATAGATGTCTTAAGATTAGACATCTTATCCATCAACATCTTGATCAGATCAGTTGATGGATTGGCAAGTGGGGTGCCCCCTAGGTTGTACAACATTTGGAAGGTGTTAGGAGGAGCATATGACGTAGTTGGTTGCACTTGTATAGGCACAACATATTGGTAACTAGTCATAGGGATTGATGTTGAGGTCAAGGGTGGTTGTGTCATGAAGCTGGAAGGCACAACTTGACTTGATGTTGTTAGAGGTGGTTGGATGGTGGCAACACTAGCCAAAGGATAGGTAGTTACTCTTGTGTTTATGGGTGCAAGAGTAGGTGGGATGGAGACAATCAAGTTCTGGAATGGGGTTGAACTTGTTTGGATTGTTTGTGGTTGAGGGGGTACAGAAACCCCAATGGAGGTAGGTCCAAAAATAGGAGAGGCCAAATCTTGAAGATTGGTCATGGTCAGGTTATTAGTTGAGGCAATGGCCTGAGTGACCATGGGTTGAGTTATAGAGGCTGTTGATATTATTGTTGTTTTAACTAAAGAAGTTGGCATCCCATAAATTGGGTTACCTGAAGAATCTCACATTTGACTTCTTGCGAGATAGTATTGAAGAGCATTGACATTAAGGTCAAGGAACCTCTCAAAGTCTTGATCCCCTTCGAGAACAATAGGGGGTTGATTTGGACGTGATTGGATAGGAGTACGTTTAGTTTCAAAATTATACTCCATTTGGAGACTTGATATAGAAGGTGAAGGTGGGAGTGGTTGTTGCCTTGTGTGGTCAACAAGATATTTGGCTTGACTACGTGTCAAAACCATTCAAAGCAAAATAGATTCAGGTTTGAAAAATTGTGTATTTCAACTTTAGGAAATCAAAATTTGTTTTTGACAGCAAAAGAGTTAGGTTTTAAGCTTGTTGTTTGAGAAGAAAATTTGTTGACAGTGACTGACATCAGTGGAAAAACTAATGTCAGTTAAATATGTTGCCGATGTCAGTCAGATAACCGATGTTGGTGAAGATGAGTTGATGATGTCGGTGGAAAAATTGATGTAAATTTTGGTGTATTTCCAGAAACTCAAAAAATTGAAAGTTTTTGGAAGAAAAAGAAAGTTCTGAGTTATTTTTAGAGCTCAAAATAATGCATCCTTACTAGCTCAAAAAATTAAATAAGAGCAAAAAAATAGATGATGGCAAGTAACCTCTAAACGTTAAATTCCTGAGAATAAATTTTAGAGTCGTGTTGGCTTATGCCTTAGAAGAATGTGTTTGGGAATTAGGCTTTTAGAATGCGTCCTAAAAGAGGCAGTCTATGGTTGGTTTTAGGTTAAGTTTTGGTGCTCAAAATCTGTATTAGATTCTGTACATGGCCTGGTGCTAGGAGCTTGCTCCCCTCACTTCACGAGCCCAGAGCCAAGCTAGGTCACTTAGCAAATATATACTTCACCTATAGTTTATACTCTACCAGAGAACAGAGTGGGTCCTCCCCTTGGTAGTGAAGTCCAAGTGGGATCACCAAGAAGGGTAAGGTATCCACTAGGTGATGAAATCCTAGCTGGGCCTTGTCTCAAGTATGTTTAGATGTTTAATTTGATGTGCTTGTGGTCTGGTAGTGTAACATATGTGCACTATGATTTATTCATAATGCATTTTTAATTACTAAGTGAAAGAGCTAAATATGCATTCAAGAAGGAATGAAATGTAATAGTGTTTTTAACCCAAATTGAAATGTTTTGTTTAGATGCAAACAAGTGAGGAAAAGGTTAAGAGTATGAATTTTCACTACTCTAAGATGCAAGGAAAAAAGTGACAAGAAAAAAAATAAAGAAGTTCTTTTTAACTTGTGCTTATGATTTATTTTCAAAATAAAAAGATAGAAGGAGAGGAAGTAAGAAGAGAATTTTTCCCTAATGCAACTATATGAAAGTTTTCTTTTTAAAGGAAATGAACCCAAGGAAAATTCTAGGGTCCCACCGAGCGTGCCAGAATGTTTCTACTCATTTTTTTTTCAATTTATATATTCAGAAGAAATAAGAAACTAAAGGTAATAGTCAGGGGTTTGTACGTACCCAGATGAAGTTGCACACCGTATCCAGACATCTCCTCTTTGGCTATGGAGGAAGACACCTGTAAATAAGAATAAGACTTTGAACAAAGAAAATGTTAGAATAAGATAAAGTGGACTGCCAAGCTACACGCTTGGTCCCAGAAGCGTAAAGCCCCATGAAGGATGACAATCCACTATTTAAGACAAATATATTTGAATAAAATGAAATGATAAAAGACTTATGGAAATAAAAAGGTAGAATGTTATGTACCTATTCCTATAATCCATGAGTCTTAACAGGTTGGTCAGAGGTTGTGTTTGTCTTTGGGTTGTTTGGATTGGTCTTCTGGTTTACACAGATGATGACATCAGTTATACTACTGATGTCGATAGGTAAAAGATGCTGAGGTTAGTTATATTGCTGATGTCAGTAGGGGCAATACATCTTTGGATGAATTTCAGGGTGTTTCTGTGATGGACAGAGGACTCTAGGAGTTTTAATGTTTGTGCAAAGTTATGGAAAGGAGAATAGGTTCTGCAGAAGGACAAAAGGTAAAAGGTAGGTGTGAAAATAAGGTGGGAGTCAAAGGAAGGTTTTTTAGCCCTTCCACAGAGGAAATCGGGTTTCTTTTATAGTATTTCAAAATAGTAAAATAAAAACTAATTACTAAGTTAATCAAGAACTTTGAATAAAAACCAGAAGAATACTTAGCTTTTTGTCAAAGACTGAAGGGTGTCAGGATGCTTGTTCCTATTGCAGATGATGTTGAAGATCTCGTACAATGATTTTAACCTAATGTCTAGAGTGATTTCTCTAGATTTTTTGCAGCCTTGAGAGTGATAATAGAATTATGATTCTAGTCTCAAAGTGTGCACGTCGTTATATAAAGAGGCCGGGAGAGAGAGAGAGAGAGAGAGAGAGAGAGTGATTGAAGAGCCTGTAACTCAATGTTAAAAGCTAGTTTATGTAACTGATGTTGGCTATCCCACCGGCGTCAGCCGACAGTTGACCGACATCATCGGCTAGAGAATGGGAAAAAGGGCTAAGAAGCCTGCTCTCCATCTGCCAAGTGCATTTGCCATTGGAGAACGGTCAAAAGGTGGGCTTATTATGCATGAGGGTTAGTTATAAGGTTGGAATAGGTCTTAGGTAGTTATGATATGAAGGACTTAGTCATGGGGTGAGTCATAGGGTAAGAAATAGTCTTTGGCGAGGTGTCGAGGTGAGGTATCTAGGGTGATGTCATTAATTTAAGATAATTAATTTATTTTAAATTAATAAAGTGTGTAAGGGACCAAGGGGAGTTGACACAATTTTGGTGTCTACATGAATATTTTTTCTCTCATCTCATTAACTATACACATTATATCATGCTCAAATTCCTTTATATACTCTAGAGGAGTGCATCTTCCTCAACTAAATTTTTTATTCAATTTTTTCATCTCCATGTGTTTATGCTCCATAAACTCATTCCTTAACTAACCTAATGTAAAGGGATAAACTAAATTCATCATCTATAATAAATGGACTCCTTAAAATGCATATAAAGGACCATCTCCTCACTTAGACATGAAGGATATAAGCCATTCAATGGCTAGGTTTCCAATCTCATGAATGAATACTCAATTAAATTCATTTTGGTCTAAAATATATAATTCAATATAACCCAAAAACCAATAGTTTATATATTTTTATTAATATTTAATTACTATGGTATCAAGTCCTCTAGATTATTAAAGTTGTAACATGTATAAATATCGATAATATTGTCACATTATAATAAGATTTATATAATTGTAATAATCTATAATTCCTTTGATTACCTAATTAAAAATAGTAGGGTATAAGTTTCAAAGTGAAGTCACTAATTGACACAAAAAAACATTCCTGACAAAATTATTATACATTTTACAAACCTTCAATTTTATTTCATGCCAAATGAGAATCATGTCAAAAATCAAACCATATGATTGACCATAGTTAGGATCCTTGTAATCTCAACATTTATAATGGTACAGTTTCCCCAACCTAAATTAAATCCCCATTTTTTCTACTTCATCCCAAATCATATTAAATTTATCTTTCCTATAATGTTTTGATATCTTTTAAACTTTATGAAGTATCTTCATAACACTTCCAAATTTAGCATGGTAGGTAAAATTAAAAAAATTGACCATCATCCTAGGAGTAAATTTTAAATGATAGTTTCTAGTAAATAATTCAATACTAAACTATATATTAGATATATATTTATCTTTCATTTAAAATTAAATGAATAGTGTGACATGTAAGTTACCTTCTTGTCATTGATCCTATTAACATTATAGTTCTTCATAATTGTTAATTCAGAGCCACCTAATGATGGGTTGACATATGTTATATTCTATTCAAACTACTCTAACCATTATTTTCTTATATCCAACTTAAGGTTTAGTTCCTACTAGTCATGTGATGAATTGTGAATAAAAAATATAAAATAATGACAACACTTAATAAGGTAAAAATTACTTTAAAAAATTAATTTCCAAGAACTTTCTTGAATCAAGTTTGGTATCATTGAGTATAAATTATAAATAGTGTGGAAAGTATTACCATCAATTATAGCATGCTTCACTGTAACCATATGCATATATTTCTTTAGGACTCTGCACCATGGATGAAATTCATTTCCCATAACTTAAATTTTATTATTGTATACTAAATTTTTTATGGCCATGTAATCAAGGAATTGATACAATTTCACATTGACAACCCTATCATCAATAATATTGATACCATTTTTTAAAATCAATTGTAATTGATTCATTATGTTATTTAGATCTTCAAGATCGACATCATGGGATAAAACATATTTATAATCCTCTTTACCATAAAATGTTTATAAGACTATACAAGACACAAGACCATTATCTTTTAGTATCTCAAGTAATACCTTACACACCTAACCACCTCTTGTAGATACTAAAACTAAATATTTATATCATCTCAGTCTTGTAGATTTTAAAATTATTAATCAAGACTCTACCCTTTAATTCTAGACCTATCTACTATCAAAATTATCACATTCACCATCTCATTATGAATAAATTATTATATATTAGTCTAATCCATATCACTTGTATGAGCTAGCTCAATATACTACACTTAAATATTAAAACTTGATAAACATACTTCACTATCAATTTTAGATCTGTACCTATTTTTAGCCTTTTCAACACTATTAAAAATAAAGGGATGCTACCAAGATGGTAGTGTATATATCCTTATCTAGTTTCTAATAGATAAAATTCATGTAAATTATAAACTATTTTAAACCTATGATCTAGCCTATTTATCTTATTGAACCCTACCATGAGATGTTTTCAAAGGGTGTGGTATAAACACAAGTGTAAGACTTCTCATTCATGATCTTGAAAAAAAACCAAGTAAACACCTACTAAAGCTAAATCAATCAGTTGCACAATCAATATATTATACCCTATTTATCCCTATTTTCATATCAATCATAAGATTAGTCATATTATATGTCTAAAGTATTCAAATATAATCCCATAAATGATATTTTTCAAGTTATAAGATTGATCACCACATCCATCATCATATAGTATATTTCATCTTTATGTGCATGCTTTCTCACACATGAGGATAACTACATAAATTTGAGGTCATCCTTGGATTATTAGATATGCATCCATCACCCATTGATAGAGGAGTATTTGGGGTTATCTTACATCATGATCCCACTAACCCATTTTTAGTAAATTCATTCTAATGGTGAATAAGAGAGAAGATTTAGGGTTTGATCAATCAAAAAAGAGTGATATCATGTATCATAGATCTAAATACATTAGTATAAAGGTGAAAAAACCCTAGAATATTTAATTTGGTTGTATCTAAATCTATTCATTATTTCATATTGTACACTTATGTTTCAGTCAAACATAATCATTGACTATAGTGTCTAAATTTGATGGTAGTGTCCTTGGCTATAAAATTACAATTTATATAATTTGATGACTGATCTAAAATACTAATCCTACATACTTTACACCTATCTCTAGTTTATATCTTTTTTCACATAGTCTACCCATTTAAGTATCATTTCTCTTTATTATTTCAAATAATTGAGTATCTTTTAAATCAGTTACTTTTTATATTTATCATATTTTAGTTTTATAATTTATAATATTCATTTATCTAAGTTTTCAATTAATATCTTGCTATAGATTAGTTTATCAACCTTGTTCTTTAACTATTTAAATATTCTTAACCTTATACCCCACACATATCTAAAATTTAGGGTTAAACATATGGTGAACCTGATGTTTGGTCTTAAAACCCTAGATTGGCCTAGGTTTTCCTAATTTTTTTATTTCTAAAAATTAATTTAAAAATATTCAAAACCCAAAAATTATAATTTGTTTTCTTAAAATATTGTTCAATATGGATACATGTATTAGTTACCTCATTATCTAGTACATAATGGTAGTCATAACTTGTTATATTTTATGCATGGTTAACTCAAAAAAACTTATAAATAAAAGGCATTTATAATTTTCCCCATTTCAAGTAAGTACATCCTTTCATACCCCTTATTATTATAGTTTTTACATTGAGTGTATGCTTGCCACTACTAAGTACCAAAGGTAATGCATGAAAGAACCATATTATACAAATCACTCCCATGATTTTATTACTACAATTTATCTTTTAGATTTACTACGTCATTATTCTCATTAAAAAAATATGTCCTTTTATATGGATTATATATGAATATATTACTAAGTAATGTAGAGCTTCCATATGTGGCCTCTCTGATAAACTCCACTAAGTGGAATGAAAATAATATATCTTTCCAAAAATAGGATTTACCACGTCAACATTTTATAAATTTTTGTTTACCACTATTCATGTAGATGTATATTTTCAATAAAATGTTTAAAAGAGTACTCATGGATAATAGTTCTAGACTCAAGATTTGAAACATTTCTTTCCTTTAATTATGTGGAATTGGGGATAAAGACCTAGAATCCTCAAGTGTGATCATCAAAGGATTTGACAATATTTCATGAAAAAAATTGCACCAAATAACACAACACATTATTATGGGACCCTTTACATTTCTTAATTTATGCCAAGTGATGCCAAATGATTTAAATTATAACATAATTTTAAGATGAACTTGGATACATGAAATGTATGTAGTCCCATATACTTTGCACACATACATAAAACTCAACCACCTTAGATTCATCTATACATTTCTAATGAATACTATTATTTAACCCTAAAAAAATATATTGAGGTATTTAATATTAAAAATATAGAAATGAATAAGCTCAAGGGTGATAAATAAATCTATAGTAGGCCAATTATTTGTAAAACTCAAATAAAACATATATTGAATATATTATGTTGAGATGTGATAGAATTGAAAGTAAAGCTATGTTATATATTTCAAAGGTAATGAAAATAAGGAACTTGGCTGATTTTGATGCTAATATAGATTTGGATCTGAAAAAACTAGGAAGCAAACTAGGAGAATATTTTGGAATAGTTAATTCTAAATTTAGTGTTTTTATAGATTTGAACACTTGCATCAGTCTTGGATAGTTACATTGACACTATTATTTGGGTTATATGTAGGTGTCTTATATAAAATACCTATTATAATAGGATGTGACCACCTATATAATTATAATTTTTTCATCATCTTCACTATGGTGCATTCAAATTTGGATCATGTATTGTCACTCTTTGTCATATATAAAAACCTTAGTTTTTCCCCCTCATAGTGGTTATGGGGAAAAAGGGTTAGTGTGCACATGGTTTTGAGATACCTAAATTACCCCTTTGTTAATGAGAACTACCTACATAGATAATACTCTTAAGATGGCCTTATACTTATTTAGTTCTCCCCTACATGTTGGCTTATGTGTGAATCATGTAATATGTGGAAAATATTTACAATAATGACCTAGCTTGTAACTTAGAAAATATATCTCTTGGGTTATTCCTTTCGTAATTCATACATATGTATGTGGTGTCACTATGATTGATATAGAATTAAGATAAAATAGGGAAGCTTTACTTTATTTAGTTATTGAATGAATGATTTTGATAGGTTCCCTTAGTATGTGCTAGGTGTAGGTTAGGAATGAATGAGGATTAATGTTATATTTATATCAATACTTTTGGATAGATAAATCACATTAAATAACTTAGGCAAACCATTAAGATACATTTCATTTTCAAATTATATATCTTTAGGGTCTTGGACACTTATGCCAGATTAGGACACCTATATCGACATAGGTGTCTATCCTAAACACAAGTATCCAGGGAGTAGGAAAATAGGCACAAGCTTAGAATTTTTAGAGGCATAAGATAAATATATTTTTAGAATTTTGGTAAAGATATAAGACTTGGATTATCAACATAAGCCTTGTTAGATTAATTTATAGGCTAAGGGGAAATAGAGAGTAGATGTACGTATTGTAGAAGTGGGAAAGGTCTCAAACTAAGAGGAATAACCAAGGTATGAGTTTTCCAAGTGTACAAGACTAAGGTGCTATATAATTCAAAAATATTTTATACATTTCCCCATTTAATATAGTAATTAAATTACTATTTTAAATAAAAAATAAAGTTTACCAGGTGTGTATAACACACTTTGTCTTTGCTTGTGTCCAACTTGAGTGCTTTGTTGGTGACTAACCTTAAACTAATAGCATGTTATAGAATATAATCAATGCACATAATATGAAATTTAAAGTATTTAAATTATTTAAAATTTTAAAGAGTAAGGTTTAGGAGTACACCTACATATTAATTCAACTACCTTTCCTATTGGTAACTTGATTTTAAATATATATCATTATAAATCACTAAAATTGAGATAAGGAAAAATATAAATCTAGAAAGTACATATTTATAAGGAAATAAGGAGAGATATATTATGGCACATTCCCCCAACCTTAGATCAAAGATGAATTTCCTCCTAGCAGTTGGGACTAGCTCAATAGTGTAATCCAATCATACTTATAACTTGAAGATTATGAGTGAACCAAGTTAACTAATATTATCAAACTAGTGAGGCTAGATGATATAATAAATTCCAACCTAAAAAATATTGAGTGATTTAATCATATCAACCATACTAAAATTTGAAGAAATTACTACATTAGATTGACTTAATATAGTTCATAAAATCTTGACCTGGTAGGTGGTGATAGTCCCTAAAAGTGTTTAGAATCTAAAATTTATTTAAATTTTGAAATATCAGGCACACATTACATAGCATATGCACCTTATATATGTATCATGCTTAAATTTTATAAATTAATGGTACCAATGTATAGAATTATGGCACAAATGTGTATCTAAATCATATAATTATGTGCTTTGGCCAATTCATAATCTATGTATGTGTGGATAACATGCTTCCCAAACATGACCCCACTATATACAGAAAATTTTAATACTTATATAAGTTCCAATATGGAGGACATGTTTCCAAAACATTCCCCCACTATATATATGAAACTAGGAATGTGTTTATAGAAGCCATGACTCTATGACATGCCTCTATTGAATATGAAACTATAAAATGTGTGTAATATATGACTATTTGACATGATCCCATTAATATTCCACCCCCTTTGAGGTGAGGGAACATATAAAATGGTAGTTACCTCAACTAAAAAATATAAGATAAATAGGATAACAAGTCTAGGTAAATGTATCATTGAATCATGTAGAGTATGATCATATCAAGGCCTAAGATGCATGATGAATATCATAGAAATGTATAGATAGTAATATTACAATCTCAAAAATAAATTCAAGCACACATATAAGATCACTCAAAAAGTAATTCAAAAGGAAATGGTCCAAAGAGACCTCAAATAAGGGGCATGTTCAAAGGCTGCACAATCAAATGGGCAAGACTGAGTTGAATGTCCACAAAATCAAGAATGACATTATAATGTCCATACAAAAATAAATGAAATATTCAAATGTCAAATAAGTAAACAAATTCATGGGGGTTGAAATCAATGGAGCATGTTCAAATACTCAAAAAATAAGATAATAAGGCAAGACACTCAAAGAAGTGCATAAAAAGAAAAACAAACAACTAGCCCATCATAGTAGCCCATGGATCTAATGTTTTAGCAAAATAATTCAATTTCATAGTATATCAAAAACATTAAGATAGATTTAATCATGGACAAAGGCATGTGTAAGTACATATATGAGATTAAGACATTATAAACTATATGTATCATGATCATAGAGGTGGATGCCCCCAACATCCTAGTGACATAAGAAGAGGGAAATCATAACATACATAAGTGAATAAATAATGTTTATGTGTATGATTATATCATACTCAAATAGAAGTGTAAAGCACATGTGTATGTAGAAGTAATTGATATGTTATCCATCAATGTAAAACTAACACATAGATGCCAAAGAGCCAATACAATATGTAGATGCCAAAAATATATTTGAATTTTATAATTGTTTTGATTTTATTTTATTTTTTAAATATTTAAAGAGTTTTAATCGAGGTCCTCATCATAAAAAGGAATAGGGCCACTTGGAAAAAAAATTAGGCTATGTTTATGTGGATGTATGGCCACCTCTTCAATACTTTTTTCGAATGGTTTTCCTTAAGCTAATGGTGTAGGAAAATAACCATACCCATCATGTTGTATGCAAATTTCCATATCCATATCAAGAAAATAAACACAATTATTTATACTATCAGGATTTTAATTCCACTCAACTAGCTAATTTTGACCAAGCTTTAGTTTAAAATGTGGTTCATGGTCTAATATCCATATGGTTAAAGTTTACACATGTGGGCCATAAGTGATAGGTAATTGAATGTATCCTAGATATTATGGCATCAATGGAGAATATATTAGCTCATCTATATTATGTCCCAATTATTTAATTAATATGGTGCCACAAGTTGTATCCCACTTGCTACTATCAAACTAGAGATGGTGGAAATATGCCCATTAATATTAGTAGTAATAGTTAAATGTTCATGGTTTGGTCACTTTGAGAGATATTTCTCTTCTAAAATATAGTAAATATTTTACCTTTTTCTCATGTCAAACACAATTTGTATGCATCCTTCATTCTTATATTTCTAAATTAGGTTCTTCAATGCCTCATATTGATTGGTATTGTGGATAATGATTTGATGATAATTAAAATATGGTATTCTCTTTGTAAGTCAAAGTCTATTGCCTGATATATATCTAGTATAGGGTAAATAAACCATTATATGTTCAAGTAATATAGATAATATGGTATATGTAGTATCCTTTTTTGTTTTGTTCTATATAGTCTAGTGTGAATCCTTTATAGAAGACTCCACATTATTCACATGATGTAATTTTGTTTGACCCTTGTATAGTTGACTCAATGTTTTTAATGAAGAAGAATGTATGGAGTATCAAAAATTTACATGCTCATCTAATATTTTTTCCCCTTATCTAGATTCAATTTTGTGTTTTATATAATTGGATTTTTAATATATATACCAGGACCTGTAGGTTTGAATATATTATATGAAAGGTGATCAAGTGGATAAAATATTAGTTTTCAAATTTTATCACCTATCATATCATAAATGATATCATCATCATTATTTTATTAATTTGAAACATGGCCATATTTTTGCTCAGTATTGACCAATAAAAGAAGCTCAAATGTTGAGGGCTCTTGTAGTTTAATTGGCTCTTTTGGTAAAGGTTATTGCTCTTTATGTGTAGCTATGTATACTTTAGTATTTAGTAACTTATTTTCATTTGGAGATAAATAATACATTTTAATTGACTTACCTATTTCATACATGTGTTAATGCTCAATAATAATGCATTGTTTAGGTGGTACCACTATGGGAATGCATGCCTTTGATTTCATAATGCATCATTTTGAAAATTTTGAAAGGTTCATCATTATCAATCATGATTAATAATGTCCTATCATGTATGAATTTTACACATCAATATAATATAGATGTGATAAATTCCATTGATTATATCTAGGTTCTACCTAAAAGTAAATTATAATGTAAATATTGAGACATAATCTAAAAAGTCGTTGAAACCATTTTTGGTCCCAATGTCACATCCAATGTGATCTGATCGATTGGAGGGATATGTGAATTATCAAAAACTTTTATATTTATAACCATTTTTTTAAGAATATTTGTGTTAATACCCATGGTGGTTAGGAAGTTTATAGTACAAATATTTAATCCTGATCTATTATCAACGAGCATCCTTTTTATGCCCTTATTGTGCATGGTTACTTATATGAAGAAAGTAAAATCTTGGTCAATAATATATTTGGATGGTAAATATTTTGGAATAAAATTAATCATCTTTGCATTATTTTTGAAATATTTCATGATGTCTACAAAATAAGTGGGTTCAATATTGCGTGGAACTTGGGTCTCACTTAATACCTCATATAGGATATCCTTGTAAATAGTGGATTTTTCAAGTAGCTCAAGGATTGAAATTTTGGCATGTTTATTAATAATTTAGTCAACAATATCATACCCCTTATATTTTATCACAAGTGTAGGCTTAGGAGGAACCTATTTTATATTAAGAGGTGGGGGATTAGGTTGAGCAACCTTACCTCTTTGAGTAGTAACAGCATGGACCACGACATATAATATAAGTCATGGGAGAATATTGAGTTTGAGATGGTAGTTTTCATTAGAATAATTCTTAGGTAAAAGAAATGGTTGAGAGAATGCATGATGGCATCTAGATACTAGCTCTTTAATATTACAAAAGGAATTATGAAGAGATATCAAGTGTTATCTCTATTTTAAAACCCTCTCATGATGTTTATGAAATTGCTTAAAATATTTGACTAGGTAGGTAATATATCAAATTACAATAACCACAATAAATTAGAACCCAAAATAGGTGATAGATGCATGCATATTGCACATATTGATAAAAAAAAGAAATTTGATTCTTTGCAAATTGTAAATTTTATTTTTGAAAAATCAAAAATTAGAAATTTCATTCAAATAATAGAAAACCCTAAGATAGATAGGGTTTTGATCTCAAATATTAGGTTCACCAAATATTTAACCCTAAAAATATATATTGTAGTATCTAGGGTTAATGATATATAAATGATAAATCACAATGGTGATAAATGAATCTATAGAAAGTTAATTATTTGTGAAACTCAGATAGAACATATACTAAGTATATTATGTTAAGATATGATAAAAATAGAAATTAAAACTATGAAAGATATTTTAATGGTAATGAAAATAGGGTACTTAACTGATTTTGATGCTAATATAGATATGGATCTAGAATATGAAGGAAGAAGACTAGGATAAGATTCTAGAATAGTCACTAAATTTTAGATTTAGTGCCTAGGTAGCTTTAGACACTTACATTAGCCTTGGATGGTTGTGTCGATGCTAGTGTTTGGCTTAAAAATAGGTGTCCTATATATAATACCTACTAAAATAGGATGTTTCCACTTTGATGCTTATGGGTTTTTTATTACCTTTGCTTTGGTGAATTGAGATCTAGGTATAGTGTCATGCCCAATTTTCCTTAAAAATAGGCCTAACACATAAGTAAAATAAACAAAACACACTCAAACATGAATAGATACTAGAATCCATTTTATCACATATGAGAAAATATGAATCTTCTAGTGTCACTAAGACTCAAACAAGTGTTATCCACTAATTAAGAAGCTCAAAGGCCCTGATTTGTTCATCCCAACACTCAAAAAACCTTTCACATCTCACACCAAATGATGACTATTCCAATTACATTGAGATGGTTGTCAAAATTGATCTCAACCACTACCTACATAGTCATACTCCATGTGTTTGCTTTGGTGAGTTCCCTAGCCATGCCAGCTTCCCTTCAGGCCCCTAGTTTCACTCTTGCTGCCTATTTCTTCCCAAGCAACTCTAAGAAAATATCCACATGATGATAATTCACTATTCATTGCCCTGCCACTCTATATAGATAACACAACTTATTTAGGGCTATAAAGAATCATAAATTGTGCCACATGGAAATATTTTTCTATCTTGATAGCCTATCAAATTTTCTCTTGATATGAATGCCTCTAGAATCATAGAGTAGTGAGATTCAATCATATGTCAACATCTTTATCACTACTTTCCCATGGGTTTCATGCCCAATATGGCATATTTAAAACTATAAAATAGTAGCATTATGCCACATGGTAATATCTAGATCACTTACTAGCCCATAGGCTTTACACCTAGTATAAACATTTCTAGAATAGTGGGTCACCAAGATGATGCCATGTGGTAACATACCATGAGACCTCCTACCTAGAGGCTTGCACACTATATGCTCCTCTCTAGGATTGTGGGTTATTTAGATAATTACACATGGAAACATACTACTAGCCTAAAGTTATCACTCCCTTTATGGTTTTACCCAAAATCTTAGGTCACTAGGATGATGCCACATGGAAGAATCATACTAACCCACTAGAGTAGGACCAACTTTACCATAGGCTAAGTTGATATTACTCCTAGTTTAGTGGGAGGAAGATAAGTGGCTTCCTCCAAACCACTCACAAAAATTCATAAAAATGACTATCGTAAACTTTGAAAATAAAAGGGCCCCAAACTCAAATGTCATAATCCTTTAGGATGGTGACATACTCGGTTACACAAAATTCATAAACAACTTAGTCCCTCTAAGCTTCCATGCCAACACTTAGTATTTATATGGAACTTTGAGGCATTATATTTTTTTCCTTCTAGATAATCCCTCATGTTATTAGGATGATGTCACATGGCATCATCCAACCAACTTTAAAAAATCTCAAAACTTGGCTAAGGCAAAAGCTAAAAGAAACTTCAATTAAAAGTGGTTAAGGTAAGGCATCAAATTAGTCAACAAGGAAAATGACTAAGGAAAAAATGACATTAGAAGCTTTGTAATTTGGCTAAGGCATGATCTAAATTAAACCAAAGAGATGGATCTATAACTAGGAACATAGAAAGGTAAAATATACATGCCTATGTTACTTCTATCAAGTCCAAAAATAATCAAAATCTTGATTATAGTAAAGATCATGTTTCTAAACTAATAAACTCACTATTTAGTTGATTTATCAGCCAAACATAAGGCAAGTTTATTTGAGACAACATCTCAAAGAATGGCTCACTATTATGATCTAATCGGTCTAGTCTTAGTAGATTATGCACTCAACAATTCCTCTACTATGAATTCCATTAAGGTGTAGGAGTCTCAGACCAATCTAAGGTTAAAACATCACTAAGATAATTATAGGAGAACTAGTATTTAAAATAATCCTCTTCCATACAACTAATTGATCTTATTGTTAATAATGTTTATTATAGGCAACATAACTTGTCTATAATATCCCAAGGGTAAACTTCATACAACATCCTTTTTATCCACAATAACATCATAAATACTCCACAAGATAACTATATTTTTATTCTTAATAACCAACCATAGCTCATAAATATGTCTACTCATCCTTTCACAATGCTTGATCCAAATAAATTAACCATAACAACTATAAGGAAAGACATAGGTATAATCAAGAATTATTCTCAATAAAGATATACTCAAATAACTCACTCTCTTTTAAATGAAAATCCACAATACCAAAGTGATTTCTTCCTTTACATAACTACTCCTTCTCAAGGGTCTAAATACAATAGTCCTAACCATTTTAAGACTCTTTTTACAAAAAGGGTTCAACACAAGATAACATATTATTTATTCAAGACTATCTTATTTTGACAAGAAACATTAATGTATAATTAATTTTAATGGGATAATACTATTCCCAATAATAATCTCATAGCTAATTATCTGCATTATATGAATAAGGATTATAATAGAGTGGAGGTTAGTCTTTTGTTAGTCCCATTAAATAAATTAAATTAACACATTAAAATCCTAAAACTTCTAGCATAGACACTAAGGAGGGCTCAGGTAATAAAACTAAATGAAATCACAACAAAAACATAAAATAAAAAACATTTTTACCTTCCTTGGAGCTCCAAATGGCTTGTTAAATAGCTTGCTCAGCTTGTGCATCAAGAAGTCTTTGACAATGAAGCTTGCTTGGCTCCTTATCTCCTTGGCACATTGGCTTGTGATTGTTTGGTTTAATATTTGATCCTGGTAATACTACTTTCATGAGTCTTATGGAGAAAATATTTCATAGCAACTCTACAATATCCAATATTTTTTAATGAAGGGGTATGGCCTTGTATTTATAGGCTTAGGAATTAAATCTCACCCAAGGTGAGTTAAGGTTGAGTTTAGGCTTAGATTGGGTTCAAACTAAACCTATGTGAGTTGAAACTAAGTCTAGTTGAGTTAAAAGTTGTCACGTAATTATGATTTGCAATTACTAGGCATGGATCTCAAATTAGATATTTTAAAAGAGCTTGACAACTCATAAAGGTAATGATGAAAGGCTTGGATATTTTGATTTTTAGAATTTCCATTTCTAGATATTCATTAAGTTTAAATGGATAATTCAACTAGGAATTTAATCTTGCTTAATTTGTTAATTTATTTTGATTACTATTTTAGCTCTTTCAAGATTTGGTATTTATTCAAGTACCCCACTCAATAGGCCTATAATCTAAATTGTTAGTTGTGATTTTGTAAGGTGATATGGAATGAATTTGTGAGAGGTTATTATTGTGTATGATAAAATACCCAATTAGGTATGTCTTAACATAATTTTGAGCTTTGATGAATGACACACAAGAAAATTTGGGATGTTTAGTGATTTTTAGGCTTAATTTGTAAAGGTTGGTAGGAATCATACTGAAGTCCAATTAAAAGCCATTTATGTCTAGTTTTAGGTGTCTGAATTTTCCCCCTATTTGGGAAGGCATTGCATGATATAGTTATAGTAACATCCTAAATAATGAAAAGGTCAGGTATGCCTACTACTTCAATAGTAATGGATGAGCTCTAGATTCCCCTTCAAGAGAGTGGTTGGTAAAAAGGGTCACCGATCAGTCCCTCAAAAGAAGGAAATGATGGGACCAAAAGGTAAAATGGGGTGGAAAATACTAATTTTCCCATAGGTGGTTATAATAAATGGCATGGTGAGATGCCCTGGGTGGGTAGCCAAATAGGATGATTTTCCCATAGCTGGTTATAATCATCAGCATAGGTAGGATAAAAAAGATAATGATTTTCTCATAGGAAGTTATAATAATTAAAAAAAGGATAAGGGTAATAATATAGTGATTTTTGCAAAGGCAATTGTAATCATTAAAAGGTAAAATAATGATTTTCCCACATGTGGTTATAATCATTGGTAGGATAAAAAAATGCCTGAATTAGGTAGGTAGAGATAATGGTTTTCCTAAAGGAGGTTATAATCATTATCACAATAAGAATATGCCTTAATTAGGAAAAAGAAAGATAATGATTCTCCCAAAGGTGATTATGATCATTAACCTATAGATAGATCCAACATAATGATTTAACCAAATTCAGTTATAATCATTGGATCTATGAGTGAGATAATACATAATGATTTGCCCAAATGTGGTTAGAATCATTAGTAGAATGATGGGAGTATGATGGTAAACTAGATAATGTGGCTTACATAATGAATTCATACTCATGGAGTAATATAAATATGGTACATAGGAGAAATATGAATTTGGTCAACTTACTAATATGAAGATGCATGTCCTAACTAGCATGGATGAAAATTCTTTCACAATTTAATTACTCTATATTTGGAAAGTGATTTGGGTAGATCATAAAAATTTTAGGTGCCAAGGATAAGTGTCTTGGTTGCATTGCTTGTAAGATTTATCAATCTGATTTTTTATATAGCATGTGATAGTATGTATCATGATATAATACACCAAGAAAACTTAGCCAAAATATGCACAAGGACTAACATGTGATCCAATAAATAATTGAAAATAATGTACCAATGATAAAAACCATGGTGAGAATTTTTATGTATGAATATGGATAGACCTAAGAATAATACTCAATGAATCACCTAATGAAAGTATATATATTAAGTCAAGCTACAACAAGAAAACAAACAAATAAGCAAAAAAAAAAAACAAATAAGAAGACAAAAAACCAAGAAATGGAAAGTAAATAAAATAACATAAAATAATGAGATTAAAATGAAACAAACACAAATAATGGGTAATCAAAATAATAATATAAATAAAGAACAAACAAGATTATGAAAATTTCCCCTAGGTTATAGGAGATAATGAAACAAACAAACAAAATGGGGGGGGGGATAGAAGAAAATGAAGGGGTTGATGAGATAACTCTAAATGCATTAGGCAAGTGGATATTACCTATATATTTCTATAAATGTAAGTTCTAACAAAAGCTTTACACTAAATGTAGTTTGTCATGTCCCCTTTTTCGTGGACATTGACAGGGTTGATGATTAGCTTATTATGCGACCTTCGTAGGCTGATTAGATGGATAGAGGGTCATGATGGAGATTGGCTTGGCTTTGATTTACAAAATTCCTATAGTTGGCTCTCATTCAGGTTATTTCAAACACATTGGGACTGAGCTCCTATTATTTAGGGATATTTGACATATAGCGGAGCACCCTTGTTTTGATATGGTCATGTGCAGAATCACTCCCTGGTTCACCAACTTCAGACGGTTCGAGGATCCGACATGTATTGAGGGAGATATTAATATTTGATTGATTTAATCAAATATTAATTATTTGGTCTAATTTTAAATTAGATATTAATTAATTAATTATTTGGTTTAATTTTAAATTAAATATTAATTAATTATTAATTATTAATTAATTGGTCTAATTTTAAGACCCAAATTCTAATTTAAGAAGCCCAAGTTCTAATTTGAGGAATTCTAATTTTAGAACCCCAAGTTCTAATTTGAGGAAATCTAATTTTAGCAAGCACACCTTTGGAAGGGTATAAGAGTTCTCATGGGAGAGAGTTTGGATTATGTATGATTATTTTTGATATTGATTCTTGTTAAGAAATTCTTCTGTGAAGACTGAGCCAAGGGTTCCAGGATTCCAATTGCATTGAAGAATGTCAACTCTTCATTGTGTGCGATTCAGAGGTTGTGAAAGATCAGCCGATCTATTGCCAAATTGAGAGATAACTTCACCCAGAAGTTATCATAGTATTATAGGTATTTGAGAGATAACTTCACTCAGAAGCTATCACAAGGGTTTACAGGTATTTTCATTATTTTTGGGTTTTGATTCAAGAATTATCCAGATATAGATCTTTTGTATTAGCCCATAATTCTACAGATCAGGATCAAGCATACAGGTTGTGCTATATCAACGGCTGTACAAATTTTGTACAGATTTGTGAAAATCCATACGTATCAACAAAAAGTTTAGGTACCGACATCGGTGAACAGATACTTACAGAGACCGACATCGGTCGACATATCACCGACATAGACAAGATAATGACTATAGATCGACCGACGACGGCAGCATAATCGACGTCAGCGACTTTGTTTTTACACAGCAGGCCGAGACGTACCAAAATCAAATTTCTTTCCCAGTTTGCGGAATATTCAGGCTATTCAGGCCGTACTTTCAATATTCTTTATATACTTGACAGAGGATCTCTATTGTAAGCTTATGAGCAAATAAATAAGAGTTTATACTATGATTTATTTATCTAATTGAAGATATTTTGCAGAAATTCAGATAAGCAATTTAGAGCTTTTGTTTTGATATTCGAAGGGACATCACAGTGGTATCAGAGCTTTTTATTGCTATATATTAGAGTTGTGTAGAGAGAAAAAGAGGTCCTAAGTAAGGGACATCACAGTGGTATCAAATCTTTTTATTGCTATATATTAGAGTTGTGTAGAGAGAAAAAGAGGCCCTAAGTAAGGGACATCACAGTGGTATCAGAGCTAATGTCTTGCCATCCTGTTGGGTAGTTTGGGTAGGTTGAATCAGCGAAGTATCCATGATGACTTCAAGTACTCAGAAACAGTGGGACAAGGATATGAAGAAGTTGAAACAAAGTTTGAACCAGTTGGTTGAAACCCAGAGGAGGATGAATGAAACTCTTTCAGATCCTACATTTGAAGACAAATTAGTACGGTATATGGCATCCATTCGTAAAAGGTCCACATCACAAAACAGAACAAATGAAAAACAAGAGGTCTTTACAGGGGTTGAGGGCAGCCCTACACCAGTTGTTAGACATGTTGATTTGACTCAAGAGGATATGAGGTCAGCCATGGGGAATGAGTTGTCTATATCAGCTTTGCAAGAAGTTCCACTTGAGACTTCTACATTGGAGACAAGCATAGAGCATGCTAATGATATGGATAATAAGAGTATGGATTCTTTGCATGATGATATTGCTCCTTCATCTTCACATCAAGAACATCAAACTTGGATAGATATGGAAAGGACCTAAAAGTTATGTGATATGTGGTCACAAAAGGCCAAGGAGGCTAGATTAGTGGCTGCCAATGCGAGACGACATCTTCAAAACATAAGGAGACAGAAAGGAGTTACAACAGGTTCTTCTTGTGATGACTTACAACAGATTAAGGAGGGCATGGAGGCAATGAAGGTGGCTCACTCAAATTCTGAGAGACATGTGGATGAGCTTATTCATGGGGATTTAGACTCTCAGTTAGTTGCAGAGGATGTGGGAGCGGGAGATTGTGATGATGAGATAGTTTCAGCAGCAATTTTTTCAGAGTTAGATGAGGATGAGTCCGATGTTTGCACTCAGAGTGTAGAGGTGTACTCAGATGTTAGTACACTGAGTGTTAATGATCTCTCAGATATGGTAGAGATTGTAGAAGAGTCCCAGGATCCGATTATTGTAGATGACACCCAGGATAATGCAGTGGATAGTTTTGAGGACTTAGTTTCTTCAGCAGTCACTTCCGGTATGGAGGAGTTAGACAGTGATGCTACAGTTATTGATACTCCATATGTTGATATGAGCTTTGAAGTTGATTCACAAAGTATGGATGGTAGTATTACAGAGGTCAGTGATTTTGAGTCTACTCTTTTGGACCGTGCATTAGTGGAGGATTGTAGGAGACAATCTAGCCAGCACCGTCATGTGTCTAGTCAGCTGAGAGTTAGTGAGTGAGACATTGTTACCGCTTGCAAGCATTTCAATGCTACTCGTCAGTTGTTAGCAGTTTATGGATGGGGTTCCCCTACTAGCATTGAGCAGGGAGGTAGTTATTTGTCCTTGACAGAGATCCACTCTTTATGGGAGGCTATCTAGATTCTGAGACAGGATTATATGCAGTTGGTCACCGACAGAGATTATCTTATGGAGTGGGGTAGCACAGAATATGATGCATTGTTGGTCGAGGAAGATAAGGTGAGTGAGCTTACTCAGTAGCTAGAGGTGACTTTTGAGATTCTTGAGACTACGCAGTTAGATTATGAGGAGTCACAATTTCATTTGGCTAAGATGACCATGGAGTTAGAGCATTTACGGTCTTCCCCAGCCCCAGACTCAGAGGTTAATACATTGATTGTTTTTGGTGAGTACATTCCTATAGTTGTAGCTGAGGAACATGTTTTTGACGCTGACACACTAGTTCAAGATTTGAGAGTACCTGGTTTTGATGAGTTTGGGATACCTCTCCAGATTGATTCTTCTCACACAAATGACAGTGTGGTCCAGTTGATTGTGCCACCTTTACAGAGAGATCAGTTGTGGTGTGTGGGGGAGTACGTTGATGCTTCCACATATAATTTTTACTGCACGGAGTCATTCATGGAGTATTTGTTGGATAGTGTAGGTGTTCATCTGGATTCGCATAGGGTGACAGAAGGTGTTCTCATCCAAGGTACTGGTGCTATTAGCAGATTGGGTGGGGAGATTATAGGGATCCTATCTACTATGATACCTCACAAGGATTTTGAGGTGGGGTATGCTCATTATTCTTCTTTTGACACAGAGAGAGAAGATTTGATTTCACACAGGTGTAGATCGGCTTCAGTTTCTTACCATCCATTATGGGATGGATTGGCACCATCTCTTGCAGATGGAATTGGCAGTTTGAGTTGTCCATTCTACTTGGGTTATCATGCTTCAAGAGTTTGGTTCTCATGTGTTCTTGACTATGGCAGTTGTGCTCTTAGAGTTTGGTTGAGTTGCATTCACCAATTTGATTATAGGTTTCTCTTTGTTCTACTTCTGATGATATTCCAGGTACTTACATTGATTTACAGTAGTGCAGAGCATAATTACATTTGGGATCCAGGTGGATTGAGTGGTTCATTGCTCCGAGATTGCTTGGGGACAAGCAATTTTTGGAGGGGCAGATTGTCATGTCCCCTTTTTCATGGACATTGATAGGGTTGATGATTAGCTTATTATGCGACCTTCGTAGGCTGACTAGATGGATAGAGGGTCATGATGGAGATTGGCTTGGCTTTGATTTACAAAATTCCTATAGTTGGCTCTCATTCAAGTTATTTCAAACACATTGGGCCTGAGCTCCTATTATTTAGGGATATTTGACATACAGTGGAGCACCCTTGTTTTGATATGGTCATGTGCAGAATCACTCCCTAGTTCACCAACTTCAGACGGTTTGAGGATCCGACATGTATTGAGGGAGATATTAATATTTGATTGATTTAATCAAATATTAATTATTTGGTCTAATTTTAAATTAAATATTAATTAATTATTAATTAATTAATTATTTGGTTTAATTTTAAATTAGATATTAATTAATTATTAATTATTAATTAATTGGTCTAATTTTAAGACCCAAATTCTAATTTAAGAAGCCCAAGTTCTAATTTGAGGAATTCTAATTTTAGAACCCCAAGTTCTAATTTGAGGAAATCTAATTTTAGCAAGCACACCTTTGGAAGGGTATAAGAGTTCTCATGGGAGAGAGTTTGGATTATGTATGATTATTTTTGATATTGATTCTTGTTAAGAAATTCTTCTATGAAGACTGAGCCAAGGGTTCCAGGATTCCAATTGCATTGAAGAACGTCAACTCTTCATTGTGTGCGATTCAGAGGTTGTGAAAGATCAGCCGATCTATTGCCAAATTGAGAGATAACTTCACCCAGAAGTTATCATAGTATTACAGGTATTTGAGAGATAACTTCACTCAAAAGCTATCACAAGGGTTTACAGGTATTTTCATTATTTTTGGGTTTTGATTCAAGAATTATCCAGATATAGATCTTTTGTATTAGCCCATAATTCTATAGATCAGGATCAAGCATACAGGTTGTGCTATATCAACGGCTGTACAAATTTTGTACAGATTCGTGAAAATCTGTACGCATCAACAGAAAGTTTAGGTACCGACATCGGTGAACAGATACTTATAGAGACCGACATCGGTCGACATATCACCGACATCGGCGAGATAACGACTACAGATCGACCGACGACGGCAGCATAATCGACGTCGGTGACTGTGTTTTTACACAGCAGGCCGAGACGTACCAGAATCAAATTTCTTTCCCAGTTTGTGGAATATTCAGGCTATTCAGGCTGTACTTTCAATATTCTTTGTATACTTGACAGAGGATCTCTATTGTAAGCTTATGAGCAAATAAATAAGAGTTTATATTATGATTTATTAATCTAATTGAAGATATTTTGTAGAAATTCAGATAAGCAATTTAGAGCTTTTGTTTTGATATTCGAAGGGACATCACAGTGGTATCAGAGCTTTTTATTGCTATATATTAGAGTTGTGTAGAGAGAAAAAGAGGCCCTAAGTAAGGGACATCACATTGGTATCAAAGCTTTTTATTGCTATATATTAGAGTTGTGTAGAGAGAAAAAGAGGCCCTAAGTAAGGGACATCACATAGTTTTCCCAGGATTTGGGATAGAAGAAAATTATGAGCAAGAAAAACATGATTGTGTTATAGTATAATATGGGAATCTTTTTGAAAAATGGTGAGAGTGTGAGATGTTATACCCATAAGGATGGGGAAACTAAATAAAAAGTGGTTTATTTTGAAATAAATAGGGGTCCCAAAATACTTAAGGAAACTAAGTGGTTGATTTGGTGATGTTTAGGATTTTTGAGAACATTTTAAAATGTTTTTGGAATTTTCTAACCATCTCAACTTGATTGAGAAGTATGAGACACTAAATGGTCGAACTCACAAAATGGAGAGAGAGTTCAAACTAAAATTTATCAAAAAATAGTGAGAGAATGGAAAAGGGTGACTGAGCTGACCTCAACATGAATCAATTACTACCTACATAGTCCCATTAGGACCTCAATTCACTATATTGTTGCCTTATAATAGAGGAATCTGAATAGGTAGCAGTAAGGTCAATAAAGTAGGCAAATTAAGTAAATGCCATAATATGGCATAGGAATGGAAAGGTGGTACTTCAAGGCTTGATAAAAGGTGATGTTCTTAATTTTACCATAGGTAGTTATAATTAAGAAATAATGGCATATGTCAATGATATTAATTTTCCCATAGGTGGTTATAATTAGTAGTATCACGTTAGGACTCTGATTTGCCTAAAGGTGAATATAATTAGGAGTACTTGAAATGAAATGAAATAAGAAATGAAGGATGCAACTACCAAACCACTATCATACTAGTCTAGAATATAACCTCTATTTATAATACTAAATCAATTACTAAAACTTGATTAGAATCTCCTCGTTAAAGGTGATTGAAGAACCAATGGAATAGAACCAAGGTCAAAGGAATAGGTAGGGAGGGTAAAAATAACTTTGGTCGATAAGTAAGGTATGGTAGAATGTTATAAGGTATAATGGTATATGCTATGGTACAAGGAATAATGTTGATATTATGATACAATGAAAATGGGCCTCATAGATAATTCTTTAGGTCTCTCTATAAAAGTAACACTTGAGGTGTATAATGTTCATTAGCTCATCTAGTTCATCCCCATCTAGTGTAGTGAGCATGTATGCTCTGGAGCCATAATTTACAATAATGATATAGGGGCCTATCTAGTTGTGTTTTAAATTTCCATTCTATTTCTTATTGATCATGGTATTCTATTGGTTTTCTTTAAGAACAAGATAACCAAGTTTGAACTCTTTATGTTTAAATCATTGGTTATAGTGGACATAGAATCTATTTTGGTATGCTTATAGGTTCTTGACAATGGACACACATTTCTCATCAAGTAACTCCAACTATTACAAGCAAGCTACTTGATAATCTTCATCATCTATGACATGTTTTAGTGAGATATGCAGATAAGGTAACTTGACCTCAATGGAAAGAATGGCCTTAGTACCATAAACTAGGGAATATGGAGTGGTTCATATTTAGGTATGGTAATTAGTGTGGTATGCCTAAAGGGCATGGAAGATTTGGGCATGCCAATCATGAACATAATCATTAACAATCTTTTTGATGATGTTAAAAATGATTTTTTTGGATGATTCAGCTTGGTTATTACCTTGTGTGTAATAGGCAATAGAAAAATGTTGAGTAATGTTGTACTCAACACAAAGTAATTTGACATCCTTGTTTTTGAATGATTCACCATTATCAGATATAATGTTGGATGGGATACCATAATATCATATGAGGTGATTGAATATGAATTTGGAAATCTATTTTATAGTCACATAAGTGAGGATTATATCTTTAACCCACTTAGTGAAATATTCATTAGTGGTAAGGCCATTAGGAGAGGTAAGTTTTATCTTCCCAATGAGATTAAGTCCCCATGTAGAAAATAGCCATAAAGTAAGAATTGGTTTGAGCATTTTGTCTATGGAATGAATCAAATTAGCATTCCTTTGACATTTTTCACACATTTTAACATAAATAGTTACATCTGCATCCATAATTGGCCAATAATAACCAGTACATAGGAGATTTTTGGCTAGGATAGCCTCATTTGTGTGGGTTCCACATACTCCATGAACTTCTCATAATTATAATGTTGATTCTACTGAATTTAAATAATGAATTAGAATTCCATAAAATTTATGATAATAAAGGGTTGGTCCAAGTAAGTTATAATGTGAGGCTTGGTGGGTAAAGGCCTTTTGTCATTTGTATGATAGGTTAGGTAGCATGATATGGTCATGAAGGTAGGTAAAAAGGTTTGAATACCATATAGAGTTGGGAACAAAATATCACAGATCATTATGATGGTTAACAGTTCATGGGCTAGTGCTAGAAGATTTTCAATGAGGAATTGATATTTTTTTACCTTATCTAGATGATAGATGAAGGAGCCAATGGTAGCCATGGCATCTATTTTTTTGATACTATCCCTTGGTATGTGTTCAAACTATACATTGGCAATCTAATTTTTAAGAGTATCAATCATGGCCTTATATGGCACCAACTTATCATCTTTGGTTTGGAATTATTCTATAACCTGATTTATGATTAACTAAGAATCACCATAAACTATGAGATGTTGAATATTCCATTGTATTGTCTATCAAAGTTATGTAATGAGTGATTCATATTCAGCCATGTTGTTAGTACAAGGAAAGTTGATATAGAATGATTTAGAGATAATATCCCCCTATGGTGTAATAAAAAATATGCCTACCCCCAATCCATGTGATGTGAATGATCCATAAAAATATAGATTCCAATTCTATTCTATAGGTGTTTAAATTATGGTAATGATGGAATTGTTTGGGAATTGAAAGGTTAGTGGTTTATTATCTACAAGAGGAGCTTTAACAAGCTAATCTAAAAGTACTTATCCTTTGATGGCCTTTTGGTTGATGTATTATATCTTGAACTTGATTATAAGCATGATATATTTGGCCATGTGTCCTTATAAATTTATTTTAGATAGTAGATACTTGAGTGGATCTACTTTGTAAATGATTATGGTCTTGTTGTTCAACATGTAATATCATAGTTTTTGTACTATAAAGACCATATCTAAACAAGTTTCTTCTATGGGTGTATAACTATGTTCATACATGAACAATGTATGGATTAGATATTACATGTCATGTTATTTTCTATTATTGGCATGTTGAGATATAAGTACCCCCAGGGCTTTCTTAGTTGTAAAAAAGTACAAGAGGAATGATTTTCTTGGTGTTGATGATAACAAAATAGGTAGATTGTAAAGTTATCATTTGAAGCATTAGAAGGCTTTCTGGCATTATTCATCCCAATTAAATGTAATACCCTTGTTTATTAGGTGTGTAAATAGATAGAATTTATCATCCAACTATGAAATGATGCATTTGATAGACTAAATCTTACCCTGAAAGATGCAGAGCTATTTCAAATTAGAAGGTGGCAACATCTTTGTAATGGCTCACACTTTGGTAAGATAAAATTACATGGCTCTACAAGAGATGATAAATCCTATCAATTTTATTGAAGTGACACCAAATATACACTTCTTGGGATTGAGTCTGACCTTGTATTTATGAATCCTCTCAAATATTTGTCATAATGTAACTAGATGATCAACCTGGGTTTTTGATTTACATAGTATGTTGTTGATATAGTCTTCAATAATTTCATGAAATATGATGGTCATGGTCCTTTGGTATGTGTCCCTTGAATTTTTGATACCAAATTGGATAACTTAATAATAAAATGTTCCCCATGGAGTGGTGAATGTCATCTTATGTTGGTCTTCTACTATAATCTAGATCTAGTTGTATCCTAAAAATCCATCCATTAGTGAAAGCATTTCATACCCCATTATGGAATCAACTATCATGTCAATTTTTGGTAGAGGAAAGTCATCCTTGGGTCAAACCTTGTTTATATCTTAGAAATTAGTGCAGATTTTGATTCCATCTAGCTTCTTGATAACTAGCACAACATTTGATATCCACTCTAAGTAGTCAATTGGTCAAATACATCTCTTCTAAGAATTTTTCCAACTCTTTATTTTCTAATACATGAATGTGAGGATGCATCTTGTGTAATTCTTATTTCACAAGTTTGGCCTCAGGATGTACAAAAAGGTGGTGTACAACCAAGGCAAAGTCCAAACCTGGCATGTCTGAATAGGCCCAAGTAAATATGTTAATAAATTACCTCAAAAAGGATATAAAGATTTCATGTTCCTCCTTAGTGAGGGACTCATCTAATTTGATCCATTTTGGGTAATCTAGAGTGTTGATTTTGACATTTGTAGTATTTTCTACAAGGAGAGTAGATCCATATTCTATAATGGTTAGTAATGATTTGCATTGGCTTGTAATATCAAAGTCCTCTATTTAGTCTAGATATTTGAGTTCTTCTAGTTAAGATGAATTAGAATTTCCCAATGATGGGGATGGTCATGTTACAAACACTATTGGAAACTCTTGGATGATTATGTCAAAGGCATGCTATTTTATATGAATAAACTTAGACCAAAAAGCAATTTTGTCATTAGTGGTCTCTTGAGATATGTTTGAGGAAGGATGAGCATCCCCAACTAATGGTTCCTAAACTAGGTTTTCACCATAAGACTGGCCTTTCTCTTTACTTTTACCCTAGTCCAAAAGAGCCTCAAAGAGGTTTTCACTTTGGGACCTCAATGTTTTATTTAATTTTTTGTGGCTAAGGGTGTTAATCGATTCTCCAAAATAGGATGTAGGATCCAGTTTGATAGAGAAACCTTATTTTTGGTCTCCCAATGTAACATTGTCTCTTTGGCCTAGAAAATTTTAAAAGGCCTCATCATTATCAAACTCATCTATATGAACTATGGATTCTTGTTGGTCCTAGGATATAGGTTGAGGGTGATACAGAGGAAGAAAATTATGTTGATTAATTGGGGTAAGAGTAAAAATGGCATGGGTGTCAAATAGATTGGTATTGGCTAGGTCTTCATCAAGGCTATGATCATACTCTACTTCATTTTCAGCATTATCATCACTAGTAATTGGAATTGGAACATGAATAAGATATGTGGGGTCACCCTTAGGCATTTTAAATCTAAGACCATAGGTTCATTTATATCAAGTGATAGAGATTGGCTCAAGAGTTCCTTGTTGATTTGGCCCAAGGCCTCCTCCATCATATGCTTGATTCTCCATGATCCTATTTGGAATATGATACTTGGCATTTTTGTAATATTTGAATATTTTATCATTATATAACCAAGTTTTGTCATTTGCAAGTAGGTCTTATTCTTGGCTAGAATCCAATGTGAAAATGATAAGAACTGGAATATGAAGTTTGCCCTTTCCCTTTCATTGTCATTTTATGAAATTTGGATTGGCTTTAGGTCTTCCATAGGACTTTGGGTTTTTTGGAAGCTTGGCAATGTGAAATGTATCATGGCTTAAAAACTCTCCTTGACCATTGACTATGATGGTAAAATAATTGGACATTTTAAGAGGTGGAATATGGTAAGATAAATCAAGGCTATTAAGGTCAATGTAATTAGATTATATAAAATCAAAATGTATTTATTTCCCCTTATCCTTCTTCGGAACTGAATGGAAGACAAAATGATAGTTATATCTTTCATAACTGGCCTCCAAATGCTTGAAATGTTTGTAGGGATTCAAATCTTCATGGATAGTGACCTCCATGCCTGAATGAGAGAACTTGAGACACTGGTGCAATGCAGAAGATATTGCATGAATATCATGTATCTAATGCCTTCCCAAAAATATATTGTATGATAGGTCTAGGTCTAATACATGGAAGAGTGTACCATGGGTCAAGGGCCCAATGATAATTGGCAAACTGATAGTGCCTTATGATTACCACTCTGCATTATCATAGGCCTTGATAGTGATCATTTCTAGATGCAAATCAACTGTTGTATATCTGATATGCTTGATGAGATTTAGAGACATAATATTCAAGTCTAATTCATTATCTATGAGGACATGTTTTACTTTATGCCTCACTATGATAAATTTAATATATAATGGATTGTTATGGAGAGGGCCAAGGGATGACATATCACTTTGGTTAAAGGTTAACTATTAGCCTAAGGCTATATGTCCAACCAAAGATTGAAATTTGTATGGGCTTATGTAGTTTGGAACTTGGTATTATCTTAGGAATTCTATTAATATTTTCTTTTGGATGGTAGATGTATGTAACAAATTTAAAATGGAGATTTTTGGAGCATCTTCTAAAGTTATTCCATAATATAAAATGTCATTTCTTTCACAACAGTATATGGCTTGTTCCTAGCCATAATGGTGGGTTGGATAGGTTCGATGGCAGATAGTTGTGAGATTGGAATGATAATCTTTGGCTATTGAGTTGTGATTACACAATTAGGATTATGTATAGGGCCATTATTGCTAAAACATTATGGTGGAGGGGGCCCAATTATGATAAGTCTTAGTTGTCAATGTACTTGTATATAATCACAAGGCAAGAGTGAATTATTAGTATAATGTCTAAAATTATTAATCCCTTATTCTTGATGCACCTGTATGTGGTCCTAAGTCAAGGAAGGATCATTTGAATAGGTTGGTTAATTAAAATTAGTTATAAATGGTCTTTTTATGTTAGTACATGGTATTGGATTGATGGTGATGGTGGAAATATGACCTACCATAATATAACCTAAAACTTTGTTGTAGTCATGTGTAACTGCATGGTAAGTTTGTTGGGTATTGGAATAATTATGGCCTTGGTTCCATATATTTACGTGATGTTTTTTTTTTGGTACTACTATTTTTATCACTTTATCCTTTTTTGTTGTTTTTATTGGTTATTATTGTTATGTTGTAGAAAAGGGTTTTGGTAAATACCTAGATTATGATTGGATGTAGATGCTCTATTATCCAATGTAATCTCCCCCTTTTCCAACATATTTTTGATAAGGTTCTTGATCTACACACAAAAACATATGTTATGTCCATGAAATTAATTGTATTCATAGAACTCATTCATTTTATACTAATCCAAATACAAAATTCCCTTATAATAATGTTTTAGAATGGGTGAACTAGTTAGATTAGCCATGACTAGTTTACAAAACATAACTTTAATAGGATATCCAATGTTGTTGAAGACTCAATGAATAGACACATTTAACATTAGAGGCGAGGTTTACAAAGGTAATGTTTGTTGCATTTGTTGAGTTGGTCTAGGCTGTTGTAAAGGTTAAACTTATTAAATGGGTTATTTATGAGGAGTAATTTGCATTTATGATGTTGGTTAAGCAGATGGTGTTTTCACCATTTAGACATGACATAATTTGGTTACTCTATCTATAACATCTTTCTTATTTTGATTGAATTACTTTGATTTTCCATAATTACTAGCTTGGGTTGATGTTGACACTTGCATTTAGACTTGGTTTTAGTTCTAATTTTGGTCAATTCCTTGGTTTTGGTTCTGATTTTGATTTGATGAGGTGACCTTGATAATCTATTTATTAATAAGGGTTTTTTAAATTATAAATCCTTTATCAGTTATCTCCTTGAAATTATGTGCATAATGCATCTCCAGATGGTTGGATATCTCACTTTGTAATTTTTGGTAAACATAATGATCAATTGTTTGTTTGGTAAGCTATGGATGAAACAACTAGAAAGTGCTCTCCATCACTATAGATAGCTTGTGAAACTTTCACTAGCCTTTTGTTTGTCTTGATTCAAATCTACGAATGAAATCTCAAGTTAGAGATTGTAGGAGAAATATTGCACAAATTTGTCTAAAAGGTCATCAAAATCAGATAGTGAGTTCTTCAACAATTTTAGAAACCACTCCAAAGTCTATCCTTCTGGACTTCAAGGAAACAAAAGTATGAGGTATATATCACTGTAATTTAGTGGTTATAAATTAGCAAATATTTTTTTAAATGGGCCTTATGGTCTCCTTTACCCTTATATTTTTCAAATTTTAGTGGTTTGTACCTTGGAGGAAATGGTATTTGCATATACTCTATGTTGAATAGGTAGGAACACACATCATCCAACTTAAAATTCTTGGTATATTTCCTATCTTGGATGGTAGAAATATCATCACTCATTTGTTTTAGTTCATGTGCCAAGAAACTAGATGGAATATTGACATGAGTTAGAAGTTGGGAAGTCAAAGGTGGATTACCTTGACCAGGGTATAATGGAAGAATGGTTTATTATGGAATTTTGTTTTGGTTAGAGAACTGACCAAGAATATGCATTTATGGATTGGGGTACATTTGTTGAAATTACACATGATGTGGTGTGATATTCTGGTTTGGATTTGGTATATAGGCCTAGTTTTTAGGGAATTATGGTTGAGATGGAAGGATGTGTCTCAGAGTAAAGTATTATGCCTTTGTTGGTTGAGTAGGGACTTACTACCAACTAGTCAAACCTAGATGAATAAGAGGAATTTTTTGGTGAAACAAGACCCTATCATTGAATTTGTGGCACATTTAGAATGAAAGGTAATTATTGCCTAATTAGCACTTGTAAGATAGTAGTACCTCTTGGTTTCATGAATACTTGTTTTAAAGTAGACATTTGTAAAGTGTTCAACATTTTTCATTGACCAATGGACATACATTGTTGATTAAACAACATTTTTGATTGAAAAGGTATGTTGGTCTATGACTATTGAGGTAAAATTTTCATTACATAGTGAGGTGGAATATTGGTTTCCCCCTATTGAGGTGGTAGAATGTTTTACCTCTATTGTATTGGTATATTAGACTATGCATGTTGTTTTAAAATACTAGTCATCACCTATTATAGTGTAGTAACATTTTTTATGTTTTGTTTAGGTAAGGCACTAATTTGTATTTAAATACTTAGTCCTTGTAATTATGTGCTTGATGGAGTAACTGGTTGAGGATTAGAGGTAGCTTGTTCGGGCATAGGAGTTCCTACCCCCTACTATTTCAAACTACTTATGGTGATAACTAAAGTCACTTGTTGTGGACTAGTTGTCAGTGTAGTTAAACCACTTTGGCCTAAATTGGAAGATACTTATGTGTTATCAATTGTGTTTGGCACATTATTTTTCATAGAATCAATAGACACTTATTCAATATCTAGGGCATTAAACATGTATCCAACCAAAATTCTTTTCATGAATAGGTTTATACCTGAATTATCTTGTCTTATCAATTTGATTAATACTCTTGTTGAAGGAACTAACTCAATGAGTGGACCATTTGACATGGACATGTATTAAAATTATGTGTTAGGTTTAAGAAGGTTTGATATGTTATTTTCATTCAAAAAAAGTGGTCCTCCATGATGCCCTTTCCTATGAAAATCATACATGGGTATCGATATGACATTGGCATGAGTGCTTGAGGATTGTTAGAAAAGGCTTGTTCGATGGTTTGATTATAAGGCATGTTGAAAGGCACTCTTACTAGATTAGACAAATTTTTGTGGGGGACATCTATTGGAAACTTGGTCCCTACCTTCATGACTATAATTAAAACTCCATCCTTTTTTTCAAGAATGTGACCATTAAATAAATAATAATCATATATCAATGGCATAGTAAAATAGTATGGTTGTTTTTTAACTTGGTCTACAACTAATGGTATGTTATTAAGGTACTACATTATTTATTCTTGGTACTACTCTAAGTATGGAGGCATGTTAACCAAATATTGGGCTAAGGGATCCTGGATTTATTCCATAAATTGAGTATTATAAAGAGGATAAGGATATATCTCATAAACTACATCATCACCATAGGGGTCTTGAACAAAGTAGTCTTGTGCAACCATATTATCATATCTTAGATTGTACATGGCTCTGCTATAAGTATAATGAGACATATTAAAATTACTGATGAATGTTTCACAAAAATAGGATCATATTTATACAAACTCTAAAAAACAATGTCCAAAGGGTGAATGGTTTGAATTTGATCTAACTTGGTCAAAAGGTGGAGTAGTATTTTCAAAAAGGTTTGCACTAAAATTTGGTATAAAAATTGTCTAAAATTAAATGTCTTACACAAAAAGGTCAAGTGGATGAATAAAAACCAAAATGCCAAAATTAGTTGTAAAGTGTTTCAAAAAAGTCTAAGCTAAGTCTACATAAACAAAGGTTGTTATGTCTTTCAAAAAGGCATAAAATCTAGGCTCAAAATAAGTATTACTAGGTCTTTTGGAAAAGGCATAAAAGCTATACTTTTAAACAAAACAAGGTAAGAGATTTTAATCTAATAACTTTAGAAAACTTTAGCATAAAATAGGCATTTAGATTTAAACATGAACTTGGTCATTTGGAAAAATACACTAGACTCTAGGCACAAAAATAGTTTTCAAATTGACTAAGAAACTAGGCTATGTTACACAACCCAAAAGAGAAAGATCGATGCTCTGAGACAAAATTACACAAGGTAATAGGAAAAAATATATAAATGTTTGTATTTTAAATTTTCAATATTAATTTTGACCTCAACTTAGAAAACTAAGCTTCTTAAGAAAAAATAACAAACTAGATAAGAATGAACGACATGATGACACTAGGTATAGATCCAAAGAGCACATGTGACTTTGGTTTTGAAATTGTAATTTTGGGACATAAGAAAAAAATTATTTGAAATGATTTTAGTATTATAATGACATTATTGTGCTCTAAAGGTATGAAAAATGTTTTTTTTCAAGACTCCAAGGCATAATACTCAAAATGAATTGGGAAGCATAATGACACCCTTGTCAAACAAGTGACACACATAAAAAAGTTTGTCAAAAGACTAAGGAAAGGTATGGTGTCAAATGGATGGCATAATGCCTCATCAAAAAAATGTGTGATGTATAAAAATGAGACTCATTTTTGAAGTGGTATGGCAAAAAAATAGTTAGACACAAGACCAAGTAAGTAAAAAGGATAAAATGAAAAAACACCTGAGTGTAATGTCCTAAATCCTAAAACTGACAAGGTTGCATAGTAATATTAAATTCCATCAATAGAATTACTCGTAAGAGGATTTTAATTGTTAATCCTAAAACTAAAAACACATGCAAATTATGTTTTTTATGGTCCCTCTTCTCTCAATATTTTATATTATTACGTGAAATTTTGGACTACTCACCCTACATCAACAGTATGTCCACAACAAGTGGATTTATTCAAAACTATCAATTTTATCTCATTTTTATATGGTCCCAAGTGTGGATAGCACTATAAATATAATAATGTCATTTGGATCCATGTCAACTAGATTATTGTGAAAATGTCTTATCCTTTTCATAACAACTACATCTATCACTTACTCAATTTAGTATGATGTTTTAGTTGCACCTATGTTTTGAAACTGAGTATGATTAACAAAACTTGTTTTAATTGCTCAAAATAAGCATCCTAGTGGGTCACCCTTAATTTATATACCCCACCATGGACTAGGGTTGAAACAATGTCAGGAGATGAATTATTGGGTTAATTCTTCCCTACATAATGCATGAGGAGGTGATGAAATCCTGCCATAAGCTAAAATGCATGAAAATAAAGACAATTGAAAATACTTTATGGTCATTTAGGGGTCACCCAAACCATACAGATTTGGGGAGGGCCTTAACAACTTTATTTCCATGCTTTTGGACCAAAATTGACATAAGTAAATAATGAGTGTTTTTTATCACCCAAGTTACCTAAAAGGGATGGGGGGAGATCATACACACATCACTCATCTTGCTTAAGCAAACACTTCAATAAATAAGCATGAAAATAAAACTCTTATGAGTATGTAACTAGTGTGAAAGTTCATTTTTTTTCACCAAAATGAATTATGTTGTGAAATTTGATCCTCTTGGAATTAATTGTTTTAAAATTTTTCAAAAACTTCAAAAACAACTAAGGCATGAAAAAATTTAAGTTTGTTTCAAGCACCAAAAATAAAGTGTGTAAGATTTAACCATGGTTAATTTTTTATTTTTCCACCTTAAGACCTAAAATTGTTAGAGGGTTTACCTACTTAGAAGCTCAAAAGTGAGTGAGAAAACAACATTTAGAATTTCACTCTTGGGTTTTATGATTTTTGTCTCAGAGATGGATCATTGTCAATCCACGTAGGGATCAATATTAATCCATAGAGATTGACATCGATCTGGTAGATCATCAACATTTCCTACAAAAATAAATAAAATCACAAGTTTATTTTGACATAATTTTTCTTTAATAAAACAAAATCAAAACAAAAATATCTCACTAGATCCTACAAGAAATAGGCTAGACAAATAATATGCAGGTCCATAAATAGAAAATAATTTGAAAAAAAACAAATTAAAACCCTCATTAGCTATGCTCTTACCATGGTCTATTTTTCACATAAGGATCATGGTCAATTCTGGTAATTGATGTCGATTTATAAAATTGACATCGATCCATGAAATTGACGTCGATCCCTATCAATTTTGAAATAAAATAACATCAATCCCTGTAAGTTGGGAGTTACTAAAAACATAAAGATGTAAAAAATGAACTAAAAACTTGAAACTTGAAGTTTTCTAAGCATCTATTAGAAAATATAAAGTTAGCATATTAATCTTTTTGGTTATATGGGATGTTTGAGTCCTATCGGGCATGCCAAAATGTGAACAAGGATTATAATATAGGGGAGGTTAGTCTTTTATTAGTCCCATAAAAAAAATGAACACACCAAAATCCTAACACCTCTATAATATAAACTAAGGAGAGATTAGGTAATATAAATAAATGAAAACAAAACGAAAACATAAAAAAACAACTCTTTTACCTTCCTTGGAGCTCTAAATGGCTTGTTGAAAGGCTTAATCAGCTTGTGCACCAAGAAGTCTTTGAAAATGAAGCTTGTTTGGCTCCTTATCCCTTTGGCACCTTGGCTTATGATTTCTTGGCTTAAGATTTGGGCATGGTAAAACTACTTACATGAGTCTTATGGATCAAATCCTAATAATAATTCTACAATATCCAATCTTTTTTTAATGAAGGGTTATGACCTTGTATTTATAGCCTTAGGAATTAACTTTCACACAAGGTGAGTTAAGGTTGATTTTAGGCTTGGAATAGGTTCAAACTAAACTAAGGTTAGTTAAAACTAACTAAATTTGAGTTAATAGTTTTCATGTAATTATTATTTACAATTACTAGGCATGGCTCTCAAATTATATATTTTATGATATTTTCAAAGAGCTTGACAACTCATAAAGGCAATGTTGAAAGGCTTGGATATTTTGATTTTTAGAATTTCAAATGGATAATTCAATTAGGAATTTAATTTTTTTATTTTTTTATTGATTTTGATTAGTATTTTAGCTCTTTCAATATTTGATATTTGTTCAAGTGCCTCACTTAATAAGTCCATAGGACAAATTGCCAATTGTGATGTTGTAAAGTGATTAGGGATGAATCTATGAGAAGTTATTATTGCATACAATAATATACCCAAATTAAGTATGTCTCAAAATTATTTTGAGATTTTATTAATGATTCATAAGCAAATTTGGGATGTTTAGTGATTTTAGGATTAATTTTCAATGGTTGGTAGGAATCACTTTGAAGTCTAATTAGAAGCCAATTATGGGCAGTTTTGGGTGTCTACACATTCCACTAATTTTTAGATGATTTTAATTCCATTAACTCCTCACATTCAAATAAAAATGCATAATGATTAATAAACCAACCACCCATGATAAAGGTTTAAGCAAGGAAATCAATCTATTAATTTATTTGAAAGTGCCTTAAGGCTAAATAATTTTGATGCATATATGACTCTTCCAAAGATCCTATAAATCAATAATTCATAAAATTAACTTCTCAATTTAACACTAAGGTTTCAATAAATATAAAATAAAGGTCTTAATCCATAGTTGGAGTATTATCCCAAGCTCTTATTTTTTACAATAATATTACATGTAAGCTAGCTACAAAAGTAGTATATAGTATTTAGTTCCATTCATATTATTCACATACGTGAGAGATTCATATCTCTTATAACCAGCTACAAAAGAACCAAGTATTCTTCAATGGTATTCCATGTCTATTCCCAAGAACTTGTTGGCCATAAAAAGGAAGGTTCATTACCCAGCCTTTTTTCATCATTAAATTTCTACTCTAAACACCCCCAAGCTTGAGACTCCTAGCTCTAATCATGTTTATATCACTTGGTAAAGGAAGAGTGGGTATCTAAGAAAGGGTATCTTAACACAAGAGAATGACAATGAAACACCTAAAATATTATTCTTGGTTCTTATCTAGAGATACTTTTGGTCTCAAATACAAATCAAACAAGCATTTAAATGACTACATAGGTGAAGCAAAGAATTCAAGGATATAATTCAAGCAGGAAAGTAATTATAACATAATGATTCCCACAAAAATATTGGAGTAGCAAGAGGATATTTCACTCTATTTTTTCTTGTCAATGGTCATGGGAGGTTCAGGCAACCTACCACCATGAACATTTTCATACACAACCACTAAACTATGTCACAAAAATATTAATACACTTAAATAAATAAGTGAAAACATCTAAGACAAGAAATGAGGAACACAATCTCTCAATTCCCTCAAATGGGAAATGACTACATGTTAGCCAAATCAAAACCATGGGCAAACCATGAAATAGGTAGAATAAACCAAGTGGTCTTATTCTCCTAAAATTAAAAGAACAAATAGAGAATAAAGTCATTTTATTCCCAATGAGAAATATAAATTTAAGTTATTAGGAATCCCACCTATTAACCTCTAGACCACCTAGGTACTATCTTCTAGTTGTCTAGACTCAGCTCTCCTAACCCATCATTACTATTTGCTATGTATCCTTCTCTTATTCTACATCTAATTTATTTTCAAATTCACAAAAGTCTTGAACTAATGGATCTTGACTTATATATAAATATGTCTTAGGATTAGTCAATCACTAGCCACTTGCCAACCCATGTTTCATTAAAGGACATTCTTTTCCATGTTTAATTAAGGAACATGACGTCTCTTATAGATTTATGTGGTTTCTTCCTAGGTTAATATCTTCCTAACCCACTAGATTAAAATATAAGGAAATTAATAGAAGATATGATAATCAACCACTATACAAAATTGATGTTGGCTAATTTATCAAATAATCAAAAGATAAAAGGTTTTATCCATCAAGCTTAAAGGCTAGTCACCTAAAACATTTACTTGGTCAACAAAAGTGACAAACAATAACCTAGGTAACTAACTACTAATCATGGGTATAAGAAAGGTTAATATAAAATTGTTTAGTGATAAAACCATGCTTAGAGTAGTCTCTTTCCTTCATAGTCACTTTTCCTATTCTTGCATAATTATTACACCCATGAAATCCATTATCCTAATAGTTGAGGCTTCTAATCATAAACATTATAAATCATTTACTTAAACCAATGTGATTATCTTTCCTATTAATTCATAATGCAATGAAGTGGGGTCAATATAGCACCTAATAAATTCATAATTTTAATAACATAAGGCAATAATACAATCATTGCTTAGCTAACTCTTACCATTTGCATGATCCACTCACCTTACAATTAGCACCATCAAGGGAATATCACCATTGATTTATCATAGTCACCTTGTCCATACCCAAATCATGTCTCAATGAGTTTGAATAGAATTATTTTATATATCCAAAAAAGAGTATCAATGGTCCTATGTACATCATGTACCCATTGGTGAGTTCCTTGTCATCCCACTAGTAAAAGTCTTAGGCTTATTTAATTATCATATGTTATTTATCAATTGAAGTTACTTGTTGTCCATAAGGTGAATTACTCATGAACTATCACTCATCAAATAGTCAAACCTTATTTCTTGCTCCTCATAGTGGCCACAAGAAAAATGGATTAGTGGGCACATGGTGTCAAGCTACCCAAAATACCCCTCTATCAATGACCATTGTCTACATAGCCAATACTTCAAAGAGGGCCTCAAACTTATGTATTCCTCTGCTATGTATTAGCTTGTGTATGAATCATGAAATATGTGGAAAGTAAGTGCAATATTGGCTTATCTTGTAACTTGGAAAATATATCTCTTAGGTTTTTCATTTAGTATTTCAGACATGTGTATGTGTTTTCCCTATGATTAATATATAAATAGGATAAAATAGGGAAGCTTTACTTTATCGAGTATTTGATTGAATGATTTTAATAAGTTACCTTGGTTTGTACTAAGTGTACATTATGAATGAATAAGTATTGATCTTATATTTATACTAATCCTATTTGGATAAGTGACTTTTAATAAGGCACTTAAGTTGACCATTAAGATACATTTCATTTGAAAATTAGATGAATTTAGGGCACTAGACACTAGTGTCAGATCAGGACACCTACGTAAAAGTAGGTGTCTATCCTAGATGAAAGTGTCTAGGGAGTGGGGAAATAGGTGTAGGATTAGAACATGTATAGGTATAAGATAAATAGTTTTAAGAATTTTGGGCAATATATAAGATTTGGGTTATCAACATAAGACTAGTCAAACTAATAAATATGTCAAGGGGCACCAAAGAGCAGATGCTTGACTCTTAGAATCAAGAAAGGTTTAGAACTAAGAATAACAACCAAGGTCTAATTTTAATAAGTATATAAGACTGAGGTGCTATATAATTTATAAATAGTGTCTAAAAATTCTCCCTTCAAACATTATACAATGGTCCAAAAAATGAATATTCATACACCATAATCTGATACCTCTAATATAAGCTATCTATATTTGTTTAAACATGGATATAAAGAATAAGGATTAGGTAAAAATGAACAAGGTGTAGCCCAACCTATTTCTCCTACTCATAATACAAATCAATAAGGATTGGAATTTCAGCCTAATTTTCAAAGCACAAACAAGCTACTCTTCATAAACCATGTTTTTTATAGGGAAAAATAGAATGTATATATATACATTCTTATTTGATTGATCTACAATTGCTAAACCCTCATTTTATTGATAAAAATTCTTCATTATAAATTTGTACATTGGATGAGTTCTCAAAATATGAGTCATTACTAGAGTACTTATGGGCATATGAGGATCTTCCTTCCTTATATAATAATAATAATAATAATAGGTTTCATTATGCCACCTCTACTCATGATTAGTTTAGTGATAGTTATGATACAAATATCAAACATGATACACCAAAAAATATTCATAATACACCATATATTGTAGAATAATCCACCTTAATAAAAAAATAAATAGTAAAATATAACTATGGGAAAAATAAATATCATCAACCAGTATCACTCATTATAATGACATAGGAGGATGAAGGCAAAGCCTATTGGTAGGTCCTACATGATTACATAGAATTATTTCCTTGGTCTTATACATATATGCCTAGGATTGACCCATTTAGTAGTAATGCATAATATATTACTATATTCAGGTGTTAAACCAATAAAACAAAAAATTCATAAAATTCACCCCAAGGTGGCATTACTAGTCAAATATGAAATTCAAAACTCTTATACATGGGTTTCATAAGATTTGGTTCACATTTAAATTAGGTTTATAACATTGTACCCATCACCAAACCTAATGGTGAAATTCGATGTTACACTAATTATTGTGAATTAAATAACTCTTGTCTAAAATATAACTTTCCTTTACCCAAAATCAACATGATTATTTATTATATATCGATATATGTGACATTTTCATTCATGGATGGTTTTTTTTATAAAACCAGATCAAAATTAACCCATTAGATCATGAAAAAAATAGAATTTACCACCCTATGGGGAAATGCTTTTATATTTTTTCATGCCTTTAAGACTCAAAAATGTAGGGGTAACATATCAAAGGGTGATGACACACATTTTTCATGATTTTATCCATAAAACTATTTAGTACTATGTCGATGATTTACTCACAAAATTCAAACACTAAAAATGTTGCATATTTATGACAAATATTTGAACACTTGTTAAAATTCAATGTGTGTTTAAATCCAAATAAATGTGTTTCAAAGTATGTTTGATAAATATCTTAGGTTAAATTATCTCCCAAAAAGGCATTGAGGTTGATCTCAAAATATTAAATTCTACTTTTGAGATGCCCCCACTAAACAATTTAAAATAATTATGATGTTTACAAGGTAGAATTTAGGCAATTTGATGTTTCATTGTTCAATTGGCTGATGAAATAATTCCTTTCATGTGATTACTAAAAAAGACACAAAAATTATCTAGAATGATGTTTTTCAAAAAAAAATTGACAAAATAAAGGAATATTTAGAAAATCCACTAGTACTTATGCCTCTTCTAGTAGATCAACCATTTTTCCTTTATATCTCGATAACTCATGAGGCCTTGGGGGATCTTTTAGCACAATATGATGATGACCATTGAGAGCACACAATTTATTATATAATAGGTCAATTGGTTTATGAATGTAAATATACCGCAATGGAAAAACTATGTCTAGAATTAACATTTGATATGTAAAAATCACATTACTACACTCTCCAAATGAGATCCATGTTAAATAATATCCCTTGAAGATTCTCATGAACAAAACCAACCTCACTAGCCAAATAGATAAATGGGTGATGTATCTCATAGAATTTTATCTCAATTTTATATCTCAAAAAATCATTAAAAGGTCAAGTTGTAGTTGATCAACTAGCAGCAACTCCATTACCAGACCCATTCCAATTTTGAGGTTTTCCTTAATGAGTTCACATCATATAATATATCCAATAATCGATGGAAAATTTTCATTGATGGATCCATATCTATGATAGGTGTAGGTGTAATTATCATATTCTATACCCCTAAGGATATCTTATACATTAGCCTTTTCTTCCATTAATAATATAATAGAATAAGAGGCATTGGTAATTAAATTGTCCATATCATAAAAAATTCATATCAAAGATATCTAGGTTTTTTATGACTCTCAATTAGTCATTAATCATGTTACCAATCATTACCAAACTAAATAAGAGCACTTACATATAAAGACGTGATGGATAGGTTAAAACAAACATTTGACACATTTTCTATGGAAAGTATCCCATGTAAGTATAATCATCATACAGATAAAATGGCCAATATGGCATCCTTAATACCATTTGATATCAATGATGATTAAATAAATTTTACAATACATTAGTTATGAAAATAATCCATTACATCAAACAAAATGGATGCCTTAGAATTTCTTACTGGCACATGTAGTTATACAAATATAGAATGGTATGGTGACATTTATAAATTCCTATATTAGGGTTACATAGCATATCATTTTACATGGAATAAAAAACATAGACTACAATGAAAGGTTCATTATGTTATCATTGGGAATGATTTATTCAAACAAATTTTTAATGGATAATTAATTTTATGCCTAAACATAGATGAAGCATGCACTTAATTCTTATAAATGCATGATAGTGATTGTGGGCACACTTCAGTGGCTAGGACATATTCAAAAAACTATACACCAAGTTTATTATTGGACTATAATGGAAAATTAGTATACTAATCATGCCAAATAATGTTTTCAATTCAAATATTATATCAACTTAAATCATGCTCCACCTCATGACTTATAATTGTTTGTCTCACCATGGCCCTTTTTCTTATGGATTTTTGACTTGATTGAAAAAATAAATCTCATATCTGTAGGCAATAAAAAATTTGTAATCATAACTATAGAATATTTTACCAAATGGGTGGAGTCCATTCCAATTTAATTTACTATCATAGATGGAATATGCATATTTTTAATGACAAATATTATCTCTCATTTTGGTATACCTTAATCAATAATTATCGATAATGGGTCATCATTTAAAAATAAAATAATGAAGTTCTTTTATAAAAAATACAAAATCAAACACACATTTTTTACACCTTATAACCCATATGGTAATGGTAAATCATAATAGACAAATCAAACCATTATCAAAATCCTTGTAAAAATAGATAAATGATGTAGTAGATATTGGCATTAACAAATGGTGTATGCTTTATGGTCATATCACACTAGTGTTTATACACCTACTCAAGCTACACCTTAGTCATTGATTTACAATATAGATGTAATGCTACCTATTAAACTCTAAATACCATATTGCATTTTTATCTCATATAAACTATTGGTCATTAAAAATATGTAATGTTGAATGTGTAGCAATATGGTATTAATTCTAAATACCATATACCATATTTGAGTGTGATACAAGCATACCCAGACAAATTATTTTATGCATTTTAATGTGTTAGAATTCTCTACTCATGTCATATAGTATGTTTAGGTAATCTACCTTCTTTGATCACAATTGATATAGGTTACATATCCTTTATGATCATTTATACATTATCATGTTTGAGCTTATATATTAATGGTTACACATGTCTATTTCCATGATCATATCTTTCACAGTGTACTTGATATGTTATGTTACATAACATTTATTAATAACATATATATGTAGGGAGTAGTTTTATATGCTTATGTTGGTTATTTATACTTAATTTATTTCATATTTTTCACTACCTTGAGTTTATTCCACCACTTTATATTGTATTTGTTGTGGAAAATTTGAATATTTTCCTTACTTTTTTTCCCATGTGATATTGTATGTTGATTACACATTTGAATATGTCATTCTTTTATATTGTGTAGCATTTAAACATGCCCCTTGTATGACGTCTACTTGGACCATTCATTTTTATTACATTAAGTGATATTATGTGTGTGCTTGATTGTTTTTTGACCTTGTATTATTACTCTCTAGACATTTCCATGATCTATATCATGCTTCTTATGACTTGATGTGATCACATACTATGAGCTTTATTGATATATCTACTTTGACATGTTATCCCTATATGATACTTAATTCATACACATATTATACAACTACCTTAGCCTTTTGAGATATGGTACATATCAATTTATCTCCCTCACCACAAAATGGGGGAATATCAATGGGGTCATTTCATAGAAACATGACCTCCACATTTTCACAGTTTCCATATTTTTATGGGGACATGTCACAAAGGCATGACCTCCACACTTATACATCTTGGTATTTATAGATTTTAGTGGGGGCATGTCATAAAAAAATGACCTCAAAACTTATGAATTTATTCAATAAATCCATATTTAAATGGGGGCATGTCATAAAAACATGACCTCTACACTTGGACAAACTCCAATTCAATTTCATGATTCAGATATGCATTTAGGTCAAAATCTTATACATTGCATTGATCTAGCATAGATTTGAAACAATTTTTTTAATATTTATGACACATATAGTCCAATTAAAACATATTAAAGGTTCATATTCCATGATATTGCACTAAAATTTCAAAACTTATCAATTATAATATTCACTAAGCTGCACCAATGACACCAAGATGTACTATTATTAAGACATTTATGATGCATTAGTTTGTTCATTTTATAGGTTGAAGTGATTAAATCATTAAACATCACCATATATACATACACACACACACACAAATATATATATATATATATATATATATATATATATATTAAAGTGATTAAATTATTTAATCTCACCATATTTATAGGATGATTTTATTAGATCACTCATCCTCACCAAATCATATATATATTCACACTTAAGTTGTGTGGTTTGGATATAATGATCTCAATGGTCATGTCATAACTCATCCTTGCACTGGACTAGGGGCATAATACCTTCCAATCTCCCTCTTCAAATATTTAAGGTTCAAGTCTGAATCTTTTCCAACTCCAATGCTTCATAAGTAAGCATCTTTTCCAAATCAAAGCATCAAGAGGCAATATGGTTGCATCAACACATAAGAGTACTCCTTCCTTTCTCTCTTTATTTTCAATCATTTAAATTATTTTAAATTTAAGATTATATGCACTAATTTATATTTTAAAATTCTATTGGTTAGAGGTTATAGAAAATAAAAATACTCAAAGTAATCTCAATCAATATCAAGGTGTGTTATACACACCTAATTACATAATTATTTCCTTTAACTTAGTAATTTTCATCCTTATGCATTACTATATTAAAGGGGGAAATATAGATGTAAAATTGAATATTTATATCATCTTAATGTTATACATTTTAAAAATATCAATCAGGCCTTTACCCTTTAGTTATATACCTTCCTATTGATAAAAGACTCACATTAGTCATCTCAATGTGTTAAATAATTATCTTTTAGATCGATCCATATCATTATAATGAGCCAAGTCTTATTCACTACATAGAAAACCTAGAACTTGATAAACATCATTCACTATTAGATTTAGATTTCTACCTATTTTCTATATTTTTATACACTACTAGACACATAGGGACACTATTATCGATGGTAGTGTTCAAATCCTTATCTAATGTCTAGTAGCCAAAAGTCATCCAAATTAAAAATGATTTGAAACCTATGGATTAGCCTTTTTTTATAATTATACCCTATCATGAGATATTTTCAAAAGGTGTGGTATAAATACAAGTGTAAGCCCTCGTATCCATGATTTATTAAAAAACTAAGCAAAAACTTATTAATGTCAAATCAATCAACTACACAATCAAGCTATTCTACTTTATTTGTCCCTATTTTCATATTAAGTATAGGATTAGTCATATTATAGGTCTAAAGCATTCAAATATCATCCCATGAAATATATTTTTCAAGTTATAAGTTATAACATTACATGAATCATCAAAGTAAATGGCACCTTTTTGTACACAGTTTCCCACATATAGGAGAGAAATACATAAGTCTAAGGCCCTATTTGGAGTATTGGTTATATAGGCAACACCCATTGATAGTGGGGTCTTTGGGTTTAGTTAGACACCATGATCCCACTAACCCATTTTTAGAAAATTCATTACAAGGATTAAAAAGGGTGAAAAACTAGGGTTTGATCAATTATAAAAGAGCAATAACCTATATCATAGATCCAAACACATAAGTAAAATGGTAGCAGAAAACCCATAATAATAAATTTTGTTACATTTATATCTAGTTATTATTTTTTATTGGACACCTTCATCATAGTTATACACTAGCATCGATTATAGAAGTATAATTTCTAAAATATGATGACTGATCTAAAATACTTATCCTACATACTTTACACCTATCTCTAGTCTATATTTGTTTTAAAAATTTAACCTAGTTAAGTATCATTTCTCTTTATTATTTTAATAAATCTAGCATATTTTTAATTAGGTACTTTTTTATTTAACATATCTCAGTTTTATAATTTAAAATATTAATTTATCTGAGTTTATAATTAATTGGCATGTTATATATTAGTTTATCACCCTTTTGATTGAAATATGTTTTTATTATTAAACATATACCCCAAACATATATTAAAAGGGTTAAACACCTCTATCATAATGGACACAAGAATAAATACCAATTTTGAAATCAAATTCATAAACTCTTGATCCACTTTGTATACACATAATATTTTTAAACTTTATCATTTATTGATGTGTTTGTTCTTGTAGGAACCTATTAATTTTCAATATCTCTGAGTGCATGTATTAAACAGTGTACTAGGAAAGGAGTGGTAGACATTTGGTGTTTTGAAATATTGTTGGTCCCTATACCATTACCTAAAACTACTACAAGTTTTTTATGCAACTCCTTAAGTGATTAACACCTACTCATTCACTCCTCCAAGAAATTTACATTCAAAAATGTCCCCTAACTAAGTAAACACCCTTATTATTCATTTTACTATTATGTTGGTTAGATCAATCTTATTAGGGATTGAGTTCATGTTAGGAAACTATGTTGGCCTATTTAACCTAGTTTGAGACCTAACAGTTATCTTTCCTACCTAATAAGATTAATTTGGTTGATCTTGTTAGTTAAATTATACATAAGGTTTATATTTAATCCTTATATATAAATACCACCTTCACTTAAATCCAATATATGGTAACATTCATTTTCACATTATTACAACTTATAATTCTTCTATTTCTATACTTGAAGAATCATTGTTTAGGGTTTCTCCTCAGAAGGAAAGAAGATTTTCTTATGGGAAAGTCTTGGATACAAAGTAGAAGTATTTAATCCTAGAACTAATTTATATAGTATTATCCTTAAAAAACCACAACATACTCTTTTAAATCACCGTTGGCCAAGGGAGAGATTTAGGAATCATAGGTTCATTCAAGGTAAGTATTCCTAACTTTTATTCCTTCATTTGCTAGATAGATATTGCACAAATTAATAAGATGAATGTTTTAATCCTTGATTATTTGAGTATAATTTAATTCATGTGAAAAAAATTTAGAATCATCAAAAAGTGTTTCAATATTAGTTGTTAAGCTTTAAGTGCTTGAGAAGTCTAGTCATGACACTAGTCATAGCATGAAGAGACCTTATGAGAATGTATGAGCTTGGTGTCTTGGTGAAATGAGTTAACATAGGAATTAATGGATTTATAATTCTTATTGATAATGTATATTATTCATTATATCATTCATGCGATTTTGAAGGTGAGCCTACAATGGTAGGACCTACAAACCTACTATGCAACAAGACTACTTCTAGACCTTGATTGGCCTAATGAGGAACCATGATCTATTGTCAAGACATATGAAGAATGTTTTACATTGTTTGATAATTTGAGATGTTTTTTTATCATGTAATTGAGGTGTAAATCACATGGAAAGAGGTATGAAGGTTAGTTTCAAGGCCTAATGTAATTTGCAGGTCAAGGTCTAGAGAGCAAAGAGAGAAAGTACGGCCTAATGAGGGGTCATGAATATATTAAAATATTTTTGAGATTATATGAGAATTGATATACGTATTATATGTTTATTAAATCATGTTAATAAGCTTTGAGGTCATGGTTTGCAAGATAAGGCATGAAAAGTGGTTTTGAGGTCTCTTGTATGCACAGAATGAATAGTTCTCAACTTGAGAAGGACTTTTAGGTGTTCATTGGAATTTTTAACATATACATGGTAACATAATATATTCATGGTATATTTTTAATGTTACTATCTAAAATTTATAGGCATTATTTTTGGAAATGAGTGGTATTCCTTTAAGATAATCATTAACACTAAAAATAGTGTTAACCCTCTCTAAAACTCTAACAATGACATAATGTAAAATATCATGTTAAAAATAGCCTATAGTGTTATAAAATTAATATACAAACTATTGTATAATATATTAAACTCTCCCAAGCATCTCTAGGTGTGATTGATTTTCTAGGTGTATGAGTAGACCCTACAAGAAAGTGCTAGTTTCTTAGAGATTTGTTATAATAATTAGAGTTGACCAATTAAAATTATGAAAATAATTTGATTAAATTTTTTTATAATTTTATTTTATGTCCATTTTATTTTATATATAGGCTAAAATCCTCAATTGTGTTAAACCAGTCATTCAAGTTGACCAATTGCTAACAGGCCTAATGGTGAAAATAGTGAGAAACCCAAGCAATAGTGAGAAGATGATTAGGAATGTGTTATCATGGAATAGGGATGAAACCAAGTGAATTAATAATTTTTTAAATTATTTTAATACATTATCATGTTGTATATAATTTTTGGAGGTCAGTGGATATGATGAAAATGTTGCTCATAAGCTGACTTGTCTGGTTCAAATGAGACATTAAGCTATAGGTTTATGAGATTGGTTTGCAAGACCAATATTTTCATTTGAAAATATTATATTTATATATAATAATGGTATAATGATCACATAGGATAATAAAAAATGATTATTATTATTTTAAATTGGTTATATAAGTGTTAAAGGTTAAAATCACCATGACTGGTCTTTAGGGAAAATTGGCAGTTTTGAGTGAGCAAGTTACAGGAGTGTTTTTGAGTCATTTTTCCCTATGTAATGAAGTATAATGAAGTTTTTAAAGTTTTTAAGGTCTTTAATATTTTTTTATATGTTTTAATTTCATGGTTTTTTAGCTAATTTTTATTTTATCTTCATTAGTTTAAGATAAACTTTCTATGTATGCATAGGCCTAATTGTGAATATTACTAATGGTGTGCTTCAAGTGGTGGTTAGAGATAAAAGTGTCATAAAAATAATATTATTTTATTATGGTTATATTTTAGTGTCATATGAATTTTTTATACCATTTAATAATTTTTAAAATGCTCTAAAAAGATCAAACGGTAATGTGTATTAATGAAGACCTAATTCAATTTGGTCTCCTTAAGGCCTAAAAGAGGTTTTGGTCCTATATGCCATGAACAACATATTTTAATGATTGATTAATATTTTTGAATGTATTAAGACATATTTTATGTAAAATATAAGTTTTAAAGTGTGTATTTCCAACCAAGAGGTGTATGATCAAGAACCTACTATAAGAACAAGGCCTAATAGGTCTAATTGACTAGTTAGAGAAAGAGTGAGTTGAGAAAAGGATATAGTAATTTTAAGAGATAAATTAGATATTATAGACCATAAAAATGGTAAAAATTAACTAAAATGAATATATAATATGGTTACTATGTATGAAAATCAAGTTCAAATGACCTAATCAAGTCAAAAAGAGGGCTAGTTGAGCAAAGAGGTTTAGAAGGCAATTTGAGAGGGATAAGAGAGTGAAGAGTTGAAGATATTTTCATCATTATTTTGTTGATAAATAATGTGATATAAATATTATCAAATAAATTAGGTGGATGAGTTGGTTTTGATTTATCTAGAGGGTTGGTGCCTCCTTTCAAGTGGATGTTTTATAAAGCCTAGTTGGGTTGGTGCTTAGCTAATTGGGGTTGGTGTTCCATGTGAATTTGGTGCTTCACTAAATTTTATATCTGATTTATAAGAATTTATTAAATCTATATATATCATTGGGTTTTCTTCCCCTTGAGGGTTTTCCACTCATATATGTGTTTCTTGTGTTGTGCTTATGTGAATGACTATTTATGCATTACTCTATCTTTGTATTGCTTTGATGGTTCAAGGAATGTTAAATTAAATGTGAAAGAAAATATTAATATATTGATTCACCCCCCTCTTATTCATTTTTTTCCAAAATTTTTTATCAAATCCTGGTCCTTTGAGACAATTCTAATAGCTTGAAGGTGATCCTAAGAAGCATAAAATGTCGTGTGATCAATTGGAAGAAGATGACATGTATGATGTAGAAGTCTACTCTGAAAATTAAGAAGGAGAAGCTGAAGTAGACCTTAAATTTGATATCATAAGATCCCTTGATGATTTTAATAATCAAAATAAGACTATCAAAAATCTTAGGAGCTAGTTAAAATATGTCAACACAAGGTTTAGGTCTAAAGAAGTGGAATATGAACAATTGAAGATAGATTTAGATTCCTTGAAGGTTGAGCATGAGTAGCTTATAGATAAGATTAAAAAGTTTGAGAGAGATCATGAGAAGTTAGAATAAATCAAGATTACCAACATGAAATACAAATCAAGCACCCTAATACAATAAATGATAAGTCAAGAGGTAAGTACAAAAATATTATTTTCTACATCTATCATAATATAGGTCACATTGTAAGATTATGATCTAATAGAGTTAAAAGGACCTCAAGATTGAAAAATACATATGAAGCTCCTAGAATGCATGAGAAGAATAAAACATTTGTGTGGAAGCCAAATCAAGCTAGGACTGATCATATTGAGCTCAAGAGTCAAGATAGACTATTGTCCAAGTAGGAACAAAAATCCAAAGAGTATTCTATGCTAGCTCAGACTGCCTTTCACATTCAAGATGAAGGCATGAAATGGTATATATATAATGATTGATCAATCCACATGATAGGAGATAAAAATAATTACATCTCATTAAAAAATAATGTTTCAAGAATAGTGAGGCTTGGAGACAACATCACTACTAATATAGTTGGAAAAGGTGTCTTGAGTTTGGATAATCAGAAGACCAAGACACAAAATGTGTTATATGTGGAGGCTTGAAACATAACCTATTTATTGTAAGTCAAATATTCAATAAGGGACACACACAAACCTTTCATTATAAGGGGTGTATGATAAGGAGAACCAAATAAGGAAGGATAATTTCCAATGCTAAGAGGACTGAGAATAATCTATATGTCTTGAATGAGATCAATAAGGAGAGATGCTTCATGAGAAAGATATATGAAATTTGGATACAACACGATAGGTTAGTTAATATAAACTTTGAAAATCTAGTCAATATTAGCACTAATAAGTCTTTGATTAACATGCATAAGATCACCAAATCTACAAACATACTTTATAAGGCCTATCAACATGGTAAGTAGACTAGAAGAAGGTTCAAGTCCAAGCAATACTCTAATATAAGACCCTTAGAGTTAATACACACTGATTTATGTGGGCTTAAAATAATTCAACGCATTCAAGTAGATAGATAATTTATGTTACTCATAGATGATTACACAAGAATGACTTGGGTTACATTATTGAAATAAAATTTATAAGTTATTGACAAGATCAAAGCATTCAAGGATCTTGTTGAGAATGAGAAGAATGGTAATAAAAAGTGCCTAATATCTGATTGAAGAGGAAATTTTATTCTAATTATTTTGATTACTTTTATGATTTTCATGGAATAAGGAGATAATTCTCAGCAGCTAGGACACCTTAGCAGAATGGGGTAGTGTAAAAGAAGAATAGGATAGTTTAAGAGATGGATATAACTATACTAAATGAGTTTATATTATCTGATGGATATTGGAGAGAGGTAGTAAGAACTATTATCTACATTTTGAATAGAGTACAGATAAGGACTAATGGAAATAAGACTCCTTATGAACTATGGAAGGGAAAACCTACCAATGTGAAAAACTTTAGAGTGTTTGGGAGTAAATGTTTCATCAAAAGAGATGATGAAGACTTGGAAAAGTTTGATTATAGATCTAATGAAGGCATATTCCTAAGATACTTATTTATTAGCTTAACCTATAGATGTTATAGCAAGAGGCTATAAAATATAGTGGAAAGCACCAATGTGAATATTGATGAGATAAAGAAATAAAACTCAGTCAAAGGACACTTTAGAGAATCTAGACTTTAATAATGAAGAGGAGAATATATAGGTTGATGAGGAATAATAATAATTTAAAAAGAGATAGGACTCAAAAGGACCCTCAAGATATATTAAAAGAGATCATCCTAAATCTCAAATCACTAGCAACAAGAATGTAAGTATGCAAATAAAAAAAAATTGTAAGTAATATAATCAAGAAAATGTTTCTCTATTATCCAGGATTAAACCTAAGATTCTTATAGAATCAAGCAAAGACAAATTTTGGATAAGTGCTATGAATGAGGACTTAAACCAAATAGATAAGAATGAGACTTTGGACCTAGTTCCTAGGCCTAATGACAAGAATGTCATTGGCATAAAATGGGTGTTTAGAAACAAGTTGAATGAAGATGGAGAAGTCACTAGGAACAAGGATATATTGGTATAATGGATATGTACAAGTTGAATGGGTAGAATTTTAGGATAAATTTTCACCATTAAGGCCATCATATTTTTTTTAGCATATGAAGGATTCAAAGGAATCAAGGTATACTAGATGGATGTCAAAATTTTCTTTTTGAATGGGAATTTGGAAGAGGAAGTATACATTGAACAATGTGAGGTATTCTCAATATCAGATGACAAATACTATATTTATAGATTGAAAAATATTCTTTATGGTCTAAATCAGGCTCTTAGAGCTTGTTATGCTAGGTTGGATGGGTATCTATTGGATCAAGGATTCAAAAGAAGAGTTGTAGATAGTAATATATAAATCAAGAGAGAATATGACCATCAATTGATAGTATTTGTCTATGTGGATGACATCATCTCTAGTGTAAATAATGAGAACATGTCCAAGGCATTTTTAGAGGTGATTAAGAAAGAGTTTGAGATGTCCATGCTTGGAGAACTATCATTCTTTATTGGGTTGTAAATGACTCAATATAAGAAAGGTATATTCACCTCACAAGCTAAAGCTAAGTACATAAAGTAGATGTTGAAGAAGATTGAGATGGAAGATTTCAAGGAAATTAGTACACCCATGATCATAGGGTGTAAGTTGAGTAAGGAAGATGAGTCTTCAAAAGTCAATTAGATGTCATACAGGTCAATGATTGGAAGTTTTTTATACATGACAACCTCTAAACTTGACATCATATAAGTAGTAGGTCTTATGGGAAGGTTTCAAGTAGATCCAAAGGATAATAATCTACAAGCAGTCAAAATAATACTCAAGTATCTCAAGATGAGTATGGAGTATGGATGTGGTACCCAATAAGCAAGGATTTCAATTTAATAATCTATATAGATGTAAACTTGGTAAGAATTATAGATGATAGGAAAAGTACCAATGGAGGATATTTCTTCTTAAGTGGGTGCCTAGTTTCATGGATAAGAAAGAAGAAACCATCAATAACATTATCCACTTGTGAGGCTAAGTACATTACATCAGCATCATGTTTCACTTAGGTCCTATGGATAAGACATACCCTTAAAGACTACAAGGTGGATTATGATGGTCCTAGCCCTATCTATTGTGATAATTCAAATTTTATGAGCTTCTCAAAGAAACCTATCATGCACTCAAAGACCAAGCACATTCCCATTAGGTATCATTTTTTAAGAGAGTAGGTAAGTGAACAAAGTGTCAGACTTGAGTATGTTTCTACATAGGATTGCATTGCAAACATCTTGACCAAACCACTTCCAAAGGTAACATTTAAACACCTAAGATAGGAATTGAGTGTAATTACTACTCCTAAAAATCATTGAAGAAGCCAAAGTACTTAGGGGAAGATAATTAGGTTTATTAGCTCCAATAAAAGGTGATTTATTCCAAAAAGGTATGCATTGAGATAGTTAGAGCATATTTTTATTATGTCTCATAAACTCATAGTCTTGTGTGTTGAGTATTTTGGTTACAATAAGTGTGATCCAAGGAGTTATGGACATCACATTATCATTTATGTCAAAGGTGGAGAAAGACCAAAATGGGAGATAAGAATGATCAGTTTACATATGTTTTAAAATCAATGACAAAGGGGGATATTTTTTAGCATTGTTCCTATTGTTGAGATTTGGCATTGATGTTGTCGTTGATGTAAAAGGGTCTTAAAAAAGGTGTTCATGAGATCATTAAATAATGTTCTTATTTGATAGAATCATTAAGAGGTATGAAATTATTTAAATATAATTTAAGGCATGTTAACAAGGTGTAGAATCATTAAATAGTGTTTCAAGATCAGTTGTCAAGCTTTAAGTGCTTGAGAAGTCTAGTCATAACACTAGTCATAACATGAGAGACATTGTGCAAAGGCATGAGCTTGGTAGCTTAGTGAAATGAGTGCACACATAAATTAATTTATGTATAAGTTTGATTTATCATGTATATGATGCATTGGAGCACTCATGTGAGTCTCAAGGTGAGCCTATAGGGGTAGGACCTACAAATCTAGTATGCAACTAGACCATTTCAAAACCATGCTTGGTCTAATGAGGCATCTTGATTTGTTTTCAAGGCATATGAATAATATTTGAATTTTTTTTATCATTTGAGATGTTTTGTGAGAATGTAAGTTATGTATAGAGCACATGGAAAGAGGCATGACCAATTTTAAGGCCTAATGTAATTTACAGGTCAAAGTCTAGAGAGCAAAGAGAACGAGTGTGGCCTAATGAGGGTTTATGATCATATTTAAAGATTTTTTAGCTTATATTATCATTGATATATGTATTATATGTTTATTAAATAATTTTAAAAAATATTTTAGGTCATTATTTACAAGATAAGGCATGAAAAGTGGTTTTGAGGTCTCTTATATGCATAGAATGAAGGATTCTCAACTCAAAAAGGAATTTTAGGTGTTCATTGGCATGTGTAACCTCTAAATGGGAACATAATATATTCATGGTAGATGGTAAAGGGTCCTATCTCAAATTTATAGGCATTATTTTTGGAAATGAAGGGTAGTCCTTTATGACCAATCATTCACACCAAAAATAGTGTTAACCCTCTCTATAACCTTAACAATGACCCGATGTGAAATATATTGTTCATAAAATCCTATAATGGTCTAAAATGAATATAAAAACTATTGGATCATAAATTAAACTCTCCTAGGCATCTCTAAGTGTGATTGGTTTTTCAAGTGTGTGAGTAGACTCTACAAGAAAGTGTTAGTTTCTTAGAGATTTGTTGTAGCAGTTAGAGTTGACCAAGTCAAAGTATGAAAATAATTGGATGGAAAATGTTGAGACTTTTATTTTATTTCCATGCTAATTTATTTATATTTTCAAACCCTCAAGTTTTCTAAACTAGTCATCTAAGTTGACTAGTCGCTAATAGGCCTAATGGTGAAAACAATGAGAAATATAGGTAGTAGTGAGAAGATGATTAGAGATGTGTTAGTATGGAATAGGAAAGAAAAAAAGTGCATGAAAAAAAAATTTGAATACTTATAATAAATTTTTTTATATAATTTTTTGAGGTTAGTGAATATGATGAAAATGTTATTCATAAGTTGACCTATCTAGTGTAGATGAGACAGTGAGGTACAGGTTTATGAGATTGGTCTACAAGATAATTATTATCACTTTACCATATTATATTTATATATAATAATGGTATAAATATAAAATAGGATCATAAACATTAATTAGGAGTCTTTTAAAGTGGTCACATATGTATTAAAGGTCAAAATCACCATGACTGGTCTTTAAGGAAAACTGGTAGTTTTGAGTGAGCAAGTTATAGGAATATTTTTGAGTCATTTTGCATTATTTAATGAAGTATAATAAAATTGGTTAAGTTTTTTAGGTATTAAAGGTTATATTTATATTTTTTATTTCCATGGTTGTTTATATAATTTGTATTTTTTCTTATATAGTTCAAGATAGACTTTTTGGGTATGCACAGGCCTAATTGTGAACATTACTAATGGCATACTTCAAGTGGTGGTTGGAGCTAAAAGATGTTATGGGAATAAGATTAGTTTATTATGGGTATTTTGAGTGGAATATGAATTTTTATTTCCATGTATTAATTTTTAAAGTTCTCCAATAAGATCAAAGGGTAATGTGTGCTAATGAAGGCCTAATTGAATTAGGTCTCCTTAAGGCCTAAAAGAGGTTTGGTCCTATATGTTATGACCAACATATTGTGATGATTTATTCATGTTTTTGGAATGTATTAAGACATATTTTATGTAAAATTTAAGTGTTAAAATGTGTATTTATTACCAATATGTGTATGAGCAAGAGCATAGTATAAAAATAAGGCCTAATAGGCCTAATTGACTAGTTAGAGAATGAGTGAGTTAAAGCGAAGGATATATTACTTTAAAGAGATAAAGGAGGTATTTTAGACAATCATATATATAAACTATCATGAAGATATAATAGGGTTATTATGGATGAAAATCAAGGTTATATGACCTAATCAAGTCAAGAAGAGGGCTAGTTGAGCGAAGAGGTCTAGAAGGAAGTTTGAGAGGGATAAGGGAGTAAAGAGCTGAAGAGATGGTCATCATCAATTGGTTAAAAAACAAGGTGATATAAATTTTATCAAATAAATTTTGTGGTTGAGTTGGTATTGATTCATCTAGGGGGTTGGTGCCTCCTTACAAGTGGGCTCTTACTAAAGCCTAGTTGGATTGGTGCTTAGCTAGTTGGGGTTAGTGCTCCATGTGAAGTTGGTACTTCACTAAATTTTATATTTTGACTTATAGGAATTTATTCCATCTATAAATATTAGTGGGTTTTCTTCCCCCTGAGGGTTTATAACTCATATGTGTGTTTTTTATGTTATTCTTACGTGAATGACTCTTTATGCATTGTTATATCTTTGTATTGCTTTAATGCTTCAATAAATGTTAAAGTGCATGTGAAAGAAAGTTTTAAGAGACTAATTCACCCCCCCCCCCACATCTCATTTATTGTGTTTCCAACACCCCCTTTGTGCCATAAGCTTTAGAAAGCACTAGATTAGATTTGTTTTATGTATTGTAGGCTTATCTAGGGTTATTACATAATATCATTTTCCTAGATGCTTTGGAACTCTCTCCTTTGGTATTGTGTAGTAAGAGATCCCTTGGTTAGGTTTACTAGATCTGAATGGGTCATATCCTGATATAAATATCTATGCAATGAGTTGTTTTGGTAAGATTAGCTTATCTGATCTTGGAATTCACTAAGTAAGATAATTTATAGATCTATCTTAATTCATTGTATACATTTTGGTGAACCCAATGTGAATCTAACCCTTTAAATTTAATTTGTTAATTACAATCAACTAGATTGAGCTTGTCAATCATGTTTTATATCATGTGTGTAGGTTTTCAACTAGAATGATCTTGTCAATCATGTTTTATATTATGTGTATGTTTTCAACTAGATTGAGCCTGTCAATCACATTTTATATTATGTGTGAAGATTTTCAACTAGATCAAGCTTGTCAATCATGTTTTATATTTTATGTGTAGGTTTTTAACTAGATTAATATTATCAATCATATTTTATCTTATGTCCATAAATTTTCAACTAGATCAAGCCTGTCAATTATGTTTTATTTTTTCTAAGTAGCATTTTTAGTTTCAACCAATTGGATCAAACAAGTTGATCCATTAATTTATCTTATCTTTTATTCTTAAATAAATTGACCCGATCGATTTTTTTTTTTTCATTTTTGTATCTTAGTTTTAGCTAACCAAATTGACTATATCAATTATGTTTATTTTGAAATATTTAAATTTTAGATTTACCAAAAAAGTGATTTGATAGATCTAGTTTCCTTCTCTTATTTTTATTATATCAGTTTATTTAGACTATATCGATCTAATTGATTATGTCTAATAACACTACCTTTTACCCTTACATGATCAAAAACTTGCATGGATGACCTAGTTAAATAGAAATTTAACACTCTTATAAAAACAACTAAATTAACCTATTTAATATTGTTCTATCCTTTATGTTCATTCTTAACAGCTTAGTATTTCCATTTTGTCAATCTTAAGTAAATTACATTTACTATTTTTCAATTAAAAGTAAAATTATGTATTCTTTCCCTTAGTTTTTAAGTTCTATAAAATTTCACCCACATTCAACTAGATCACCCTACTCCATCTAGTTTTTTTGTTTATCTTCTACTATCAAATTAAATTAACTTGGTCAATTTTATTTGTTTGGGGTTGTTTTACAACAAACCGAGTTGACTAACTCAATTCCATTTTGTATTATTTACTCAACTAAATCAACCTACTTAATCATGTTTTATATGTTTCATTTTCTAACATAAGAAAATGAAATTAACCTCTATTTCATATTAATTATAATAAATTTTAATTTTTAGTTGGTTTATTGTGTATTTACTTTCAAAAATTACAATTTGTTGTTAGATAAATCAATTTTTACTTTTATTTTCATCTTGTTTGGTTTTCCTTAGAAACTGTGTATCAATAATTATAAAACTACTTAGTTATTATCATAAAGGGATACTTGATATTTTATTTATGGCCCTTATCTATAATTTATAGATATTGTGGCATGAGGGGTTGACCCAATACTCATATCCATTATACAGATCTAAACATGATCTTTAGTTTCCATATATCTCATGGTATTTAAAAAATACCTAGGGTTTCCCTTTATATTTAACTTTAGGAATCCAGTCATCCATTTTATTTTGTGGTGCATTGGTTAGTGGTTAACATTGAGAATTTAATTTTAGTTTACCTTTGAAACTAATTTTGGTACGCTATGGGAATGGAAATTCCTCCACTATTATCACTCTAAAACATTGGGTCATCACTATCCATAGGACAAACATGTATCTTTAGAAGCCTATATTATCAAACACAACCTTTATTAAAATCTCTTGATCTTATTTTTAGATAATTAGTTAGCATTTGTAGGCATAAAAATAACATTTTTGATACTTATTATTTGCCATTCCATGCTTTATAATAGATTATATCATTAATAAACATTTTGTGTTGTGTGTTTCAACTAGATCGATCTAGTTGTTTGTATGATTAACTTATTTTTTTATTTAAAACTAAATCATTTAAATTTAAGATAATTTTAAAAAAATCTAGAGTGTATAACTAGATCAACCAGTTCAACGCAATAGATTGTTGTGTTTTCCTACTTTTCCAAATAGATTGACCAACTCAATCTAATAAACAATTCCATTTTCCTACTTTTCCATGTCAATTGACCATCTCAATATAATTTATTTATAGATTATTATATTTTCTTATTTTTCCAACTAAATCGATCTACTCAATCTAATCCATTTATAGACTATTATGTTTTCATGATTTTCCAACTATATCTACTAACTTGATCTAGTTAAATTATAGACTGTTTTATTTTCCTAATAGATCAACCAACTCAATCTAATTAGTTTACAAGCTATCTTATTATCTTATTTTTCTAACTATATCAAAAAACTCAATCTAATCTATTTCCATATTTTTATATTATCATGTTAGTATAACTAAATCAACCAAATCTATCTCATTTATTTTTAGCTTCCAAACATTCACATCTCTAGTAAGTGTCTAGATAAGTTTTTCATCATGAAACATCTATTTGATGGAGTTTCACAGTAAACCCAAACTAACATGATGAGTCTTAATAATCCTCATAAAGACTATAAGACACATATTCCATATCATGTAGTAGATAATATTAATCTTATTACCATCTATGTTACTACTAGAATAACTAATTATGGTACTCCTCCCCATTCTACTGCTCTTAATCCTCTATTTATACCAATGGTAGAGGATGATATTAATCTTGAGTATATTGTTTAAATTATCCCTTTTTTTAATAAAAACCCTCAACATCAGGTTAAAGATCCCACGTTCATTTATAACCTTGTGATAGAACATCACATTGGATAAACCCATTCACCTTCACCTAGATTTGTTATAGGATTTATGGCAAGCCATTCTATGACTTCTATCACACCCTTCTCCTCTCTCATGCCATCTTATATTAGTATGACATCATCTTCCATACCCTATTCATCCTCTATGTTAACCATTACCACAAACATGGTAGGCATGACCTTTAATGAGTCTAATAAAAATACTCACACTAATACACCAATTAATACAATTACTTGTACATCTTAAACTATCAATGACTTTCATACTACTAATGCATCCCTAATTGATTTATCCTCATAATTTTTATGTGCAATAACTAAAAGTACAATTTTTGGATCTATATCTATTATATAATTCAATTCAATTATCTCATCATTTATAAGTGTATATCTATATTCAACATAAGTTGTAGTAGAAATTGTATCAAAAACATCAAATTTGACATCATCTTGTGAAAATTTAGTCTCACCAAAACATGCATGATCATTTTTTGAATTAATAAACCTATTACTATGATATAAGGGATGGAGATCCTTTTATACTCCTAAATATTCTAGTAGAGACTTGTAATTAAATAATTAATCTAATGTTAAACATTATGATGAGATAGTATCATCAATAAACTTTGTATATATAAATGATAATGTAGATACAAGATTTATTGACTTTTTATCTTGTTTAATGAAATTAAAAAAATCTATATGTCGATTTGTAGATGTAACTAAATTTTAATTACTTAAATGATCTATATAATCAAGGCCTTATTTACCTTTATAATGGATACCTCAAAATGATGAAGAAATCCCTATGCATGCTTTATTATTCCTTATCCTTGATAACCCATCTAATATAAATATTTTAATCCAAAATGATTTATTTTTCATTTGTATAATTCGATGAAGATACTCCATGTGTGACTATAGGCATCATGGTAAGACTATGAATAGTAGGTTGTACCATTATCTGAGTAGAGAAGGGCTTATGAGGGACATAATTTTGTGTATATTTTATTACTTAACAATAATTAAATTCATCATGATCTATATGAAATGTATATATATACCCTTGGTAACTAAAATTCAAACATGTATGTAAAGTGAAAGGGATAACTTGTATATCATGAAACCAAGGCCTTCCAAGAAAAATGTTATAATTAAGATAATTGGGCATAATTTGTCATGTTGTAGTAATAATTTAGGACCCAATGTGATATTCAAGGTTATTTGACCCAATAATTATGAGTAATATCATTAAAACATTTATTATTCATATATGAATAATCTAAATTTTCAACATTTATATTGATTATTTGAAGAAAATAAATGTTACAAATATTCAAGTCCAAACCATTATCAACTAATACTCGCTTAACACCCATGTCATCAATTCTAAGTTAAATGTATAAAGGTACATACCGATTAATGATATGTTATGGTGTAAAATATTCTTTTTCAAAAGATATAAACTCTTTTGTCTGAAATAATGTGTTAATTATGGAAGCAACATAATTTAGTTTGACATTTAATGGAATAGTGGTGTCACATAGTCTTAGTATAAAATATCCTTATACATATCTAACTAGTGGATTAACTCTAAAATGGAAATATTTTATTTTGTGTTATTAATCTAATAAATGATATTAAACCTTTGAGTTCATATATCATATTACACACAATGAGGGTCCCATCCTCTTTTAGTAATAACAACACAAACTGTGGGATATATTATAGGCCTACGATGAAGAGTAGAGAAGGGATAGTAGCTAAGGTAGTTTAGAGGTATAGGGTAAGGAGGAATGAAAGTGATTAAATGTGTTCTCTATCATTTAGTATTAATAATTAGATGCTCAAAGTGAACCATACAATAATAACCATCATAGAACTATTCATTATTAATTTATTGGATTATATTAAATTTTATCTTTTCCAATAAATTATGCACCCATGGAGTTACATGTATGTTAAATATTTTTCATATGTCATGATTATTAGAAAAATAAGAAAATAAAATTTTTGAAACCCTAACAAAAATTCTAAAAATAAAAGGAAACCCTAAGGGAAGCTAGGGTTTTGTAATATTCAATCAATAGATAAGTTCACCAATATGTTTATCAATTTTGGGATTAAGAGATTTTTAATCTTAATTATGACAAACTACTATATAAAATTAAAATGTATAAAATAAGCATAAATTAAACATTTCTTAGTTAAAACTTTCTAAATATATAAATATTCTAAAAGGGAAAAGAACAAAGACAAATTACTTAGTTGGAAATTTGGCAATACAAGACTATGTATGTTATTGTAGCATCGATTGTGTGACTATGTGAGATGGCTATGAATTAGGAATATTGCTTCACATCTATCTAAGATAAGGTTGTACTATCTAGACTAGGTCAATTTTCATTACTATATATAGGGCATGCTAACATCTAGTAGGGTTTTTTTTTCTCTATGTAAAAATGGATCTATGTACCTTCACCTATACGTCATGTGTGTGTGATTTATAAGCCCTTAATTTATATCGTGTCTAGGGATACATTTTCCAACTTGTGGCTTATAGATATTTCATATTATCTTGTTTCATTTATCTATGTTATTAGTAAGGTTGACCTATAGAATAACCATGGCTAAGTAAAGTATATATGAGGTAGTGGTTATTATTTTATGAGGATATTGTGAATTTTTTTCTTATTGCATTGTTTTAGAAGTTTCCCCCTTGAAGTGGCTCATGATATTTATCAAGTATTCTACTCTTTTTTGGAGTATTATTATGGATTTACTTATTCTTCTCTAAATTATGTGATATATTATTGTATTGTTGTGAAACATCTAAGTAACTTCATTATAAGTGGTATTAGAGCATCGATTTGGGTAAGTTTATAGGATGTTATTTTTTGGATCTGGTATTATAATTATCTTGGGAGTTGAAGGATCATAAAAACATAACTTGTGATATGGGAAGGATTTTATTTTATAGCATTGGATTATTTCATTATAGGGTTGTCAAGGTTTGAAGGCAACTCTATCATAGTGAGAGGTAATTTTACATAGGTAATTGGGTCTTTCTGTGCTTGCATCCATATAAGAAAATGTCTTTAAAGCAATAGAAAAATTGTTAAAAAAAACTTTCTCCTAAATGTTATGGTCCTTATTAAATCCTATATAAAATTGGTAGTGTTGCATACAAGTTGGAACTACACCCATCCACTTACATACATCATATATTTCATATATCTATCTTAGATAAGGTAATTGTATATAGATTTTCTACTTATACCGAGTCACTAGAACTAGATGAAGAAGGCAGAGTCATTCTATAAATTGAGGATATCTTTCACATATACACTAAAAGGATATGAAAAAGAGAGATTAAGGAGTATTTGATCAAGTAGAATAATATTAATCATGAATATGTAACATGGGAGGATGAATCTTTCCTACAACATCTATAGTTAATTTAATATTAAGGGAAACATTGTTTTTAAGGGGAGGGGCATGTTATTCCCTTGACATATAATGTGTCTGGGGATATGTGTAACCGACTTGTGGATTATATCCATTTCATATTATCTTTTCATATTTTTATATGTTCTTAGTAAAGTCAACCTATAAAATGACCATAAATAATTAGAGTATATATAGGATGTAGTAGTTAGTCTTTGATGAGGATATTATGAATTTTGCTCTTATTGTATTATTCTGGAGGTTGTCCCCTTAAAGTGGCTCAGTCATATTTATCAAGTATTATTCTATTTCATCAATTATTGTTTTGGATCTAATTATATTGATCTTAATTCCGTGATATATTATTCCATTGTTGTGAAAAATATGAGTAATTTCATTACAATGATCAGATTTGTGTGAATCACTATGAAAGTTGATATGTACCTTATTATTCATTTATAACCTTAACTTAATAGACCGAGGGATAAATGGGATAAAATGGGGGAAAGGGGTTAGTGGTTGAAGTTGTTTTTTAACTCAACACTCCTTATGTTGAACTCCACCTACATAATAATAATTTGAAGAGGGATCAAACTCCATGTAGTTGTCTCATGTTATGATGGTGTGTTTTAAATTTGGGTGCAATTTTATATGTTGGTGCAATCCTAGTTTAATTATGTGTTTTAGAAATGGAATGTGACCTTTTGAGGTGTATACAAATTTAGTTCTGGGATACTAAGGCTATGTGGAATAAAAATTGGGAAGATTAAACATTTCCCCCTCAATGTGCAGTTAAATGCTCTACTAGGTTTTCATTATGTGAGACTCTAATGAGTAAATGGTTAGAAAACATGACTTTATAGTGATATTTTTAGAAATTACTCAAAATGGAACTTGAAAAAAATGTGGTATGAACTACTAAATGAATTTAAATTTGATAAAATAGTCATTATTTGGTATGAGGATGTGGCTAGTGGAATAATATACTAATGGCGAATGAGATAGTCCTAAAGGAACAACCCTTTTTGAGAAATGGAGATAGCTAAAATGGATCAATTTGATAGTGAGTTTAGGATACTTAGAATGGTTAATAAGAATATATAGAATCAAAATTTTCTTATATTTAAGGGTCATCCACATAGAAATTGAGGAATAGTATCTTAGAGCTATAGAATTGGGCATGAGCTAAGTGCATAAAAGGTTTGGTCACAAGTGCATTGTTTTAATAGTTAATGTTAATTTTAGTGACTACACCAACATGTGATATAGAAAGACACAATATTTCATTTAGTTTAATCAATCTAATAACTTATAAAATATTAAAATATGTAACCTATAAAATGTTTACATATGCATTGCATATGGCCCTAAAATATGTTTGAATTTGTAAATATGTGTCCCATAATCTAAACCAAGTTGATAATCTAAACCAATATAACTCTCAAAATTATGTGCTTTGTCCCAAGATCTTAATTATATGTAAATGGAGGCTTGAATATCTAACAAGCCCACTGATATCCCATTTTTTATGTGAGGAATGTATCCTATAATTACTCATATTAAAAGAAATAATTTATTAATATCATGTTATATATAAATATTTAATCGTGTAACATCATATGCTACCATTTTGAGAATATGTCATCATAATATGAAGATATCATCATAAAATATATGTAATATGTAATGTAAGGCATAAAAATTTCATATCAAGATAAATATAATAATTAGGTACATAGTAGTTATCATCATAGAGATAAGTAGTGAATAATAACCTACACAAAAAGGTGCATGATATGGATCATGGCACCACATACTAAGGTAGGTGCATGATATGGATCATGACACCACAAACTCAACAAATAATACAAGATGTGCCCAATTATAGGCACAAATTTTGTGTCAATATAACACATAATAAAGCATGCATAATAGCACTCAATGCCACATAAAGCAAGATCCACACACAATGGACAATCATAATCACACAACAAGGCAAGCACCATTTAAATAAAAGTCATATAATGAAAAAATCAATGAAAGAAAAGTCATATAATAAGGTAAGGTCATAAATAAAGAGTAACTTAATGAAACTCAATCAAGAAAAAACAAAATAAAAAGGTAAATCCCTAAATAATGATTATAAAATAATACACTCAATCAAGTAGATTTTATATACTAAAGTGAAAGGAAAAAAAACATAATCAAATATTAGCATATAAGAAATGAAATAACAAAAATAAATTATAGAATAATTCAAACTAGTCTCCATCTATAGATGATATTTTATTATTGTATATCACCTCAGTCTTGTACACTTGCCAAACTCAAACCTTGTCTATTCCTCTTAGTTTAATATATTCCCTACTTTCATAAGTCTTACATATGATCTACCTTGTACCCCTTACGTTATATTCATTATTCTAACTAGGTTTTCTATCTTTCCCAAAATTCTTAAAATGTACTTATCTTCCATTTGTACAAGTTTAGAACATATACCTACTCTCTTGCTCCTTGGACACTAAAATTTGGGATAGTCAGTAGCATCGACATTACTGTATTGTCCCAATAAAAGTGTCCAATGCACTAAAATAATCCAATTTGTAAAAGAAACATATCATAATGGTTGGCCTAAATGCTTTAATGTTAGTTATTACTCCAAAATGATTGATATAAATAAAAGATCAACCCTCATTCATTCCTCACCTTTGACACCTAAAAAAAAGACCAAAGAGCATTCAATTAAATAAAGTTTCCCTATTTATTCATATTTCCATACTAGTCATTGGGACTACACATCTATAAGTTTGAAGTACTAAAGGAGCAACCTAAGAGCCTAATTTTCCAAGTTACAAGCTAGGTCACTATTATACTTACTTTGCACATATTGTATGATTCACACACAATCCAACACATATGGAAGAACTACATCAGTCTAAATCCCTGTTTTAAGTATTGGTTATGTAGGTAGTGTCTTTTGATAATGGTTTTATTGGGGTCAGCTTGACATCTTGTACCCACTAACCCATTTTTTTCTAAAGTCATATTGAAGATGTAAAGCTAAAGTTTTACCCTTTCACAAATAGTGACTTTCCATGACCCATATTTGAGTGAATGTTGGGTTTTTAATGTTAATAAATCTTTGACACTGAAGTCTAGTCCAATGATCTAATACACTAGCTATTTCATGCAAAATTGTGGTCTTATGTGCTCACCCAAAGCATGCATCTAGAGACCAGTTCCCATAGGTTTTATTGTGCAGTAATATTAACTTATTCATATTCTTCCCTTTATTATGTAATTAAATAAATACTACATAATATCATAGATACACTACTTTAATTCTAAGATTACCAAGCTCAACCACCATGACTATGCATACTAACACCATTTTAGTTTAGAATTTATTAATTATGAAACAAAGGAATTAAGTAGTTTTCATATCAAGTCACAATTAGGAAATTTTTCAAATTATCACAACATTAATACATAACTCATCTATTCTACTGAACATGGACATAAGAGTGTTTATAAACCCATAACATGTATATGTATTAAGCATAAATATTAGTAGGCAAAAATCTATCCTCACAGTACTTTATAATAGAGGTATTTATGCTTGTTTATCCCTAGTCAAGTGTTTACAACATTAATTATAGGAGTAATTAACTAATGAACTCTCAATATATTGAGAGTTATGGTGTTCAATCAACAAACTTCTCCTAAGGACTCAGGCCTTGGCACCTCCTATATACTCGTGCTATGCTCGATCCTTATTTCCTTGTGTTTCTCTCCTTATAGGATAGTGAAATAATTATAATGGATAAGGTTTGGGTGACCCTTAGGAATCACTCCTTAACTTCTCCCACTTCTCATGCATTCCCTAAGTCTTCTACTATCATTTTGATCCACATGCTCTTAGTTTCCTCATGACTAATTCTCCTTTGATTTGGTCTTCTCATACTAGTGCTTTTGTGACTTTGTCCTCTCACCCCCTATATGTTTTGTGCCATGGTACTTCTATGCCCATCAAGTTTTGAGCCATGGACTTTATATTTTATGGTTCTTCCATGTCATGTTGATTCTATGCCAAAATGGACAAAACACTTAGCCAAAATTTATGGCTAACATCACCCCACACTATGCTCTTACTCCATCTTGACCTAAGTCTCATTAGTGACCTCTACCAAAAATTGAAGCCCTATCTACTCAATCTACTTCTTGACATTGTCGTAATTCAATAATGCATTGAGTAGCTTGGTAGTTATTTCCTTAATAACCTCCTTAGACTTCTTCATCTCCTTGGGTTAGCTAGATATCTCATTGGCCTTCTTCACTAGTCTGTTTGGGGATGTGGTGGCATCCTTTTAGATGTCTTTAAGTTTTGAAGCTTCTTTGACAACCTATCCTCAGAGGGATATAAAAATTACATTCAGTTGCTAATGATGTGCCTTGATCATTTCCTCTACCATCTCCATGTCCTTAAATGCTTTGGCATGTTTAGCATGATATTTTATTAAGAGCATAAAATTATCCATCCATTACTTATGGGCTTATTCTATTTAGAACTGATCCTCTAAGATCTTATTAGGGTGCATTATCCATTCAAAAATTCCATCTAAAATGGGGATAGCTTCCCCAATTATCTCTAAGGCATGCTTGCATACTTATACTACCTTGGTGAATTGTTATGCTAGCTCTAGTCCCTTATCTTTCATCATAGTCTACTCATGTAGTGCTTCAACATGAAGTTCACAAAGGTTTCTATTTTACCTATGGTTTCCCCATTGAGAGGTACACCATTTACTAATGTTGGATCTTATTCTAAAATTGTCTTACAGAGGTTCAATGTTCTAATTTTTGCCTTCGTGGCCACTTTGACCTGCTACTTCAAAGTATCCACTTCCCAAGTAAGTACTTGTTTGGTGTAAAATTTATTATTATACATACTTACTACTTGGGTATGTTTCTTCTCCATGTTATGTGCATCATAATATGACAAAATGTTTTGGTGCATAACCTCCAAGGCCATCTTTAAAAATCCTACGCTTACTTGTATAGGGGTGATATTTTATGGATCCACCCATAGTGGTTTTGTCAACACAGGTGCATCAGGTCCTAAAGAGAGCTTGTCTTAGGTAAGCTCAAATTTGTGCTCCTCATTGTACATGTCCAATAAAAAGGACACCTACTTCTTTGTTTTTATAGTTTTATCATGGGAAAGGAAGTTAGGACATAAATATAACAATCCATCTAAGATGTCTTCTTGATAATGATCATATAGATTACTAGAGGCATCAATTATAGGCTCTTCTATAGACCTGATTAGTTATTTGCCTTTATTCAAATCACATTCCAATACCTCAACCTATACATTGATATCCATGGAAGTGATACTTATTTTTATTTCACTAATTTCTTCTTCTTCACCAACCCCCTCGTCACCATAAATTTGCTCAACATCAAGCAGTGATTCATTAGAGGTGGCCTCCTCCTCCTACACTAGGGAGGGTGTCTTCTCAGAGTTAGATTCAGATGCTTCCACATGTATGGTATGGACTTCCTACTTTTTCACTTGCTTTATGGCCCACTACTAAGTAGTTCTTAAATTGGAAACATTTGGGGGAGATATTTGTGGAGTTATTTTAGGGGTTTAGGTTAGAGTTAGAGGAATGTGTGAAGGAGAAGGTAGAGGTGGAGGGACTTGTAGTAGTGGGGATTTAGGTGGAGAAGGTTGGGTAAGTAAAGGGAATAGTGGATAATGGCAAGGTGGGGAAGGGTGAGGTGGAGAAGGGCATAGTGGATATGGGTATGGTGGATATGGGCATGGTGGATATGGGCATAGAGGTGAGGTTCTAGGTGGTGAGGGGTTTGGTCATGGTCCCTAGGTAGTCTTCTATTATATTTGTGGTGACTAATGACCACTTTTTATAGCATCATGCTCAACCTTCTTCCTATTATTCATTGAAGATGTTGGTGGGAGATTTTATTTAGGTTCTCCACCCTTTGGATCTTTTCTAGGTCATAGTATATAAAACAAGTTGTGTACTTATTCTCCTAAAATTATTTGTTTGACCTTTATAACCATTATATCTATCTCCTTCTCTCTATATGCCTTCTATCCTAGATAAACATAAAATTTTGGGAGATTATGAATATCCAAATCAATATTATTGACTTCAAAGGCAATGGGTTATACATCAAAGATCCAATTTATAGAGTTGATGAAGTAGTGTGCTAAGAAGGCATATAGTAACTTTAGCCATGAAAAAATCTCTCTAAAAGGGATCATCTTGATGCATGTGAGAGAGAAGTTTTGTTTCAATACAAACTATGCTTACTCAAAAACTAAGGGTTTAATCCTTCAAGATGTGCCATTCAATCCCAAATGCCTCCTTCACGCCATCAAACTAGTATCTCATTTTTATTTTATAGGAGGTTATGTACCTTGGGCATGTGAACACCTTTTAGGACTTGTAAAGGTACCTATTCTCATGTGGGTATGCCCACTTCAATGATCCTAAGGCATAGTCTGGTACACCAATCTCATTAAAAACCATCGAAAGAAGAAATACACCCCCATGGAAACCTATGGCTTAGTATTCGATGGGTCTTCTAAGTGTATTCAATAATTTTATAGATAAAATACATATCCCAATTCTATTTTAAACCATTAGTGACTTGGTGGGAGATGTATAAGTGTGCCATGTCAACCTCCTCCCAAAAATTGATCCCACTGATCTTGGTCATGATGATCCACACCACAACCTAGAGAGTGGGATCCTATAGGTTCTTTATATGCATGGCATGACCTTATTTTTGATACGTCAATGCCATGGTAGTATTTTTTACCTCCTTAATTTCTACCAAGTCATCAACCATATCCAACCCTAATCACTTTAGTCCTAATATCTTGATTATTATTTTGAGCATGATCTTCATACTATGCTTAGTAAAATATATGTAATTCTCATGGATGCATGAAAGAAGAAACTTGATTGCCTCCATGGGGTTTTTAAATAAAGGCAATTTGAAGAGTTGGAATAACTTAATAGTATTCATCATACTAAATATCTTTAGATCATACACCAATTGATTCATGGTGTTCTGGTGCTTGACTCTATATTCATTCTATAGTTTAACCTCATTCTTAGGTTGATGATGGTTTTAGTAAAATATCATGAAATAGGGCACCTTAGAGACCCAGTTCTATGCACACAACATTGACTTGAGATTTTGAATTTTCTTAATCATTATAGGTAGGGGTGGAGATGATTGATTTTACTTGGCTTGTCATACCATACTTGCTTCTTCCCTTTCTATGCACTGATCTTATTCTTTGGGTGTTTCTTCTCTAATGAAGACTATCTCTCCTTTAATTACCTCCTATTCCTCTGATATCATAGGTACTAGGTCAATTATTAGAGCCTTTTTCTTAGGCTACATCACCCTTCAAGGATCTTGAAGTTTGATGCATGGTCATCTAATGTTTCTAAATGAATATGTGATTTTTGTCAAAGACTTTATCTTTTCAAACTTGAGTGCCCTGTAATGGATTGCTACAACCTTCAACCTATAAATTTTCCCTATTGTGCCTAGGTTTTGAAGTTACCCTATGTTTTTCTTGTGTATCCAAACCCATAATACCTATATACAAATTTGAAATGCCTTGTATAGTTTACTATGGAAATTAATGAACTTGATTTGCTTTTATCTCTTGGTCGTAATCATTCTTTATTTTTTGGCTCTATTAGTCTCAATTAAATGTAAAGTTAAAGCATAAAAATAAGTTAACTTGTCTATTTATAGGGTCAAAAGAGTTCAACATCATTACTACTCCTTTCCCTTCACCCATCACTTTCTAATATTAATGTAATTTTTTAATGGTTATTGCTCTTTGATCATCACATGTAGAAATTAACATATTTAATGGTATTATCATGTCACACCATTGACACAATTATCACCATTACTATTATTTTCCAAATTAATGCCATGTCCCATCTCACAGCTTACTTTGAAGTGGAAAATAACTATGTTTTTCAAAATTCAAACTAATGGTGGGAACACCCTATCCTTAGGTTATATATATTATATACCTTAAATGGCTTGCACACCTTTAATAACTTTCACCCCATCAACACCTTGCATGCCCTAAAAACCTTGAATGCCCTAAGAACCTTGCTCACCTAGGTAACTTGTGTACTTATCTTTTTTTTATTTTTAAACATGAATCATATCTCTTACCCCACACTAAAATTGAGTTGTGGTCCTCCATGAAAAGACAAAAATAAACTTAAATAAAAAATAAATTAAATAAAAATTACACGTAACAAAGGCAATACTTTTGTTTTAAAAAATATCAAATCCTAAACTAATGTCATAAGCCTTATTGTGTTATAGTATTTAGATTACTTAAAAGTGAAATACAATCAGAGTTGACTTCTATTGAAATGTCTAGGAAGGAACTAGCCATCCAACCTTTATAACTAACAAGTTCTTATAGGCCGAATGATATGAATAATAAATATACCATCCCAATGAATCCAAATTTTTCCATAATGGTACATGAACTTAGAGTCATATATAAATACCTTCATTCGGGGGAAAAATGTTTTGTGCTTTATGTGGTGGTCATACCATACTTTATGTTTATGTTTTTCCACATCTTGACTCCAATGAGCAAAGAAATGGGATTCATCAAGTTGAAAAAAAGTATCCAAGTGTGTTTTCAAGGATGAATCCTCATACATTTGTCCTACACATTTAATGCAAATAAATGACACCAAAAATAGAACTATAAGGACCAATTATTTACCATATACCAAATTAAATGGGGTAATTTTATTCAAGTTCTTGTAAGTTATTTAGTAAGACCATAAGATTGTAAATACACTATCATCTTAGTTAGTTTGGCCATTATTACAAATATTTGTTAGGGTGGTACCTAAGATCTTATTGAAGGCCTTAGTAGTGCCATTGGCATATGGGTGGTATAGCATCATTTTATGGTGTGCAATCATGAACTCATTCAATAAGACAAATTATTTTATTCAAGAAATGGGTACCTTGATCATTAGTGAAACCTGGTGGGCATCCAAATTAAGTTATGATATGCTCCCAAATGAAGCACATAATAGTGGTAAAAATACAATATTTTATAGGCACAACTTCAGCCTAGCGCATGAGATAGTCAGTTTTTGTGATGATATATCAAAAACCTATTCTTTATCTAGCTAGAGTGATAGGGCTAACAAAAATCAATGGCCCATTTCTCAAATAATTCCTGAGAAGGAATTGGTCATAGAGGCATGGCATCTCATCAATTTGGTTTTCTTATGCACTGACATACGTCACACTATCTAACATATACCTTAACATATTGAAATAAAGTAGGCCACCATAATCCATCTAGTAGAACTTTACACATGATAGCCTCCCCAGCATAATGTCACTAGGTAATACCCTCATGAACTTCTTGAAGTACCTTGGAATGCTCATGTTTCATAACATAGTGTCAAATAATCTTGTCATAGCCAAGTTTATAAATATCCCCTCCTATGATTTAAAAATGTGTGTCACAAACCATGAGTTATCTCTTGGCCTAAGCGGTGAGATAATCAGGCATTGAGCTAGTGGATAGAAAGGCAACAATATCCTCTATCTCCTTAGGTACATGAGTAACATGGAAGAGTTCAACATCAAGTAATTTATCTTCAATATTATGTGGTAGTTATCCAAACTCAATTTGGGATAGGTGGTTAGGTCCATAATTAGCTTTCCTAGGTTTTACCATGATGGAAAATTGAAATTTTTGAAACAACACTATCTAGCGACATATACATCCATGTAGCATAGGTTTATTAATGAATTAATTTAAGGCCTCTTGATCTATATATAAAATAAAAGGAGTGGCCAATAAGTATTTTTGAAACTTCTACATATCATTGACCATTGATAATTCTTCACTCTTTGTAGTGGTGTAATTTGTATGCAATTAGAAATGAATCATGTTTATAAATCAATCCTAGCTCAAAGAAAATAGAGCATACCTACACTTATGATTGGGATACACTTGTTAAGCAGGATCATGACCAATATGGGGATCTATTAGACCCAATTAGGGGATCACTTATCACCACACATCATGCTAAAAAGGGTTTTAAAGCCTACAGTATAATACAGTCACACAACAACCCTAATGGAGTACTGAGGTTTAAAACATTCACCTATTATAATAAAAATTAAATCTAATCTAGTGCACACCAAATCTTGTGGCACAAACTAGGGGTTAGAAACCAGAAAAACAACTAAAATAAACATGTATTAGAATACATATACTCACATCAATGTATACAAAATCCTAATACATGAGAGAAGAATAAAAATGCTTTATCTATTTACTCTTACAAAGGAGAAATAAAGTTAGTAATACTTACCTTTGATGATGAACCTGTCGAGCCTCAATCTCTCCCTTGGCCAATGTGATTTATAAGAGATTGTTGTGGTATGTAAGGATAATTGAGATAAATCATCTCTAGGTTACACAACCTATCTAAGCATCCAAAAGACTTCTCCACAAGACAAGATATATATCTCCAAAGAAAGTATGGAACCCTACACTTTATTCCTCAAGTAAAATGATCAATAAGTAGATGTTCATTTGCACTTATTCACTATTAATTATTATCTTATGAAATGGTGGGAAATGAAATTGCATATATAGGTGGATCTTGCCCTAAATCCTCTTAGAAATGTTGGATGTATGGGGTTGACCCAGTCAACCTAGTGTGTTTTCAAGGATAATTCACTAGGTCTAAGCTAGGTCAGTCAAACGCCAAACAGGATAAGAAAGTGAAAAATACCCCTAAATTATTTTGGGTTGACTCAGTAGACCTAGTATAGTTGACTAACCAAAGGGTATTAAGGCAAGAAAAAGGAGGATAGAAAGAGGAAAATGATTGGAATAGGTAGGACTGAGAAAAATAATCTTAAATTAAATGGTTTTAGTAGATAAATATGTATATAGCAAGTGGAAAAAGGGACAATAATCTTATGAAGCACCAATGGTCTACCCACCCCTTTTTTGGTGCACCCTTTAAGGTGTTCACTTAGAGAGATTGAGACTTAATAGGTTCTTACAAGATAAAAAGTATCATAATCAATAAAAATTTGAAAATATTATGTGTATACATAATTACTTTCAATTGGAGTGAGTTTTCTACTAGCAAAGTAGATTGGATGATCCAAGTGACCTTCACCTAGTTTTTCAAGGATTACACCAATGGCCATTCTAGTTGCATCAACATGGATATGGAATGGTTTTGTCCAATCAAGAAACTAGAGGATAGGATCAATGACCATTTTCTCCTTTAGTGTCTCAAAATATTCTTTATAGGATCAAGTCTATATCAAGTGCTCATTATGTTTTAAAATTTCCTCTAGGGGCATGGTAATCTGTGCATATCCATGGATGAATTTTCTATAGTAAACGATATGGCCCATAAAGGCATGAACCTCATGTTGAGTTTTGGGTATTAAGAGAAAAATAATAAGAGACACCTTCGTTAGGTCTACCAAAAGTCCTTCCTTACAAATAATATGCCCTAGGAGCACACTAATTGGTGTATCAAATAGGCACTTCTTTAATTTCAATGATATTTTTAAGGCTCAACAAAACTCAAGCATAAGTATTAGGTTAGAGAAATGGTCCATGACCAAGCCATAGATGGTCTAATAATCTAAGTAGACTTGAAGAAACTTATGGATGAAATCCTTAAAGGCTTCAATAGTTACCCAAGAGAACATAGTTGGGGCATTTTTCAACCTAAAGGGCATGATAATATACATGAAGGATCCCCATTTGGTGGTAAATGTTGTCTTTGGTTGGTCTTATTTGGCTATCTAGACCTAATGGTATCCCAAGAAGCCATATATGAAGGTATATATCTCACATCTAGCAACACCTTCAAGGATTTCCTCTGTAAAAGGCATTAGGAAGGGATTAGTGACATAGGATGCATTAAGTACTTGGTAGTCCACACAAATATGGATGCATCCATTTTTATTGATATTAATCATCATGGGACTGACCCATTTAGATTCATCAATGGGGTTAATTACTCTAGTGTGTAGCATACTATCAATTTCTTCTTTTATGTGTGACCATAGATTGGGATTCATTCTATATGGCCATTTTCTAACTGGTTGAGTGTCATCAATCAACTTGATATGCATTTTTTCCTAAGTATGGATGGACTCCCTTCATTTCACTATAATTTACTAGAAAGATATCCTAATATTCCTTTAAAAACTCAAATATTTTTAAAATTTTAGTGTCAGTCCAATAATTTCCTACCATAGCCATCTTTAGTTCATGTTCCATGATGATGTTACATTGAACAGTTTTAATGGGCATGTTATAGGGGTTGTCTATATTGGCACCCTATCATGAATATCTTTTATGTCAAAATCCTTAGGAACATCTAAATGATTGGATATATGGTCAATTGAATTGGATCCTTCACCTTCTTCCACTTGAAACATGATCTTTTGTTTCCCCAGATGAATTTATTCATAATGGTCCTAGTTAAGGACTAGTATTGGTGCAAATACATGTTGTGTTGATGGTTCATTGAATAGGTGTAGTGATTCCTTAGGTTCATGATGGATAATTATTAGGTGATCTTCTAAGGGACTTGGGTATCTTAAAATCACTTCATGCATGGCTTGGAGAGTGAGGCACAAATCCATCCTTGGTAAAGAATAGGATAGTGAAGAGTTCATGTTCTCCTTCAATACATGTCAGGGCCTAGTACCCATGTGTCACTCTTCATGAACATACCATGTCCATTCCCAAGTGCATAAAGTCTCATAAAATGCATGCACTCATAATTACTCTAGTAATTAGGAATCATCACCTCTCCACATTACTTTGTAGGCTTCTATGTGGGGTTTAGGTGATTGTACTCCATTGTAGCTGGTTGTTCCCCTTACCTTATTATCATGATGAAACTAGTGATGTAAGGTTGAGTGTACTTGATCCCACTAGAGAAGTCATTCATAATGGTTTCACCACCATCTTATAGTTCTACCATCAAAAATATGAACTAAATATTAAATATAATCCATGTCAATGTGGTAAAACTCTTTAAGGCACTAGACAAAGTCTCTAACTTTCATCTATCCATGGAAATATGGAACCTCATCAAGTATTTTAAGATATGTCTATATGATTGGTTTGATTATGACTTGACTAGTGACAATATGAATGAATCTATGTTTTTTATTATATTGGCATGGAACATTATCTCAACTATTAATGGTACTACACATTCTTCCAGTGAGGTCATAATCACCATGGGCTAAACAATTACATGCATTACTTGTAGTGTCAAAAAGGGACTAAGTGTCTAACCATCATAGAATGTCATCAAGATTTGGATCCATTTTCTTATCATTTCTTGTAGTGACATTATATATGTGGTTAATGTCCTCTTCCACATTAATATGTTCTATATAAGGGGGCATTTGTGTTTAATCTAAAGGAATATAATGCAGTGGTCAATGTTCTCAAAACTAATGTACCACTTCTTAAAACTTAGGTCAAAATTATTTTCATAACACCAAGGTCATCCCAATAGAGCTAGGAATCTAAATTAGCTAGTTCAAGTACCTCAAAATCATCTTTGAAGGGTACTCCAAGTATATCAATTATTGCATGCTTGAGGACTCCAATTGGTAGAGCACAAGTTTTATTGGCCATTAACAATGCATGCAGTGATGGATACAGTGCTTGAATAGACATTTTTTTCTAGGCCTCCTTGGTGAGGACATTCACTTATATTCTAGTGTAAACTATGATATCCTATATTACACACCCATGAATGGTAGGATTGACTACTATCTCTTTATATTATAAAATAGGAAGAGTAGGGGTATCTTGCTACTAAGCATGATTCAGGTGATGATCCATAGGCTATCAAATGATTTGGGGTTAATAATTAATTGGTTTTTGTGTTTGATTATTAATCTAAACACTTAGTTATGGGAAAATGTCCTCACCTATCATACATTTACACAACTCCTAGAAGTCATCGCATGCCATATTTTGAGGCTTAGCTACCTTCTACATATCAACATGATATGTTGCTTCTTTATCTTTGAGAAATTAAATTTCTCACACCAACATCATAGTTTCCTAGATTACATCCTTATATTTTTGTGCATCAAGATACTTTCTTTGTCATGGTTTTTCACTAAACCTTCTCGATATGATTGGAGGTAGATTGAAATTATCCTCCACTACATGTGGTAATATTCACTTGTTGAATATTTGTGGTGCCTAAATGCACATGCTAATGTGGTTTCTCAATTCAAATCATATTGGTACCCTTTTTATTTATCTCCTTAGTGATATTCATTTACAAGTTAGGACATTCTTCTAGTTGGAGGTCTTATTTACATAAAACACATGTAGGATAGTCCAAATAATGTCTTTGGTAGTGGTTCGAGGATCCACATTTATAGTATGTCTTAGGTCATAAATGACCACTTCCTCATCCTCATCCTCTACCTTAAACATGATATCCACCATTATCTTGCTTACTGGCTATAAAATTTTGGCACATACCACACACTCATACTTCATGGATGTCACTAATTAGTCAGCAGTCATTAGTGTCATGAGTATAGGTATCACATATCTTACAATAGTTAGACGCTTTTGTGTGTGTATATTTCTTCAAAATGGGACAAGAGCATACATCATGTTCTTCATGATAGATTTCACATGAATACTTTAGTATAATGTGGATGTTCTTACATGGGCAGTTACTTTGGGTGTTCCCTTCAGACTCATGATCAGTGCACCATAGACCACTATGTGTATTATGTTCATTATTTGTTATTAATTTATCATGTTATTATTTCATTAAATCTATCTAGGATTTCATGAAAGGACTGATCCTAGTATCAATACTACCATTCACTTCAGCATGGAGGGCAACTTCCAAAGCCTCACAAGGGCTAGTGAAAGTCTTTTAAGATAATGGTCATAGAAAAGGAAGTAACAATCCTTCCATAAACCAATATGCATGATGAGTATCATTGATCTCAAATGAAAATTTTGACATCAATGTTTTGAACCTCATATCATACTCTCACACACTTTTAGTATGTTTCTATTTTATGTCCTTCAGTGTAGTTATGCTTTGTTGTTCAAATTCAAGGATATCAAATTCTTGAATGAATGTCATTTTAAGTTGATCATAGTCAACCATCATTTGTTGAGGTTTGAAATTTATATACCATTTGTGCACTCACTCTAATAGTGTATTTGAAAATTAGGTGGCTTTTCTTTTAGAAGAAGTAATGCCTCATGCCCTCCAGATGTTTTCACACTTATGAATGTGTTTTATTGAAATTTTAATGTCTTTATATTTAGGTAAGTGGAGTGTCATTTCATGATATACTAGTGTTAGCTAAGGTGCTTGAACTAGTGGTTTTTAAAAACCTCTAGACCTTATTCCTTAAGGGGGAAGTCCACTATTTCTTATTGTACCACCACCTAATCTACCTCTAGTGCCTCTAGTAGTAGTGCTTATGATATAGGGTTTGATAGCTAGTTGATTAACCAAATTTAGCCTATATTCTATCCATTTGAAGACCATGTCCTTCAAGTATCCAAAATTACACCATAAAATTCCCTTAAAGAGGGAATGAAAGTTTTAAGTTTGTATGTGTGTTAAATGGCTTAGTTCTAGTATCCCTTACTAGTTCAGTCTCTGATTCCACACTATCTACATCCAAATTATGTATGTGAAATTCATTTTACTCAAGAGCATGAGCATGTACTATGTTTATGGAGCCTAGTTGGTTTAAACTTGGCTCTTCAGTTACTATCATCCAACTAGTTTCTCCTTCATATGATATTAGTGGCATGGGGTGTGGTTCAAAAGTGATGGGGTCCTTTTTGTGTTTTTTTTTTCTTCATATGGATCTTAAGAGCACTTCTTGAGTTTTATTAGTCTCTTCCCATGCTACTGACTCATATAATCCTTTGTCGATCTTCATCATACTTCTACTTCCATAATGCCTGATAACTCACTACCATTTTAAACCTATAATCTTTTACCAACTCTTCTTCATTCCCCATCCAAATGTGTGGCTCATGAACAAAGGGATTTAGCTCTCCATCAGTATAGTTTCAAGTCCATAGTCAATAAATAAATTGTTGATTTATAATATAAAATGTCAAATGTAATGGCCATGTGGTTATTTGAGGAACTAGAACCTATCTTCTTTAAGACATAAATAGGGAGTTACTGAGTAATCAAAAATATAGCTATTCAAAACTCCTCCCCACCAAATGTTGAAATCTTGTGTCCATAAATCTCCAAGTCATGTTAAATCTCTTTATCATTATAATGTTCAAGATTGTCTTCTCCCAAGGTTTCATGATCATCCTTGAGCATACATAGATAACCAAGTGTGCAAATGAACTGGGATATTAGCAAATAAAATTTCATATAATGCACTATAGAGATTATTCTCTACCCATTGTTATGAAAAAACTCTTAGTTTAAGGTAAGGAACTGTAAAATTATCTTCAACTCTGGTAATCCATTATTTTATGTTCTCAAGAGTGATATGCTCAACCATCTTCTATGACTGTACAACAAATGTAATAATTCCCAATAATAAAACCAAAATTCTGGGTTTCTCAAATTAATATAGATTTGGTAATAAATTCTAGCCCAACGATCTAACACACTGGCTTTTTCACAAAAAACTAAGGTCTTATGTACTCACCTGAAGCATACATCTAGAGACTGATTCTTGCAGGTTTTATTGTGCAATAATATTAACTTAGTCATATTCTTCCCTTTATTATTTAATTAAATAGATAATACATACAATCATATATACACTACTTTTATTCAAGGATTATCAAGTTCAGCCACCATGACTATGCATACTAATGTCATTTCAGTTCAGAGTTTGTTACTTATGAAACAAGGGAATTGAGTAGTTTTAATATCAAGTCTTGATAAAGAAATTGGTCAACTTATCACAATAAAGATATATAACTCATCCATTCCACTAAACATGAACATAAGAGTGTTTATAAACCTATAACATATATATGTATTAAGTATAATTATTATTAGGAAAAATACATCCTCACAATGATTCATAATAGGGGTAATTATACTTCTTTATCCCTGACTAAGTGTTTACAACATTAATGACAAGATTAATTAACCAATTAACTCTCAATAGACTGAGAGTTATGGCACTCAATCAGCTAACTTCTCTTAAGGACCTAAGCCTTAGCACCCCCTATATACTCATGATATGTTGGATCCTTGTTGCCATGTGTTTCTCTCCTTGCAAGATAGTGAAAAAAATCTAATGGATAAGGTATAGGTGGCCAATAGGAATCACTCCTTTACCACTCCCACTTCTCATGTGTTCCCCAAGTCTTTCACTATCATTTTGAATCCTATGCTCTCAATTTCCTTGTGACTAATTCTCCTTTGATTGGTTCTTCTCAAATTGGTGCTTTTTCACCTTTATCCTCTTGTGCCTTGTAGGTTTCAAACCATAATACTTCTATGCCCATAAATTTTTGTGCCATAAAATTTATATGTTATGGTCCTTGCACACTATGTCAATTCGATGCCAAAATGGACAAAACATTTAGCCAAAATTTGGGGCCAACAATAAACTAGAGTGAAGGTAAATCAAAACCCACAAGCATCTAATTGGATGAATCTTATTTCAATATATATTTCATGCATGACACTAGCATTGAACCCAGATAATAGTGTTGATGTAACTATCCCAAGCTAACGTTATTGTCCAGAGACCTAGATGTGTCAAATCTAGAAAATATTGATTGTTTTATAATCTCCTTCTCACTTGCTTTCATCCTATTCTAGATATATAAGTACATGAGCATCATATCAAGCTAATTACTTCACTTCTTTGTCATTTTTATATCTAACATAGTTGTACTTCCCATTTTAAAACTATCTCAACATAATAATTTTAATGTATTCTTGTATATGAGTTTAGTAACTAATTGGCCTGTTATAGATTTGATTATCACCATTCTATAATTTCATTTCTATATACCCCTTTAATAATATATATAACCCCAATCTAATTCCATTTTTGAGCTAAACATTTGGTGAACTTGATCTTTGAACATCAAACCCTGGGACAAATTAGGTTTTTATGATTGTTGTACTTTGTTGTAAATTTTAAATTTTTTCATTTATAAAGAAATGGACAATGTTGGTGTAAATACCCAATTCAAAATGAAAGATAAATAAGCATTGATTACTCATCTCAATAATAATAGGGAAAAATGGTTTCATTTTTATATATTATAAAAGAAGAAACAAGTAAAAAAGTTAGAACTAAGGTTTCCTCACCTAGTAATGGTGAATCCTTAGAAGGTACTATAACTCAGCCCACACTTGTCAATACACCTACATCTAGGGGGAACACATATTGTGTATTTAAACCTTTATTCCCTTGAACTACTATTGATGCATCTATTATGAAATTACACGTTGTTTTATCCTAAATACCAGTTTCAATGCCTATTACTACTCAAAACATGTTTTCATCCCCTTTGGTGACTACTCAACTTGCTAATCTAAATCCTATTGGGCTTACATTTCAGTCATTACTTCACATTATAAAAACCTTGGAATACAAGATTACAAACATTGAATAAAAATCTTTAAAATCCCCTCATGCTATAGATTCATAAGATGTGTTGCATAACCCTCTTGCAATTGAAATCTCTTTTCACCCTTTACTAACTAGATTTGTTGCACATAAGTTCACATGTTATGATGTCATTGGTGATCCTAAAAATAATATTTAAGAATTTTATGTGGCATGCCTTGAATATGATTCCAATGATAAACTTTTGACCAAATAATTTTTAATAAGCCTCAAAGACTATGCTTTGAGGTGGTTTTATTATTTAACTCTCTAATATGTAAAAGCATTCAAACCTCTTGCTGACTAGTTATTAGCACACTTTTCCATTAAAATTTCCAAAAAGGTTTCCTATGCTCAAAATTCCAAAATAAAACAAGGAACCAATGAACCTATCAATGAATATGTCTTGAGATATAAGACAATGCAATCCAAAATGACCAATATTGTGGTAGACAAAGAGTTGCAATATATATTTAAGCAAATATTGCTTGATCTTTTACATGAGTCCATTGTTTTCAATAAGTTCAAATATTTCAATGACTATGCCATGTTATATGAGACTATTAAGTGAAATGAATCTTATGTCATTGAATAAGCTCAAGTATGTAGCAAACATACTAGATGCATCTACATCTAGTATCGAATTCAAAAATAAACCAAGTTATAAGGTAAAACCCCCCAAGACTAAAAAAAAAATAACCACCATGGTTAACAAAATTTCACAATAGCCTAATCAACTTATACTATCTAATGTACCAAGGAGACAATTTACATGTTTATCTAAGTCACCAACTTCATTACTCCCATGGTTACTAAAGTGCCAACTTATATCTCTCCCTCATATTATTGAGGTTGATATGAGTTGAACTCTACTTAAAAGATATGATTTAAATACTTATTCTGATTATCATCAAGGACGAAGACATTCTACAATCAGGTGCTTCACCATGAAGAATAAAATCCAAGATATAATTGATTATCAAAAACATATATTTGAGGATCCTCCAAAGGAATTAGGTTCATAACCTGGTGATCCCCATAAATAGAAAATATTTAAAAATCATCTACAAGACCATTCTAAGAAGGAACCAAAAGCCCAAAGGGCATATAATGCACATCTTCATCAATTAAATTATGGGCACCCACTATATGGGTTTATTAGTACTTAGATGTGACATATACCTCATATGGTTCAAAGACCCTCTTTTACTTTCGATAATAGTGAAATTAAGGATGATGACTATGATATTCATTCTCTATTCATTTAACAATATCTTAATTTAAATGCTTCATACATAGTGTTATGATTGATAATGGTGCAAGAAAAAATATTTCAACCATGAAATTACTTACACACTTGGGATATACTCATAACGATTTACATCCTTCTACCAAATTAGTTAGATCATTCAATGGACTTCCCATTAGGTTCTTCGTGAGATTGACCTACCATTGTAGGTTAGTATCACACATGTGGTTACTATTTTCTCAATTTTCTCTTTCATAGACATCTTTCATATTTTATTGGGAAGACCTTGGACACACACTCTTTTAGTAGTACCTTATACAATGCATGGGTGTGTAAAATACATTCATATCAATCAGGTAATTACAATTTTTGAAATTCCAAATGAGCATTCTCTTGAATAAAATAACTTTATACCCAGATAACTAGATATCAATCCTACTAATGCTCATTCACCATAAAAGGGTAAGCAATAGGCAATCCCCTTTACTAGGTGGCTAATGCTTGAGAGATCAATACACCATAGATATATAGTGGATTCCATGGAATCCCAATCTTATACTATAGAACATGTTAATATATCTAGAACACCTCAAAATGTACATACTATTACTATGCCAAATAAATAATAAAGTACTCAATGATGGGTTCCAAGAACCCCTACTCTTTTTACTCCTACTATGTCTACATGATTGTAGAGTCTTATTCTACATACCTTGCACACCATTGATACCAAAATGATATATATTACACCTATACATGCTCTTCATTAGTGTAACTAAGGTATTAAATTAGATTTATAGTAGATAGGTACCTATGACCATCCATTATATGGCATCATAGGATGATCCTTCCTCTTCAAAATACCAAAAATAAATATAAAAAAAATACAAAACTCCAAAAACACTTTTGGCACATATATGTTCTATTGGCTCCTTGGCATCTAAGTTCCATATTGATGGATTTCATGTTTAATTACTCCTACATATACATGTGTGTCACACTTCTACTTGAGTGTGATATAGGAATACATAGATACATGATGCATTCCTATTTCAAATGTTGGGCTTTCCTTCTACTCATGTCATATGAATAGTGGGGCCATCCACTTCTTTGATTTTGATAAACATAGGTTATATGGTTTGATGATCACTCTAAATTATCATGTTTGAGCTTATATATTTACTTACACCTACCTATTATCCATGATTATATCTTAAATAGGGTACTTTATATGATATACACTTAAAATACTTTTCCCAACACATTGGATCCATTGGCCATTATGACATGTTTATATTGGTTGCTTATGCTTTATTTTATGCACTTCTTTGAGTGTCTTGTATTCCTTTTTTGAGCATTTTAATATTCTCCTTTACTTTGGCCCATGTGCCTCTGTATGTTTTCATTGAAATTTTCATATGCTAGTGTTTTTTGTATGGACATTTGAATATGCCATTCTCACCTCTATGGACATTTGACTAAGTCATGTCCCTTAGATTGTGCAATATTTTAACATGCCCCTTATTTACAGTATCTTTAGACCATTGTCTCTTGAGTTAATTTTGAGTGTTGTTTTGTGTGTGATTATATGCTTATTTAGCTTATACTATTAGTATCTAGTCATTGTCATGGTATTTATCATGCATCTTAGGCCTACATGTGATCACATTAGTTCTATGTGATTTAATGATACATTTACCTAGACATATTATTTATATAGCTAAATGGTTACATTCACAAATTATATAGTTGTCTTATCCTTTCAAGGTGAGGTAACTACCAGTTCCTATATTTGCCTCACCTCAAATGGGGGTGTATTAGTTGGGGCATGCCATAGAGACACATTTTCTACACTTGGTACAATTTCTAAATTAAATGGGGGCATGATTTATAAGCATGTTCTCCACACTCATTTAGTACATGGTACTTATATCATTTTTTTAGATTTAGTGGGGGCATGTCATATTGGCATGAATTTCACACATTCATAGTTATCATATTTGGTGGGGGTATGTTTTGGAAGCATGTTCTCCACACCTATTCAGTACTCAACATCTTCAAACTATAATGGGGACATGTTTTGGAAACATTTCCTCTGCATGGGTACTTATATTTATTTTCATATTTCTCCATATATATTGGAGGAATACTTTGGAAGCATGTTATCCACACTTACATAGCTATGTGAATTGGCCAAAGCACACAATTATATGATTTATATTCATATTTATGGTAGAATTCTCTACATTGGTACTATTGTATACATAGTTTTAGCATGAGACATATATAAGGTGCATATGCTATGCAACATGTGCCTAATATCCCAAAATCCAAATCACTTTTAGATTTTAAAAATATTTTATGTATTATTACCATATCATAGATTTTTTTATTTACCTTTTAGACTTTTTACAAACTTTTATTAAGATAATATACTATGGTAGTTGATTCACATTTTAGTATAATTGAGGTGATCAAATCAATCAATCTTGCCAAGTTTTCAAGTTGGACTTGATCATTTAGCCTCACCAGGTTATAAGTGTCATTGGGTTACATGATTGAGCTAATCTTGACTACCAAGAGGCAACTCACTTTTGTTGTAAATTTGGGGACATGGGACTTCCAATCTCTCTCTCTTTCTCTCACTCTATCTCCTTAGATATATGCATTTTAAATATTTATCTATATTTATCATAATCTCATCTTTAGAGGTTTATAATGATACATCTTTTTCAAAATAACTTACCAGTAGGTGAGGTGGTTACATCAACACACATGTGTACTCCTCAACCTTACTTTTACTCTTTCAATATATTTCAAGTACTTGTAACTCAAACCATATGCACTGATTGTATACTATAACATTTTCTTGGTTGTAGGTCAGTCACCAATAAATAACTCAAGTTGGGCACATAGAAACATAAGGTGTGCATACACACCTAGGTATACACTCCTTTCCTTTAAATAGAAATTTCATTACTAGATTAAATTGGGTCAAATGTAGATGATATTTTATGATTTTATAGCACCTCAGTCGTGTATACTTGGAAAAATCAGAGTTTGGTTCTTCCTCTCAGTTTTATGCCTCTCTTATTTCTATAAGTCTCACATCCACTCTACCTTGTGCCCCTTAGCCTATATCTCTTAGTTCAACCATTATTATGTTGATGACCCAAGTATTTTATCTTTCTTATAATTCTTAAAATGTACTTATCTTCCATCTCTACAAGTTCAAAACCTATACCTACTCTTTTTCTTCCTATACACTAACATTTAGGATAGATAGTAATATCAACATTACTTTCCTATCTAGATGCAAGTGCCCAATGTCCTAAAGTCATCCAATTTACAAATGAAATGTATACTAATAGTATACCTAAGTGATTTAATGCAAGCTATTAATCTAAGGGGATTTTTATAAATATATAATCAACCTTCATTCATTCTTCACCTATGACACCTAGCAAAAAGACCAAAGAGCATTCAAATGAACAAATATTCGCTATTTGTTCCTATTTCTATACCAATAATAGGGACTACACATATACAGGTCTAAAGTACTAAAGGAAAAACCTAAGAGCCTAATTTTTCAAGTTACAAGCTAGGTCATTATTATACTTACTTTGCACATAGTGTGTGATTCACACACAAGCCAACACATAAGTGAGAACTACATGAGTTTTAGGTACTCTTATATAGTATTGGATATATTAGCAATGCCCTCTAATAGTGAGGTTCGTATACCCATAAAATTTTTAAATTTTATCAAATACTAATGCTTTACATCTTGCAAGAACCCATTGAGACTCAAATCTCTAAGTTCATGCCGTAAGGGGTGCACTGGGAAAGGGGTGGGCAGACCTTTGGTACTTCACAAAAAAAATTCCCTTTTTGACTCATTATTACCAATCCAAATCATTCTTAAAACCTTTTCCTAAGTTGTTTCTCCTCCTTTGCATAGTATTTTTCCTCTTTCATCATTCATTTCCTTGCTTGGCACCCTTTTGTCATGTTTAACATACTAGGTTGAATTGGTCGACCTAATATAGTTTTGGGACATTTTAGATCTTTTATTTTGTTGACCTCCTGGCTGACCTAACATAGACCTAGTGAGTTAGCCTGAAAATGTGCTAGGTCAATCGAGTTGACCTAACACCGTCAACATTCCTAAAAAATTATAGGGTAAAATACTCCTATATATACAAGGTCATTTTAGTCATTATTAGAATATGCAATCAAGAGTTATTATTCACTCACACTTCTTCACAATTTGCTCTTCCACCATTCTACTTGAGGAGATTTAGCGTATGTTTTTTATTTTTTAGAATCTAGTCTTATGGATAGGTTTTGGATGCTTTGGCCTAACAAAGTGATCCTTATGAACCACAACAACTACTTGCAAAGCCTCTTTGGCTAAGGGAGAGATTGAGTCTTGATGGGTTCACATTTAGGTAAGTATATTCTAACTTTTTTCTCCTCTCTTTTAGTAAATAGAAGTAGTATAAGTGTTGGCTCAAATAATATTAATCTTCATATTCCATGTATTAGAGTGTTACTCATACTTACTTTATTTAAATTTATCTATACATGTTTAGATTAATTTGCTTTTCTAAGCCTTCACTTTGTGCTATAATATTTGGTTTACACTAGATTATATTTAATTTTCTTGTTATTAGATTAATGAAATATTAAATCATAGGATTTTTTTAGGGTTGTTATGTGATTGTGTTAGACTATAGGCTTTAGAACCCTATCTCACATAGTGTGTTGTGAAAATTGATCCACTAATTAGGTTTAGTAGATCCTCGCATTGGTCCTACTCCCACTTAAAAATTGTATACTCCCTAATCAAAAGTGTATATGTACTCTATCCCATCTGATCTAGGATTGATTTATGGGTATGATGCATTTTCAATTGCATACATTCTAGTGAACTTGATGTGAATCAAACCCTTGTAATATTTATTTCACTTATTTAATTTATATTCATCATCATTTTTATCATATTTTTACTCTATTGGATCAACCCTATCAATTTAGTTATTTATCTTTATGTTTAGGTTTGTAGGAATATGTAACTGGCTCGACTAGCTCGACCCAATATAGGTTTTAGAACTTACATAACTTTATTTAGATAACTAGATCGACCAGCTCAACCCAGTGTTATATTTACCAATTTTCAAACTTGTTCAATCAACTAGGTCAACCTAGTGCATTTTTAACACTTTTTTAATAGGTTTCTATATTGCTTAGTCGACTAGCTCAACCCAATTTACAAGTTTTTGGTAGTTTTCTCCAAGGTTATTGATTAGTAATCTTCTCTATTTTCATCTCTAAACCATTTAGGTTAGTTTCTAATTCTCTATATATTTTTATTTCTATACTTTCCTTTCATATTTTTTAGTCTTTAAAACTACCCCTAAACAGTCAACTAGGTCGACCCTGTGGACCCAGTTCTATGTTCTGAGTTTTCTAAAATAGTTAGGTTAAATTGATAGACCTAGTTCATTTTCAGGCTTTAATTCCATATTATAGGTTTTACCCTATCTATCTTAATCTATATGTTTATCATATAGTTTCTCAAGTATACCTTATTTCAAATTTGGAATAAACCATATGTGTTAATCACATCTTTCTTTTCAATTGTTTGCATGCTTAGAATAGCTCACATAGTCTAATTAGGTGGTTTTTAATTAATCATTTAGTTGCACTTTTTCTATTCTTTTTCACACATGGCCAAATCACATAAACATCAATAGGCATTTAAACATTTGACTAACTAGGTCTAATACTTGGATTTCATCACCAAGGGGGAAGCTAACTTGATGCTTTGGTCAAGTATAAAGCGTGGTTAATGGTATATTTTGGCTAAGCACTCAACACCCTTATCATTTTGTTATGTGAAGTGAGAGGGTATGCCCCAATACCAATCTGATATCATTTCCACTATATTTCCTTTCATCCTAAACTTACTTAAAACTATCCTTAGATTGTTATCTAGTACCTTACTTATAGCCAATTTTCCTTTACACTTAAAAATATTCTTAATATTCTAATCAACATTCTAGGTTGACCAAGTAGTTATCTTTACTTTCAAGTTGTTTGATTGTTCTTTGATCAATTATGTGTGTAAAATCTTGAATTATCTAGATTTAGTGTAAGATTTTATTTTGTGTGCATCAATTAGATTGGCTAGCATCAATTTAGTTGATTGTGCATTTCCTTTCTACACTTACTTTCTTAGATTAGCTATAAATTATTTTGTTTCATTTCCAAAAAATTTATCAATATTTTCCTCTTATATGTTCAATATATTAGTTTGACCTGGTCAATCTTGTACATTTTTTTCCTTTTGTATACTCTACTAGATTGACCTAGTTGACCTAGTTCAATTTACAAGCCCTATTTTCTACACTTGGTCGATCTGGTCGACCTAGTTTTATTTCCTTTTTTCTTATTTTTCAATCTAATTTCCCATTTATATATTTTTTCATCTTGTTCATCTTTGTTTAGTCATAGTGATATCTCCTAATAGAATATTTTTGGACAACCTAAATCCATTTAGATAATATACGGGATGTTTATTCCTTCCCCTCTTTTCCTCCTAAGAGAACCATCAATCTTGGGGCACCTTTTCTCCTCATTCATCTATGAATTGTAACATGGTGAAAATAACACATCAAGATGAAGTTGATGTATCCAATCCTTTCCATAATTATATAGGCACTTCTCAAACTTTGTAAACCAATGTGTGAGTGATTGATACAAACCTCTTTAACAATCCCATTAATAACCCTTCTTCTAATAATCCTCCCCCTAACACTAATTTAAGGAGTGATCCAACCACCACTAAATCACCTCATGATACAACCCAAATCTTAGCTCAAGTCATTCAACAAATGAACATCATGCAAAAATATAATACCAACCAAATGATGCAACTTCAACAACATTTAATCAATGTGGCTAATCAACCTCTAACTATGCATCCTCAAGCTAATCATAATTACATTCCTTCACGCCTTAGGGATGACCTAGGTAATATTATTCCTCAACCCCTAATAAATAACAATATGTTTCAAACCATTCAAAATGAGCCTTTATCCCCCTTCTTTATATCCATTAATATTGGTAACATAACTCCAACTATCAAATATGATGGGATGAAATACCTTGCTTCATTCCTCAAATCCTTTGGTAACCTTTACAAAGAGTGGATCCAAACAAATACATTTTCCACAACTAAGTTATTAGTCAAAACTTTGATTGGTGATGTATTAGAATGGTATAATCAAATTCCTCAACATTCTATTTGGCAACTTGAAGATTTGGTTAATATTTTGGTTAAAGAGTTTCAACATAATGACCTTCCTAAAAATTGTCTTAGTCACTTCATAAATGATAAATAATCTCCTAATGACTTGGCTCATGACTTTATTAAAATATGGAAATATTTAGCTCATAAATATGATCATAATATGACTAACAATAATTTATTCAAACTCTTTATTACCGCTCTTACTCTCACTCTTCAATACAAGGTTTGAACCATTGCTCCTCAAACTCTTAATTAATTTCTTGACCAAGATAAGTGTCAATAATTTCTTATGAATCAAGTCAAACCCAATCATAAACTTCTTAAGGGATCTTTTCAAACATACAATGTTATCACTAGTAGTACTTCCTAAAGCAAGCTTAGAGTTTCCAAATCTGATGTTCCTTTACCATCTCATACACCTCTTTCAGTTCAAGAAATTAAAAAAAAATTTACCACACTTGAAACCTTTAATTTATCTCAATGCTCCTACTATTTGGTATGATCCTAATCTATTTTGTTGGTTCCATGCCAACATTGGGCATTCCCATGAATCTTGTAGAGGGCTCACTAAGTGTACCCTTTCTTATATGCTTGGTGATTCATTTAATCATGAGGATATGATTAAACTTCATCATCAAGAGTATGTTAACACATCTCAAAAATGATAAAATTTTAAAGCTTATACTTCTAATAATCCAAAATCTTCTTCAAAAAATAATCAATCAAATTTTAAGGATGTTTGTGCCATTGATGTTGATTATGACCTATATTATAGAAACTCTTAATATGTCAACACTAATAAGGTTAACTATCATTGTAAAATGGCTCACAAAGATCTTGTTACCAAACCTAAGAAACCATTTTTAGAAAAATAATTGCTTAAAGATACCACTACCAATCAAGATGATTCAGAAGCACTTAAGGAACAACTTCCTCCTTCCGATCCTCCCACCACATTTATACCTCTTAAATCTAATTTACCTTTTAAACCTTGTGTTTGTTCTTCTTAAACACATTGTAATTTTATTGAATAACTCAACTCTATGCCTTATAATATTATTCTTATGGATTTGGTTCACACATCACCTTATCATCACAAATTTCTTATGCAATAACTTCAAGAAATTGAAGATCCATCTTCCATATATGAAGAACCACCTTATATAGATTCTCAACCAACTAATGTTAATACCATTGAGACTATGTGTCTTTTTTCCAAGCCTTACATTAAATTTATTGAAAAGGACATGATCAATGATGAAATTCTTTTTCATGTCAATGATCCACCTCTCTTTATCAAAGTAGCCATTAATACCACCCTTATATAAAAAGTTATAATTGATGAAGGTTATGGTATTAATGTCACATCCTTATGGCTCATTCAACAACTTGGTTATACAAAAAAACATCTTGAATAAACCCATATTAATTTTCATGGCTTTGACAAGACTAATCAAAAGCCACTTGGTTGCATTTGGCTTCCATTAACTATTGGACCTATGACTATCAAAACCAAGCTTATGGTTATTGATCTTCATTTATCTTATAAAATTATTCTTTTTTGTCTATGGACTCATTGTATGAGGGCCATCACCTCTTTTGGTATTCAATGTATTAAATTTTTACACAATGGAAAACATTACAAACATGAAGTTGATCCTAACCCATGGAGCATCCAGCTTCCAAATCCTAATCCTCAATATTGAATTCCTACAATTTCTAAAAGAAATAGTGTTCTTTTACTTGAATTTATCAACATGAATCCTAATAGTTGAGTTACTCTTGTAAATTTTGATGAAGATGAGCCCAATGAGTTGTAGCACACTTACAATACTAAGAAGTTACCCTCATATCTTGTCGATTGGCTTCCTCCTTCTCTCTTACCCTAAGATCATATTATTCCTATCATGGATGAGATTACCAATTTTCCTCTTCCATGTAATGCTTATGAGCCATATTTACCTGAAGATGCCTTTACTTGAAATGATTTTGGAGTGGATAATTTTTTTCAATATCCTCTCACCATGTCCCATCGTAAATTTAGCAACATTGGGATTTCACCTTCTAAAACTCCCCTCAATTCTCAAGCATGTATAGTTTCTCCAACATATGATGACAGCTATGTCATGGCCCAATCTCACTCTAGAGACTTTGATGTCTAGTGCTATCAAAATATTTTAGCCCAAATTCATGCCTTCAATTGTGATGTACATACCATATCTACACATCATGACTTAGATCCTAAAGTTCATGTACCTCCCACCAATCCTCCTCTCATTGATACTCCTTGGGTGGTGGAACAACTTATACCTTCCAAACCTATAGAATCACCTACATCTTCTCTACCTCCTATAGATCCTATCATTTCTTTAGATTCTTATCCCATCATTGAATTTATCAAAACCCCCATCTCTTCAAATAAATACTCTTCATCTACTTCCAAAATTACACTATATGCCAAGGTAATCAATGTCCATTAGATTTATTATGAATATAATCTCCATGGCAATAAAATTCTAGATCTTGAAGTAGATGTTGAATATTATGGTACTCTTCCTACCTTGCCTAGTGATGAATCTATTCTTGAGTTAATTCATTCCTAAGAACCTCAACTTCTTTGGAAGCATCATAAACTTGGAAATTTCAAGAATAAACCTCCTTTCTTCAACAACTTTATCACTGGCATTGATCCTAAGACAAATCCAATTTTTGCCTTGACTAAGGCACCATGCCATGCTTACTGAAGAAACAAATTGTATCGAATATGGTACCCCATCTTATCCTTAACCAATCATTATTTATTGAGAAATTTCACCATCTAAACATGATAACTTTAACCTATTCTTTAATACATATCAAGAGGGATTCACTTGGTCTTACCAAGACATGATTAGCATTGACCCTATTATTGTGGTTCATAAAATTATCACTTATCCTAATGCTAAGCCAATTCATCAAAAGTAATAAAAATTCCCACCTAAAGTCACTAATATATGTCATAAGGAAATAATTAATTTATTAGATGCTAAATCCATTACATGAGTGGATTATTTTCAATGGGTTTCTAACATTATCCCCATTTAGAAGAAGCTCACTATGGTCATCCACATTATATTAATTTTTTCAACCTTAATCTTATTTTTCCTAAGGATAACTTCCCCTTACCTTCAATAGATGCCATCATTGATTCCATAGCTGGTTACAAAATGTTATCTCTTATAGATGGTTTCTCAAGATACAATCATATTCATATCACTCCTAAGGACCAACATAAGACTACTTTCACCATGTAATAGGGTACCTATTATTATGTCAAAATTCCCTTCAAACTCCAAAATGTTGGACCCACCTACCAATGTGCTATGACTCACATCTTTCATGATTGCATCCATAAAACTGTTGAAACGTATGTGGATGATCTAATTTTTAAATCCAAACATCATAAGAACCATCTTTTTGATCTTGTTATCATCTTTTACCATCTCCTTAAGTACAAATTTAGACTTAATCCTTTCATATGTGTTTTTGGAGTCACATCCAAATTTTTTTTAGGATTCTTAGTCTCTCTTCATAGCATCAATGTTGACCCAACAAAAAATAGTGCTATTGTTAACATTCCCATTCTTTGATCTATTCATTATATTTGAACTTATTTAGGAAAACTTGGGGAAATTAGATGATTTGTCCCTAAAATGGCTTATCATATTCACTCTATCAATTCCCTTCTCAAGAAATGTACAACTCTAGAATGGATGGATCCATGTCAAAAAGCCTTTGATAATATCCACCTACACTTCATCCACCTACACTTCATCCACCTTCCAATGATAAACCTTTAATTCTCTATACTTCTTCTACACCTATTTTAGTTGGGGCAATGCTTGCCCAAAAATATACTACATTAGCTAAGGCCTCATTGATTATGAGACACGTTATACCAAAGTTTAGCATGATTGACTCTCTATCTATTTTTTAGATGAAAAGCTTCATCATTATATTCTATACCAAACTACTTATGTCATCTCTCATTCTAACCCCCTTCATTATTTATTATCCAAATTATTTATTCCTAGAGATATAATTAGCAAATGGATGGTCTTACCTATGAAATTTGATCTCTGCATCATCACACAAAAATTTGTTAAAGGGTAAGTCATATCTAACCAACTTGTCATAGATCTCATTTTAGCCACTTCTCCACTTCAATATGACCATCCTGATGATAATATCATTTTAATTGAAGGTTTTAATCAAGATATATCAATTAAAGACTACTTTCATAGCTTTACTACTGATATTAAAACTAATAATTTTGAAGATTCTCCTGCTCCCTCTAGTACTACTAAATCAAAGGTAGTTATCAAGGAGCTCCCTAAAATTAATGTTGACTTACATGAGGATATTTAGACCGTTCACTTTGATGGTGATAAATGACTTCAAGGAGATAGGGTAGGTTACATTCTCACTATTCCTCTTGGTAAGATCATTCCTTTAGCTTTTTACTTCACCTTTGATGTCATCAACAATATGGCCAAATATGAAGCTCTTATCTTAGGCATGAGAGTTTCTCTTAATCTAGACATCCAATATCCTCATGTTTTAGGTGATTCTAAGATCATTTGTCAATTTAATGGTGATTATAAATGTAAAAGTGAGAACCTTATCACATATCATCAAATTTTAACCACTCTTACGAAGGACTTTATCTCTTTAACTATTGAGCATATTCTTCAAGACCAAAATTCCATTACTAATTCTCTTGTCTCTTTAGCTTCTCTCTTTCATCCTCATCAAGTTATTTTTGATCTTTCATTTATTATTCAAATCAAAAAATCTCCATCATCTATCTAACCACTTGATTCACTCATATGTCACATCGAGGTTATGACTATTAGATAAAGCCTTTGGTATCAAGATATCACTCAATACTTAGAAAATAAAACTTATCCTCTTAAATAGATTCTCGTTAAAAGACACTCATTCATAAATAAGCTTTCAAGTATGTATTTCAACATAACATCCTTTATTATCACAACACTAAAGGTACTTTGTTCCATTGTGTTATGCAAAATGAAGTTCCTCCTCTTCTTGAGAAATCATATGGGGTAATTTGTGGTGGTCACTATAGCAGACATGCTATAGCACACAAATGCCTATGTATGGGTTAATTTTAGCCTAATCTTGAAAAAGATGCAATTGAATATGCTAAGAAGTGTAATCTTTGTCAACTTCACAATGATCTTATCCATTCACCTTCTACTGAGATTCAAACTATCGAATCTCCTTGGCCATTCTCCACATGGGGATTTGATCTCATTGGTAAACTTCCTTGTTCCCAAGATGGGCATGTCTTTATCATCACCACTACCATGCACTTTACCAAGTGGGTATAAGCCATGCCCCTTATTAATGTTACTAATCCTACAATATCTAAGTTCATTCTTAACCAAATTATTTTCTGATTTGGCTTTCCCCATAACATCATTTTAGACAATGGTGGTGATTTTAAAAATAAACATGTTAAACAACTTTGTACCAAATTTAAGATCAATCACAAGTTTTCCATGCCTTATCATCCATAATGTAATGGTTAATTTGAGAACACCAATAAAATTCTCAACAAAACTATCCAAAAGACATTTCGTGAAACCCACATAGATTGGCATATTCATCTTTACCCTACACTTTGGGCCTATTAGACTAGCATATGTATTGCCACTAGGGAAACTCCATTTTTGTTAGTCTACAATTCTGATTTAGTTATTTATTTATAATTTTATATTCCCTCTCTAACTATATTTCATCATGACATTATTCCTGATGAATAATTACATGAAGATCGCCTTCATGTCATTGATTTTCTTGATGAACATCATATTTTTGCATTACAACATAACCACCAATACAAGGCTTGCATCACCTGATAACATAACAAACATGATAAATTTTTCACTTCAATGTTGGTGATCTTGTCCTTAAATTAGATTACACCCATGATAAATAAGGCAAATATGCCCAAAAATACTTTACAATGCTCAATTCCTTAAAAATTACTTTGCCTAAACATTTCCATCTTGTCATGTTTTATATCTATATCTATCTAAGTATTTATGCAAGTTACTTAAGCATGGGTTTCTCTCTTTGCATTATTTTCCTTCTTCTCAAAAACCTTTAGTCCTCCCTTTTGGTCTTTTGGTTTCTTGATATACCATAGTCTTCATTATCTTGCATTTTCTCTTAATTTTTGCACCCCTTGGGTTTTATTTTGTGAGTTGATTTGTAAGACCATGGATAGGACCCAGCATCCCTCACAAAACCACCATCTTTTATCTATATTCCATTTATTTTTTATGCTTGCTAATGTTTTTTTGACATCCTTTACATTTTTATTTGTTATGTGCTTTGTATAAAGGTTCCCTCACTTTTGCTTTTCTCTTTCTTATTAGCACCCTGGTGGGTTTCTCTTTTATGATTTGCTTTGTAAGACCATAGATAAGACCCGAACCTCCTCATAGAATTATCATTATTTTCATGTTATTGATCCTTGTTTCATCTTTATCTTTTGATTCTTTTGCTAGATAAAATCTACAAATAATCTATGTTAGCATGTTTTCTTCCATTTCCCTCAATTTTATGATAAGGAATTACACTTTACTATCATTTTATCCCTTTCTTTTCCCTTTGTCACTTTTTTTACAATTTGAAGCAATATGAATTATTCCCTATGTCATTCCTCTTGATTTCCCCTTTCTCTCATCTCCTCATTAGATAAAACAAGGTCAAAGTCAAGATAGCACTTTTATTTCACTTTGATTTATGAGACTCTTAGACCCCATGCTCTTTGAAGTTCTCTCTCTTAGCAACCTTGTCCCAAAGTTTTCAAATTAAAGTCATCCTTATCACCCATGATTGGTTTTCTAAATTTGTATGGAGGATGAATAGAAAAATCCATCAAGAAATTTAAAAGTCAAATCATTTGAAACAAAAGGCAATGATATCTAAAAGTCAACATACAAATCTCAAAATTCAAATTCACACCAAAAGATATGATTACAATCACATCTCCTATCTCCAATAAAATCTCAAACTCCATAATTATATTCACATAGATCCAACATCATTTGGGGTGTGGTAGGATATTAGATTAGAATAGGGGATTTCAAAAAAAATCTATCGTGCTACCTACTTTCTCATGCACGTACCCAATATTTGTAGTAGATTGATGTCTCTATAAGGGGTCCTGAAGAGTGGGGAACATGTTGTGGGGAGGTAGGTCCATTTTAATTTTAATTCATATAGACTTCATATCATGATATATATACTCCATTTATTTACCCAAGACTTGTGTCGCTAAGAAAATTTTTGCATAGTTATTAAGGTCTAAAGTCCTCTTATTTTAACAAACCTAATTTGAGTGTCTTGACTCTGATAAAGAGTCATCTCTACCTCAATTTTTCCTTAATTCTCCCCTCCACCCATTTCATTTTCCCCCCTTGATAGACAAATTATTATTCCAAATATATTTTCCCTCTTCTTTACTTCCTTCTTCTTCACCTCTTAAAAACATTATAACACTACTTTGTTTCATTTTTATCTATCATTAGAGTGAAAGAACATGTTTGAGCAACTTTAGATCATTTTATTCACTTCATTTTACATTTAATATACTTACTTTACTTTCATTTTTTCATTTATCTTGATTTTGTTATCCTATTATTATGGACACCTGAGTTCGTACCCTTTTTCCATTATTAAGTGAGATGTGGTTTGTTACTGCTCACTCGATAATGTTGTTTTCCCTATTATGCATCCTTTTTCAATTGATTATTGAGATGTGGATTATTAATACTCACTCATCAATGTTATTTTACCATTTTTTGTCTTTTTAGTTAGTTTTTTACCATTTGTTTTCATTTTATTTTTCTATCCTATTTAACATGTGTCCTTGGTTTGACTTGGTGAGTTTGCCTTTCTTACTTTAGGATAGCTTGTCTAATTTTTTTGGTCTTTAGTAGCCTTGGATTTTTGGTTACCTAATTTAATCTTGTTGTTTGACTTGGCCATTTGGTCTAACATAGCACTTGGCACCCTATCTTACCAAATTTCCCAAGTACATCCTATTAACGTAGCACCAACTATCTTGGTTTTTCTTGCATTTGTTTGTTTTTGCTCTTTAGTTTTACACTCTTGGGTTTATCAAAAAAAATATCTTCACCATACATAATCAAAATAAACAACATATTAGACACCCATCCCATGATAAAAGGTAAGTCAAGGTATGCATTGCATTTACTTTTTAGTTATTTACTTTCTAGATTAGTTTTCCTTTCAGTCATTTACTTTTAGTTATTTTATGTTTTTAAAATACTACAACTTTTTTTATCATCATTTTTGTCTGTGTCCTTATGTTCTTTCTTGAAGCACCACCCTCTATTACACCTTAATGACATGTGATGAGATTCAAGTGGGGAATATGTATACATATAATATTTTTAACTTTTATCAAACATTGATGCTTTACATCTTGTAATAACTTGTCGAGACTCAATCTCTCTAAGTGCACACCCTAAGGGGTGCACTAGGAAAGGGGTGGGTAGACCTTTGGTGCTTTTTAGGATTTTTGTCTCTTCTTGCCTCATTATTATCAATCAAACTAGTTCCTAAAACCTTTTCCTAAGTTATTTCTCCTCCCTTACATAATCTTCTAGTCCTTTTCCTCTTTCATACTTCATTTCCTTATTTGGCACCCTTTTGAATTATTTAGCATTCTATGTTGACCTAGTTGACCTAGTATAGTTTAGGGACATTTTAGCTCTTTTGGTTTGTTGACCTCTCAGTTGACCTAACACAGACCTAGTGAGTTAGCCCAAAAATGTGCTAGGTTGATCAAGTTGACCTAGCACAACTGATGCTCCCAAATAATTTTAAGGTAAGATACTCCTATATATACAAGGTCATTTTGGTAATTATTAGAATATGTAATCAAGATTTATTATTCACTTGCACTTCTTCATAATCTACTTTTCCACCATTCTACTTCAAGAGACTTAGCTTAGGTTTATTATTTTAGAGAATATAGTCTTGTGGATAGGTCTTGGATGATTTATCCTAATAAAGTGATCATTATGAACCACAATAACCTCTTTCAAATCTCCTTTGGCCAAGTGAGAGATTGAGTCTCGATGGGTTCACATTCAAGTAAGTATATTGTAGCTTTATTCTCCTCTCTTTTAGTAGATATAAGTAGTAGAAGTATTGGCTCAAATAATATTAATCTTCATATTCCATGTATTAGAGTGTTTCTCATAATTACTTTATTTGAAGTTCTCTATACATGTTAATATTTTTTTCTTTTACTAACCCCTCACTTTGTGCCACAAGCTTTGGTGCACACTATATTAGATTTACTTTCTTGTTATTAGATTAGTGAAATATTGAATCATAGAGCATTTTTACGGTTTTTATGTGATTGTTTTATATTATAGGCATTGGAACCCTATCTTGCATAGTGTGTTGTGACAATTGAACCCTTAATCAGGTATAGTGGATCCTCACATTGGTTATGCTCCCACTTAACAACATATGATCCCCAATTGAAAGTGTAGGTGTGTTCTATCCCGTCCAATCTAAGATTTGTTTATGGAAATGATGCATTTATTATTATATATAAGGTCTTTAGGGTCAGTTTAACACTATGTTCCCACTAACCCATTTTCCCCAAGATTAATATAAAGATAAAGAACTAGGGTTTTACCATTTCATAAGGAGAGATAGTCCATGACCCAAATTTGAATACACTAGAGTCAAGGTAAAGTAAAACCCAAAATAATCTACATGGTTACATCTTATTTTAGTAGATATTCCATATAAGACACTAGTGTCAAACTCAGATAGTAGTGTCAATGTAACCATCCTAGGCTATTGTTATTATCCAACAAACTAGAGGTGTCAAATCTAAAATCTAATGATTATTTTATAATCTCCTTCCTACCTCATTTTATCCTTTTCCACATCTATAAATGTATTATCATCATAAAAATTTAATTACTTCACTTCTTTGTCATTTATATATCTAGCATAGTTATACTTTCTATATTTAAACTATCTCAGCATAATAAATTTAGTGTATGTTTTTAACTGAGTTTAGCATCTAATTGGCCTACTATATATTTGATTATCACCCTTGTACCATTTCATTTATATATACCCATTTAATAATATAGATAACCATAATCTAGATCCATTTTAGGTTAAAACATCACAGTCAATCTATTTCAAAGTCACAGCATAGGAAAAAAACATATCCATAAAATGTAATACTAAAAAGAACATAAATAAGAGAAAGACATGTGTAAGCAATTAATGGATCTAAACATCATAAATGGAAAGGTCATACAAAGATAAAATATTTAATCATGTAACTTATGGAATGAGATACCTCAAATATTGGTATGGGCCTTTGGGTATAGTAATATCCTACATCTATGCATTCAAGTATCATGTAAAATGTGTATGTCCTACATCCCACTGTTATATACCATGAAATGAATGTGTATGTAAAATATTCTATTTAATCTAGAAAACATGTGATAAATAACATAGATCAATGTAGTCACTGACAAAACATGGTATTCTTAGGTCTTAATTACATGCATGCATACATACATACATACATACATATATATATGTATATATATACATGTGTGTGTGTGTGTGTGTGTGTGTGTACACACACACACACACACACACACACACACACACATATATATATATCCTCAATATTTAGAGAACATGTATAAAATAAGGCCAAGTATTAATGATTTAAAATATAAAAATGGAAAGGATCAAAAAAATCCATAACACATGTCAAATCATAGTTTTCATCAAGTGTAATAACATGGCAATGTGGAGAAAGTGAAAACAGGTAGCATGCCCCCACTTTATGTGTGAATCACATCATTATCACTCAAGAGAGTATGCAAGTGGTGGATCAATATGAGGGGTGATCAATGTATATGCTCACAAAATATGTATACATACATGTATGTGATCATGTAAGCTCAATTTAGGCCATAATAAGTATATATAATCAATATGTAAGGGTGGAAAATTAGTATACCACAAAGAATGTGCAATGAAATGAGAATAATGTAAATAATGCATCATATTATGATAGATGTAATGGATATGTAAATCAATATGAATGATTAAAAGGCAATGGCCAAGTGAAAACAATGACAATGTTAGAAGAAGATAAATATAAAAACATATATACACATGCATGTCAAAATATAAAAATAAAAGTAAAAAAGCAATCAAGTAATCATTAAAAAGTTATTTACAATACATTATCTGACCAACCACTCATAAATAAGAATTGTGAATTATAGGTGATCCTCATAGGAAACTAGATTTTGATGTTGTAATTGTGTTGTATCTTTGAGACACCTGTACTTTCTTGATATGCATTACATTTCTTATCTGCCACATAATATGTATAACTAATTTCACCATGTATTGTATTTTTTTCAATAATTATATCATCCTTTGTATCGTGTATGTTAATTTTTTTTTGTATATGAAGTATCTTTCATTACAATAGCACTAATTTAAGAAATGGTTTCTACTTTCTCTTCTTGTTCTAAATATGTTCTATTTTGGGGGTCACTATTGAATTAAAATGTAACACAATCATGATTCTTACCAAATATTTCCCCCATTGCTCTTAGCCATGACCTTCCTGATATAATATTTTGAATTGACCCAAAGTGGCATCAATATGGAATGTAACAAGATATTTTTTGAGACCAAGAGTTATGTACCACTCAATGTATCTTATGCAATATTTGTCTTAAGTATCCTTATATAGGTGTTTTGTATCATATCTAAGAAATTTTTTAATAGTTTCATACTACATACATTGATTTTATAATAATAAGTGATATTGGCATTGGTGAATTTCATGCCATTTATATGAGGGCTAAGAATCAAAGGCTCTAGATATGAGAAATGCTTTCCATCAATTTTCTTCGATACATATTTATTTTGAACTTCCTTCTTAAGAACCTATTTCTTTGTCAAATATGATTTTTCATTTTCCTCTTTGATAATTACACTTTCTTGTTTAAGATGTGATTATTTTTGTAACTTTTCCTTTATAGTTTTATTATTTTAGCCTTTCTTTTAATAACTGTCTATTTTGCAATTATTCTTTATGTAACTTTTCCTTTGTCATTTTTCTTTATGTAACTTTTCTTTTCTAGTAATTCTTTAGAAGATGTAACCATAGTTTGAGTAGGTTTAATAATTTTATAAGGTGAGTTTGAATTTGGTGGTGCTTTAATAGATGTATTCAATGTAGTATCACCACTATCAATAATATTTTGTATTTTTTCCTTTAAAGCCCAAAATTTATTTGTATGATGTCCATGCATTCTATGATAAGCACAAAAGTATTTATATTTGATTATAAGACACATAGGAGGCAATGTGGTCAACTTTTTTTAAAGCATATTCCTTCGAGTTTCACTTGGTTTTTTATTAATCTTATTAAAATTTCTTGAACCATTACCATTATTTGTATATGTATTCTATTTTTTAAACCCATGCTTGAGATGAAATATTTTGAGGCATAAAAAAATTAAATGAAGGGTTAAAAATACAATTGACACTACATAGTTAGGATTATTAACATGTGAAATATTATCCTCAAGTGTGACCTTTACACACATTTATTTTTTCAATGCCTATATGGACTCTCTCATAGCAACCATCTAATATAGAATAGCCTCATTAGACACACTACTACTTATAAGTTGGGAAGATGTAGCTTTACAAGAATAAACCTTAAGTCTCTCATATTTGATATGCATATAAATTCCATCAAAAGGATACATTATACATCTTGAGATAGGGATAGCATGGACATATTGTGAGGAATGGTATCTATTATAAGTTTTAGGAGTGGAAAAAGAAGTTAGATATGAAGGAAATTTATATTCCACAATCATATAAGAGGTATTATTGATGGGATTTAAGAATTTATCATAATTTTTTTAGCCTTAATTTTATTATACATAAAATTTACCCATTTCATTACATGGTTATGAAAGATATTGTAAATTTCAATCCAAAAACATGTAATTATAACATTCATTTCTTGAATTAGAAAGCATAGACTATGAATATTCATTATATCCATCATACAATGTCTAACATAAATAATTGACCACCTAAATAAAACCACGAGGAATTTTTAGAAATAAAAAGAGGTTTTTGATAAAAATCAGTAGATAAATGAAACCTATAGATACAACATTCACCCTTTAGACTGAATTTACTAAAAATATAAAAATGCTAATTTCATAAAATTCATATAATTTTTTATTTAAAAAATAGGTTTTAATCAAACCAATATGACTATTGAAAACCTTTGAGCATTTTTACAATATAGTCATTTTGAATTAGGCATGATTTGAATAAGTAGGAGGACAAGCCACAAGCTTAGGAGATGAAACCCAAATAAGAATAATTTTGAAACCCTATGACAAAATTATATGTTTCATATTTGAATGTATTATGAGGGAAAATAATAAATTAAGTCTAAAAGCCTAACAAAAATATTTGAAATCTTGAGAAGGAAGAAACCTTAAGGAAATCCTAGGGTTTGACTTGCTCAATAAATGTTTTATGTTCACCAATATGTCTTTATGTGATCTAATAAGATATAACCTTTTAATTCTTGATATTTCATAATATTTTACAATAAAACACATATTTGAATACTACAATAGAGTATCATTGAATAATTCTAATTTAATATCAATAAAAATGACCTAAGGGGTTAATATTCTTATCTTTTTTTAGGTTTATATAGGTTTGAGACTGAATATAGGTGACTAAAAAGATTGGAAATAGACCATACACCACTTGGATTAGGAGAAAAAGTATTTAGATTTATCAAAAAAATCATCAAGACTAGAATGCTTATGTGATAAGAAGGCATCTGCTTCTACCAAATTCATCCTATTAGGTTGTATCTCACTATTTTGGCAAATTTCATTGTGCTTGCTTGTAAACTATCTTCTTATGTGATATTAGATGTTTGTTTCATGTGTAAATCCAAAAAACCTATCTCCACTTCAAATCCCTGGCTTTACTTTCAACACTAAGTTACCATATATAAATGGGAAAGAGTGATGGGTTGAGCTAACTTTAACTACTCCCTAATTTATGGTTTAACATTGCCTAATTATCCATAATTCCTTTTTAATAAATTTTGAGATATAATATTTCAATCAAATTCTAGGAGAAACATTACCCATTTTTATATGGTCCCAAAACATGAGGTTTTGACATGATAAACTTTAATGGATCAAACTTAATGATAACTTAAGTCTCATTATTAAACATGTAGTGTCAAAGTTTTGGCATAGAGAATATAAGAGCCAAAGGTTTTTTTTTCCATTGTAGTGTAATTTTCCTCATAATCAATAAATTTTCAATTTATATATATATGGCTCATTCTCTATGATCATCATCATCATATTTTTATAGAAAAGTGCATATCACATGATTTGTAGTAGAAATGTATAATAAGAGAGGTCTATTTGGTATCAAAGGCATGAGAATCGATAGATTCAAAAAATATTATTTGAGTGCCTCAAAACTCTCTTAGAAATATATGTCCCATTCAAACTCATATCTTTTTTGATTAATCTTATAAAATGTTGTCTTATCAAATAACTAAGCTAAAAAATAGTGCATTTCTTGAATTTTACCTTGTAAAGACCATAGTTACTTCAAACCCTAAAGTGGAGGCATATCAATAATAAATTTGAATTTTTAGGATAAACTTCAATGCCTCATTGTGATATAATAAAACCTAACAATTTTCCTGATGTTACACCAAAAATGCACTTTTTTGGATTTAGATGTATATTATACTATCATAGCTACTCAAATATCTATCATAAATCAATTGTATGACCCTATCACTATTTTGATTTTATGAGTAAACCATCTACATAATCCTTTAATGTCTTATGAATGAGATCATGAAAAATATGTGTCATGGATCATTAATACATAAATCTAGTATTTTTTAATATAAAAGGCATCACTATGTAACAAAAGGTACCCTATGGTATAATAAATGATGTTTTCTCTTCAATTTCATCAACAGTTTTGATTTAATTATAACCAACAAATCCATCCATGAATGATAACATCTCATATCCTATGGTGGAATCCATAATCATATAAATGTTGGGTAGTGGTAAATCATATTTAGGACTAACCTTATTTAAATCTTTGAATTCTAAACAACATCAAATTTTCCCATTAGTATTTACTATCGACACAATATTAGACACTTGTTCTAGATAGACAATGCAATTTTTAGATGCATTTTATATATTTTCTACATGCATAAGTTTGATGGTCAAATGAAAATTTCAAAAATTAATATTTTAATCTCTTCCTTAACCAACAGCTCAAATTTTGGATGCATTTTGTATATATTCTACTTAACTCACTTTGCATTTGGGTAAAGTGTTATCGGATGGATTGTGATGAAATGATCAATTTTTGGCATATCAGAGTATGCCCAAACTAATATCTTGGTAAAATCATGTAATATTTTCCTTATTGATTTATCCTCATCTTTTTTTATATTCAATAACCAAAATTACACTTTTTCGATCTTTATCTATTCTATAATTAAATTCAATTGTCTCATTATATACAAGTGTAGATATATATTCAACATAAGGTGTATTAATAATTGTATCAAAAACATCATCTTGTGAAAATTTGGTCTCACCAAAACATGAATGAGCATTTATGGAATGAGGAAACTTATTCCTATGATAGAAGACAGGGAGATCCTTGTATGTTCCTAAATATTCTAAAAAAGACTTGTCATTAGAAAATTAATCCAATGTTAAAATTTATGATGAGATAGTATCATCAATAAAATATGGATATAAAAATGATAACATGGATACATGATGTATTGACTATTTAGCTTACTGAATGAATTTTTAAAAATCTATATGTCTATTTGTAGATGTAACTAAATTTGAATTTCTTAAATGATCTATATAATCAAGGCCTTATTTAAGTTTATGAGTAGATGCCTCAAAATGATGAAAAATGCCCTATTGATGCTTTATTATTCCCTATCCTTGATAACCCATCTACTATAAATATTTTAATCTGAAATCATATTTTTGTCATTTGTATTATTAGATGAAGATATTCCATGTGTGACTATAGGCATCATAATATAACTATGAATAGTAGGTTGTACTATTATCTAAGTAAACAAGGGCATATGAGGGACATAATTTTGTGTAGATTTTGTTACTTGATAATAATTAAATTTATCACAATCCATATGACATATATATATATATATATATATATATATATATATATATATATATATATATATATATATATATACCCTTGGTAATTGAACTTCAAATATGTATGTAAAGTGGAAGAAATAACTTACATATCATGAATCCAAGGCCTTCCTAGATAAATCTTGTAATTAAGATAGTTGGGTTTAACTTTCGATGTTGTAGCAATAATTTAGGACCCAATGTGAGATTAAAGGTTATTTGACCCAATACCTTATTATTAATATCATAAAAACCTTTAGTATTCATATATTAATAATCTAAATTTTCAACATTTATATTGAGTAGTTGAAGAAAAGAAATGTTGTAAATATTCAAGTCTAAACCATTATCAACTAAGACTCGCTTAACACCCATGTCATCAATTATAAGTTGAATGTATAAAGGTACATATTAATTAATGATATTTTATGGTGGTAAATCTTCCTTTTCAAAATATATAAACTCTTTTTTCCAACATAATGTGTTAATGATGAAAGCAACATAATTTAGTTCGATATTTAATGGAATAGTGGTTTCACATAGTCTTGTGTACAAAATATCCTTATACATATCTGACTACTAGAGTAACTATAAAATAGAAATATTTATTGTTTTTTATTATTATAATCAATAATAGTAAACCCTTGTTTTCCTCCATCCTATTTCACATGATGGGTCTCCCATCCTCTTTTAGTAATAACAACACAAATTATGGGATCTACTATAAGCCTATGATGAATAATAGAGGCACGATAGTAGCTGAAGTAGTTTAGATTTATATGGGAATGAGGAATGAAAGGGTTTAAATGTGATCTCTATCATCTAGTAGTAACAGTCAGACACTCAAATTTAACCATCTAGTAATAAGCATCATATAACTATTCATTATTAATGTCTTGGATTATATTGAATTTTATCTTTGCTAATAAATTATGCATCCATGGATTTACATGTATCTTAAAAATTTTACATATGTCATGATTAATATGAAAATAATAAAATAATAAAATTGAAACCCTAAAAAAAATGCTAAAAATAGAAGGAAACCATAAGGGAAGCTAGGGTTTTGTAATATTCGATCAATAGACAAGTTTACCACTATGTTTATCAAATTTTAAGATTAAGAGATTTTTAATATTAATTATGATAAACTACTACGTAAAATTAGAATGTATAAAATAAACATAAATTAATCATTTCTTATTTATAACTTTGTAAATATAGAAATATGCTAAAAGGGAAAATAACAAAGACAAATTACTTAGTTGGCAATCTGACAATGTAGGACTATGGACGTGATTGTATAATTGATTATGTGACTATGTGAGATGACTATGAATTAGAAATAGGGCTTCACATCTATTTGGGATAAGGTCATACTATCTATATTAGGTTGTGTTACACTAGTGTATATAGGGTGTGTCAAAATTTGGTATTTTTTTTTCCTCTATGTAAAAAAAAATCTATGCACCTTCACCTGTAAGTCATGTGTGTGATTTATATGCCCTTAATATATATCATGTATATGGATACGTGTGTCTAACTTATAGCTTATATACATTTCATATTATCATGTTAAATTTATCTATGCTCTTAGTAAGGTTTACCTATAGAATAACCATTGCTAAGGGGAGTATATATAGGAGGTGGTGGTTGGTCTTTTTATAAGGATATTATGAATTTTTTTCTTATCAAATTATTTTATAAGTTTACCCCTCAAAATGGATCAGTAATATTTATCAAGTATTCTAATATTTTTTCAATTATTATTTTGGATCTACTTATTCTAGTCTTAATTATGTAATATATTATTCCTTTATTATGAAACATCTAAGAAATTTCATTATAAATGGTATTAGAGAATCGATTTGGGTAAGTTTCTATGATTTTTTTTGGATCCGGTGTTATAGTTATCCTAAGAGTTGAAGGATAATAAAAACATAACTTGTGATCTAGGAAGGATTTTATTTTACATCATTGGAGTATTGTTTGGAGTCCTTTTTTAATTAAAAAAAGTCTAGATTTTTTTACACCCTTGTGTAAATTAGCAATCATTGGATTCATTTTAGTGAGATGGTTCCAATTGTATAATCTATTGGTACACTTTTTTATACCCAAAACCCTCCATCATATGGTTTGCGAATGGCTAATCCTAACACTCAAGATAGTTGAAAAGGGAAAGAAGATTAAAAAACTCCTCACAAGGATGACATGGAGTCCAGAACTTCAAATCCTTAAGTTTTTGAGGTGGTTCACCAACTTCAGTCAGATATGCAAAGCATGGTGAAGAAATATGATCTTGATGTGGTAAAAGGGGACATCATTGGGGTAAATGGGGATGTTGTAGCTATCGAGAATTATTTGGCAACTATTAGTGGGTAGTTGACCACTAATTTAGCTAAAATTTTGCAAAATAATCCTCCACCACTCCATTTGGGCTCTCTAAATTAGAACAATCATAAATCCAATATTGGTTCGAAGCACATTATGCCAAAAATTGAAAGTAGAAGAGTTTGATGATAAGAGTCCACTCACTTGGATCAATAAAATAGAAAGTGTATTTGATCTATATCAGACCCCATTAGTACAAAATGTGGTCATGGCATCTTTGTATATAGGACATGAGCAATTCGTTTGGTATAGGTGTTTATGCACTCAAAATAAAAATAAGGGCATTCTTATTACTTGGTCAGTGTTTATTGAGGAAATGTAGATGCACTTCCACAAAAATGTTTCAAAAAACTACTTCAGTTAGTTATCAAAGTTACAACAAACATATATTGTTAAGGATTATATTAATTTTGGAATATATCATTACATGTGGATGAGAAAAAAGAGGACAACATGACTGACCTATTCTTGGGTGGGATCAAGGATGACATACAACTTGAGGTTCGCATGTCTAATCCATCTTCAGTATCTAAATCCATACTATTAGTGCACAAGGTAGAGGAAAAGTATCTTGTCAAATAAAGTTATTTTTCTAATGTATGTAGATGTAATTCCATAACACAATCATTTTATCAACCTATAAAATTGATCCCTTAGCAAATTGAATAGATATGTGCAAAAGGGTTATGTTTCGAGTATGATAACAATTAGAAGAAAAGACATAAATATGATAAAAAGAAGTTTTTAAACATTGAAGGAGCCAATTAAGATGAAAATTATGATAAGGCCTTAGGTGAGGGTATGGGTTAACTAGAGGAGTAATCCTAATATTCTCACCATGTTATCTGCTATCATGCACTTTTGGGTATTAGTACTCCTCAAACTCTTATGGTGGTGGGTTTCTTGAAACAATAAAAGGTGAAAATGTTGATTGACTCAAAAATTACACAAAAATTCATCAATAGTAAGTTGGATACTCATTTGAACTATTTCATTTACCCATCTCTAGAATTTAAGTTCATGATTATAGATGGTGACATAGTTAATTTTTATACAAAATGCCACTATATTAAGCTTCATATGAGAGAAACATGTTATATTTTCCTATGTTTTATATTACCATGGGTAGGTTTGACATGTTTTAGGGAGTGATCACAACTTTTGGCATAATTGAGATGAATTTCAATGAACTATTAATGCATTTCCATTCTAAAGGTAGGACATTTGAACTATGTGGATAATGGAAAAAATATCCATAATTGATTAGTTCTCATTAGATGTCAAATATTCTTAAAAAGGGGTTGAATAATTTGTATCACAATTATTAACATTAAAATTTCAATAAAAAAATGTTTTTAGACATCTTGACTTACAGATGCTTCTTTGTGACCACCCAACTATTTTTGGAACCATGCCAAAAGGACTGCCACCAAGAAAGAAAACATGATCATGTCATAAATTTTATTATAGTGAATACACTAAAAAACATAAAACCATATAGGTATCCATATTCCCAAAAGATTTAAATTTAAAATATGGTATAAGAGATTATAGAGGTAGGTATTATTAGATAGCTAAAGTGAATATTCACCCCTAGTGGTCATGGTGCATAATAAGGATGATACTTGGAGGATGTGCTCAAACTACAAAAAACTCAACAAGTATACCATCAAAGATAAGTTCCTTATTATAGTAATTTATGAATTTTTAGATGAATTACATGGTGTTGTTTATTTTACCAAACTAGATATTCATTATGGGTATCATCAAGTTCAGATCATAGATAAGTATATCTCTAAAACAACTTTCATAATTCATGAAGGCCACTATGAGTTTATGATCATGCATTTTAAAATGAAAAATGGACCATATACATTTTATAGTTTGATTAATATTATTTTTAGGCCTTTTTTATGAATTTTATGTCATTTTTTTTTATAACATCCTAATATACAACAAAACTTGGGAAGAAATTTGAAGCATGTGAAACAGATATTGTTAGATCTAGAATAACATTAGCTTTATGGAAAACTTTCTAAATGTGAATTTGTATTTGAAGAGGTAGAGTAATTGGGTCATATTATTTCACATGGAGTTAGAGTTGAGCTTAAGAATATCAAATCTATGATAGAGTGGTAAGTGTCAAAGACCCTAAAGAACCTTCCTTAATTTTTGGGGCTAATAAGTTATTATGCCAAATTTTTATAAAAGTATGGTAACATTGTAGCTCCACTCATAGCCCTATTGAAAAAATAGTATTTCCATTGTAATGAAACAACTAAAAGGCCTTTGAGAATCTGAAAGAGGCTATGTATACCACTCTAGTTTTGGATACCCTTATTTTTTCCAAAACTTGTATTATTAAATGTGATGCATTAGGATATAGCATGGGGGTAATAATTATGCAATAAGGAATACCCATTTTATTTTATAATCATGAACTCAATTGAAAAATAGGATCAATATAATCTATGACAAATATATGATGGTTATTTTTCATGCAGTTAAGCAATGGAGACCTTATTTGATGGATAGACACTTTAAATTAAACCCTGATCATGATAGTCTAAAATATATTTTGGAACAATGACTATCATGAGAAGAATAGAAAAAATGGGTGAATAAAATATTGGGATATGAATTTGAAATATATTATAAGAAATAAAAATATAATATTGTAGCAAATTCACCATCTAAGAGGGATAAATCAATTGAGGCATTGTTATGCACAATGACCATTTAACAGATAAATTGGTTAGAAGAGGCAAGATCTAAATGGGAGAATGATAGAGAAATAAAGGTTTTATTTTATAATATTTAGAATGGTTCTAGTGTTTCTAAAAAAATTGAGTACAAAGGGATTACTTTATGGTATAAAGATATATTATACTTATGTAATAATTATATCCTCTAACATAAGATCCTTAAGGAACTTCATGAATCCCCAATAGAGGGCACTTGCTATTTTTGAAAACCTATGATAGAATAAATCAATATTTATTTTAGGAAGGACTCAAATGGGATATACAAAAAAATTTGGTAGGATGCATGTTTATTCAACATAACAAAGGTGAAAAAATTAAGATAATAGATCTTAGGTAACCTTTATCCATCCCTAGCCAGAGGTTGGAGGAGGTTTCTATAGATTTCATAATAGGGTTACCAAGGTTTGAATATAAAAAAATCATCATGGTAATTTTGGATAAGACAATAAATATGCTCATTTGTGTTCCTTATCATAGCGATTTGTAGTTAGTATAATAGTTGTTGCTTTTTTTAATATAGTTCAAAAGTTACATGGTACTCTCAATCTAATTATAAGTGATCATGATCCCATATTTACCAATGGTTTTTAGACTAGTTTATTCACATGTTCAAGTACCAAATTGGATCATATCTCATCATATATCGTCAATCTGATGGGAAAACATAGGTGGTCAAAAAAAACCTAAAAGGTATCTCCACTATTTTACATCAGATAAATATGAATGATGGGTTCATTGGCTACCACTAGAAAAATGGTGGTATCAAATTTCCTTCCATACCTCTTCCAAAATGTATGGTTATCATCCCCCATCCATCACTTCATATTTGAAGGTGTAGTTCAAGGTTATTGTTTTTAAATAACACATTCAACATCAAAAAGTGGTACTAGCTAGTTTGAAAGAGAATTTAGAAATGACACATAATCAAATGAAATAACAAGTAGATCAGTGTCATAGTGAGAGGCATTTTGACATAAGTAATTAGTTTTTGTGTGCTTCTAACCATATAAGAAAATGTCTTTAAAGCAATAGAAAAATGATAGAAAAACTTTCTCCTAAATATTATGTCCCTTATTAGATCATATAGAAATTTGGTAGTGTGACATACAAGTTGGAACTACCCCAATACACTTGCATACATCTTATATTTCATGTATCTATCCTAGATAAGTTAATTGTATATAGAGTTTCTACCTAGACCAAATCACTAGAACTGGATGAAGAAGGTAGAGTCATTCTATAAATTGAGGAGATCCTTCACACATACACTAAAAAGATACAAACAAGAGAGATTGAGTATTTGATCAAGTGGAAGAAAAAGGATAAAAACAAGAGAGATTAAGGATTATTTGATCAAGTGGAAGAATCTGAATCATGAAGATGTAACATGGGAAGATTAATCTTTCTTACAACATCTAGAGTTAATTCAATATTGAGGGCAACATTGTTTTGAAGTGGATGGGCATGTTATGCCCTTAATCTATAACATGTCTAAGGATATGTGTAACCAACTTGTGGCTTATATACATTTCATATTATTTTGTCATATTTTTCTATGTTCTTAGTAAGGTCAGCCTATGGACTAACCATGAATAATTAGAGTATATATAAGATGTAGTGGTTAATCTTTGATGAGGATATTATGAATTTTGCTCTTATTGTATTGTTATGGAGGTTGCCCCCTCAAAGTGGCTCAATAATATTTATCAAGTATTATGCTCTTTCATAAATTATTTTTGTAGATATAATTATAATGATCTTAATTATATGATATAATATTCCATTGTTGTAAAACATATAAGTGATTTCATTATAATGATTAGATCTATGTGAATCATTATTATTAACCATTTTGACCACAAATCAAAATGGGTCAACCCCCTATAGTAAAAAACTTGATATATTTGTATAATATAATTTCATAGGGTGTTTCATAGCTTATTTGATGTCATTTCATATGATTTATACTTGGTCATGGCCTAATTAGTCCTTATGCCATTTTGAGTCAATTAGGGGTCATTTATGAAAGTGGCATAGTTTTCAAGGTGTCCAAGTGTTATATTTTTCCTTCCAACATCCATTATTTTAGATTACCTATCAGTAATTTTATTCCATCTAAAAATTGTAGGTTCTCTAACTAAAAATCAAGAAAACAACTAAAAAAGGAGTTCAACACTTGTATGGACTATAGGGGAGTGTGACATGTGTGTAAAAATTTTGGATGACTCTTTAACTTCCATATACTCATATAATAATTTTATCATCTTTTTAATTGATAAAAATTGTCAAAAACCATTATGCTTCTTCATTGCCCTTCTAGACATGTAAAACTAGTTAACAAGTTCATGCTTAGTACAGCCAGTTGGTTAAGTTTCAGACCAAATTAATTTATGGAGTGATATTAAACCTAGTTAAATTAATTTCCATAACAATATTTCAATGATTTCTCACTTTTTATTTATTAACCATCTTTTACAAGTTGACTATGTTTTTATGCTTGTTAAACCCCATACCCTACAAGTTTCCTTCTCATATAGACAGGTATGTACAATCCAATTGATGATATTTATTCCATAAGATTTTTAATACATCCTATAATGTTTTCCATTCTTTTCTTCATGTTTTTAAATGATTCCATGGATCAAACAACTCAATATGTAGGAAGGTGTCACCATGTGAGGTCTTAGTCAAGTTTTACTACTTGTAGATTGTTCTTTTATCTACAAAGGGATTTAAATGATTGTGAGATGATGTGATTCATGTATTTAATCTCATATTAAACCTATTTTTTTCCAATATTACCATCCAATATCAACATCATGAGTAACACACAACCATATATGGAAACATCATCAACTTTCCACTTGTTCCTGACTGTAACCATTATGTCTTGAGGTGTGAAAGCATTCATGAAAGTGTTTGATAATTACATAAGGTGTTATAAAAATATATATTACATTAAAAAATCAAATTAACCCCTCTAAATAGCATAATAATAATTTTGATGACAATCAATGCTACATCTACACACAGTTAGCTATGAATGAGCATACATAGGAGCCTCTAAGGATAATGTCATGTTGTAATGGAAGCTTTAACACATGTTTCAAATATTTTAATGTATAAATATTGAATTGAGATACCTTGAGAGACCTTGAGAAGGTATAAGCTTCATATAAGGCCATTCATGATGCTTATTGCCCATATTCATAATCATTACCTTGTAACCTGTAGTGACCACCTATAGGTGGTACCTATAATAATGGAAAATGTTGCTTATAGATGTTGGAGAAAGTTTTAATAAATTTAGTAAGGTCTTAAGGTGTTTGATATATCATATAATCTATGGTGAAGTGGTATAGTATCAATCATATTTGAATAACCATATGTATTGTTAAAGATTAACTTTCACTGCCATGTGTTTTGGAATGGAAACCTACACGTAACACTGGTAGAGATTGAGCAAGGTTATAACATAGTTTTAAATCCTAATTAATCTCTCCTTATGGTCTTAAAAGATGGATGAGTATCCTAAAATTTCATTTTGAATCATTGTATTGGTAAGCAGGGTTGAGGATCACCTTCAAATCAAGATGACTGTGTTTAGGGACCAAATCCCTAAAAACACAAAATAGAGCACCCACCCCTTTTGTGAATATCATATGACAATGTGGAAAGAAGATTTGATGAATTCAAATGTTATAATATTGTATCCCCACATATTTTAATATCCTTGAAAAATTAGGATGGTGTATGATTAGTAGAAAGTAGTTTTTAAAGGGCTCCAACAATGACATTTGCTCATTAAAGTTTATTAGTGTTATCTACAGGTTTTGGACCTCAAAGGGACTTCACTTCCCAAGGTGGAAATGAAAGGCATATTCCATATTTTAATAGTCTTATAAAGTGTGAAAGGTCACAATAATGACGTGGAAGAGGCCTCAATTACAAGGTAATTTCCATATATTCATCTACAAGTGTATATTACCCTAGAAGAGGCTACCTTAGCCTACCTGTAGATGTTCATAAAGCTCCTAAAATAAAATTTAAGGATACTAAGCCTAAATACATGATTAAATTTCCATAATAAGATCATTTAATATTACAAAGGTTTTCCATATATATGTGTCATAGTTTCCAAGATGGATACACACCTATATAACCCTTGTTGTCCCATCACAGTCAACTATAGTTGATTGTAGTTGACAAGGAGCAAGAGTGTGGTGCTATAAAGGTTAGTATAATACAGGCATGATGTATTTAGGTCTATTTGAACTATAATATGACCTAGAGTACATAAATAAGGTCTTAAATTAAATGAACAAGCTCTATAGTTGTATAAACACCTACAGGGAAGCCTCATTTCCAAGGTAAAACACAATCAATCTGTCATATAGACCTGGTTGAGTAAATATAGGGGTTAGGAATGTAAGTATGGATGATAAAAGGTTTTTAAACATATTTAAAACCTTCAAAAATTAAATTTTATATAACTTGACACTCTTATAACATGTAAGCAAATCATAAAGTGAGTTTCAAGCACACTATAGCCCACATTTGTAACCCTACACAATCAACACTTATGCCCCATCAGGTACAAGATATACTATGAAGAGATTGAAAAGGGTTAAGATGATAATTTTTTTTTAAATAACTCCATAATGTTGGGAGCCACCTCAATAGACTCTCATATAGTAAAATATGGCATGGTAAGAGTCTAACAAGCAACCTACAATCTAATATGTAAAGTCTACATACAATGGTTTACTTAGGGGTCTGCCTTGAGGTTTTAAGGCATTTTGAGGTATTATAAACTTGATAAAAACTTGAAAATTTGTGTATAATTTATCCATAACATATTAAATCCTCTCATGTAATCAAGTCACTTGAGGAAACAAGGGACATGCCCTCTATTTTATCTCAGATAAAGGACACTCCAAAATGCACAAACCCTAAAGACTTGATGGAGACATGCTAACAAGGTGATTTGAGGATTGATTAAAAATTAAAATAAAGATTTTAAAGCTATTATAGGTAGGGTAAACATGAAAAACCATGCATATGTGGCTAAGACCAGTCAAGATGTTCAAGATTCACAAGGGTGTAAGTAGACCTACATGGTCTTAATTAAACCTAGAGTCCAACTAAAGGGTCAACTTCATTTATAACATTATTTGAACACTAAAATGAAATATAAAATGTTTATAGTGATATTACATATGTTTATAATATTTTTAAATGAAAATTAATCCATAGGAAATCCATTTTGGGCTTAAGACTAATTCAAGCCTATACAAAAAAGTATACAAAGCATGATAGGCTAGTTTGAAATGCTCACATCTTATTGTAAGTTATGCATGGGAGTTAAATGAGATTAATAAATATAAATAGGGTCCTAATATAGTATTTTTTGAAATTGGTTATTGAGTTCAATGTCACAACTCTATGAACCAAGGTTAAGAGTGAAAAGAGCCTAAAAGCCTCTAAAACCCTTAGAAATGACTCGATTGGGAAAATAAGGAAGGATATGAATCCAAATGGAATATAATGGCATGGAAAGTTATTATAGGATATATAGGAATATTCAAGGATCTTCCCCATCAACTTGAGGTGTTCCTTACTTGTACAAAAAGGGAGAAAATGAGGTTTTCTTGACTATTTTTTATGTTTTTAGGTTCTAAGATGTTTCAAGAGGTGAAATAAACTCTTGGAGAAGGATTGAGAATTTATATAACCCTGAATTTTTATTATTACAACATAAAATCTCCTAAGTATTCTTATAGGTGCCTTCACTTCAACCAGTCAAAACTATCAAAGTGAGCAAACTGGTGAGAAGGATGAAGACTTCAAGTGGATGGCCTTTAAAGGTATACATAATAAATATAAGTATATTATAGGTATTTAAATGTGTAATTAACTCTTTTTTATTTATTTACATGGAAAATTTAAGGAAATTTTGGTGATAAGTATGAGGGGTGAGTGAAAGAGGAGTTATTTGGACTATAGGAAGTGATAGCTCACCTCCAAAAGAATCATGATGATTAGGGATGAAACCAATGCATGTTGGATCATGTATACAATCTTTCCCTTCAGTTAAATCATGATATTTATATATATTTAGTCTTGGGGTGTTCCAAAAGGGCCAAATGATGAAGGTAGTTTTTTGAGCAAGTAAGAGGAATCATGTACTACATTTCATGGGGTTTCATACCTTTGAGGGCCATTTATCCTATCAAACCCTAAATTATATATCTCAATCTCATTATAATACATGTATAAATCCTTTTATTATCATGACACATTTCCTAGTGACTCTTAGACTTCACTCTCTCCTCCTCACTCTCAAATTCTATAAGTAAAATCTAGTTTGGCTATTATATTCTAATTCCACTCCATGTATGGTGAAGCCCTGCTAGAATGACATTGTATTTTTCCTTTGAAAAATTAATTCAAGTTTGGTTTTGAGTTCATTAACATTTTTATAAGTGTTAAAATTCATGTATGGTGATGACAAGTGATAATCTTATATTCTTTCTTCCCTTATCCTCTCATGTTTAGGCAAGAGTTCCTATTCTAACAGGTCATATGAAGTGTGGTCAAGTGTATGGGTCTATATTTTAAGTGTAAAATTATCCTTAGTGTCTAAAACTATCCTATTTTTCACTTACCCTAGATATCCTTCATACATCTCACCTCTATATTGAAACACTCATGTTAGAATCTCATAAGACTTGGAAGTTAGCTTGCATGCCTTGTTTCTTAGTGTAGGAAGTATAATGGTCATATGTAAATTATATTGGTGTATAACCCCCTTAGATTATTTTAATTTCATTCAAATTCTATCCCTTTTCCCCAAATTCAATCAATGTTTTTGAGTGATAAGCACTTCAAGATACATTCAAGGAGATAGCCATTAAACCTAGAGGCTCAATTCCACTATAGGTACACCCACATACCTAGAAGTGTTCCTACATTGCCCAAATATATAAGAGTATTCAAAACCCTATTTTAGGGTGAAATATTTGGTGATAATATATCTATCACACTTATTGGGACCAATTTCCAAGAGAGTGGAAAGATTATTGGTCTGACTTTCCTCTGATCAACTTTTGAAAGCAAGCAATTTAGCACCAATGGCAACTCCAAATGAAAACTTCTAGTTGTAAGTATCCTATGTATATCTCATTAAATATTTTGATCAATTTTTTATATCTCATATGACATATGAGGTTTATATTAATATATATGGTGAATACCCCTATCATAAATCTTTTTATTAGCCTTATTATGAACCACATTTTACTTCTCAATAGTCCTATCACAATGGATACCAATCCTATGATCCATGGCATCTTTACAGTCATCCATTTACCTATCCATATAGACACCATGTTTTTATACATCCTTATGAGTAAGGATACAAATAAACCTATCAATAAATGCCTCCCTATCAGTCCCAATATGAGCCCTATCATTCATACTATGATGCCTATCAACCTCAAGATTACTCCTAAGTCTTGTCATGAGGAATCAGATGATTCCATGGATTGTACAAAAATATACTATAAGACAAGGTATGAATATATTTAAACTAAAATCCAACAACATATAGATATCCTTAATCTCCATTACTACCCTTTTCCTCACCTATTATCCCCATCTCATGTCCAATCCTTATTGGCAATCCTACCAGAGCTACTAGATAGTGAAGACAATATGGGAACATGGGATAATGAGTTTGATGTGCTTCCTAACCATCTCATGGAATGGTTAATAATTTTTTTCCAATTATGGATGAGCTAATGAGACGTTGTTGAAGATGAAATTTAATGGGGTATCAAAGAAAAAATGGACTTGGCAAAGAAGTGCCTTTAATGATCAATAGATAGGATAAAGATATGGGAAGATAAAGGCCCCGAAAATGAACATGTTGTTATTGAAGAGCCTCAAGGAAGCTATTGGAAATATTTAAATCCTACTTATGTAAGTGTTCTTCCTTCTAATCAGCCTAAGAAATCACTTCCCCATGAGCTTACTAGTGCATTCATCTTTCCTAAATCAACTCACAAGCCCTCTACTACCCCTCACACTCTATATCCAATTCATAAACCTTCTACTACACCTCATATTCCACCTCCTTTACATGAGCATATCCATAAACCTTCCATCTCAACCTTTCTTTAAAAATAATCCATCTTGAGGGAATAAAGTGAAGAGGAAAGAAACTAAGTCATAGCTGATCAAGAAGATGTCATGAGTGACTATGAGGAAGAGATCACCATAGGGACTCCCCTTGGTGAACACAAAGGAAACTTAACCTTTTTGAAATGAGGAGAAACATATTTAAGACTCTTTTTCATCTTTCCATGAGGAATATGGTCAATAATTGAAGAAATAGGTATTTAAAAAAGACTCCATATCTAATCATGAAGTGGTGGATGACCATCTTAAGCATAAAGTGGAGTGTATTATCAACGATGAAGGTCAAGTCACTCCTTAAGAAGTTGCAGTCCTAAAAGAGTGTTTAGAAAATATAGTTCTTTGATATGAATCAATACCTATATCTAATTTTTAATCACCCTCAAATGTATTGGATCATGAAGAACATTAGCTTGATGACCTCATATATCAAGAAGAGAAGATTAAAGTAGTGGTTTTAGGTGATAAATAGAGTGAAGATGATTGGCAACTACAAATGAAGCTTTTTAAAGAGATTTAAGAGCTTTGAAAATTTGAGTTTCAAGTACTTGATAAGGTGGATAAAGAGTTTCCCATGGAGGAAAATGACCAAGATTGGATGGACTATGCAGAGCTCCTTGATGATCTTGAAGAACTTGCCTCTGAAAGGAGACCTAATCTTATTAAGAGCACTTTGGAGATAAATAAGGTATGTCTTTTTTAACCACCATTAGAGGTCATATTTAAGGAGCCATATGATAAATTTGAGGCTATTTGGATTCAAGAAGAGTTTATATCCATAACTATCATGTTTGGATCTACTTGGTTTTCATTGAACACCATGCCAATGAAGTTGGAAAACACCATGAAGAAGATGAAGGCATAAATGCCAAGGGTCAAAAGGTTACATGTCTCATTAAGTCATTCATATCATGAAACATGAGAGATTTCAAACTTCCCCTCTGATGCTAGAGGAAGTTATCATTTCAGGTTAGTTAGTGTTTGAGTTAATTATTTTGGTTTGTGTGTGTGTGTGTGTGTGTGTGTGTTTTATAAGTGCTCATGAATCATAAGTGTTATTTTTCTTACTTTATTATCTTTTGTGTTAATTATTATTAGTTTTATATTTTTTAATATGTTTTTAAATTCAATTGGGTGTCAAAGTAGTGTATATATGACTCAATAAGCCAATGGATAGGATTAGGCAATTGGTCTTGGCATAGCAAACATACCACCCTTGGGAAATCACCAAGAATGTTGACCATTTTGACCACAAGTCAAAATGGGTCAACCCATTATAGTTAAAAACTTGATATATAGGTATAATATTTTTTCATAAGGTGTTTCATAGTCTATTTGATGTCATTTCATATGTTAGAGCCTTGGTCATGGTCTAATTAGTCCTTATGTCATTTTAAGTCACTTAAGGGTCATTTTGGGGTAATTTATGAAAGTGAAATGGTTTTGAAGGTGTCCAAGTGTTATATTTTTCCTTACAACATACAATTTTTTAGACTCCCTATCAGGAATATTAGTTCATTTGAAACTTATAGGTTCTCTAACTTAAAATCAAGAAAATAACTAAAAAAGGAGTTTGGCACTTGTATAGCCTATAAGGGAGTGTGACATGTATGGAATCCCTTTTTATGAATATTCAAATTATTTGGACTCATATAATCATCTTAATATCTTTGTAAGTTCTAAAAATGGTCAAAACTTATTTTGCTCCTTTATCCCCCTTCTAGACATGTACAACTAGTTAATAAGTTTATGCTTAGTACATCCATTTGGAGAAGTTTAAGACCAAATGAATTTAGGGGTGATATTAAAATTATTTCACTTAATTTTATTAATAATATTTCAAGTATTATTCAATTTTGCTTTATGAACCATCCTTTATAAGTTGACTATGTTTTTTTGCTTGTTAAACCTCATACCCTATAGCTTTCCTTATCATATGGATAGGTGCATACAATAAAATTGATAAGATTAATTTTAGAGGATATTAAATCCATCCTATAATGTTTCTCATTCTTGGTCTCATGTTTTGAAAGGATTCCATGGATCAAACAGCTCAAGTTATAGGAAGGTGTCACCATGTGAGGTCGTAGTCAAGTTTCACTACTTGTAGAATGTTTCTTTCTCTAAAAAGGGCTTCAAATTATTTTTAGATGACATTATTAATGTATTTAATCTCATATTTAACCTCCTTATTTCCAATTTTTCCATCCAATATCAACATCATGAGGAACACATAGTCATATATGGAAACATGGTCAACTTTCTACTTGTTCTTGACTATAACCATGGTACTTTGAGGTTTGAAAGCATTAATGAAGGTTTTTGAGAAGTATATAATGTGTTATAAATATTATTATTACAATATAAAATAAAATAAATCCATATAAATATCCCAAGAAGAACTATGATGATAGTCAATGCTTCATCTATACATAGTCAGCTATGATTGAGCATACATAAGAGCCTCTCAAAAGAATGTCATGTTGGAGTGGAAGCCTTGACACATGTTTCAAATATTTAAATGTATAAATATTTCCTTTATATACATTGAAAATTTTTAATCTTCATATAATTCCATTCACCATGCTTACTGCCCATACTCGTAGTCATTACCTTGTAACCTAAAGTGACTACCTACAGGTGGCACCTATAAAGAATGTAAAATGTTGGTTATAGATGTTGGAGTAGGTTTTGAGAAATTTGTTGAAGTATTAAGATTTTTGAGATATCATATAATCCATGGTAAATTTTTAGAGTATAAATTATATTTGAAGAACCATATTCGTTATTGAATATTGATTTTCATTACCGTATGTTTTAGAATAGACACCTACAAGTAACACTGGTAAAGATTGAGCAAGGTTATAACATAGTTTTTGATCTTGATTAAGATCTCATTAGGGTATATAAAGGTGGATTAATATCTTAACATTAAATTTTGAATCATTTTATTGGCAACTAAGGTTTAGGATCACTTTCAAATCAAGATGATTTTGTTTATAGACCAAATCCCTAAAAACACAAAATAGAGCACCTACCCCTTTTGTGGATATCATATGACAATGTGGCAAGAATATTTTGTGAATTAAAATGTTATAATATTTTATTCCCACATATGGGAATATCCTTGAAAAATTATGAGGATGTATGATTAGTGGAAAGTATCTTTTAAAGGGATCCAACATTGACATTTGATCACTAAAGTTTGTTAATGTTTTCTACAAGTTTTGGACCTCAAAGGGATTTCACTTCCTAAGATGGAGAAGCAAGGCATATGCTATGTTTTAATGGTCCTATCAAGTGTGAAAGGTCACACTAATGACTTTTAATAATCCTAAATTGCAAGTTAATGGCCATATATTCATCTACAAGTGTATATTACCCTAGAAAAGGCTACCTACAACCTACCTATAGATGTTCATAAAGATCTTACAATAAACTTTAGGGATATTAAGCCTAAATACATGATAAAATTTACATAATAATTTATTTAATATTTACAAATGGTTTATAAATATATGTGGCATAGTTTTGAAGTTGGATACACACCTATAGAACCCATGTTATCCTATAACAATCAACTACAGTTGAATGTAGTTGACAAGGAGCCAGAGTATGGTGCTATGAAAGTTAGTACAATAAAAAAAGATGTATTTAGTTCCAAAGGAGTTATAATATGACATAAAGGACCTCAATAAGGTCTTAAGGTAAATGAAAAAGGTTTTTAGTTGCATCAACACCTATATGTAGTCCCCATTTCCAAGGTAAAACATAGTCAGTCTATCATACAAAACTAGTTGAATGAAGATAGGGATTAGGAATGTAAGTATAGATGATAGAAGGTTTGTAAACATATTTAAAATTTATAAAATTAAATTTTCCATAAATTTACACTCTTACGACATGGAATCAAATCATAAAGTGAGTTTCAAGCATGCTACATCCCATGTTTGCAACCCTACACATTCAACACTTAAGCCCAACCAAGTACAATGTATGATATAAAGAGATTAGCAAGGGTTAAGATGTTAAATAATTTGAGATAAATACATAATTTTGATATACACATCAATATACTCTCATATAGTGAAACGGGTATGGAAAGACTCCAACAAGCAACCTATAATCCAATACGTAAAGTTTACATACATTGGGTTACTCAAGGGTATGCCTTGAGGTTTTAAATCATTTTGAGGCATTATAAACTTGATAAAACTTGAAAATTTATGTATAATGTATCCATTACCTATTAAATCATCTCATGTATTCATGTCACTTGAGGAAATAAGGGATATGCCCTTCATTCTATCTCAGATAGAGGGCACTCCAAAATACACAAACCCTGCAAACTTAGTGGAGACATGTTAACAAGGTATGTTAATGATTTATTCAACATTTTAAGAAATTTTTTAAATATGTGATAGGTATGGGAAAACATGGAAAACCATGAATATGTGGATAAGACCAGTAAGGAGGTTCAAGATTCATAAGGGTGCAAGTAGACCTACATGGTCTCAACTAGGCCTAAAGCCCAAGTAGAGGGTAAACTTCATTTTTAACCTTAGGTGAGCCCTCCAATTAATTTTAAAATTTTTATAAGGATATTTTAAATTTTTATAATCTCTTGAAATGTAAACTAATCCATAGGAAATTCCTTTTGGGCTTAAGACCAATTTAGGCCTATGTAGAATGGTATATAAAGCTCGATAAGCTAGTTTGAAATTCTCACATATTTTTGGAGGTTGTACATGGGATTTCAAGGAGATTAAGAAATTTTAAAAAGGTCTTAAGCAAGTATTTTTTGAAATTAGTTCTTGATTTCATTTTTACAACTCTATAAACCAAGGTTAAGAGTGAAAAGAGCTAAAAGCCTCTAAAACCCTTGAAAATCACCTGATTGGGAAAACAAGGAAGCAGGTGAATATAAATGGAATATAATGGTGTGGATAGTGGTTTAATGTTGTATATGACACTTCATTTTTCCTCCCCATTAACTTGAGGTGTTCCTTATTTGTATAGACAAGGATAAAATGATGTTTTCTATATTTTTTTTAATGTTTTGTAGGTTCTAGGAGGTTTCAAGAGATGAAATAAACTTTAGGATAAGGATTGATACTTGAGATAACTCCTCATGTTCAATTATTACAAAATAAAATATCCTACGCATTCCTACAGGTCCCTTCACTTTAATGACTCAAAATTGCCATAGTGAGTAAACTAGTGAAAAGGATAAAGATTTCAAGTGGATGACATTTTAAGGTATACATAAAGAATATAAGGTTATGATAGGTATTAAAATGTTCTATTCACTCCTATTTATGTATTTTCATGGAAAAATAAAGGAAATTTTGATGCCAAGTGTGAGGGTGAGTGAAAGAGGAGTTATTTGGAATACAATAAGTGATAGCTCACCTCCAAAAGAATCCTAATGATTAGGGATGAAACCAATGAATTTTGGATTATGCATAAAACCATTCCCTCTTATTTAAATCATGATATATATATATATATATATATATATATATATATATATATATATATATATATATATCCCTAGTTAGTTTTTGGATGTTTCAAAAGTGCCAAATTATGAAGGTAGTTTTCTAATCAAGAAAGAGGAATCTTACGCCATATTTCATGGATTTTCATACCTTTAAGGGCCATTTTTCCTATAAAAAATTTCATGTTATATATCATACTCATTCTCCTACATTTATAACTAATTTTATTAGATGACACATGTCTCAGTGACTCTTGGACTTCACTCTCTCTTCTTCTCTCTCAAATTCTATAAGTAGCAACCATTTTGGCTATTGTATTATAATTCTATTCCATGTATGGAGAATCCATACTATAATTATATTGTATTTTTCCCTTGAAATTTTGATGCAAGTTTTGTTTTGATTTTTTGAACACTTATCTAAGTGTGCAAAGTGATGCATGGTAATATGAAGTGATAATATTCTATCCTTTCTTCCCTTATCCTCTCATGTTTATGCTAGAGTTCCTATTATAGAAATTAATATGAATTTGTTCAAGTGTATGTGGTTATCTCTTAAGTGTAAAATGAGCCTTACTATCTACAACTAGCCTATGGTTCACTTATCCTAGATAGCCTTCATACATCTCACCTCCATATTAAAACACTCATGTTAGAATATCTTAGGACTTGGAAGTTAGCTTGTATGTTTTGTTTATTAGTGTAAGAATTATAATGGTCATATGGAAATCATCTTTGTGTATCATGCCCTTAGATTATTTTAATTTCTTTCAACTTATATCACTTTTCCCCACAAGTAATCAGCTAGTTTAGGTGATAATCACTTCAAGATACATTCAGGGAGATAGTCCTTAAAACTATAGGTTCACTTTCATTATAGCTAAAATTACATACCTATAAGTGTTCCCATGTTTCTAAAATATGGAAGAGGATTGAAAAACCTCTTCTAGGGTGCAATATTTTGTGACAATAACTATCAAAGTTGATGTGTACCTTATTCTTTACTTAGAACCTTAACTTAATAGACCGAGGGATAAATGGGATAAAATGGGGAAAAGGAGTTAGTGTTTGAATTTGTGATTAAACTTAACAATACATATGTTGAACACTACCTACATACTAATAATCTGAAGAGGGATCAAACTCCATTTAGTTGTCTCACATACGATGTTGTGTTTGAAATTTGGGTGTATTTTTATATGTTGATGCAATCCTAGTGTAATTATGTGTTTTGGAAATGGAATGTGAACTTTTGAGGTGTATATTATTATATGTAACATAGATATTAAAAAAGAACCATATTTCATTAAACAACATACACTGCATATCCAAATAATATAAGAAGGCCTATTAAATAGGCAAAGAAATGAACCACCCAAGAATCATGTTAAAAGGGTGGGTAAAATAACCAACATGAATAATAGTGTAATCATGTGTTTTGGTAATCAAATGTGACCTTTTGAGGTGTATACAAATTTAGGTCTAGGCTACTAGGGCTATGTGGACTTAGAATTTGGAAAAATAGATGTTTCCCCCTCAATGTGTAGTTAAATGTTCTAGTGGTTTTTCATTATGTGAGACTCTAGTGAGTAAATGGTTAGAAAACATGGATTTATAGTGATAATTTTAGAAATTACTTAGAATGGGACTTGAAAAACATGTGGTATAAAATAATAAATAAATTTAAATTTGATAAAATAATCATTACTTGGTAGGAGGATGTAGTAAGTGGAATCAGACACTAATGGTGAGTGAGATAGTCCTAAAGGAGCAACCCTTTTGATAAATAGAGACAACTAATATGGATCAGTTTGATAGTAAGCTAAGGATACTTATAATGGTGAATAAGAATATTAAGTATATCATAATTTTTTTAGAGGTAAGGGTCATCCACATATAAATTGAGAAATAGTAGCCTAGATCTATAAAATTAGGCATGACCTAAGTGCATAAAAGGTTTGGTCACAAGTGCAGTGTTTTAACAATAAATGTTAATTTTAGTGACTATACCAACATGTGATATTAAATGACATAATATTACATTCAATTAATCAATTTTATGACTTGTAAAATCTTGAAATATGTAGCCTATAAAATGTTTTCATATGCATTGCATAAGGCCCTAAAATATATCTGAATTTGTAAATATGTATCCCATGATCTAAACCAAGTTGATAATCTAAACCAATATAACTCTCAAAATTATGTACTATGGCCCAATAACTTAATTATATGTAAATGAATTCTTTAATATCTATGACAAGCCCACTAATACCCCCCTTTTGATGTGAGGAATGTAGCCTACAAATTACTCATAATAAAAGAATTTTTTTAATAATAGCATGTTATAATAAAGATTTAATCACGTAACATCATGTGCTAACATTTGGAGAATATGTCATCATAGTATGAAGATATCATCATATAATATATGGAACCTGTAGTGTAAGGCATAAAAGTGTCATGTCAAGATAGATATAACACTTAGGTACATAGTAGTTATCATCATAGAGATAAGTAGTGAATAGTAACCTACATGTAAAGGTGCATGATATGGATCATGGCAACACATAAAAGAATTCAAGTGCATTATATGGATCACAACACTAGAAACTCAACAATCAATCCTAGATTTACCTAGTTATAGGCACATAATTTCATGTCAATAACACACAATAAATCATGCATAATACCACTCAATACCATACAACTCAAGATCCACACATAATGGACAATCATAATCACAAAACAAGGCAAGCACCATTTAAAGAAAATTCACATAATCAAAAAATCAATGAAACAAAATTCATAGAAGAAGGTAAGGTCCTAAATATAGAGTAACTTAATGAAACTCAATCAATAAAAAATTAAATACCTAAAGAGTGAGTCATGCAATAATACACTCAACCAAGCAAATGTTATATATTAAGGCAAGAGGAAACTAAAAATAATAAAATATCAGCCAATAAGAAATGGAATAACAAAATTAAATCATATAATAAGTCAAACTAGTCTACATTTATAGATGATATTTTATGATTATATAGAACCTCAGTCTTGTACACTTGGCAAACTCAGACCTTGGCTATTCCTCTCAGTTCTATGTATTTCTTGATTTTTCAAGTCTCACATCTATTCTACCTTGTGCCCATTAGCCTATTTTTATTAGCATAACTAGTCTTATGTTAATGATCCAAGTCTTCTATATTTCCCAAAAATCTTAAAATGTACTTATCTTCCATCTGTACAAGTTTAGAACATGTACCTACTCTCTTTCTCCTTATATGCTAACATCCAAGATAGTCAGTAGCATTGATGTTACTATCTTGTCATGATGCAAGTGTCCAATGCCTTAATATATTTTAATTTGTAAATAAAACATATCCTAATGTTTTGCCTAAGTGATTTAATGTGAGTTATTACTCTAAAGGGATTAATATAAATACAAGATCAACCTTCATTCATTCCTCACCTCTGATGCCTAACAAAAAGACCAAAGAACATTGAATTGAATAAAAATTCCCTATTTATTCCTATTTCTGTACTAGTCATAGGGACTACACATCTATAGGTTTGAATTACTAAAGGAGAAAATTAAGATCCTAATTGTCAAAGTGATAATCTAGGTCACTATGGTACTTACTTTGTACTTATTGTATGATTCACACACAAGCCAACACATAGGGGAGAAATACATTAGTCTAAAGACCTCTTCAAATTATTGGCTATGTAGGTAGTGTCCTTTGACAATGGGATCATTGGGGTTAGTTGACATCATGTACCCACTAACCCATTTTTCTCCAAGGTCACATTAAAGATGCAAAGTTAGGGTTCTGACCTTTCATAAACAGTGACTATCCATGACCTAGATTTAAATTTATCAGAGTGAAGGTGAAGAAAAAACCATAACCATATAAGTGGTCACATCTTATTTTAGCATATATTCTATGCAAGACACTAGCATCAAACCTAGATATTAGTGTTGACGTAACTATCCCAGGCTGATGTTATTGTCTAGAGAGCCAAAGTTATCAAGTCTAAAATCTGATGATTATTCTAGAATCTCCTTTCTACTTTCTTTCATCCTATTCTATATCTAATACTACATTAGCATTAGAATAATCTAAGTACTTCACTTCTTTGTCATTTCTAAATCTAACATAGGTTTACTTCCCATATTTAGACTATCTCAACATACTCAATTCATTGTATTCTTATATCTTAGTTTAGTAGCTAATTAGCTTGATATAGATCTGATTATCGCCTTTATGTAATTTCATTTTTGTAGACCCATTTAATAATCTACATAACCCCAATCTATATCCATTTTTATGTTAAACATTTGGTGAACTCAATCTTTGAACATCAAACCCTAGGATAAATTAAGGTTTTGTGATTGTTGTACTTTGTTGTAAATTTTTAAAAAATCATTTGTGAATCAATGAAAAATGTTTGTGCAAATACCTAATTCCAAATGAAATATAAATAAGCATTGATTACTCATCTCAGTAATAACAAGGGATTAATCTATGCATTTTTGTATATTGCAAGAGATGAAATAATTAAATAAGATAGAAATAAGGCTACCTCTCCTAGTAATGGTGAATCCTTAGAAGGTACTATAATGCAGCCCACACTTATCAATCCACCTACATCTAGGGGGAACACATATTATGTGTTTAGACATTTTTTTACCTTGAATTACTATTGATGCATCTATTATGGAATTACCTATTGTTTCAACATAAATACTAGTTTCAATGCTTATTACTACTCAAAACATGTTTTCATCCCCATTGTTGATTACTCAACTTATTAATCTATATCCTACTGGGCCTAAAAATCAATAATTCCTTCAAGTTATAAAAACCTTGGAAGACAAGATTACAAACATTTAACAAAAATTTTAAAATCCCCTCATGTTATAGATTCACAAGATGTGTTGCATAACCCTCTTGCAATTTAAATCTCTTTGCACCATTTGACAAATAGATTTTTTGCACCTAAGTTCACATTTTTAGATGTCATGGGTGATCTTAAAAAACATATTCAAACATTTTATGTGGCATTCCTTGACTATGTTTCCAATGATAAACTTTTGACCAAATTATTTCCATGAAGCCTCAAGGACTATGCTTTGAGGTGGTTGTATTATTTACCTCTTCAATCTGTAAAAGCATTCAAACCTATTACTAACTAGTTATTTGCACACTTTTCCATTAAATTTTTTAAAAAGGTTTCCTATGATAAAATTGCCAAAATTAAACAAGGAACTAATGAACTTATCAATGAAAATGTCTTTAGATATACAACACTACAAGCAAAAATGACCAATCTTATGGCTATAAAGAGTTGCAAGATATATTCAAGCAAAGATTGCTTTTTTTTTACATGATTCCATTATTTTCAAGAAGTTAAAATATTTCAATGACTTATGTCATGTTTCATATGACCATGAAGTGAGATGAATCTTGTGTCATTGAATAAGCTCAAGTATGTATAAAACATAATAGTTGCATCTACATTTAGTACCAAATTCACAAATAAACCAAGTTATAAGGTAAAACCTCCTGAGCCTAAAAAATAAATAACCACCATGGTTAACACAATTTCACAATAGCCTAATTGGTTTGTCTTATCTAAAGCACCAAGGATATAATTTGCATGTTTACCTAAGTCTCCAACTTTATTAACCCCATAGTTATTAGAGTGCCAACTTATATCTCTCCCTCATCCTATCAAAGTTGATATGAGTCAACCTCTACACAAAGGATATGATGAAAACACTTATTATGATTATCATCAAGGACCAAGACATTCTACAAGTAGGTACTTCATCTCAAAGCACAAAATCCAAGATCTTATTGATGACCAAAAACTTATATTTGAGGATCCTCCAAAGGAATTAGGTTCACAACCTAGAGATCACCATAAAAAAAAATTAATAATCCTTTGCAAGACCATTATAATAAAGAACCAAAAGTCTAAATGGCATATAATGCATATCCTCATCATCACATTATGGGCACCCACTAGATGGGGTTATTGGTACTTACATGTGACATATACCTCCTATGGTTCAGAAACCCTCTATTATTTTTGATGATAGTCAAATTAAGGATGATGAATCTAATCTTAATTGTCCACTCATTTGAGCATATCTTAATTTAAACACCCCTTACACACCATTATGATTGATAATGGTACAAGAAAAAATGTTTTCACCATGGCATTACTTATGCACTTAGGTTATCCTCATAATGATTTACATCCTTCTACCAGATTAGTTATATCAATTAGTGGACCTCCTAGAAGGTTATTGGTTATATTGACCAATTGTTATAGGTTGGTATCACACATGTGGTTACTATTTTCTTAGTTATCCCTTCCATAGGAATCTTTGATATTTTATTGGGAAGACCTTGGATACACATTCTTTGAGAAATGCCTTATATAATACATGGGTGTGTAAAATACATACATATCAATTAGGTAATTACAATTATTTAAATTCCAAATGAGCATCCTCTTAAACAAAAGAAACTTATACCCATAAAAATAGCTATTAAGCCTACTAATCTTCATTCACCATAAAAGGGTAAACAACAGGCAATCCCCTTTACTAGGTGTCCAATACTTGAGAGATCATTACACTATAGATATATAGTGAATTCCATAGAATCCTAATCTTCTACTACACAACATGTTCATATATCTAGAGCACCTCAAAATGTACATATTATTTTTATGCTAAAGAACCCTATTGATGTACCTAAATGTATCAGTAGGTTCATATAGTGTTTAAAAAACACTTCTCATTTTTGGATCCAAAGAATCCATTGTATGAATTATTGGTTTTGATCTTCCTAAGATTTGTGGTGGAGTAACAACCAAGCTAAATGACTGTTTCATAAAATGAACATGTAAATTGTTGTTGGGAGTAATCATTGTCCTAAAACTTTATGATGATGAAATTTATCTGAACTAAATCTAATGAATGATGTCCAAACCCTAAAGTCTAACCCTAATTTAGCAATAATATTTATAATGACAAGCTAAACTATATTGATCTGGTTAAAAAGGAACAAAAGGGAGGGTAAGGGAAAAATAATTTGTTTCTAATCTTTAACCCAAACATTATGAAAAAGTTTAGATTTCATCCAGACATGCATTTAACCAATATATAGCATGAAATTTCATAAGCATAGATCCTACTACATACTAGGCTAGGGTCTAAGAAAACATGAGATAATATAAATGAGTAACCATATTTAATTGGAATATTTACTTCTAAAAAAATAACATTAGCACATTTGTAATAAAAGCAAAGGAAATGAACTAAATCTAGAATCCTTCAATCAACCTAGCATAAACACAATTTAATAACTTTGTATTCATATTAGCACATCCATAATCCATAAAAAATAATTCAAATATGAATGTCAAACTAGATAACTAAGGAAGTAGCCATGATAGCAAATACATAGACAAATAGTGAACAAACTTTGTAGAATTCCTTGCTTGTACTTCTTTCTCCAAGTTTATAAAGTAATTTTGGCTCTAAAAACTCCCCCCTTTTTATTAATGATAATACCCCTTTTATATAAGGCTCAATGAGGTATGTCTATTAGTCATATCTAATGATAATTACACAAGTGTCAAGGACAACTATCCATATACAACATTCTAGAATCAAACAATTTATAAATGGACTGACCTATAGCAATGTGCTTTACAAATTATAAATGTTTTTACAAGATATGATATTATCTCAAAATTATTTACAAATGTTTCATTCAAAAGAATATATTAAGTCAACTTAATTGACTTTAAGACTCTTTGTAATTTCATCCCTTTACTTTTATCCTTGATCTTCATAGCTTTGTTACATTTGTTCATCAGTCAATCTAGAATTGATAATTCATTCCCTTAACATTTATTTTATCTATAGTGTTAGGTCCTCAAACATTTGACCCTCAAAATCTACTGATAAATATGGCTCAATTACTTTTGGATCTACAAGATCTTTTAATCTTAGTTATCTGCTTATGTGGTATCATTGTGGCATACTACTCATTAATACTCAAAATATGATTATTTGTCATTTTAGGACACATGTCACTTCTTTATTGGTTTTGAGCCCTTTGAAAATTCTATCTTGACTTGCATCATTGGATCTACTTGCATGAATAAATGCAGCTCATTAATCTTGAGCTGAGAAGTTGAACACCATTAGTTGCTCTATCATATTCCCCATGGTTGTGACACTTTTCTCTACCACATTTATTTTGAGCTTCATTGAAATTTCAATTTTATCTCATACCATTGGTCTTGATTGCATAGATCAAATGCACTCTATCGATCTCTATATATTGGGTTTAGTCCTGCTCTGCATACCATCAATCTTAAGGAAGATGATCAGGTTTTAAAAATGGGTTGCATGCTCAACACTTGTCATCTTTATGTTTTTTTAAGTCCTTTGATTTTTTAACTTTGATCATGTACCATCAAATCATTTATGCCTGAGTTAACATGCACCATAGATCTTGATGCTCGACTTATTAACTCCCCATGAGCTTGACACTTGTCACCTTTAGGTTTTTCCATTTTTTTGGGCATAAAATAAAATACATAAGTTTTTGAAGACTATAAAGAACTTAAGATCAAGTTTAATCCTTAAGTTTTAGTTATATTAATAAATACAATTTACGACTTAGGATAACACTTTAGATTAAGCTTTAAAATATAATAAAAGAGCCCCCATGTTAATTATTCCCTATGATCTATAAGACATAAATGACTTAACATAAATATTTAAGATAAATGTATAAGTTGTATTAATAAATATGACTAGGAACTAAGCTAAAATTTAAACTATGCCTAAAACATAATAAATTTTCCCATGTAAAATTGATCCCGCTTAAATTTGAATCTCATTTCAAAAAAGACCTAAGCTAAAACATTTAGACTAAGGTTTTTTTAACAATTTAACCATATATTTAATTATACAATCAAAGGCTGAAAATATTAATCAAAGGGTCAATTAATCATGAAATCATAAAATCCTGAATAGTGTTTATCCACAAAGAACTCCATTAAACCTAAAACATCAGAACACAAAAGTCAACATCAGAAATATTATATGAAACCAAATGAATATTATACTCTAAAAGACTTATGTAAACTAGATCAACACATGATTATTCAAATAATATACTCTAATCAGGCTGAATGTTCAATTATAGCATAAATTAACAAAATTTGAAACAAGGGTCCCTATTTTTAGAAATGGGGGTATGTTGACCTCAAAAATGTAGACTTATGAGGGAAACATAAAAATATGTTAAAATTTAGATATTATTAGTTTTAGATTATAACCAAACTATTTATTCCACTTGATCAAGTACCAATATTAAAATCAATTCATGATTAAAACAAGTCTTACATATGTAGAATTAGGTTTAAACATCAATACTTTGTCACATCATGTGTGCACTTCGATTTCACTTACTATTTACCATGAGATCTAGGGAACAACTTCTATATTTCATGAAATTAACCATTAACATTGACTTGTAGCACATTTAGATTTTTATTAAGAACCATGCTTTAGCTTAGGCAAGGCTTGGGCATTACTCTATTTCCAGCTAGACATCTATATCCTCGATAGAGATGCCTTTGGCTCCACTCAAGGCTTTACTCCACTACCATCTAGGCATCCATAATCCTAATGGAGATTACCATATTCACCTTTGCTTATAAATACTTTGAATTTTGTAATAAGGTTCTTATTTTTGTATTTTTAAAATCATTTTTGACTCTATAGAAAAGGTTAAGAACCATGTTAGCCAAGTTTTGAGATTTGGTCAAGTGTTTTATCTTTAGACAATCATCCTTAGTTGGAAAATTTGTCCTAGACAATAATTTTTATTAAGTTCAAACATAACTTTTCTCCAATAATTCAAATTTTTACCTAAGATGCACAATATTTATTAAAATCAAATTTATATTAGAACAAGGTTTAATATTTTAAGGAATAATTAACCTAGAAATCAATCTTTACCAATTTCTCTAAATCATAACATTAAGTTCATATTTCAAAAATCCATGATCAACTAATGTTAAGAAGCCATATTTACATTCCTGAACTAAGAGGTTCCTTGAGAATTTAGGTGAATTTGGAACCTAAAAACTATCTTGAAAAAGACTTATTGAAATCAAGGAGCAAAGAAAAGAAAGAAAACAAACCAAACAAACAAACAAACAAGGAAAGAAATATTTTTAAACATTATTTACAAATAAGGGATAGGAAAGAAATAAATAGGAAACAAACTAATCCAAATCCCTAGAATAACTTCACAAATAACTTACCTCTAGGATCAAATGGAAAGCTATTTAGTCTACTAAAAAACCTTAAAAAAGGATTGCTTCCATTCAATGGCCTCTTCTTGTGGATAGGATCACTTGTATGCTTATGTCTTCTAGATGATGTAGTTTGTCTTCCCATATCCATTCTCAAGTGCATCAATTGAAGATATGGATCCAAAATCCAATCATCTTCTTCCCAAATTCTTCTTTATTGCATCAAGAAACGTAGATCTACTTCATTTAAATATTGATCATGTCTTATCTCATTTTCCTTTCATGGTTATATTGTAAACTTAACTGGTATGCTCGAATTGATATCTTCATCTTGCTTTGGGATCTTTAGAATATCATTGCCTTCTTGAAGAATATCTACAACAATACCTTTTATACACATTCCCCAATCTCTATATGAAGTGGGAATGGAATATCAATATTTACACAAAAACTCTCCTAGTCATCCCAAAAGGTATCTTCATCATGATCAATAGAAAGGATATGAGATTAATTTGGAATCTTTATCACATAATTCTAACCTTTTGATGGAGTTATATGAAACTTATTAATCATTTTTATTTTATTTAACTTCATCTTCTTTGTCTTCAATTATTTTAATGACATCTTCTGGAAGTTCATTCATATCATCTACAACTTCTTCTATTTATTCAAAAAGGATAGGGTTTTCTTCCATGATTGGTATAATATATCCCTCCTTTGAAGTATCTTCAAATTCATCTTCATCTTGAAATGGAAAATCATAGGTCTCTACCATAAGAGTTGTTTTGGAAAATGCAAATGTCTCAAAAGAACTAGATGACCACATAGCATTATTAAGAACCCTACAATAATTAGCCAAAGGCACATCACAAGTGTTTATGTCAGGCACATTCATAATTTAAAATGGCTCATTATTATAGTTGTCATTATTGTTTTGAAACCTATATGTGGGTCTGTTACACCCCTTAATAGAATAATTTCTATTATAACTTTCCCCATTGTTCCATAATTACTTTTGTGTCTCAAGAAAATCAATGCTCATCTTTTGGACCATTTTTAAAATAGATTCATTTTCATTTTTAGGTGTCTCTAAATTGTGAACTCAATTTCCACTACTAGTTGTTGGCATCATATCTCTTTGATCTTGTGGATGAAATCCACTTGCAATGTTATTCATAAATCCTAGGTTTTGACCAGAATAATCATGACTCAAAGGTAATTGGTTTAAAATTGGAGTTTGATTTAAAGTAAGCATGCTCTTATTAATATTAGGCATGACCTTCAATATAGGAAAATTAGGATTGATATTTGGAATGGCATATTCCATTTGACCTTGGGGTTACATTTGGTCATTAATTACCACAACTTTAACATAGGCTAAAGCTAATGTACTAATGACTTTAACAGATCTTTTCAAAAATATAGAAGTTAATGGATCTAAAGTATATTTATAAATCTCTAAAGCTAAAGCCTCAATATGTCTATAAGGAGATATAGTTCTATTCAACATATTTTGAAATCTAGCATTAAAATATCTAATGGTTTCATTCGAATCCTTCTTCACAGTAATGAATTTTTGATAAAGGACATATGGATTGATGGTCTTTCCAAATTGATCAACAAAATAATTATTGAAATCATTCTAGTTGACAATGAAATCTTCAAGAAGGTTAAGAAACTAATCATATGCTTCATCTCTAAGATTAAAAGTAAAAAAACTATAGGAAACATCTTTATGAACAACATTTAATAATCCTAAGGTTACTTTAAAACACTTGATATGTTCTTAAATAGTTACAACACTAGTAAGACTAAAAGAAGGTAAATACCTTTCAAGATTTTGAGGTAAATCATGTATCTAACTAGGCACATTGATAGAAGATCCACCTAACCATGTCCTACCTTGATGAAGATATTATTTTTGGTCATTTCAAATCCTATTCACAATACAACATAGAAACCAAATCTTTTCAAATACAAATGGATCCTTAATGAAGCTTAAGCAACCTTTGCAAAATTTTCACATAAATTTTCAAAGAATAGCAATCTTTAGCTAAATAAGCCTAAAACTAGTCTGAAACCAAGAATATCAATGATATTTACACAATTGATCCAAGAATAACACAATTATGTAAATAATTAACCAATTTTTGAACAAATTCCATTAAACTTAGCAAAGATACTATAGATTCATAAAGATTTATCTAAAGGTCCTCCTTCTAGCACCAATTTTTTCCCCTATTGATGCACATAAATATACTAGTAGGTTCATATAGTGTTTAGAAAACACTTCTCACTTATAGATTCAAAGAATACATTGCATGAGTTTTTGGTTGTGATCTTCCTGAGATCTCTAGTGGAGTAGTGGCCAAGCTAAATGACTATTTCACAAAATGAACATGTAAATGGTTTTTGGGAGCAACCGTGGTCCTAAAACTTTGTTAAAAATAGAAGTAATCTAAACTAAATCCAATGAATGATGTCTAAACCCTAAAGTCTAACCCTAATCTAGCAAGAATATTTATAATGACAAGCTAAATTATAGTGATCTAGTCCAAAAGGAGAAAAAGGAAGGTAAGGTAGAAAGGTGTTTTTGATCTTCAACACAAATATTATGACAATGTTTAGATTTCATCTAGACATGTATTTAACTAATATATAGCATGAAATTACATAATCATATATCCTACTACATACTAGGAAAGGGTCTAAGGAAAAGTGAGATAATTCAAATGAGAAACAAGATTTAATTTGAAGATTTACTTCTACAAATAAATAACATTGGCACATCTGTAAGCAAAGCAAAGGAAATGAACTAAATCTAGATTCCTTCAATAAACCTAGCATAAACACAAGTTAACAACTCTACATTCATATTAGTACATCTAAAATCTATAAAAATAATTCAAATCTGAATGTCAAACTAGATAACTAAGGAAACATCCATGATACCAAACACACAGACAAATAGTGGACAAACTTTGTAGAATTCCTTGCTTGTACTGCTTACTTCAAGTTTACAAATTAATTTTGGCTCTAAAAACTCCCTTCATTTTACAAATGATAATACACCTTTTATAGAAGGCTCAATGAGGTATGTCTATCAGTCATATCCAATGATAATTACACAAGTGTTAAGGATAGTTATCTTTCTACAACATTCTAGAATCAGACAATTGAAAAATGGACTGACCTATAAGCAATGCACTTTACAAATTACACATGCTTTTATAAGATATAATATTATTTCAAAATGATTTACAAATTTTTTATTCAAAGTAACATAGTGTGTCAACTTAATTAACTTTGAGACTCTTTGCAACTACATCCCTTTGATTTTATCCTTGATCTTCATGGCTTTGTTACATTTGTTTATCAATCAATCTAGCATTGATAATTAGTTCCCTTAAAATTTCTTAAGTCTACTGTGTTAGGTCTTTGAACATTTGACCCTCAACATCTAATGATAAATATAGCTCAATTTATTTTGGATCTATAGGATATTTTAATCTAAGATATCCACTTATGTGGTATCATTGTGGCATACTACTCATTAATACTCAAAATATGATTGTTTATCATTTTAGGACATGTGTCACTTCCTTATTGGTTCTGAGCCCTTTGAAAAGTATGTCTCAACTCACACCATTAGATCTACTTACAAGATCAATGAGTTTCATTGATATTGATCCAAAAAGTTGAATGCCATTAGCTACTCTATCATATTCCCCATGGTTGTGACACTTTTCACTACGGCATTCATTCTGAGCTTCATTAAAATGTCAACTTTATCTCATATTGTTGATCTTTCTTTCATGTTTCAAATGCACTCTATTGATCTCTATAAATTGGGTTCAGTCCTTTGCTTCATGTACCATCAATCTTAGGGAAGATGCTCAAGTTTTAATTATGGGTTACATGCTTGACACTTGTCATCTATGTGCTTGTTTTGAGTCCTTTGAATTTTCAACTTTGATAACATACCATTGGATCATTTGTGCCTAAGTTAACATGCATCGTAGAGATTGATGCTTGACTTATTGAATCCCCATGAGCTTTACACTTGTCACCTTTGGGTTTATTTGTTTCTATACGCATAAAATAAAAGACATAAGTGTTTGGAGACTATAAAGAACTTAGGATAAAGTTTTATCCTAATTTTTTAGTAGTATTAATAAATATAATTTAAGACTTAGGATAAAAATTTAGATTAATATTTAAAATATAATAAAAGAACCCTCATTTTAATTACTCCCTATGATATATAACACATAAAATACTTAGCATTGATTTGTATTAATAAATACAACTAGGACTTAGGTTAAAATTTAAACTACACCTAGACATAATAAATACTCCCACATAAAAATGATCTCACTTAAATTTGAATCTCATCTCAAAAAATACCTAGGCTAAAACATTTAGAATAAGGTTTTTTTAAAATTTTAACCATAGATTCAATTAGACAATTAAGGGCCAAAAATATTAATCAAAGGGCCAATTGATCATGAAATCACAAAAACCTAAACAATGTTTATCCAAAAGGGACTCCATTAAACCTACAACATGGGAATACAAAAGTCAACATTAGAAATATTAAATGAATTTAAATAGATATTATGATTTAATAGACTTATGTAAACTAAATCAACTCATGATTTTTGAAATAATATACTTTGATTAGGTTGAATGTTCAATTATAGCACAAATTATAAAAATTTGAAACAAGGGTCCCTATTTTTAGAAATGGGGGTATGTTGACCTTAATAAAACCATATATCACTATATGATGGGTTAAAATAATCCCTAATATTTTTACTCTTGATATTTCCACATGACCATAGAGTCTTATTCTACATACATTGAGCACCATTGATACCACAATGATAGATATTCCACCTATACATGCTCCTCATTAGTGTAACCAAGGTATTACACTAGATTTATAATGGGGAGGTACATATGACCATCCATTGGATGGCATCATAGGATAATATTTTCTCTTCAAAGATACCAAAAAAATAAAAAATGTAAAAAACTCCTAAATCACTTTTGGTACCTACATGTACTATTCACTCCTTAGAATTTATGTGTTAGTTCTATGTTAATGGATGACATGTTCAGTTACTCCTACATACACATGTGTGTCAAACTTATAGTTGAGTGTGATATAAGAATACATAGATACATGATACATTCCTTTTTTTATGTTGGTCTTTCCATATACTCATGTCATATGGACAATGGGATCATCCACTTCTTTGATCTTGATACACACAGGTTATATGGTTTGATGATCAATCTACATTATCATGTTTGAGATTATATATTTACTTACACATTCCCATTATCCATGATTATATCTTAAATAGAGTAATTGATATGATATACAATTGGCATACTTATCCTAACACATTTGATCCATGGACCACTATGACATGTTTATGTTGGTTGCTTATGCTTTATTTTATGCACTTCCTTAAATGTCATGTATTCCATTTTTGAGCATTTGAATATGATCTTTTGTTTACATCCCCCATGCCTATGTATGATTTCATTGACATTTTCATATGTTAGTTTTTTTTATGGACATTTGACTAAGTCATGTCCCTTTGATTGTGTAGCATTTGAACATGCCCCTTATTTGCAGTCTCCTTGGACCATTATCTCTTGACTTATTTTTGAGTGCTCTTTTGTGTGTGCTTGTATGATTATTGATATTATACTATTAATATCTATACATTTACATGATATTTATTATTAATCTTAGGCCTACATGTGATCATATTGGTTCTATGTGATTCAATGATACATTTACCTAGACATGTTCCTTCTATATGCTAAATGGTTACATTCAAAAATTATATAATTGTATTATCCTTTTTAGGTGAGGTAACTACATCTCCTATATTTCCCTCACCTCAAAGGGGGGGGGGTATATTAGTGGGGAAATTTCATAGATACATGTTCTCCACACTTGGCACAATTTCTAGATTTAGTGGGGTCATGCTTTGTAAGCATGTTCTCCACACTCATTTAATACATGGTACTTATATCAGTTTTTGGATTCAATGGGACATGTCATATGGCCATGGATTGAAAACATTAATTGTTATCATTTTTTGTGGGGAAATTTTGTGGAATCATTTTCTCCACGTTCATTCAACATATGGTACTTATATTAGTTCTCAAATTCAATGGGGGCATGTTTTGGAAGCATGTTCTCCACACCTATTCAGTATTCAACATCTCCAAACTATAGTGGGGGCATATTTTTGAAACATGTCCTCCACATTGATACTTATATTATATTTTATATTTATTCATATATAGTGGGGGCATGCTTTTTAAGCATGTTCTCCACACTTACACAATTATATGATTTAGGTTCACAGTTGTGGTAGAATTCAAAAAATTAGTACTATTGTATACATAGTTTCAGCATGAGACATATCTAAGGTGTATATTATATGCAACATGTGCATAATATACTAAAATACAAATCAATTTTATATTTCAAAACTCTTTTATTGACTATTACCATATCATGGAATTTTTTTTATTGATTCCCCATAGACTTTTTACAAAATTTTATTAAGCCAATATACTATAGTAGTTGGTTCACATTTTAATATGGTTGAGGTGATAAAATCACTCAATCTTGCCAAGTTTTCAAGTTGAAATTGACCATCTAGCCTCACTAGGTTATAAATATCATTGGGTTACATAGTTGAGTTAATCTCAACTACCGAGTGGCAATTCACTTTTGCTCCAAAGTTGGGGGCATGTGCCTTCTCTCTCTCTCTCTCTCTCTCTCTCTCTCTCTCTCTCTCTCTCTCTCTCTCTCTCTCTCTCTCTCTCTCTCTCTCTCTCTCTCTCTCTCTCTCTCTCTCTCTCTCTCTCTCTCTCTCTCTCTCTCTCTCTCTCTCCTTGTATATATGTATTTAAAATATTTATCTTAATCTTAGTTTTAGATCCTTAAAATTATCCATATTTTTCAAAATAACTTGTCAATAGGTAAGGTGGATACATCAACACACGTGTACTCCTTAATATTACTCTTACTCTTTCAATATATTTCAAGTACTTTCAACTCAAATTATATGCACTAATTTCATATTTTAACATGCTCTTTGTTGTATTTTAGTCACCAATGAATCATCATAGTTGGGCACACACAAAGACAAGGTGTGCATACACACCCAAGTACCCATTCCTTTATTTTAAACTATCAATTTCATTACTAGATTAAAGGGGGGAAATGTATATGATATTTTATGATTATATGGAACCTTAGTATTGAACACTTGGAAAACTCAAACCCTAATTGTTAGTCTTAGTTCTATGCCTCTCCCATTTTTTTAAGTCTTTCATTTACTCTACTTTATGCCCTTTAGCCTATATGTCTTGGTGAAACCACTCTTATATTGATGACCCAAGTATTTTATCTTTCCTGGAATGCTTAAAATCCACTTATCTTCCATATCTACAAGTTCAAAACCTATACCTTCTCTCTTTCTCCCTAGACATTAACAGTTAAGATAGACAGTAGTATTGATGTGACTGTATTATCCTGATGTAAGTATCCAATGCCTTAAAGTCATCTAATTGGCAAAAAAAATGTATCTTAATGTTAACCTAAGATATTTAATGCAGTTTATTATTCCAAAGGGATTGATATAAATATAAGATCAACCTTCATTCATTCTTCACCTATTACACCTAAAAAATACCAAAGAACATTCAATTTAATAAATATTCCCTATTTATTCCTATTTCCATACCAATCATAAGGACTACACATCTACAAGTCTGAACTACTAAAGTAGTAGTCTAAGAGCCTAATTTTCCAAGTTAAAAGGTAGACCATTATTATACTTGCTTTACGTATATTGTATGATTTACACACAATCCAACACATAGAGGAGAAATACATGAGTTTGAGGCCATCTTATATAGTATTGGATATGTAGGTAATACCATCTGATAGTGAGGTCTTTGGGGTCAGCTTAACAATGTGTACCCACTAACCCATTTTCCCCAAGATCACTATGAAGATGTAGAACAAGGGTTTTACCATTTCACAAGGAGAAATAGTCCATTACCTAGATATAAATACACTAGATTCAAGTTGAAGTAAAACCCAAAATCATCTAGTTGGTTGCATCCTATTTTAGTAGATATTCTATACAGGACACTAGAATCAAACTCAAATAGTAGTGTCAATGCAACCATCCTAGTCTGATGTTAATGTCTAGAAAACCAAAGGTGTCAAATATAGAATATAATGATTATTTTAGAATCTCCTTCTTACCTAATTTTGACCTATTCTAAATCCAAAAATGAATTATCATCATAACAAGCTAATTACTTCACTTCTTTGTCATTTTTATATCTATCATAGTTGTACTTTCTATATTTAAACTATCTCAACATAATAAATTTAGTGTATGTTTATATATGAGTTTATCATCTAATTAGTCTGTTATATATCTAATTATCACCCTTGTGCCATTTCATTTTTATATACCCCTTTAATAATCTAGATAACTACAATATAGATCCATTTTAGGGTTAAACAATACCATCAATCTATTTCAAAGTCACAACATACAAAAAAAACATAGCCATAAAATGTAATACTAAAAAGAAAATAGATAAGAGAAAGAAATATATATGCAATTGATGGAGATCAACATGATAAATGGAAAGGTCATACAAAGAGACAACCTAAAATCATGTAACTTATGGAATGAGATACCCCAAACATTGGCATGGGCCTTTGGGTATAGGAATATCCTACATCTATGCATTCAAGTATCATGTAAAATATGTATGTCCTATATCCCACTCTTCTATACCATAAAATTAATGTGTGTATGTAAAATATGATATGTAATCTAGTAAACATGTGATAAATAACATAGATCAATTTGGTCACTAATAAAACTTGGCATGCTTAAATCCTAGTTATACATACATACATGTGTGTGTGTGTGTGTGTGTGTGTGTGTGTGTGTGTGTGTGTGTGTGTGTGTGTGTGTGTGTGTGTGTGTGTGTGTGTGTGTGTGTGTGTGTGTGTGTGTGTCCCATATTTAGAGAACATGTATAAAATAAAATAAGGAAAATTAGTAAGGATTTGAAATAGAAAAATGAATGGATAAAAACAATCCATAGTACATGTAAAAGCATAGTTTTCATCAAGTGTAATAACATGGCAATGTGAATCAGGTGAAAAAAAGTAACATGCCCCCACTTTATATGTGAATCATAACATTTTCACTCAAGAGAGTATGTAATTGGTGGATGGGGATGAGTAATAATTAATTTATATACTCTTAAAATATGTAGACATAAATGTATGTGATCATGTAATCTCAATTTAAGCCATAACAAGTATAAATAATCAATATGTAATGGTGAGAAATTAGTATACCATCAAGAATGTGCAGTGAAATGATAATAATTTAAATGATTCATCATCGTATGATAGATTTCATGGATATGTAAATCAAGATGAACCACTAAAAGGCAAGGGCCAAGTGATAACAAAGACAAGGGTTAAAATAATATCAATATAAAAACATATGTACACATGCATGTCAAAATAGAAGAATAAAAGTAAAAAAGCAATCAAGTAATCATTAAGAAGTTATGTACAATACATTATCTAACCAACCACTCATAAATTATAATTGAATTATAGGTGATCCTCATAAATAGCTAGATTTTGATGTTGTAATTATGTTGTTGTATCTTTGGTACACTTGCACTTTCTTGATATGAATTGCATTTGGTATCTTCCACATAATATGTCTAACTAACTTTACCATGTACTAGTTTTTTTTTTCAATAATTATATCATCTATTATATCATGTATGTAGTTTTCATTATAGATGAAGTAGATTTCATTGCATCAACACTAATTTAATAAATGGTTTCTACTCTCTCTTTTTTTTCTAAAGATGTTCCATTTTGTGGGTCACTATTGAAGTAAAATATAACACAATCATGATTATTACCAAATGTTTCCCCCATTTCTCTTAGCCACAACCTTCTTGATATAATATTTTTTATTGAGCCAAAGTGGCATCAATATAGAATGTAACATGACATTATTTGAGACCAAGAGTTATGTACCACTCATTGTATCTTATGAAAACTTTGGCTTAAGTATCCTTATATAAGTGTTTTGTATCATATCCAAGAAATTTTAATAGTTTCATACCACATACATTAATTTCATAATCATTAGTGATCTTGTCATTGGTGAATATCATGCCATTTATATTAGGGCTAAGAATCAAAGGATCTAGATATGAGAAATGCATTCCATCAATTTTCTTTGAGACATATTGATTTTGAATTTCCCTCTTAATAACCTATTTCTTAGTCAAATATGATTTCTCATTTTCCTCTTTGATATGTACACTTTCTTGTTTCACCTGTGATTACATTTGTAAATTTTCCTTTTATAACTTTTATTTTCATAGCCTTTTTTTAATAATTATTTGTTATGAAATTATTCTTTATGCAACTTCTCCTTTGTCATCGTTCCTTATCTAAATTTTTTTTCTATTAATTATTTAGAAGTTGTAACCATATTTTGAGTAGGTTTATAAATTTTAGAAGGTGTGTTTGAATTTGGTGGTGATTTAATTGATGTATTCAATGTAGCATCACCACTATCAATAATATTTTGTATTTCTTCCTTAAAATACCAACATTTATTTATATGATTTTCATGCATTATATGATAAACACAATTATTTAGATTTATTTGGAAGACACATAGGAGGTAATGTGATCAACTTCTTTCAAAGCATATCCATTTGAGGGTCACTTGGTTTCTTATTAACCTTATAAAAAATTCTTGAACCATTATTTGTATATGTATTATATTTTTGAACCCATGCTTGAGATGAAATATTTTGAGGCATAAAATAATTAAATTGAGGGAAAAAATGCAATTGACACTATCATACTTAGGATTATTGACATGTGAAATATTATCCTTGATTGTAAAGGTTACACACATTTACTTTTGCAATTCCTATATGAACTCTCTCATAGAAACCGTCTGATATACAATAGCTTCATTAGATAGATTACTACTTAGAGGTTGGGAAGATGTATCTTTACAAGAAAAAACCTTAAGTCTCTCATATGTGATATGCATATAAATTCCATCAAAATCATGCATTATAACTCTTGGTATATTGATATCATGGACCTCTTGTGAGAGATGGTAGCTATCACTAGTTTGAAGAGGGGAAAAACAAGTTAGATATGAAGGAACTTTTGATTCCACATTAATATAAAAGTTATTATTGAGGGAATTTAAGAATTTATCATAATTTTTTTCAGCCTTAGTTTTATTTTACATAAATTTTACCCATTTCATTACATGATTGTGAAATATATTTTAAATTTCAAGACAAAAACATGTAATTATAACATTCATTGCTTGAATTAGAAAGCATAGACTATGAATATCCATTATATCCATCATAAAATGTCTAACATAAACAATTGACCACCTAAAAAAAACCGTGAATAATTTTTAGAAATAAAAAGAGGTTTTTGATTTAAAAAAATCAGTAGATAAATGAAACCTATAGATACAACCTTCACCCTTTAGGTTAAATTTACTAAAAATAGAAAAATGCTAATTTTATAAAATCCATATAATTTTTTGGCTAACAAATAGATTTTCATCAAAACAATATGACTATTGAAAACCTTTGAGAATTTTTACAATATAGTCATTTTGAATTAGGCATGAGTTGAATAAGTAGGAGGACAAACCACAAGCCTAAGAGATGAAACCTAGATTAAAAAAATAAGTGTGAAACCCTATGAAAAAAATAAATGTTTCATATTTGAATGTATGGTGAGGGGAAGTCATATATCAAGTCTAAAAGCCTAATACAAATATTTGAAACCCTAAGAAGGAAGAAACCCTAAGGAAACCCTAGGGTTTTACTTGCTCAATAAATTTTTTAGGTTCACCAATATGTTTTAATGTGATCTAATAATATATAACTTTTGAACTCTTCAGATTGCATAATATGTTAAATATAACATAAATTTGAATGCTACAATAGAGTATCATTGAACAATTGTAATTTAATATCAATATAAATGACCTAAGGGATTAATATTATTAGCTTATTTTTAGTTTATATAGGTATGAGACTAAATACAGGTGAGTAAAAAGAATGGAAATGGACCATGCACCACTTGTATTAGGAGAACAAGTATTTAGATTTATCAAAAAAAATAATCAAGACCAAGATGTCTATGTGAGAAGAAGGCATCTACTTCTACCAAATTCATCTTATTGGGTTATACCTCACTATTTTGGCAAAGGTCATTGTGTTTAATTGTAAACTATCTTCTTGTGTGATATTAGATGTTCTTTGCATGTGTAAATCCATGAAACCTATCTCCTTCACTTCAAATCCATATCTCCACTTTTAAAACTAGGTTACCCTATATAAATGGGAAAGAGTTATGGGTTGAGATAACTTTAACTACTCCCTAATGCATGGTTGAGTACTTCCTAGGTATCCAAAACTCCAAAGGGGGAAATCAAATAGTATATAGTTTTTTATTTTAGATGAATGTGTGAAATCATGATCCACTAGTATGAATGAATCTTGTGATCTAACTTTAGAAACTTGAAAATGGAAATTTGACTTTACTTAAATGTTTTAAGCTTGGTTAGGGCCTTTTATTTGTGATTGTTTTATAATTTGTAAATTTTAGGGAAGAACCCTTTAATGTGTAGATGTGTCTTTGACAAGTGTTATGTGCTTGATATATAGGGAATAGGCTTAGACTTCTTATTTATAAATAAATTACTATTTGGTTAAATTCTCATGCCACCAGCATGTAAAATTTATGGGCTAACCCATAAAAATATTTGATAAATTTATATTTCTTGGTATAAGGACAAGTCCATCAGAGTTAGACACCTATAGATTTTTGAAGGTGTTTGAGGTTTGATGAACTTGTTTAAAAGGTAGGAATACTAAGATGATGATATAAAGATAATGATATTTTTATTATACATAGGTTAGAGACAAGCCAAGGAACTTATATAGATAAATGATAGTAAACTGGGAAGGTCAGACCAATAAAAGGCAATTAAATATGAGATAAGGGTGTATAAAATCTAAATATGTATGCACAAGTTATGTGAGGTAAATATAGGTCAATACTAACATTTACAAGTGTCTAATACCACATTTTAGTTTATATGGTTTATTAAATAACAAATATTACAAACTCAAGTTACAAATCCTAGATTTTCACTTCCCATAGTTATGGTCCTTATAATTGTTACATCTAAAATTTAAGTTACTAAAGTTATAGCTCCCAGAGTTATAATTATTATAGATAAAAATCTTAGAGGTATAAATTATATAGTCACACCACCTAAGTGAAAATACCTACTCATCTATGTCATAAGTATGACATACCACCTATTACATATATTCATGCCCAAACATTTACAAAGAGTTTAATTATACAACAAAAAATTCAAACTAATACACTTGTTTATTTTCAAGAGGTTAAGGCAAATCCTCTATCCCACCCATGTGGTGACTCTCCTTGTGATGATGATCTAGGTTACTATAAAACTCTTGATCATATTTATGATATTTACAATGATGCACTCAAATCCCAACATTCATGTTACTCAATTTTTAGATGTTTAGATAGGATATCAGTTAGCCTTGCCAGCATATCTTGTGCACTATTAATTATATAATATATTATAAATAATTTATTTTTAATTAATTTTTTGTGTGTCATACATTACATGTTCTTTACTAAAATGAGATTGTGACTTTTTGCATGATTCATCTTGGTTTGACATCTATAACATTACCTCAATTTTCCCTAACATTGTTCAATCCCCTTAGTTTATGTTTCTTTCTATGTTGCACTACACCTTACACCTTTATTTTTGATCCCTTTCCAAAATTATGTTTAGTCTTCCCAAAGATGTGTGTTTGTGTGTATGCATATACATATACATTTACATTTACACACACATACGTAGATACACACACACACACACACATGATGTATGTATGTATGTATAGACATAAATACGTACATATATATTTATGTGTGTGTGTGTATATACATACATACATATATACATAAATACATACATACATTACATTATATTATATATATATATATATATATTAGATGATATTTATGTATTATATATCACCTCAATTTTATACATTTGGTAAAATTAGACCTTGGTTGTTCCTCTCAATTCTAGACCTTTCTTTCTTTCAAAAGTCTCATATCTACTCTATCTTATGCCCCTTAGCCTATCTATTGGTCTAACAGTCTGATGTTGATGACCTAGACCTTCTATCTTTCCTAAAATTCTTAAAATATTCTTATCTTATGCTCATACAAGTTTGGAGTTATACTTATTTTCTAATTGTAAGGACACAAGCATCAGTCTCAAACCCCTACCTCAACACTAGTATCCTACCCTAACATAAGTGTCTAGTGCCTTAAAGTCATCTAATTTTTAAATGAAATGTATCCTAATTTTTAGACTAAATGATTTAATGTTATTTATTTCTTTATATGAGTGGTATATATTCACAAACACTCCTCAATCATTCCTCACCTAGAAACTTCTTACCTACTCACTAAGCAACTTACAAAAGGAATTAAATCAAGAGATTAAGTGAGAAAAGCTTCCCTATTTTATATTATTTCCATATCAATCATAGGGAAAAAACATATACATTTTTGAAGTACTAAATGAGTAGCCAAACATCTATATTTTCCATGTTACAAGCTAGGTCACTATTGTACTTGATTTCCACATATTGCATGATTCACACACAAGACAACACATAGGGGAGAGATACACTAGTTTAAGGCCCTATTCAAATTATTATCTATATAATTAAATCTCATTGATAGAGGGGTATTTTAGGTCAACTATAAACTATGTGCCCACTGACCCATTTTTCCCAAGGTCACTATGAAGATCAAGAACTAGGGTTTTATAATTTCATGAGGAGTGATAGTCAATGACCCAGATCTAATTTCACCAAACTAAAGGTGAAGACAAACATAGAATCATATATGTGGTCACATCCTTTTTCAATAGGTATTCCATATAGGACACCTATATCTAGTTCAAATATTAGTGTCGACATAACCATCCAAGGTTGACATTAATGTTCATAGATCCAAAGTCAATCAATCTAGAATCTGATGACTATTCTAGATTCCTCTTCTAGTTTCCTTCCTACCTGTTTCAAATAAAAAATCATATTAGCATTATAACCAGCTAATTACATTGTTTCTTTTTCATTTTCATATCTATCATAACTTTACTTACTATTTTTAGCCTATATATGTTTAATAAATTCAACATATGTTATATCTAAGTTTAGCATTTAAATGGATTATTGTAGATCTAATTATCACCCTTGTACATTGTCATTTATTTAATATTGACCCTATCTACCCAATTAAGATCCTCATCCAAATTTAGGATTAAACATTTGGTGAACCTGATTTATATGAATGCAAAAAAAAATTGATTCTTAGGGTTTTAAATTAGCTAGGGTTTTGTATTTTTATACTTTTGCATTTTCTACTTATATTATTTTGCATGAAACATAGGCATATCCCTAGATTGGGAGGTGTGCCTATTGAACATATTGATATTCCCCTCCCACCACCTAAGATGTCTCAAAGCAATGAGATACCTAATCTTATGGATAATGATGATAACAATGTTGAGAATGAAAAACATACTAATGAGGTTATCATGGAAGATGATTCTAATAATGAAAACCATGATTCCAATGAAACCAATGAACATGAGCAAATAGATCATGAGTAATTACAATTAATTGCATTTTTTCATGAATGTATTCATCAAAACCCTTAATATCTTGATGAAATCCTAAAAAACATATTATAAACTAATAACACAAAAAACATAGATGAAAAAACAAGTCCCTTTATTGATCATGTTGTTAGAACTATGGGTCATCGTCATATACTAACAACCCTCTCCCTAAACACAGTACAATCTATTAATTATAATGGGGTCATAGGATATGTATTTAAACCTTTGATTCCTAAAAATACTATTACTACATATAATATGGAATTACCAATAAATTTAACTCAAATACTAGTTTCTATGGCTATTCAAACCATGATTGCATCCCCTTTGGTGACTACTCAGCTTGTTAATCTAAATCCCAATGTGTTTAAAATTCAAACACCCCTTCAAGTTATAAATTCTTAGGATGTGTTTCATAATCTTATTACACCCAAGATATATTTTCACCCTTTGCCAACATGTTTTATTACACCTAAGTTCACATTTTATGATGTCAAGGGTGATCATGAACAACGTATTTGATTCTTTTATCTGAAATGCCTTAACTATGCCTCTAATGATAAAATTTTGATCAAATTATTCCAAAGAATCCTAAAGGAATATGCCTTGAGGTGGTTATATGATTTACCTCTCTAATCCATGAAATCATTCAAACCTATTACAAATTAGTTTTTTTCACTCTTTTCCATTAATATTTATAAAAAGGTTTCCTATGCTCAAATTTCCAAATTAAATAAGGAAAAAATGAACCTATCAATGAATATGTCTTGAGGTACAAGATAATGTTGGCTAAAATGACTAATACTATGGTAGAAAAAAGTTGTAAGACATATTTCTGAAAGAGTTGCAAGACATATTAAAGCAAAGTTTTCCAACTTGTTTACATGATTCTATTATTTTCAAGAATCTAAAATCTTTTGATGACTTATGCCATATTGTATAAGACCATGAAATGAAGCATTTTCATTAAATAAGCTCAAGTATGTAGTAAAAACACTAGTTGCATCTATTGATGCAGTTTTTAAACACACTAAATTGTCATGAGGTAGACTCTAACATTTTAGGACCATAATGGAGGTAAAATCCACTCTACGGCATGAGTTACAAGTATGTGGTTGAACAACCAAGTGGAGAAATAGCAGGCAAAGCATGCAGGTTTTTAACTGGGACTATGTATGGATGAATGATATCTAAAATAAAGTTAAAACTAGGTGAGTTGGAAGATGGGTGGATACTAATTTAAAGTGGATAGATCTTATAAATAAACTCCAAAAGAGGGAAGGGTAGAGTAGAAAAGAGGGATCTATGACTTCAATAATTACCTTTGGGATAGATTCTTCATGGACAAGTGTTTTGAAAATTGATGTTTTCTACTAGCATCTAGTGCACACACACATACAAACACAATCAAGTAGTTTAGGAAAAAATGATATAGGGAAATAAAATATCTTGGTCAAAGGTTGTTACTTTTAAGGTAGATTTTGCACACCCATACTTAGAATATTATAACTCAGATCAAGGAGGTATCTAATGTAACTAATGCACACACACATATAAGACTTTATCAAAGAAAAAACTTTTACACACTTAGAAAGATGGGATAGTCAACCTACTTGCATGTAATCAATAATAATTGATAACTCTTCTATAGTCATTGCACATCTAAAATCAGCAAATCAATTATAAGAAAAGGAATTATTTATAGCTATTGCACACTTAGAATTGTTGAATCAAACAACCAAGAAAAGATAAAACTTGATTACATATAATTTGGAGAGAAAAAGCATAACACTGTTGCGTGACAATCAAAATTTGACTTCTTCCTATTTTGATATTTATTTACCCTTTGAAATGAGGGTTATAGACATATAGATAGACTTGAGGAGGGGTTACCTCATCCTCCAAGTGCATGAAAACTCATAATTACATTGTGTGCTTAGAACCTTAGTTATAATTCTAGTTTCAAAACTACATGTATTCATGTTCATAGTTAACATATATTGTCAAAATAAAGTTAGCATGTACAATGTGATGTAATATGTGCATGCTTGTGAATAATTTAAGAAAATTTCATATTTAAGTTCTAAAATAAGTAGAATATGAGTAAAAAACTAATGCCTTTACATGGATGCACATAAAATTAGTCTTTGACCTAAAGTTGGATGGGAATTTGCATGATGTTGATGATTGTTGAAGATGTTGTAGTAGATACTGGTGCTGAACTAGAAGTTTCAAAATTATCCCTCTTCTTTGATTCCAAATCAATATAAAACTTATGTCTTAAATCATTCTACTATCTAATAATGTCCATTTTTATTAATGAGGGTCTATGCACCCTATTTACCTATTTGAGGAGCTTGGCATGCTCCACCTTTGTGTTCTAGAAGTTTATTTAAAAAATTATACTTATGTCACCTTCTTCCTAGTAAAATTCATCTCAACCTCAATTTGTTAAAGTAATAATCCCTGAAGGCTCTATTTAAAGTTATCAAATTCTTTCTAAAGGAGTTGATCAAAATTGATCCTATTAATAAGTTTACCGATTGAATCTATTACATTTGATAGCTTTAATTCCTTTAGGACTTGAAAAATTAGAGATTCATGTTCTTGATACTTTGGCATTACTACCCCAACTATTATGATCCACTCTATAACCTCTTGGGTTCTAATTACCACCAATTGAGGGAATTTGAAGCCTCCAAAGATGTCATTAAATTAAGATGGTTGTAATCCTTGTTGGTATTATAAATAATAAGTAACTTTAATTTATTCTCATCCTACTTCAAAGAATTAAGCAATTTGACTCTCAGTTATATGAGGAGCCAATTCTAACCTCATTTTAGTAATTACTTCTAGATCATTATATAGCTTTGATGTAGCATGTTGAACCTTGATCTTAATTTCTTAAGGAATATGGACCATTTAGTGTTGTTCTTTTATTTGTTCTAACTCTTGCTCATGTTCCTACCTATCTATTTCAGTCCCATCATGCAATGCCATCAAAGAATCCATATGAATTTCAATATAGGACTTAAAGTCCTCTATATATGGGGACTACCCCAACTTCATGTTCTTCCTTTTAGACAAGGTAAATATGTCTTATCTTTCTTTAAAAATGATTTCCCTTCCAGCTTCATCTTCCACTTTCCTCTTCTTAACCATTTGGATGCTTCTTGTAGGTTTATTAAATATGGAGCATATCAATGGTAATTATGTGATTTTCAAATTTGAATTTTGAGAATCCTTTAATTTGAGATCAGCTATTCATGGAGAGATGACTATTTGTACTATATTTACTAGTTGTGTGTCCTCAACTATAGTCTCAACCAATTGATCTTCTGATGTTTTCTATAAATCTCCTTTTAGTATTGAGTCAAGACGGGAGGGACATATGATTTTAGACCAATTTAAACCCCATATTGGGGTATTGGGTGGATTGTATACACATATTTTCCCTTTTTAGCCTTCCCTGAGGATGTTATAGTAATGAATTGCGAAGAGATAGTGGAAGGCATTGGCAAGTTTATTTGAGTGGATGATACATGAAGTTGGGAGCTTGCCAATGCCCCTTCAACCTTCTTAAAAGCCTTATTTTTGGTTTTAAGATGGACTAAATAAGTATCAGATGGAATTATATAATGGTGGCAATAATATATGTGGTTGGCATTATTGGGTAAATAAAAATAATAGGGGTAAAGGAAACATCTTCTATTTTTGGAGTGACCAGAGGTGTTTGTGTGATAATACTGAGAGGAACTAAATCAAATGAACCTACTTAAGCAAGGGAAATAAAAGAGGAAATTGGGGAAGAAGGGATTGAAGGCTAAGCCTCCTTACCTGATTGGTCATCATTCATAGGTGATTTCCCATTTTCATCTATGAGGTTGAAGGCCTTTGATCTTTGCAATACCTCCCCTTCATTCATAACTTATTCTACTAGAGTTTTTTACTGAACTAAATGTGTGCCTATTGGTGGTTTATTATTAGTTTGTTTCCTTAGGATGGGAGGATCCCTTGGGTTCCTCTTGTAATATATTTTAGCTTTCTTAGCTAGGGAGGAGACACACTAAATTAGAGTAGTAGAAACCTCTTCACCTATAGATTCCTGCATAGGTGATGCAACTAAGTGATCTTGGATTTGTAAATCAAAGGAGTCTAAGAAAATTGGATCCTCTTGAGCTACTCCATGCTTAGTTTTAATCACACTAGGCTCTACCTTAATGGTATTTAATACTTAAGGAGCTTCTTAAGAAGGCTCTCCTTGTTCCTTTATTGGTTATGGGGGTTTGTTGACCCAAAATTTTAAATCAGTCCATACTCTAGGGGTGGAATCATTGTGTGCATCTCTTAAACTAAGATTAAAGGTTCTCCTTTAATTATCTTTAAATGCTCCTCCCTAAGACCCACCATTTGTGCCCATTCTATGACTTCAACATCATCTTTTACATTTAAGAACAAAAAATCATGGTCATAAGGAATGTGTTGGTATGGAATACCCAAACTTTTGATATGTTTTTTAATTGGACCATAAGGGTCCCAATATATATAAGGTATGGTGGCTAATGAATAATTTTTTATTTTACTACCAACCTTATTGAAATGTCTTTGCATTGTGTAGCACATTTGGCCTATTACCATATGGGTACATAGAATGTGATTCTATTTTTATTTATTAGATCTTCTTATGCACTCCATCAAAACTAGAATGAAATATCTTTCTCTATGAGTTTATTAGGCATGTACTTAGGGGGTGTAAGGGATTGACCTTATTACTAGTGATCATAATAACTATATAATCTAGGTATAGCCAATAATTACCTTGAGGTGTTAATGTATCTGCTATAATCTTAGATATCTTATGTAATGGGGCCTCATGGATAGCTTTCCATATCTAAGGATATACACTTTCTACAATATGGGTGATATGTTTGGTGTATGCATATATGTGCATGAATAAATAATAATCATAGATGAAATTCTTTATGTAGTTTGAAGCTAATCTCTAAGGAAACCCACAGTCCCTATATATAGTTCCCATTACTAAATTGAGGAGGTATAAAATCATATATAAATGGCCTCTAGTAGACAATTTATCTTTGTGTATAATTTTCTTCCTTAGCCTAACACTGACAATCTCCCCCAGGGAAAAAGTCATGTCAGAGGTCATCATCATGTCTAGATGTGGCACCCAATCTAGGTGGAGAAAATGTATACTTGGGAGGCCATATAGCTTATTTAAAAGGGTCATCCCAATATAGATCCTTATTCTAAATTTTCTGATAAGTATTAGGTTTTTTCCCTTTAGGGTAATAAACTCCCTAATAAGAATCCATTCACTCATAGTTTTACCAATTAAATTATACTTATTCCATGATACCCCCTTATGTATGTTGAATATATCATCTAGAATTGGAAAAGATAAATACCTTTGGAAATAATCACTTGATATACAATCCATGACCATCTTATGATTTATGTGATGTAAGAAGATGTCATTTATCACCTTGCTAACAAAAAACAAGTATTGCAATAGGTCAATACATGGCATCACCTTAGGATTGACTATCATAAAGTATAATCCTTATCTTCTAAGAGGGAGTAGGTATGTAAAAAATTGGATATTTTTTGATGATATATCTTCTTCATGGTAAAAGGCATCAACAACATCAATGGCATCCCATAGTTCTGAATACTTGACATAGTAGTCATTGAAGACTGTAGAGTCAAAAATAATGTTTGTATACTCAATAGAATCTTTAATGGAAAATTGAGATGATGGAATAACTCCTCTAAACACTTGGGATGATGAATCCACTACTTATTTATTGGTTTACTCAAATTTAGTTTCCTATATTTCGAAAACTTCTTTCTACTAGTTACATCTTTGTAATTGATGTGCAGGTGGCTAGGGCTTGTTCATAGAGTAATAATTGAGATCAAAATTTACTTGTGATCAATGAGCATGTTAATAACCATAATTCATTAATATATATTTTTCATTCAATTCTATTTCATGCATTTTTAATGCCTAATGTTCATAAACTTGCTTTGCCTATGTAATTTAAACCTCGGTGTCTTATTTGGTGGGGAAGCCATATCTTTGCATTTTTTAACAAGTGTCATGAATTAGTTATACTTTGCTAGATAATATTAGTGGTATTTCAGTATTCAATATTTGAGTTTCATGTTGGGACAAAACCAACTAATTATTTTGAATTAAAGGCTCTAAACACAAACCTTGAACAAAAATTTTGATGACCAAATCCTTTGAAACAAAGGAAACTCTGAACATAGTTTCTGAATAGTTAGCCTTGACCAAAAAAATGTCCAATGAACAAATATTTAATATATTCTTCAACTAAGAAAGTTGATGAAGAAGTTCTGAACAAAATGTTTGATGAAGAAATTCTAGACAAATTCTTTGAAGTGCAAATTTTTTGAAAAGTTAAACTTGTGATAAAAAACTCAAAAGGCCAAGTCCTTCAAATTGTACATGACTTTATAACCTAGATAATTACAAAACTATTGAAATACATTAATAATTTATTCTAAAATTTAAAACACCATTTTTGTGTTTTTGAGTGTTGAGATTAAGGAGCAATCCTAAAAACTTCCATAAAATGAAGAAGAAAACTTAGAAAAAACATGGGCCAAATCAAAAATAATGTGGTCCCCATTTTTTAAAAACAATAGGGGGAGTGTTGGGGTATAAAAAATGGTATCTTATAAGGGGAATACTATTGATTATTTGATAACTCATAACTTTGGTTAGAAATTTCAAATTAGACATGAACTATGCCTTAGAAATAATACTTGAATCAGAGATATAAAAAAGACTCTCAACTACATCATACAACATACTTGCCTTTGTATCCATTGATCTATGTGTGCTAAAGTGATGTTATTTAACCCTTTTTGTGAGGATATTCACAAATATTTGGAGTAGTTGTAGGTTTTGATCTGGCTCTTTTGAATCTCATCAAATCAAGGGAGCTCTTCCTCCATTTTTGAACATGATGCATGTTACATTGACCTTATTTCATTATGAGAGCCTTTGATCCCCTTATGATTTTATTTGGGATTTATTGATTGCTATTTTTGAATTCATTGGTTCTTCTTTCTTTTTCTTTGGTATTTTTTATTAATGAAGTAAGGAGAGCAGAAACCACCATGAGCTAGTGTAGTTATTTATTTAAAATATATTATTTACCATAACATCCCTGCTAGCTACATCTGCACTAATGATTATCACCTCCAAATAAGTATTAGTATGAAGAGTGTGCTTGTTCCAATGGAGTGAGAAAACTTTATAAATTTATATGAATTATTCAATAATAACTTTTAAACACCTAGTATAAATATCCAATTATGACACAATGCTGAATTACTATCATTACATACCCAAATATTAAAGAACTTAGACATAAAAGTGTAATAGGCTTGTGAACAGACCCCAAATTATGAGTCCTTTTATAGTTTCCCTTTCCCATATATAAATTTAAGCATGAATATGGGCCCAATGGGTAGGATGTTAGTTTGGACATGTTAGGATGAGCCAATTAGATCATCACAGGAAATAACAAAATGTCTAATCTAAAAATTAGGAAACCTAAACTAAGAAGAAGGAAACCTAAAATAGGAAGTAGCAAAACTAAACTAGAAATTAGGAAAACTAAATTATAAAGTAATAAAAATAAAATAGAAAGTAGGAAAACTAAACTAGGAAGTAGGAAAACTAAACTAGAAAGTAGGAAAACTAAACTAGATAGAAGGAAAATAAAACTAAAAAGCAAGAAAACTAAACTACTACCTATACCACACTTATTCATCACTCAGGGGAAACTTCAGATGGTATATCCATGAAGTAATGTTTTAAAAACTACCCATTTACTGGATATGTAAGTTCATCACCTTGAACATCCCTTAAATGGAATGCATTATTACCCAAGATCTCTGAAATTTTGTATGGTCCAATCTATAGTGAGGAAAAATTATCATGTTTCCCTTACTTTTCATGGGATTTATCCCACAAAAGCACTAGTTTAGATATCCTAAATGCTCTTAATTTTTACCGAGGTAACTAACTACTAAACATGAGTCTAAGAAAGGTTAATATATAATTATTTAGTGATAAAACCATGCTTGGAGTAGTCACTTTCCTTCATAGTCCCTTTTCCTATTGTTGCACACTTATTACACCTATGAAATCCATTATCCTAATAATTTTAGCTTGTAATCATAATAATTCTAAATCATTTACTTAATCGAACTTAATTATATTTCCTATTGATCCATAATGTCATGAAGTGGGTTCAATATAACACCTAATAAAAGCATAATTTTAATAACAATATAAGGTAATAATTCAATTATTGCTTAGCCAACTCTTACAATTTTCATGATCCACTCACCTTGAAATCAACACCATAAAGGTAGTATCACCATTGATTTAGCATATTCACCTTGTCCATACCCAAAGTATGTCTCAATGAGGTTGAATAGCATTATTTTATAGAGCTAAATAAGAGTATCAATGGTCATGTGTACATCATGTACCCATTGGTGAGTTCCTTTTCATCCCACGAGTAAAATTATTATTCTTATTTAATTATCATCTATTAGTTATCAATTAAAGTTACTTATTATCCATGAGGTAAATTACACATGAACTGTCACTCCTTATCAAATAGTAAAACCTTTGTTCTTCCTCCTCATAGTGGCTATGGGAAAATGGGTTAGTGGGCACATGATGTCAAGCTACCCCAAATACCCCTCTATCAATGATCATTGTATACATAACCAATACTTCAAATAGGGCCTTAAAATTATGTAGTTATACCCTATGTAATGGCTTATGTGTGAATCATGCAATATGTGGAAAGTAAGTACAATAGTGGCCTAGCTTGTAACTTGTCAAATATAGTTCTTAGGTTTCTCATTCAATAATTAAAACCTATGTATGTGTTATCCCTATGATTGATATATAAATAGGATAAAATAGGGATCTTTTCTTTATCGAGTTCTTAATTGATTGTTTTTAATAAGTTACCTTGGTATGTGCTAAGTGTACGTTATGAATGAATGAGGATTGATCTTGTATTTATATCAATCCCTTTGGAGAAATAACTTGCAATAAGGAACTTAGGTTAACCATTAGGGTGAATTTAATTTTAAAATTATATGAATTTAGGGCATTAAACACTAGTGTCAGAGCAGGACACCTATGTCAAAGTAGGTGTCTATCCTAGATAAAAGTGTCTAAGGAGAGGGAAAATAGGTGTAGTCTTAGAATGTGTAAAGGTATAAGATAAATAGGTTTTAAGAATTATTGACAAGATATAAGATATGTGTTATCAACATAATATTGTTTGGACTAATAAATAGGTCAAAGGGCACTAGAGAGTAAAGGCTAGACTTCTATAATCAAGAAAGGTCTAGAACTAAGAGGAATAGCCAAGGTCTAATTTTACAAAGTATACAAGACTTAGGTGTTATATAATTCATAAATAATGTCTAAAAATGTTCCCTTCAAAAATTATTAAATGGTACAAAAAATTAATATTCATACACCATAATATGATACCTCTAATTTAAGCTATTTATATTTTCTTAAACATGGATATAAATGATAACTACTGTCTTCTAGACTTACACCCTTGTGAAGGTAGTTTTAGGCCTTCACAGTCTAAAGTAAGATGAAGACAATCCTAGGTTTTGGGTGGCTTAATAGGTGGATTGAATCTCTATATTATAAGGGATAGCTCCCCTTGGTGTATCAATTAAGATCCCTACTCTACACTACCATCTTATAAAGGAAAAGGGAAGAAGGTGAAATGAAATGAAAACCTATCTAATTGGTGTGATATACAAAAAAATGACCTATATTTGTGTAATATTCACTAAGAAGATGAACAAAGATGTAAACCTGATTACACTTCTTAAATGTAAGTCTCAAAACATCAATATTTCACATAGAGGCTTAGGCTTGATGCATGATCTAAGACACCTATTCAATAGGTTTCTCAAAGACACTAAATAAAGGTTTCTCTAGCCATACAAAAAAGATGATTAGAGAACACAATGAAACCTAAAAGGATGATCTTAACACCTAAAAATAAGTAATAAGTAAAGGATAAGATGAGAGGAAGTAAAAAATTATCCCTTTCATCTCCTACCAAACCATGAAAATACACTAAATTTAGATTTTGAGGAGGTATGAATTCTATATTTATTCATAAAATTAGGAAAGTACAAATGTTTTTTAAGCATTTCCTTTCCATAACTCAGGCCAAGTATCCTTTTGAATGCCAAAAATTGGATTACATATAGAGAATAGGAGAGAAGAGAGAGATAGAGACAAGAATCCCCCAAAAGTAGGAAATTTAACCTTTTATTTTTCCTCTTCAAAACCCAACATATAAAATATGATTAATATTAATTTCATCCTTGGAATATATGGTTTATCATTTCATATTTCACTAGTTTGGAAACATGAAACAAGTTTCACTCCTTCATTGGTGGTGTTTGAGCAACTTTGATGCCTTGATTCTTGCTCAAAATCACTATATCTTTGGTGAAGTATCCTCCTTAAAAAAAGGTCTTAAATTAATATAAAAATTCCTATTGGATTACTAAACTCATTCATTATGTTTTTCCCACTTGATATGACTCTTAGAATCTTTGACAAAGGTAACTTTGACTTGGTCTTGAAAGGTGGTGTATGAAGGAGGAAAGAAGCTTTCCTTAGAGTCTAAGGACCTTTTCAACCTTTGAAATATTCCCAAAACGTGAATTTACTTTTTATACCTTCAAATTTGGTGTAATAGTCCATATATTACCTTGATAAGACCTTATGATAGGTTATATGCTTTGATTTTGTCTTCAAACTCCAAAAAACTCAAATTTGTACTAAGGCATAAAAGGAAAAGTTGGAGTTTTCTTCAAGTTTGGATCAATTTGGAATATATATACCATTTATGGATTATTGGGGACACACCATACCTATAAAAAGGAAATTTTATGCATCAAACACTCAAAAAGACCTGGAACAACACCAAAAACATCCATTTCTCATGGGCTCCTTGTAACCCTTTTTATGCAAATCTCCTTGTCTAAGAGAATATGGAACTTTTGGTGAGAATTTGGGAATTTTTAAATTTACCCTATATCCTCTTACATCTCCATACAAAATTTTTAAATCCAACTCGAAGTGAAATTGTGTTTTCTAGCCCATTTCCTTGCCAAATTAGGTCTAATTAGCCCTTTTAGGCCTAGAAGAGAAATATTGTATATGGGAGATCACAAAGGTGTGAAACTTAAAAAAAAATGTTTTATTAACTTTTATAATACCCCCAAAATTATCCATGTAAATTTTTGTGGTTTTGAAACACTTGGAAGTACCAAAACCATGAAATGGCCTTTGGAAGGCTTGTCCTTTTAAGGCATTTTCTGACTAGCCCAAAAGAGTTGAACGGTTTGGGAAATTTTGGATTTATTATTATATATTTTTGAGTTTTATAATTTAAAACAAGTATTAATATTAATTTTACATCAATTTTAGTATTTTCATGTGCTCAATAACCCTTGTTTTAGCTCAAAAATCTCAAAAAGTACTATTTTTGCCAAAATCCGTACAAGTAAAGGTATATAAAAAACAATGTTAAGGATCCTATGAGAGTAACATAAAACATATGGTATTTTTAATTAATCAACTATGACATTTTTTGGGGTATCCAACTCTATCTTTGCAAATTGGTTCAAAACAAGATTTTTAGAGGGTTTTATGCTAGTGTTCATTCTTAACCTTTGTTCATAAAGTTGTGATGTTTAACTTGTAAAAAAATTACAAAAATTTTAATATTAGGACCCTATAAAAAATTTAAAATATCCTTTATCTCCCATGATAAAACTCCTTTATGGGGTGAGCATCCAAACTTGGCCTATCAAGTTGATTTCTTCAATTTGTGCACCCTATGATGGTCTTAAGCTAAAAAAAAGGTTTCCTTGTGGGATTTTATTCATAAAAAAAGTTTATACATACCTTATATATCCATAAAATCATTAATACATGGATTTAAATTCTTAAAAATTTCAAAAAGTGTCAATGACCTCTAATTTGGGCTTTAGGCCTAATTGAGACCCATGGGGTTTGACTGTATATGATTGTCCACCAACTCTTCTGAGTGTTTTCTCATAATCCCACAGAAAAATAAATGTTATTTTAATCTCCATACAGCTTATTACATCATCCCAAATCACCATAAAGTGTTCTAGGACCACCCAACACTCATTTTGGTCACTTTCTCATTATTCTTTGCCTCTGTGCATGCCTGAAAGTGGCCTACTTCTGAGACATAACAATGAATATATGACCTATTTATCCTGAAATTTTAAATATTTTATGGTTTATTCTGGATCATAATTACCATTTTCAAAAAATTTCAAGTCAAATTTATGCTTCTAGCACCTCCAAACATCCAAAAATCCCAAGATAAACTTTTCAAGTGTTGATTGTGTGCAAAAAATGGCATATCGACTATATGTTTTATTATTTGAAACCATCTTGCCCCTATTTTCATGATATTATGGTATATTAATATTTTTTATATTCATTTTTAATATGTTTTATAACTAACCATCCCCCCAAACTATCTCTTGCTTCCTCATAGACCTTCCAAATGGCAAGAATTAGTAGAAATGTTAATTGTGTATGCCTGAAAGTTCATACCTATAGGTTGTTGAAACCTTCCAATGTTATTTAGTAGTGTTTTAGAAATTATTAATTAATTAATTAATTCAATTCATTATTCCAATTACTATGCCTCTTAGACCACTAATACCAATATCTTCCATGAAGAACCTCATCGTGATCAACATGTTCACTATCAAGCTTAAAATGTTTATTATTTATAACCTATAGGTGCATTTTTATCCCCTCTAATGAGTGAATTAATAAGGTAAATTTGGATATTTTTATGGATTTAAAACATTAATATATCATATCATTGACTTTACCCATCTCACTAATCACATCAAGATAGTTTTGGCATTCACCAACTAATACTAGTCCTTATGCAAGCCAAACAAGTGGTTGTAGGTGTTATTGTATATTTTTATGTTGTAGTTCTTGATCAATTTTAAACCCTAATAACCTTTTAATAAAAATTTTAGTCTATATTCATTAATTCCAACTTGGAATGTTAGTCTTAGCACCTCAACATAACAAAGAATTAAACCCCTTTAATTGACAAGCTATACAATACATAGTTGTAAATCACTATGTACAGATTGAAAAGGAGTGTAATAGTGTTCCTATGGTGGAATTAAATATTAATATTAATAATTCACATATAATTTAATTAACTCATCTCTCTCCTCTCCTCATTTATTTACCTTATAGGCCCCCTAACTAACATCACAGTCTATAGTGAGAGGGGATATGATTGTAGGTTTACTGTAGGTGTTCATTATCAGTACTACGTCCTTTTGGATGAGTGTTCCATCTCATGCTCTTATGTCAAGATTTTATACACCACTTATAATCTCAATTCTCCATGGGAAGTCCTAAATCCTTATGTAACAAAACCCCTATCAATAATTCATTCAATTTTTAAACCTCTCAAGTGATTAGTTATAGGTTACTTTTAATTGATAGTTATAGGTGTTCATTATCATCCTTTTAAGCCTTTACTAAACTTTAAAGTTTATTTTAAATCACCTTCCTTCACATCAAAATATTTACCTTAAGGTCTCCTTATATACTAAACCACATGGAAATCCTCACCATTGGTTGTACCATGCTTGAATAGCTATCTATATAGACTGAGTACCATTATGATGTATGAAGTACACCTATAAGTGTCAATGCCTAATAATTTCATGATCCTCATTACCTAATAGGACTCTTGGTCTTACTGGTGTGTGAATAACACCTTATTCATGTTTTTAATTTAGGTCCAAAAACTTTACGATCATATTCCACCTCTACTGTCATTTCATAGCCAACCTGTAGGTGTCAATTTGGACCTAAATTAGGGCTTGTAAGTGGTCATGTGAAGCATGACCCTAATCTCCATCTCTTATTTATTTTTCATTTAAACCACTATTCCAAACCATCTCAACTTTTTTAATCCCATGTATTGACCAAATTGACATGTTGGAGTTCCTTTTGAAGTAATATAAAACATCTAAATACTATAGAAAACATTGAGAGATGACAATAAATAAACACCTCATTTTGGAAACCTCATTCATTGTAACATCTCACTCAAATAACATGAATCCTTGCAAGGTTAAAAAACTACATAAGAGTCTCCAAATGGAATCATCTAGAATGATCTAAACCCTCACTAAACCTTTCATGCAAATTCCAAAAAAGTTACAGAATCATTGTTTTCATGTTTTAGGCAAACTTGCCCCAAAATTCTCTTCTTGAAGAAAGCCATTAAAATTTAGACTCTGATGTTCACTCTTTCCTTTTTTTGGCTCCACATTTTATTTCCAACTACCCAATACCTTGTTCAAGTTTCTCAACCTGTTTAGGTGCCTCATGAAAATGTGCACCTCCCTATTAAGACACCTGTAGATGTAGATTATTCAATAAATAGGGGAAGTGGAGATGGATGAATTTTGTGCAAATAAAATGGGTTTGTGATCCATGTTATACTCCTTCAATGTTTTAAAATGGATTCCTTCAACCTTAGAAAACTTGAAATAGGATAAAAATCTCGCATTACATATGGTTGATCTACTTGAAGGGACCTATAGGTGTTGATGAATGTAGAAAACCTATAGGTGTGTGTTAACATTGAATGATTGACTACCTATGTTGAGACCTTAAGTAATTAAACCTCTCAATATTATACATGCCTCCTCTTGGAATGTTCATAGGACTTCATTCTTCAACCACCAAGGTAAAAAGTGAATGTAGGTAGGGGTGTACAAGTAGGGTGACTATGTGTTTGAATTTGAGAGCATAATGTTGAATTATAATGAACTTTTTCCATGATACATGGAATCAAATGCACCCAATTATTTAACCTAAAACAAACTCTTCTACCTTGATCACTCCTTGAGATTATGACATCAATTAGGTCCACTATGCCTGAAGGTACTCATTCTTAAATGTATGAACTATGGTAGAAATCCACATGGTGTGAAGAATTTGAAGTTTTGGCAAGGATAATGATGCATCTTATAGATTTGTTATATATTCAAACAATTGTACAACATCTCCCATAAACTATGATTGGATAAGAACATTTAAAACAAGCTTAAAAAGTGTATTAGTACCTTGTTGAAGAAGCACACTAAGAATGAACTCCATCAGAGAGATCCACTCAAAATGGAGACTTGTGAACTTTTAATTTCATGTACAAGTAGTGTCATGACTTATAAAATCAAAACATAACCTCTAAAGATGAAAAATTGATGAACAACTCACACTTTTATTTGAAACTACTCCAAGAGACCACTCATAAAAGTAGTAAAATGAATAAGGTTTTATGCTATAATTACATTCCTATAATGAGTTATAAAATGATACAAAGATGAAAATGAGCCTAATTAACCCTAAAAACATTCACAAAAACCATTCCTCTTTATTGTTTATTGATATTGAGAAACAAACCCCTCTCGAATGCATAGGCTATAGTGACCTACTGTCACTCTTAGAGACTATTCATAAAGATGAGGGAACAAATATATGAAAAAATTCCACTAATTTCAATATTTTTCATACCCATAACAATTTCCAAAGTTTTAGATCCTAACTCTCTCTTTCCTCTTCTAGTACCGAGCATTTGAAAACTACCCTTCTAGGCATGCAAGGAAGGTAAAAACTAGAATGAAGTTGTATTTTGTACTTTTTCACCTATAAATTCCTCCAAATCATTTATATAGCCTTGTAAGGACCCAATTAATCCTTCATGATGATTTTCTCAGTAAAATCCACTAAAAACCAAAGTGAATGTCTCAAAAGGCTTGTTTTTGTACTGAAAATGCTATTTTCACCACGAAGCTCTAAATAAAATGTTGTAAAATATTTTATAGAGTCTCTCACATGTTTTATGAGGTGAATAAGTATGGAATAAATCTTCATCCTAATTAAATATTATCAAAACCTTCTCTGAATGGCATAAAATGGTTAGATTTTGCATGAAAATGAGTCACAGAGTTAGTCCAAAATATGGTCAACCTGATTATTCATTTTTATGGGATGTAATAATCTTGACACATGATATGAAACTTAAAAATACACTCCAATCTCTTAGTAACACTAAAAAATGACTCAAAAAGGCCAAAAAATGACTAGAAAGCATAAGACAATTGAAGGAAAAGACCTTAAACCACCTAAACAACCTTAAGACCTATTAACCATGGCTTCTTTAATGATTTTTTTATGACCAAATACTAACAAGGTAAAATATCATGTTATGTAAAGTTTTTAATGGTAGGGGTGACAATTTGACTTGTGAGGTCAAAATTATCAATAATAATGATTAGGTAAAAATGAACAAGGTGTAGCCCAACCTATTTCTCCTACTCATAATACAAATCAATAAGGATTGGGTTTTTAGCCAAATTTACAAATCACAAACAAGCTAATCATATTAAACCATGTTTTGTACATGCCAAAATAGAATGTATACATATACATTCTTCTCTAACTGATCTACATTGGTAAACCCTCATTTTATTGATAAAAATACTTCATTATAAATTTGTGCATTGGATGAGTTATCAAATGATGATTCATTTTTAGAATACTTGGGGATATATGAGGATTTCCCTTCCTTATATAAGAATAATAGGTTTCTTTTTTCCACCTCTACTCATGCTTACTTTGGTGAGAGTGATGATACCAATATCAAACATGATGCACCAAACATTATTCCTACTACAACATATATTGTAGAATAATCCACCTTGATAAACAAATAAATAGTATAATATAACTATGGAAAAAATAAATATCCTCAACCAGTATTACTCATTGTAATGATGTAGGAGGATGAAGGTAAAGCCTATTTGTAGGTTCTACATGATTACCTAGAATTATTTCCTTGGGTTTATTCATATATGCCTAGGATTGACCCATTAGTAACAATGCATAATATATTACTATATTTAGGTGTTAAACTAGTCAAACAAAAAATTCATAAAATTAACCCCAAGGTGGCATTACTAGTCAAATATGAAATTCAAACACTCTTATTTATGGGTTTCATAAGGGCTAGTTCACATTTTTATTGGGTTTCTAACATTGTACCCATCACCAAACCTAATGGTGACATTTGATGTTACACTAATTATTATGAATTAAACAAATCATGTCTAAAATATGACTTTATTTTACCCATAATTGACATGATTGTTGATTATATATTTGTATATGTGACATTTTCATTCATGGATGGTTTTGTTTAATACAACCAGATCAAAATTAACCCATTAGACTAAGAAAAAATAGAATTTATCACCCCATGGATAAATTTTTTAATATTTTTTCATGCCTTTTAGACTCAAAAATGTAGGGGTAACATATCAAAGGGTGATGACACACATTTGTGATCTAGTAATTTGACTCAAGAGAGGATGGTTAGTATGGTGTTAGTTCCAAAATGAAATCAAAATGAAAGAAACACACTAATAACATAACATCTCTAAGCCTAGATACTAGGGAGAGCTTAGCTAACAAAAGCAAATGACAAACACAATAATTCCTTCACATTCCTTGGATGCTCCAAATTCCTTTATAGTGGTGGCTTGCTCAACTTGTGCTCATGAAGTCCTTGGAAATGGAAGCTTGGCTACCTCCATCTCTCCTTGGCACCTTTGGCTTGTGGCTTGGCTTGACTTGAAATCAATTTGGCATGGTAACACTAATTACATGAAACTTTTAGAACCATTTGTGCATTATAAATCTAAATAATCAAGAATTTTTAAGGTATTTAAGCATAATAAATTTGGACTAGAATAGCTTAGAAATGATGTGGTGAGGCCTCCTACTTATAGATTTTTACAAATGTCTAGAATCAACCTGAACCATCCATCTCAAGATTGAGATGTGTGGTTGAGGATTAATTAAATTTTTGAAATTAATTTTGTAATTATCCTCATCATGATATTGGAAGAAGGGGAAATTAATAGGCATGGAGGGCATCATGGAATGCATTGATGAGGCATGGAGGGCATTAATCCTAATATTTGTGGTATTTATGGCCTAGGGATGTCTTGCCAAGAAATGAGGTCACTGGATGATGCAAATATTATATATTCATTTCCAAAAATAAGTATTCAACAAGTTTCCATAGAATTATTGATTAATCCTTGATTTGGGTTAATTAGCTCTTAAGCATGATTAAGCACTTTGTGCACAAAATACTCAAATCAATCAAAATGCCTTGTTATTGGTCCAAAATTTGACTAGATTAGAATTGGAAGTCAATGTTAGATGCATTGGAACCATATTCCCATTTACGATGTTGTTAATAGTAAATAACAAAGGCATGTGTCTTATTCAAAATATTTAATAGAAAAGAGCAATCTAGAGCACCTAAGTGCAAAATTGGCATTTTGACTCAAAATGATCTTATCAAAGTTAGTTGGTCCATAAATTGTATTACCCCATTTAGGGATAACCTGGCCAAAATTGGCATTTGAATATGTCAGTTTCAACTCATTTAATAAGCTTTAGTGTTTTTAGTCCAAATTATACATTTTAGGTGGAAATTGGTCAAAAACTTAATTGGGGGTTATCAATGGCCATATTTAGGTGTCTATAGTTTGCCCCTATATGGGAAGGCATTGAAAGATATAAGCATAGTAACATCTTATCAAATAATGAAAAGGTCATGTATGCCTACAACTGCAATGATGATAAACTAACTATATGATACCCCCTTGAGGGAATGGTTGGCACAAGTAGGTCGGCAAATGTTCCCTCTAAAATAAAGAAGCAAAATGAGGGGACAAAAAAAGGAAAGATGATGGGAGTGAAAACATAATGACACTAAAAAAGTAGTCAAAATCATTGAGAATGCAAGTGGGATGGTGTATAATGGTTTACCCAAAGGTGATTATAAGCATTGTACCCTGATACTGGTAATATGGTATGATAACATAATGATTTACCCAAAGGTGGTTATAATCATTGAGAAGATGGAGTTACCCTAGTTAGGATAGACAAACAAGATAGTATCATGCCCCTATATGGGTAGAAAAAGTAAAGTGGTGACAACACAATGATTTCTCCAAAGGTAGTTATCATCATTGAGAAATGTAGGTGGGATGATGTGCAATGATTTTCCCATAGGTGGTTATAATCATTGGACCTCAACTATGGAAAACATGATAAACTTGGCCAAAGATGATGACAACTTAACATTAAGGGTAATGATGAATTGGAATAACCTACTAGTAATGAGATGCTCATCCAAACTAATAAAAATTGAAATTATTTTGTGGTTAATTACTCTACTTTTGATATGATTGGGATTGAATAGATATGTCGATGTCAAAGAAATGCTACCATTATTGAATATACTTCTTGAAGCTGAGGTTTGTTTTAGCACATGTCGATATGTATCATGGTATAACATCATGAGGACTTGGCTAAAATATGCATAAGGACTGACTCTCGTAATCCAATACTCAATAGAAAATAATGCACCAATGATAGAAACCATGATGACAATTTAAAAATATGAATATGGATGGATTTGAGTATAAGTGTGGGCAAGGAATCACCCAATGAACACACATAAACTAAATCTAGGAAATAGTGTTAAAAGTAAACAAATAAATATACAAACAAATAAAATAAGTAGAAATAAACAAAGAAATAATGCAATAAAAACCTTACAAACATTGTCCCTAGAAAATAGGTGACAACTTAACAAACAAACAAAATGGAGGAATAGAATAAAAGGAAGGGGGTGGCTGAGTTGTCTCCATATGCACTAGGCAAGTGGATGTTGCTTACATAATTCTATGGATGTAATATCCAATAAAAAAACTTTAGGCCAAATGTAGTTCTCCTAAGGAATGGGAAGAATTTGATAACTAAATAAAATAAATAGAATGGATGTGATAGAAGAAGAGGAATGGTCTTGTAAAATGGCAAGTGCATGAGAAAAAAAGGGCCAAAAAGGATGGGGAAACTATATGACAAGTGATTTGCTTGTAACTTAGTAAGGGTTCTCAAAATCCTTAAGGCAAAGAAGTGGTCAATGTTTTTATTCTTTTATAATGATTTTTCAAATGTTTTTGGATTTTTGTAAAGTATCTCAACTTGATCAAGAATCACAAGACACTTAAATGGTTCAAGCTCAAAAAATGGTGAGATCATTAAAACTTAGGTTTCTCATGAAATGGCAAGAGCATGGCTTAGGGTGCTCACAAAATGGTGAGAGCATGGCTTAAGGTGCTCACAAAATGGTGAGATTATGGCTTAGGGTGCTCATAAAATGGTGAGAGTTTGGCTTAGGGTGCTCACAAAATGGAAAGAACATGGCTTAGGGTGCTCACAAAATAACGAGAGTGTGGCTTAGGGTGACTGAGCTGACCTCAACAAGTATTGAGTACTACCTACATAGTCTAAGAGTAGGACCTCAAGTCATGGTAGTTCTACCTTTACAATGGAGGAACTCAACTAGTGTAGTAGTCAATTCAAATAAAATAGGCATAGTTGGTAAAAAGGATTAGAGTGGCATAGGAAGTGGCAAGTTGGGTACATCAAGGCTTAATGTTGCCCCTAGTTTTCCCATAGGTGGTTATAACTAGGACACAATGGCATAGATCAATGGTTCTAATTTTCTTAAAGGTAGTTATAATTAGTAGTAAGATTGATGGTAAGAAAGGAATAAAAAATGAAGGATGCAATTGTCAAAACTTCTATCACACTATCCCAAAATATGCTCTCTATTTAAAGCACTTGAACTAACTGATGAACTAATCAAATACCTTAATGCTAAAACTCCATAATGAGTGGAAAAAACCAAGGTCAAATAGGCTAGGCTTTAGAACACATTAGGCTAGAAGGTTGGTAGTAGAAAGTGGATACGACAAAGAGGATGGATAAGGATGGTATTCATATAAAGAAGAATAGTGATAAAATGGCATAACTAAAATGGTCCTTACAAATAATACACCTTAGTGCTCAATCATAGTCCCGCTTGAGATGAATAATATTCATCAGCTATGGAATTTCATTGCCATCTAGTGTGGCAAGCCTATATGCTCTTGATCCATAATTTGTAGTGATTATGAAAGGCCCTATCCAGTTTGGTTTGAATTTCCCTTTATTCTTCTTCTCAACTATGGTATTATTTTGGTTGTGTTTAAGAAAAAGATCACCAAGTTCAAATGTTCTATACTTAACATGCCAATTATAGTGTCTTTTGAGTTGGTTTTGATATGCTTGAAGATTATTGAGAGTGACTATGTGTTTTTCATCAAGTAGATCTAGCTCTTGTAGGTGAGCTACTCAATAGTCATGATCATCTAGGGCATATTTGAAAGAGATGCATAGTGAAGGTAATTTGACCTCAATGGGAAGGATGGCTTCAGAACCATAAACAAGTGAGTATGGAGTGGCTCCTGTGGGGGTATGATGATTGGTATGGTATGCCCAAAAGGCAAGGAATATCTAGAGGTGTCAATCATGACCGATATTATTGACAATCTTTTTGAGAATGTTGACAATGGTTTTATTAGATGCCTCAACTTGACCATTACCTTGAGGGTAATATACTATAGAAAAATGTTAGATGATGTTGTATTCATTACATAGCTGGTCTACATCCTTATTATTGAATTATTCTCTATTATCAGATATAATGTCAAAAGGTATACTGTAGTAGTAAATGAGATGGTTGAAGATGAATTTGGAAATTTGTTTTCTAGTCATGTGAGGGGTATAGCTTCAACCCACTTAGTGAAATACTTAGTGGTGATAAGGATATGTTTATTTTCATTAGATGAAGTGGCGTTAATCTTCCTAATGAGGTTAATTCTCCATGTAGAAAATGCCATGGTATCAACATCATTTTTAGAGTTTTTATAAGGGCATGAATCAGATTATCATGCCATTGACATTTATCACACTTTTTTACAAATGTAATGGCATATGCATCCATTATGGGCCAATAATAACTAGTATACAAAATATTTTTGAATAGGACTACCCCACTATAATTAGCTCCACATAATCCTTCATGAACTTCTTTTAATGCTAGTGTAGACTCTACCAAAGATAAACAACAATGCAAATTTTTATCAAAACTATGATGGTAAAGGTGGATCCAAGTAAAGTATAATGAGTGGAATGATGAATGAAGGATTTGGTTTGTTTTTGAGATAGGTTAGGTGGTATAACTTGGTCATGAAGGTATTTATAAAGGTTTGAGTACCAGATAGAATTAAGACCAACAAAATCACAAATCATGGCAATGGTTGAAGGTTCATGAGCTGGTGCTGATAAATTCTTGATGAAGAACTGATATTCTCTAGCTTTATCTATTTGTTGAATTACAGAACCAATAGTAGCCATGGCATCTATAGTTTTTTTTACTAACCCTTGGTATATGCTCAAACTAAATGTTGGAAATTTGTTTCTTAAGAGTGTTGACCATGGCTTTATATGGAACTAACTTTTCATCTTTGGTCTAAAAATGATTTATAACCTAATTGATGATTAAATGAGAATCACCATAAACTTAGAGATGAGATATATTCTAATGCACTACTTGTCAAATTCCTAAAATGAGTGTTTTATATTCAGCCATGTTATTTGTATAAGTAAATTTGATTCTAAATAATTTAAGGATTAGATTCCCCTATGGTGTAGTAAAAAATAGGTCTTCCCCCAATCCATGTGCAGTAAATGAACCATCAAAATACATCTTCCAAGGCTATTCCTTAAGGGATGTTTCAATGATAGTCATTATTTATTCATCAAGAAATTAAAATGTGAGTGGTTGTGTGTCTATGAGAGGTGCTTCAGCAATTTGATCTGTAAGAACTTGTTCCTTGATTTCATTTTGATTGGCATATTCTTTGTTAAAATCACTGAGCAGCATGATCCATTTAGCCATTCTACCTTGAAAATTTATTTTAGATAGTAGATACTTGAGTGGATATACTTTTGAAATGACCATGGTCTTATTATTCAACATGTAATGGCATATTTTATGAGTTGTGAAAACCATGGCTAGACAAGCTTTTTCAAAAGGTGCATAGTTATGTTCATATGTAACCAAGGTACAACTTAGGTAGTATACAACATGCCCTTTTCCATTGTCATCATGTTGATCCAAGAGTGCTCTGAGAGTGTGGTCAGTAGTTGATAAGTATAACAAGAATGGTTTTCTTTGCATAAGAGGTAATAAAATAGGCATATTAACAAGCTAATCTTTGAGTTATTGAAAATTTGTTTGGTAGTGATCATCCCAATGAAATGCAACTCCCTTCTTAAAAATGTGTGTAAATGGATGGCACTTATCTACTCACTAAGAGATGAAGCATCATATGGACTAGATCTTACCCTACAAACTTTGGAGTTGATTTAAATTGGTTGGTGGTGGCATCTCGATGATAGCATGGACTTTAGTTAGATTGGTTTTAATACCTCTATGAGACATGATGAAGCCAAGTAGTTTGCTTAAAGTTACACCAAACACACATTTATTTAGATTGAGTCTGACCTTGTGCTCCCATAATCTTTCAAATATATTATGCAGCACTACTACATGGTTAACCCTGGTTTTGGATTTTCTTAATATGTCATAGACATAATCTTCAACAATATCATGTATCATATCATGGAATATGATAGTCATGGCCCTTTGATATATAGCTCTAGCATTCTTAAGGCCAAATGGCATTACCTAATAACAATATGTTCCCTATGGAGTGGTGAATGTTGTTTTATCTTGGTCTTCTAGTGTTATTCTAATTTGGTTGTATCCTAAAAATCCATCCATGAATGAAAGTATTTCATAACCAACCATGGATTTGGTGATCATTTCGATATTAGGTAATGTAAAATCATCTTTGGGACAATATTTATTGATGTCTCAAAAATTAGTATAGATTCTAATCCCTTTTGGCTTCTTACTAACAAGTACCACATTAGAGATCTATTCTGATTAGTCAATAGATCAGATACATCCTGCTTCTAAGAGTTTTTCCAACTCTTTCTTTACCAATACAAAAAAGTGAGGATGCATCTTACGTAAATTTTGTTTTATCAGTTTGGAATCAAGATTAACCACAAGATGGTGTAGAACTAAGGTGGGGTCTAAACCTGGCATGTCAGAATAGGCCCATGCAAAGATATCTACAAATTATCTCAATAGATTTGTAAAGACATCACTTTCCTCTTAAGTGAGGTATGCTCCTAATTTTATCCATTTTAGGTATAATGGAGTTCTAATATTAACCTCTATTGTAGCTTCAACTAGAAGGGTTGAACCATCTTCTAGGATAGTAGGCAATGACTTGAACTATTGAATTATGTTAGGGTCCTCCATTAGGATTTGTTATTCAACTTCTCTTAGGCATGATGAATCTGAGTCCCCTAATGGGAGATCTGGCTATGTAACAAAAATAGTTAAAAATTCTTAGATAATTTAATCAAATACTTTTTGTTTCTCAAATCTAAACTCAAATCCATAGGCAAGTTCATTATTGGTGGTCTCCTAGTCTAAATTTGAAGATTAATGAACACCTCCATCTAATGGTGCCTGAAACATGTTTTCACCACTAGATTGGCCTTTATCTTTACTTTTTCCCTGGTTAGAAAGCACCTCAAAGAGGTTTTCACTTTGGGACCTCAATGTTTTACTTATTTTTTTTGGCTAAGGGTGTTCGATCACTCTTCAAAATAGGTTACAAGATCTAATGTGATTGAGAATCATGATTTGTGATCTCCCAATGGAACATTGTCTCTAAGGCCTAAAAAGTCATAGAATGCCTCATCATTCTAAAACTCATCAATTGATAGACTAGATTATTTTTGGTCCCAATATATCAGTTGGTGATAATATAATGGTAAAGGGTTGTGATGAATGGCTAGGGTAAGGGTACAAATATCATTATTATCAAATAGGTTGGTTTCAGCTAGGTTATCAAAGGTGAGGCTATGATTGGACTCAATTTTTCTATCAACATCATCATCACTATTTGTTGGTGATCATGTTTGAATAAGATATGTGGTGTCACCCCCAGGTGGTTTAAATCTAAGTCCATAAGGTCTTTCATACTTAGTCATAGAAATTCACTTGATGGTTCCTTGTTGATTCAATCTAAGGCCTCTTCCTTCATACTTTTGATGCTCCATGATCCTACTGGGAATAAGATAATTTATATTTTTATAAAAATTAGCTTAGTTATCATTATATAACTATGACTCGTCCCCTTCAAGAGGGTTAGGTCTTAGGCTAGATGCTGGTACAAATGTGACAGGTCCCTTATCTTTGTTCTTTTGTTGCCAGTGCATATGTGGGGTGACTTTAGGTCACCCAAAGGTTTTTAGATTTTGAGGAAGATTGGCAATATGAAATGTATCATGGTTCACATACTCTCTCAGTCCATTATCTAAAATAGTGAAATGATTAGAAACTTTAAGAGGTAGCATGTGAGAAAGGGAATCCAAGGTATTAAGATCTATGAAATTATTTAATGAAGGATCAATAAGTATAAATTTTCCTTTATCCTACTTGGAACTTGGATTCATACCATACTAATAATTATAGATTTGAAATTTGGCCTCAAGATGCTTGTAGTGCTCATATGGGTGTAAATCTCCTATAATACTCACTTCCATCCCTGAGTGGGAAAACTTAATACATTGGTACAGCATTAATAGGACTACATGAATCTCATGTAACCAAGGCCTACCTAGAAGCATGTTATATGATAAATCAAGATTAAGCACATGGAAAAGTGTATCATGGGTCAAAGGCCTAATGATAACTAGAAAACTAATGGTGCCTTGTGATTTTATTTCCTGATTATCATAGCCCTTGATAGTTATTGTTTCTAGTTGGAGATCTTCCATTGTGTACCCAAGAAGCTTGATGATCTTTAGAGACACTATTTTGAGGTTTGATCCATTGCCTATAAGGACACATTTCACTTTATGTCATTTTATATAAACCTCTATGTATAATGGATTATTATGGAGTAGGCCAAGGGAAGACATATCACTTTGGTTGAATGCCTATTGGGCTAGAGCTAGGTGTCCAACAAAAGCTTGAAATTTATTAGGGGATATGTCACTGTCAATAGTGGATTGGATCAAAAACTCATTTAAGATGTTATTTTATATTATTGATGTTCGTAGTAAATCTAAACTAGAGATTTGTGCTGGTGTTTTTTATAATTATAACATGATATCAAAATTCTTGTCTTGGTTAGTAGTGAATGGTTTATTCTGAGGTTGAATGATTGTTTGTATGATAGGCAAAGTGGTAGATGGTTGTGGGCCTAGGATAGTAATCTTTAACCTCCAACTTGTGATTACAAAATCAAGATTAAATACTAGACCATTATTGATAACTAATGTTAGAAATGATGTGGGAACAGATAGGACAAGTCTTAGTTATCGATGCACTTGCATGTGGTCACATGGCAAGAATGAGTTGTTGATATAAGGTCCAAAAGGGGAGGTCCTAGTTTACTAGTTTGCCTGTATGCATTCCCAAGTCAAAGAATGATTATCCATATAGTTTAGTTGAATGGGGTTATTTAGCAATGGTCTAAGCTAATTAGTACTTGGTTTAGGATTAATGGAGATGGTATTAATGTTACCCCTTACAATCTGACCTACAATCTTGTTGTAGTCATGTTCAACTATATGGTAGGTTTATTGGTTGTTACCATTATAACCTTGGTTTTGTCCATTATTCTATCATTGTGGGTTCTACTATTGATTTTATTTTTTATGTTAGTTTGGCCTTTGATTTTGACTTTGTTGATGCACTAATTGTTGTTGTCATTATTGATTATTTAGCTACTATTGATTGTTATGTTAGGGAAAGGGGTTTTGATATATCCCAAGAGTTTTATTGGAAGTGGAAGCACCATTATCCAATTTTATCTCCCCATTATCCAACATATTATTAATTAAATGCTTGATTTGGACACATCTTCATAGATTATGCCCATTAACATGATGATAGTCACAAAATTCATTTTCACAGTACCAATCAAGATAAGGAATACCTTGCAGATAATGATTCAGTATAGGCTAATTAATTAGATTAGTGGTAGGAATATTATGAAATATAGACTCAATAGGCTATTCTAAGTCACTAAAGACACAACGTGTAGGTATGGTTCTTCTAGGAGGATGGGTTTGTAATGGTAAAGTCTATTATATTTATTATACAAGTCCTAGTTGTTATGCTTGTGGTATTGGTTAGAGAGGTTGTTGGGTAGGAGTAAGCTAAAAATGTGGTGTAAATGATGTTTTCACCATTTGCACATGATGATATTTGGTTACTCCATTTCCCACAACATTCCTATTGTAGTTGAATTGCTTTGATATTTCATGGTTATTGGCCTAGATTGGTTGTGATGTTGGCACTTGAATGGGATGTTGGTCATTTCCTTGATTAGTACCTTGATTTTGATTAATTGAATTAAGCTTGATGACTCCTTTATTGATGAGTGCCCTCTCGATCAAAAAACCTTCATCAATGATCTCCTTGAAAGTATTCCATAACGTGATATAGGAATTTGACTCAAGATAAGATGGTTAGTATGGTGTTAGTTCCAAAATGAAAACAAAATGAAAGAAACACACTAATATCATAACATCTCTAGGCCTAGACACTAGAGAGAGCTTAGTTAACAAAAGAAAATGACAATCACAACTAAAAAACAAGGAATAAAAACACAATAATTTCTTCACCTTCTTTGGATGCTCTAAATGCCTTTGTAGTGGTGGATTGCTCAGCTTGTGCTCATGAAATCCTTGGCAATGGAATCTTGGCTACCTCCATCTCTCCTTGACACCTTTGTCTTGTGGCTTGGCTTGGCTTGGAATCAATTTGGCATGGTAACACTAATTTCATGAAGCTTTTAGAACCATTTGTGCATTATAACTTTACATAATCAAGAATTTTTAAGGTATTTGAGCATAATAAATTTGCACCAAAATAGTATAGAAATGATGTGGTGAGGCCTCCTATTTATAGATTTTTGCAGATGTCTAGAATCAACCTGAACCATCCATCTCAAGATTGAGATGTGTGGTTGAGGATTAATTAATTTTTTAAATTAAGTTTTTAATTATCCTCAACATAAAATTGGAAGAAGGGTCAATTAAGAGGCATGGAGGGTATCATGGAAGGCATTAATGAGGCATGGAGGGCATGAATCCTGATATTTGTGGTATTTATGGCCTAGGGATGTCTTCCCAAGAAATGAGGTCACTTTATGATGTAGATATTCCATATTCATTTCCAAAAATAAGTATTCAACAAGTTTCCATAGAATTCTTGATTAAGCTTTGATTTGGGTTAATTAGATCTTAAGCATGATTAAGCACTTTGTGCACAAACTACTCAAATTGATCAGAATGAATTATTATTGGTCCAAAATTTGATTGGATTAGAATTGGAAGTCAATGTTAGATGTGTTAAGACCATATTCTCATTTGGGATGTTGTCAATATCAAATAACAAAGGCATGTGTCTTGTGTAAAATATTTGATAGAAAAGAGCAATCTAGAGCACCTGGTGCAAAATTAGCATTTTGACATGAAATGATCTTATCAAAGTTAGTTAGTCTATAAATTTCATTGCCCCATTTAGGGATACCCTGGCCAAAATTGGCATTTGAATATGTCATTTTCAACTCATTTAATAAGATTTAGTGTTTTTAGGCCAAATTGTGCATTTTGGGTGAAAATTGGTCAAAATCTTGATTGGGGATTATCAGTGGCCATATTTAGGTGTCTACAAAAATTTTCATGATTTTATCCATAAAAATATTTAGGACTATGTAGATGATTTACTCACAAAATCCAAACACTAAAAATGTTACATATTTATGACAAATATTTGAACACTTGTTAAAATTCAATGTGTATTTAAATCCAAAGAAATGTGTTTCAGAGTATCTTTGATAAATATCTTAGGCTAAATTATCTCCTAATGAGGCATCAAGGTTGATCTAAAATAATTAAATTCTACTTTTGAGATGCCCCCACCAACCAATTTAAAATAATTATGATGTTTACAAGGTAGAATTTAGGTAATTTAATGTTTCATTGCTTAGTTGGTTGATAAAATAAATCCTTTCATGTGATTGCTAAAAAAGACACAAAAATTATCTAGAATGATGTTTTTTAGTAAATGTTTGACAAAATAATGGAATATTTAGAAAATCCACTAGTACTTATGCCTCGTATAATAGATCGACCATTATTCCTTTATATTTCAATAACTCATGAAGCCTTGGGGGATCTATTAGCATAATATGATGATGACCATTGAGAACACATAATTTATTATATAATAGGTCAATTGGTTGATTATGAATGTAATATATCACAATTTAAAAACTATGTCTAGCATTAATATTTTATATGCAAAAATCAAAGTACTACACTCTCTAAATGAGATCCATGTTATAATTAAATAATATCCCTTGAAGCTTCTCATGAACAAAACCCACCTCACTATCCAGATAGTTAATGGGTGATATATCTCATAGAATTTTATCTCAATTTTATATCTCAAAAATCATTAAATGTTCAAGTTGTAGTCGATCAACTAGCAGTAGCTCCATTACCAGACCCATTCCAAATTTGAGGTTTTCCCTAATGAGTTCGCATCATATAATATATCTAATAATCAATGGATAATTTTCATTGATGGATCCATATCTATTATAGGTATAGGTGTAATTATCATATTCTATACCCCCAGGGTAAATACATGTCATTCTCTTATAGATTAGCCTTTTCTTGCACCAATAATATAGTAGAATAAGAGGCCTTGGTAATTGAATTATGCATATCATAAAAACTTCATATCAAGGATATCCAAGTTTTTTGTGACTCTCAATTTGTTATTAATCAAGTTAATAGTCACTACCAAACCAAATAATATCACTTACATGTAAAGACAGGATGGATAGGTTGAAACAAACATTTGACACATTTTTTATGGAAAGTATCCCATGTAAGGATAATCATCATGCAGATGCAATGGCCAATGTGGCATCCTTAACACCATTTGATATCATTGATGATTAAATAAATTTTAAAATACATTAGTTATGAAAATCATCCATTAAATCAAACAAAATAGATGCCTTATCATTCTTCCTATCACATGTAGCTATACAAATATAGACTAGTATGGTGACATTTATAAATTCATATATCAAGAATGCATACCAGATCATTTTACATGGAATTAAAAACATAGAATACAATGAGAAGTTCATTATGTTATCATTGGGAATGATTTATTCAAACAAAATTTTAATGGATAATTACTTGTATTCCCAAACATAGATGAAGCATGCACTACACTCTTATAAATGCATAATAGTGAGTGTGGGGGACACTTCAATGGCTAGGCCATATCCCAAAAATTATTACACCAAGTTTATTATTGTCCTATAATGGAATAGGAGTATACTAAAAATGCCAAATTATGTTTTTAATTCCAAAAATATATCAACTTAAATCATGCTTCACCTCACAAGTTACAATTGTTTGTCTCACCATGGCCCATTTTCTTATGGATTTTTGACCTGATTGGAAAAATAAATCTCATATCTGTAGGTAGTCAAAAATTTGTAATCATAACTATAGAATATTTTACCAAATGGGTGGAGGCCATTAATTTTGAATTTAATACCATAGATGACATATGAATAATTTTAATGACCAATATTAGCTCTCATTTTGGCATACCTTCATCAATAATTACTGATAATGGGTCATCATTTAAAAATAAAATAATGAAGCTCTTCTATATCAAATACAAAATCAAGCATTCATTTTTTACACCTTATTACCCATAGGGTAATGATCAAGCATAATAAACAAATCAAACCATTATCAAAATCCTTGTAAAAATAGTTGAATGATACAATACAAATTGGAATTAATAAATGGTGTGTGCTTTATGGTCATACCATACTAGTGTTTGTACACCTACTCAGACTACACCTTACTCATTGATTTACAATATAGATGTAATACTACCTATTGAACTCTAAATACCATCTTGAATTTTTCTCTCAAGAATATTAAAAAAGATAATGATTATCATTAAAAATGATTACATTAGTTGAAATAATTGAGTTCAAACCCCACACATGCTATCAAACATCTATGGGTTTATCAAGATTTCTTCAAATTAGCATATAACAAAAATAATTGACCATGTGAATTTTTTATAAGTGACCTGGTACTAAAATAAAATCAAAGTAATGCCAATGTATAAAAACACAAGCAAGGAAAGTTCAAACCAGATTGGTTTGGCCCATTCATAGTTATAGATAAAAAGGGAAAAGTGTATACCACTTGGATACAATTGAAGTAAAACCCATAAATAACCCAATGAACACTATACACTTGAAAAAATATTATACCTAAATATTCCAAAAATACAAAAACATTCAAATAATTCAAAAATACAAAAACATTCAGCATTCCTATATTTTATTAGCTCATTGGCATCTATGGTATTTGCTTTATGTTATTATATTTAATATCATTTCATTATTATATACACATATGTTTCATACATATTTGAGTGTGATACAAACATACCCAGACAAATTATTTTATGCATTTTCATGTGTTGGAATTCTCCTCTACTCATGTCATATAGTATGTTTAGGGAATCTACCTTCTTTGATCACAATTGATATAGGTTACATATATATTATGATCATTTCTACATTATCATGTTTGAGATTATATATAAATGGTTACACATGTCTATTTATATATCATATCTTTCATAGAATGCTTGATATGTTATGTTACATAACATTTTTTGCTAACATATATATGTAGGGACTAGTTTAATATGCTTATGTTGGTTGCTTATACTTCATTTATTTCACATTTTTCACTACCTTGAGTGTATTCCATCACTTTTTATTGTCTTTATTGTGTAAAATTTAAATATTTTCCTTAATTTTTTCACATGTGACATTATATGTTGATTGTACATTTGAATATGTCATCCCTTTATATTATGAAAATTTTAAGCATGTCCTCTATATAAGGTCTACTTGGACCATTCATTTGTATTACATTGAGTGATCTTATGTGTATGCTTGATTATTTGTTGAGCTTATATTTTTACTCTCTATACATTTCCATGATCTATATCATGCATCTTATGACTTGATGTGATCACATATAGTGAGACTAATTGATATATCTACTTTGACATGTTATCCCTATATTCTACATAATTCATACACAAATTATACAACTACCTTATCATTTTGAGATAAGGTACCTACCAATTTATCTCCCTCACCTAAAATGGGGGAATATCAATGGGATTATGTCATATAAGTATGACCTCCATATTTTCACAGTTTTCATATTTTTGTGGGGGCATGTCACAAAGTTATGACCTTCACACTTATGCATCTTCTTGATATTTATAGATTTTAGTGGGGGCATGTCATAAAAACATGACCTTAATAGTTATGAATTTACTCAGTATATCCATATTTAATTGGGGGCATGTCATAAAAATATAACCTCTACACTTGCACAAACTCTAATTTAATTTCATGATTTAGATATACATTTGGGTCAGAATCCCATACATTGCACTAATCTAGCATAGATTTGAGATAGATTTTTTCCTATTTATGACATATACTCTAATTAAAACATATTAAAGGTTCATATGCCATGATATTGCACTAAAATTGAAAAAATTAAAAACTATAATATTCAACAAGATGCACCAATTACACTAGGATGCACTATTATTGAGACTTTTATGATGTATTAGTTGGTTCATTTTATAGGTTGAAGTGATTAAATCATTAAACCTCACCATGTGTGTGTGTGTGTGTGTGTGTGTGTGTGTGTGTGTGGTGAGGTATAATTATTTAATCACTTTAGCCTATAAAATGAACCAACTAATACATCATAAAATTCTCAATAACAGTACATCCCAGTGTAATTGGTGCATCCTGTTGAATATTATAATTTTTAATTTTTGCAATTTTAGAGAAATATCATGTAATATGAACCTTTACACACACACACACACACACACACACACACACACACACACACACGTGTGTGTGTGTGTGTGTCTATATATATATATATATATATATATATATATATATATATATATATATATATATATAATCTATGTGTGTGTGTGTTTATGTATGTGTATGTGTATGTGTATATATGTATATGTATATGTATATGTATATGTGTGTGTGTATTAGAGTGATTAAATTATCTAATCTCACCATATTTATAAGATGAGTTGAGTAAATCACTCACCCTCACCAGATCATATATATATATATATATATATATATATATATATATATATATATATATATATATATATATATATATATATATATTCACACTTGATTTGTGTGTTTGGGATATAATGATCTCAATGGTCATGTCATAACTCATCCTTGCACTGGATTGGGGGCATAATACCTTCCAATCTTCCTCTTCAAATATATAAGGTTCAAGACTGAATCTTTTCCAGCTGTAATGCTTCATAAATAAGCATCTTTACCAAATCAAAGCATCAAGAGGTAACATGATTGCATCAATACATATGGGTACTCTTCCTTGTTCTCTTTCTTTTCAATCATTTCAATTATTTCAAATTTAAGATTATATTCACTAATCTATATTTTAAAATTCCCTTGGTTAAAAGTCATACACTATCAAAATGATCAAAGTGGGCTCAATCAATATCAAGGTGTGTTACACACACCTAGGTACACATCTCTTTCCTTTAACCTAGTAATTTCATCCTTATGCATTACTAGATTGAAGGGGGAAATATAGATAGTAAAAATAAATATTTATAGCATCTCAATATTTTACATTTTAAAAATATCGATCGAGTCTTTAACCTTTAGTTATATACCTTCTTACTACCAAAAGGCTCACATTCTCCATCTCAATGTGTTAAATACTTATCTCTTAGTCTGATATATATCATTCTGATGAACTAGGTCTTATGTACTACATATAAAACCTAAAACCTAATAAACATCATTCATTATTAGCTTTAGATCTATACCTATTTTCTATCTTTTTATACACTACCAGCCATATAGGGACACTACTGTCAATGGTAGTGTTCAAATCCTTATCTAGTGTCTAGTAGCCAAAATTCATCTAAATTACAAATGATTTGAAACGTATGGGTCATCCTATTTTTATAATTATACCCTATCATGAGATATTTTCAAAAAGTGTGGTATAAATACAAGTCTAATCCCTCTCATTCATCATCTATTAAAAACCAACCAAAAATCTATTAATGCTAAATCAATCAACTGCACAATCAAGCTATTCTACTTTATTTGTCTCTATTTTCATATCAACTATATTATTAGTAATATTATAGGTTTTAATCATTCAAATATCATCCCATGAACTATATTTTTCAAGTTAAAAGTTATATCATTGCATGCATCATCCTATAGTATATTTCACCCTTATGCACATACTTCCCTGCACATAAGATAGAAATACATAAGTCTAAGGACCTCTTTGGAGTATTGGCTATGCAGGCAACACCCATTGATAGAGGGGTCTTTAGGTTCAGCTCGACACCAAGATTCCACTGACCCATTTTTAGCAAATTCATTTAAAGAGTGAAGAATGGTGAAGGGATAGGGTTTGGTCAATCATCAAAGAGTAACAACCTATATCATATATCCAAACACATTAGTAAAATGAGAGCAAAAAACCCATAACAATGAAGTTTGTTGCATCTAGATCTAGTTATTATTTTATATTGGACACCTTCATCATAGTTATATACTAGTATTGACTGTAGTGCCATATTTGATAGTAGTATCCATGACTATAGAAGTATAATTTCCAAAATATGATAAGTAATCTAGAATACTTATTCTACATACTTTACACCTATCTCTAGTTTATATTTGTTTGAAAAAATTAAACCTAGTTAAGTATCACTTCTCTTTAGTATTTTAATCAATCTAACATCTTTTGAATCGGGTAATTTTTATATTTAACATATCTTAGTTTTATAATTTAGAATATTAATTTATCTAAGTTTGCAATTAATTGACATGCTATATATTAGTTTATCACCCTTACACATGAACTAATTTTTTATTATTAACCATATACCCCAAACATATATTAAAATGTTTAAACACCTCTATCATAATGGACACAATAATAAATACCAAGTTTGAAATCAAATTCATAAACTCTTGATCCACTTTGTATATACATAATATTTTTAAAATTTTATCATTTATTGATGTTTTTTATCTTATAGGAACATATTGAGTTTAAATATCTCTAATTGCATGCCTTAAAGGGTACACATGGAAAGGAGTGGTAGACCTTTAGTGCTTTTAAATATTATTGGTCCCTATACCATTACCTAAAACTGCTACAAGTTTCTTTAATCCAACTCCCTAAGTGATTAACACCTACTCATTCACTCCTCTAACAAAATCACATTATAAAATGGCCCCTAACTAAGAAAACACCCTTATTCTTCATTTTCCTATTATTTTTTTCATATAAATCTTGTTATGGATTGAGTGCATGTTACAAAACTATTTTGGTTTGGTCAATCTAGTTTGAGACCTAACAGTTATCTTTCCTACCTAATAAGATTGATTTGGTTGATCTTGTTAGCTAAATTATTTAGAAGGTTTAGGGTCAGTCCTTATCTATAAATATGACCTTCACTTAAATCTAATAGAGAGTAACATTCATTTTCACATTATTACAACATGTAATTCTTCTATTTCTACACTTGAGGAATCATTGTTTAGGGTTTTTCCTTAGAAAGAAAGAAGATTTTCTTATGGGAAAGTCTTGGATGAAAAGTATAATTATTTTATCCTAGAAATAATTTATATAGTGTTATCCTTAAAAAACCACAACAACCTCTTGTAAAGCATCATTGGCCAAGGGAGATATTGAGGAATGATAGGTCCATCTAAGGTAAGTATTCCTAACTTTTACTCATTCATTTTCCAGATAGATATTGTACAAAGTAATAATATGAATTTTTTACTCCGTGATTAGTTTACCTCTACATTAAATTTATTATAGTTATCTTTTCATGTTTTATTTTTTTTAAACTATCCCCCTATTGATCATTTTTCCTATTGTTGAGGTTTAGAATTTATATTTTCATTGATGTCAAAGGTTCTTAAAAAAGGTGTTCATGATGTCATTAAAGAATTTTATTATTTGAGGAGAATGTAATTCATGTGAACAAAGTGTAAATACATCAAATAGTGTTTCAATATCAGTTGTCAAGCTTTAATTGCTTGAGAAGTCTAGTCATGACACTAGTCATAGCATGAAGAGACCTTATGAGAAGGTATGAGCTTGGTGTCTTGGTGAAATGAGTGTACATAGGAATTAATGGATGTATAATGTTTTTTATCATGTATATGACTCATTATATCATTCATGTGAGTCTCAAGGTGAGCCTACAAGGATAAGACCTATAGACCTAGTATGCAACTAGACCACTTCTAGACCATGCTTAGCCTAATGAGGCATCATGATCTATTGTCAAGATATATGAGGAATGTTTTAAATTTTATTGAGAAATTTATATGTTGTGTGAGCATGAAATTTAGGTGGATATCACATGAAAATATTCATGAAGGTTAATTTCAAGGCCAAATGTAATTTATAGGTCAAGGTCTAGAGAGCAAAGAGAGACAATGTGGCCTGATAAGGGTTCATGACTAGATTTAAAGATGTTTGAGATTATATAAACATGTAAAAATTTATCACAAGTTTATTCAATCATGTTCATAAGTTTTGAAGTCATGGTTTGCAAGATAAGGCATAAAAAGTGGTTTTGAGATCTCTTGTATGCACAGAATGAAGGTTTCTCAACTTGAGGACTTTCAGGTATTCATTGGCATGTGTAACCTCTTAATATTAACATAATATATTAATGGTATATATTTAATGGTCATAGATTAAATTTTTAGGCATTATTTTTATAAATGAGGGGCAGTCCTTTATGAATAATAATTAACACCAAAAATAGTGTTAACCCTCTCTAAAACCCTAATAATGACCCAATATGAAATATATTATTAAAAAAAATCATAAAATGGTCTCAAATGACTATGAAAACTATTTTATCATATATTTAACTCTCCCAGTCATCTCTAGGTGTGTGAGTAGACCCTACAAGAAAGTACTAGTTTCTTAGAGATTTATTGTAAAATTCAGAGTTGACCAAGTCAAAGTATGAAAATAATTATATGAAGAAGTTTCATAATTTTATTTTATTTACATGGTGGTTTATATATATTTTTAGACCCTCAAGTGTGTTAAACTAGTCATCCAAGCTGACCAGTCACTAACATGCCTAATGGTGAAAATAGTGAGAAACCCAAGCAACAGTGAGAAGATGATTAGGGATGTGATATTATAGAATAGGGATAAAAAAAGTGCATGAAGACATTTTTAAATAATTTTAAGACATTTTAATATTGTATTTAATTTTTTTATGTCATTGGATATGATGAAAATGTTGCTCATAAGCTGACCTGTCTGGTTTAAATGAGACAATGAGGTACAAGTTTATGAGATTGGTCTATAAGACCAATATTTTCATTTGAGAATTTTATATTTATATAGAAATATGGTATAATTATCACATATTATCATACATAGGCATCAATATATTTTAAATTGGTCATAGATGTGTTAAATGTTAAAATCACCATGATCGGTCTTTAAGGAAAACTAGCAATTCTGAGTGAACAAGTTATAGGAGTGTTTTTTAGTCCTTTTTCCCTACGTAATGAAGTAAAATTAACTTTGTGAATTTATTAAGGTATTTAATATTATTTTTATATGTTTTATTTCCATTTTTGTTTAGATAATTTGTATTTTATCTTCAATAGTTCAAGATAGACTTTATAGGTATGCATAGGCCTAATTGTGAGCTTTACTAATGGCATGCTTCAAGTGGTGGTTAGAGATAAAAGGTGTCATGGAAATAGGATGATATTATTAAGGGTTTATTTGAGTTTCATATTAATTTTTCCTAACATTTATGAAGTTTTAAATTTTTCCAAGAAGATCAAAGGGTAATGTCTGTTAATGAAGGCCTAATTAAATTAAGTCTTTTTATGGCCTAAAAGAGGTTTTGGTCAAATATGCTATGATCAACCTATTTTAATGCTTGGATCGTGATTTTTTTATGTATTAAGACCTATTTTATATAAAATATAATTTTTCAAGTGTGTATGTCTGACCAAGATGTGTATGCACAAGAATCTAGTATAAGAGCAAGGCCTAATAGGCCAAATTCACTAGTTAGAGAATGAGTGACTTGAATCGAAGGCTATAGTAATTTTAAGAGCTAAATTAGGTATTTTATACCATAAAATGGAACATATAAATTATCATGAAGATATAATAAGGTTAATATGTATGAAAATTAAGGTGAGATGTCCTAATCAAGTCAAAAAGAGGGCTAGTTGAGCAAAGAGGTCTAGAAGGTAGTTAGAAAGGGATAAGAGAGTGAAAAGTTAAAGAGATGGTCATCATCAGTTGGTTTAGAAGCAATGTTATCTAAAAGTGATAAAATCAATTAGGTAGATGAGTTGGTTCTAAGTCATCTAGGGGGTTGGTTCCTCCTTTTAATTGGATGCTTAATAAAGCTTAACTGGATTGGTGCTTAGTTAGTTAGGGTTGGTGCTCCATGTGAAGTGGGTTAGTGCTCCATGTGAACTTGGTGCTTCACTAAATTTTATATTTTGACTTATAGGACTATATTCAATCTATATATATCATTAGTTTTTCTTCCCCTTGAGGGTTTCCCACTAATATATGTGTTTATTGTGTTATGCTTATGTGAATGCTTATTTATGCATTGTTATATATTTGTATTGTTTTGATGGTTCAAGGAATGTTAAATTAAATGTAAAAATAAATTTTTAAGATATTGATTCACACCCCTTATTATAATTTTTTTCAAAAATTATAATTAGATCTTAGTCTTTTGAGACAATCATAACATCTTGAAGGTGATCCTAAGAAGCATAAGATGTATTGTGATCAATAAGAAGAAGATAACATGTATGATGTAGAAGTCTATTATGACAGTGAAAAAGGAGAAGCTAAATTAGAACTTGAACCTAAGCTTATAAGTTCCCTTGATGATTCTAAGCATCAAAATAAGACTATAAAGGATCTTAGGATCCATTTAGAAGGTGTCAACATAAGGTTTAGGTATAATAAAGTTGAGTATGAAAAATTGAAGATAGTGTTAGATTCCTTGAAGGTTGAACATGAGTAGCTTATAACAAGATGAACAAGTTTGATCGATAGAATAATAATTAAAAATAAGTCAAGAGTACCAACATGAAAATACCAATCAAGCACCCTAATGTAATAAATCATAAGTCATCATGAGACCATTAGAAAAGGAGTAATCTATAAAGAGGTAAGTATAGAAATATTATTTGCTACATCTATCATAATATAGGACACATTGAAATATTATACTCTAATAGAGTTAGAAGGACCTCAAGATTAAACATGACATATAAATCTCCTATAATGCATGATAACAAAAAAAACATTGGTATGGAAGATAAATCAAGTTAGGACTAATCATATTGAGCTCAAGAGTCAATATGGACTATTTGCCAAGTAGGAACAAAAACCCAAAGAGGATTCTATGCTAACTCAAATTGCCTTATACATCAATATGAAGGCATGAAATGGTGAATAGATAATTATTTATCAAGACGCATGATAGGAGAAATAAATAAGTTCATCTCATTAAAAAAAAAATTACAGGAACAATGAGGTTCAAAGACAACACAACTACTAATATAGTTGGCAAAGGTGTCTTGAGTTTGGATAAAGGGAAGACCAAGACACAAAATGTCTTGTAAGTGGAAGGTTTGAAACATAACCTATTTATTATAAGTCAAATTTGAAATCAAGGAAACACACTAACATTTCATAATAGAGGGTGCAAGATAAGAAGAGCCAAATTAGGAAGGCTAATTGCCAATGCTAAGAGGACTGAGAACAATTTATATGTCTTAAATGAGATCACTAAGGAGAGATGCTTCATGATCAAGATAGATGAAATTTTTATATGGAAAATAAGGTTAAGTCATCTAAACTTTGACAATTTGGTAAATATTAGAACTAAAAATTCTATGAAAAACATGCCTAAGATCACCAAACCTAAAAATGTACTTTGCAAGGCTTATTAACATGCTAAGCAAACTACAAGAAGTTTCAAGTCCAAGGAGTACTCTATTGCATGACCCTTGGAGTTAATACATATTGATATATGTGGGACTAAAATAATTCAAATAATTCAAGGAGATAACTACTTTATGTTACCCATAGATGATTATGAGAGAATGACTTGGGTTGCATTCTTAAAATAAAAATTAGAATCTCTTAAAAAGTTTAAGGAATTTAAGGTTTTTGTTGAGAATGATAAAAATGGGAAGATCAAGTTCCTAAGATCTAATAGAAGAAAAGAGTTTTTGGTCCAATGAGTTTGATTAATTCTATGAGGTTCATGGAATAAAGAGACAATTCTCAATAGCTAGGGAATCTCAATAGAATGGGGTAGTGGAAAGGAAGAATAGGATAATCCAAGAGATGGATAGAACTATGCTAAATGAATCTATATTATTTTATAGATATTAGAGAGAGGAAATAAGAATTTTAATCTAAATTTTGAATATATTATAGTTAAGGATTAATGGCAAAAAGACTCTTTATGAATTATGGAATGGTAAACCTACTAATGTGGAACACTTTAGAGTGTTTGGGAGAAAATGTTTCATCAAAAGAGATGATAAAGAGTTTGAAAAGTTTGATTCTATATATAATGAAATTATATTCTTAGGATATTCATCAATGAGCTCAGTGAATAGATGTTATAACAAGAGGCTATAAAAGATAGTGGAAAGAACCAATGTGAATATTGATGAGACAAGGAAATCACACTCATAGTCAAATGATACTTTAGAGAATTTGGACTTCAAAAATAAAGATGATACTATAGAGGTTGATGAGGAAGAAGAAGAAGTTGAAGAGAGATAGGACTCAAAAAGACCCTCAAGCTAGATTTAAAGAGATCATCTTGAATCTCAAATCATTGGCAACAAGAATGTAGGTATGCAAACAAGGAGAAAATTGGTAAGTAATCTAAATCAAGAGAATGTTTCTCTATTATCCAAGATTTAACCTAAGAGTCTTATAGAAGCAAGAAAAGAAAATTTTTGGATAGATGCTATGAATGAGAAGTTAGACCAAATAGAGAAAAATGAGACTTGGGAACTAGTTCTTAGGCCTAAAGATAAGAATGTCATTAGCATAAAATGGGTGTTTAGAAATAAGTTGAATGAAGATGGAGAAGTCACTAGGAACAAGGATAGATTGGTATGCATGGTATATGCACAAGTTGAAGGTGTAGAATTTAAGGAAAAATTTGTACTAGTGGAAAGATTGGAGGCCATCATATTTTTTTAATCATATGCAAGATTAAAAGGATTCAAGGTATACCAAATGGATGTCAAATCTACCTTTTTGAATGGGAATTTGGAAGAGGAAGTGTACATTGAGAAACTTGAGGGATTCTCACTATCAGATGACAAATACTATATTTTCATATTGAAAAGGGATCTATATGGTCTAAATAAAGATCTTAGAGCTTGGTATGTTATGTTGGATAAGTATATATTGGATTAAGGATTCAAAAGAGGAGTTAAAAATAGTAATCTATACATCAAGATAGAAGATGACCATCAATTGATAGTAGTTTTCTATGTGGATGACATCATCCTTGGTGGAAATAATGAGAACATGACCAAGGCCTTTGTAGAGGTGATGAAGAAAGAGTTTGAGATGTCCATGCTTAGAGAACTATCATTTTTTCTTGGGTCACAAATCACTCAGTCTAAAAAAGGAATATTCATATCACAAGCTAAGTACATAAGAGAGATGTTGAAGAATTTTGAGATGCAATAATGTAAGGAAATTAGTACATCCATGAACATAGGGTGTAATTTGAGAAAAAAATATGAGTCTTAAAAATTCAATTAGACATTATATAGGTTATTGACTAGAAGTTTGTTATACACTATAGCCTCTAAACCTAACATCATATAAATAATAGATCTTGTGATAAGGTTTCAAGTAGATCCAAAGAAGAATCATCTACAATCAGTTAAAAGGATACTCAAGTATCTCAACAGGACTATAGAGTATGGATTGTGGTATCGAAGAATCAAGGAGTTTAATTTGATAGCCTACATAGATGAAAATTGGGTAGGAAGTATAAATGATAGGAAGAGTACCAGTGGATGAGCTTTCTTCTTAGGTGGGTGCCTAGTTTCATGAATAAGAAAGAAGTAACCATCAGTAACATTATCCATTTGTGATGATGAGTACATTGCATTAGCCTCATTTTTCACTTAGGTCATATGGATGAGATAGACCCTAAAATACTACAAGGTGGAGTATGATGGTCCTAGCCCTATCTATTGTGATAATATAAGTGTTATTAGCATCTCAAAAAAACTTGTCATGCACTCAAGGACCAAGTACATTCCCATCAAGTATCATTTTTTAAGAGATTAGGTAAGTGAACAAAGTGTCAAACCTAAGTACATTTTTAAATAGGATCATATTGTAGACATCTTGACAAAACCATTACCAAAGGTAACATTTGAACACCTAAGAAAGGAATTAGGTGTAATTACTACTCTTATCAATCATTTAAGAAGACAAAGTACTTAGGGGGAGATAATCAGGGTCATTAGCTCCAAGAATAGCTGAGTTGTTCCAAGAAGATATGCATGGAGATAGGGGATCATATTTTTATTATGTCTCATAAACTCATAGTCTTGTGTGTTGAGTAGTTTGGTTGCAAGAAGTGTGATCCAAGGAGTTACAGACATCACTTTGTCATTTATGTCAAGTGGGGAGAAAGAACAAAATGGGAGATAAGAATGATTAGTTTACATTATTTTTTTCCATAAATGACAAAGGGGATGTTTTTTATCATTGTTCATGTTGTTGAGGTTTGGCATTGATGTTGTCATTGATGTCAAAGGTTATTAATAAAGGTGTTTATGAGGTCATTAAATAATATTCTTATTTGATAGCATCATTTAGAGGTATGACATTGTTTGAGGAGCATGTAATCCATGTGAACAAGGTATTTAGGCATCAAAGAGTGTTTCAAGATTATTTGTAAATCTTTAAGTGCTTAAGAAGTATAGTCATGACACTAGTCATAATATGAAGAGACTTTATGAGAAGTTATGAGTTTGGTGGCTTGGTGAAATGAGTGCACACATGCATGAATGGATTCATAAGGTTGATTGATCATTTATATGATGTATTTTATCACTCATGTGAGTCTTAAGGTGAGCCTACAGTGGTAGGACCTATAGACCTAGTATACAACTAGACCACTAATAGACCCTACTTGGCCTAATGAGGCATCATGATTTGTTGTCAAGGAATATGAAGAATTTTTAAAAAAAATTTAGCATGTTTGATGTTATGTAAGCATGTAAGTTAGGTTTATATCATATGGAAAGAGGTACGAAGGTCAGTTTCAAGTCTTTATGTATTTTTTAGGTCAAGGTATAGAGAGTAAAGAGAGAGAGAGTGATCCGGGCAACAATTTAGGCAACAATTCGGGTGACAGTTCCACCCCAATTGATGATAGAACTTCTGAGAGCCATAACTTTTGCATCGTAGCTCCAATTGACTCATCGTTTGAACCGTTGGAATGCTAAGAATGAGGAGAACATCATGAAATGGCATTGATCTCAGCTCAATGAATTTTGACCCTAGAAAACCCAATGGAAGTGCCCAAAATTTCAATTTTAGTAGTGCAGTCTAAAAATAGTAATTCCTCAAATTTTGTATTGTTTTAAATCTTGAAAGTTGAACCACTTAATCTCCCTCAAGATTGGTGACCTTCCACATTCTCCCCATGCTTTCAAAATGTGTATAAATAAAGAGGTAACCTAAAATGTGAAGACAGACATCTCTTCCTAGAGATAAGCATATATTTGTATTGCAATCTTGAGTAATACTACATCTCTTCTCAGAGAATTCATTGTTACTGTGTTATTTCTATGCTATTGAGATATTTATCAACCAGATCTTCTGAGTTTTAGATTAGAGAGTGTGGCCTAATGAGGATTCATGATCATATTACAAGATGTTTGAGATTATATGGTCATGTATATAGGTATTATGTGTTTATTTAAGCATGTTCACAATGTTTGAGGTCATGGTGTGCAAGATAAGGCATGAAAAGTGGTTTTGAGGTCTTTTGTATGCACATAATGAAGGGTTCTCAACCTAAGAAGGAATTTAAAGTGTTCATTGGCATGTGTAACCTCTACATGGTAACCTATGATATTAATTTTATATGGTTAAGGGTCTTATCTCAAAGTTTAATGAATTATTTTTGGAAATGAGGGGCAGTCCTTTATGAATAATCGTTAACACCAAAAATAATGTTAACCATGTCTAAAACCCTAAAAATCACCAAATGTGAAACATATTATTCAAAACATGCCATAATGGTCTAAAATTACTATAAAAACAATTGTATCATATATTAAACTCTCCCAAGAATCTCCAAGTGTGATTGGTTTATCAGGTGTGTGAGTAGACCCTACAAGAAAGTGCTAGTTTCTTAGATATTTGTTATAGCAATCAAAGTTGACCAAGAAAAACTATGAAAATAATTGGATGGATAAGGTTGATAATTTTATTTTATTTCAATGGTGATTTATGTATAGGTTCAAACCCTTAAGTGTTATAAACTGGTCATCCAAGTTGACTAGTTACTAACAAGCCTAATGGTGAAAATAAAGAGAAATCCATGTAGCAATGAGAAGATGATTAGGGATGTGTTATCATGGAATAAGGATGAAACCAAGTTCACAAATACATGTTTAAATAATTTTAATACATGTTCATGTTGGATATAGTTTTTTGAGGTCATTGGATATGATGAAAATGTTGCTCATAAGTTGACCTGTCTAGTTTAGATGAGACAGTAAGGTACAAGTTTATGAGATTGGTCTACAAGACCAGTATTTTCATTTAAAAATATTATTTTTATTTATTATAATGGTATAATTATCACATAGTATCATCCACATGAATTAGGAGTATTTTAAAGTGGTCATACAAGTGTTAAAGGTCAAAATCATTACGATTGGTCTTTAACAAAAACTAGCAATTCTAAGTGAGCAAGTTACAAGAGTGTTTTTGAGTCCTTTTGCCCTATGTAATAAAGTATAATTCACTTGGTTAAGTTTTTTAGGTCTTAAAATTTTTGTTTATATTTTTTATTTATATGGTTGTTTATCTAATTTTCATTTTATCTTCAATTGTTCAAGACAGACTTTTTGGATATGCATAGGCCTAATTATGAACATTACTAATGGCATGCTTTAAGTGGTGGTTGGATATAAAATGTGTCATAGAAATAAGATGAGTTTATTATGGGTACATTTGAGTGGAATATGATTTTTTCCTTATATGTATGAATTTTTAAATTTCTCTAAGAAGATCAAAGGGTAACGTGTGTTAATGAAGACCTAATTGAATTAGGTCTCCTTAAGGCCTAAAAAAGGTTTTGGTCCTATATGCTATGAACAACCTATTGATAATTGATTCATATTTTTGGAATATATTAAGACCTATTATATGTAAAATATAATCTTTCAAGTGTGTATGTCTAACCAAGAGGTGTATGAGCAAGAACATATTATAAGAACAAGGCTTAATTGACTAGTTAGAGAATGAGTGAGTTGAAGTGAAGGATATAGTACTTTAAAGAGATAAAATAGGTCTTGTAGACCATAATAATGGTATATAAAAACTATAATGAAGATATAAAATGGTTAATTTGGATGAAAATCAAGTTCAAATGACCTAATCAAGTCAAGAAGAGGGTTAGTTGAGTGAAGAGATCTAGAAGGTAGTTTGAGAGGGATAAGGGAGTAAAGAGCTGAAGAGATGGTCATATTCATTTGGTTGAGAAACAAGGTAATCTAAAAGTGATCAAATAAATTATGTGGATGAGTTGGTTTTGATTCATCTAGGTGGTTGGTTCTTCCTTACAAGTGGGTGCTTACTAGATCCTAGTTAGGTTGGTGCTTAGCTAGTTGGGGTTGGTGCTCCATGTGAAGTTGGTGCTTCACTAAATTTTGTATTTTGACTTATAAGACTATAGTCCATCTACAAATATCAATATTTTTTCTTCTTCTTGATGGTTTCCCACTAATATGTGTTTTTATTGTGTTATTCTTATATGAATTACTCTTTATGCATTGTTATATCTTTGTATTTCTTTAATGGTTCAAGGAATGTTAAAGTACATGTGAAAGAAAGTTTTAAGAGACTGATTCACCCCCCCCCCCAATCATTGTGTCTCCAACACCCAATTTATGAATAATTTAGTGAGTTATAGATTAGATTTATTTTATGTATTGTAGGCCTATCTAGGGTTATTGCATAGTATCATTTGCCTAGAGGCTTTGGAACTCTCTCCTTTAGTATTGTGTAGTAAGAGATCCCTTGGTTAGGTTTACTAGATCTGAATAGGTCATGTCCTGATATAAATATCTATTCAATGAGCTATTTTTTTAATATTACCTTATCTAATATTGTAATTCACTAAGTAGGACAAGTTATAGATCCATCTAAATTCATTGTATACATTTTGGTGAATTCGACTTGAATCTAACCCTTTAAATTTAATTTTTTAAATCAAAATCAACTAGATTGAGCTTGTCAATAATGTTTTATATTATGTGTGTAGGTTTTCAACTAGATCATCATGTCAATCATGCTTTATGTTATGTGTAGGTTTTTAACTAGATTAAGCATGTCAATCACATTTTATATTATGTATGTAGGTTTTCAACTAGATCAAGTTTGTCTATCATGTTTTATATTTTATTTGTATATTTTCAACTAAATTAATACTATCAATCATATTTTATATTATGTCCATAAATTTTCAACTAGATCAACCCTATCAATTGTGTTTTATTTTGTATAAGTAGGATTTTTAGTTTTAGCCAATTGGATCAAACTGGTCGATCCATTCATTTATCTTATCTTTCATGCTTAAATAAATTGACCTGCTCAATTTTTTTATTTTTTTCATTTTTATATCTCATTTTTAGCTAACCAAATTGACTATCTCAATAATGTTTATTTTGAAATATTTAAATTTTTAGCTTTACCAAAAAAATTGATTTGATTGATCTAGTTTCATTCACTTATTTTTAATATATCAATTTATTTAGATTATAATGATCAACTCAATTATGTCTAATAACACTAAATTTTTCCTTTACATGATCAAAAACTTGCATGGATGACTCATTCAAATAGAAATTTAATACTCTCAAAAAAATAACTAAATTGACCTAGTCGATCTTGTTCTATCCTTTAGTTTTCATTCTTAACAAATTAGTATTTCCATTTTATAAATATTAAGTAAATTGCATTTCCTATTTTCAATTAAAATTCAAATTATGTATTATTTCCATTAGTTTTTAAGTTCTATAAAATTGCACCTACATAGTCAACAAGATCACCCTACTCGATTTAGTATTGTCTTTGTCTTCTGCTATCAAACTAAATTGACCTGGTCAATTTTATTTGTTTGGGCTTGTTTTATAATAGACTAAGTCAACTAACTCAATTTCATTTTGTATTGTTTACTCAACTAGATCAACCTACTTAATCATGTTCTGTATGTTTTATTTTTTAACATAAAATAAATAAATTAACCTCTATTCATAATAATTACAATAACTCTTACTTTTTGGTCCTATAAGTTTAAAGACAAAATTACAACTTGGTTTTTGATAAATTGATTTTCACTTTTTTTTTCATCTTGTTTGGCTTTGCTTAAAAACTATATATCAATAGTTCTAAAACTAATTAGATATTATGATAAAGGGATACTCGATATTTTATTTATGGACCTTATCTATCATTTATAGATATTATGGCATGAGGGGCTTGACCCAATACTCATATGCATAGTATAGATCTAAACATAGTCTTTAGTTTCTATGTACTTCATGGTATTTCAAAAATGCCTAGGGTCTCCCTTTATATTTAACATTAGGAATCCATCCATCCATTTGATTGTTTAGTGTATGTGTTAGTGGTTAACATTGAGAAGTTAATTTTAGTTTACCTTTGAAACCAATTTTAGTGGGCTATGGGAATGGAACTTTCTCCATAGTTATCACTCTGACACATTAGGTCATCAATATCCATTAGACAAACCTATATCTTTGGAAGCCTATATTATCAAACACAACCTTTAGTACAATATCTTGATTTTATTTTTGGATAATTAGTTAGCTTCTGTAGGAATAAAAATAACATTTTTGTTGCTTGTTATTTTCCATTCCATGCTTTATTGCATATTGTATCATCCATCATTGATACAAGTTTTTTTTTGTGTGTTTCAAATAGATCTATCTATTTTATTATGTGATTAACTTCATTTTTTATTTAAAACTAAATCATTTGACTTTAAGATAATTATTAAAAAAATCTAGAGTGTAGATCTAGATCGACTAGCTCAATGCAATAAATTGTTGTGTTTTCCTACTTTCCAACTAGATCAACCAACTCAATCTAATAGAATATTCTATTTTATTATTTTTCCAAATAAATTAACCATCTCAATCTAGTTTATTTATATACTATTCTATTTTCCTATTTTTCCAACTAGATCAACTAGCTCAATCTAGTACATTTATAGACTATTATGTTTTCATACGTTTCCAACTATATCAACTAGCTCGATCTAGTTAAATTATAGACTATTCTATTTTCCTACTAGATCAACCAGCTCAATCTAGTTAATTTACAAACAATTTTATTATCCTATTTTTCTAACTATATCAACAAACTTGATCTAGTCTATTTTTCTATTATCATGTTAGTACAACTAGATCAACCAACTCAATCTCATTTATTTTTAGCTTCCAAAATTTCACTTCTCTAATATGTGTTTAGATAATTTTTTCATCATGAAATATATATTTTATGAAATTCCATAGTAAAAAAACTAACATGATGAGTCTTACTAATCCTCATAAATATTATAAGACACATCTACTCTATCATGAAGTAGATAATATTAATGTTATCAACATCCATGTTAATACTAGAATAATTAATTATGGTACTCCTCCCCATTCTAATTCTCTTAATACTCTATTTATACCAATGGTAAAGGATGAAATTAATTTTTACTATATGGTTTAAATAATCATTTTCATTAACAAAAACCCTCAACATCAAGGTAAAGATCCCACATTCATTTATAATCTTATGATGGAACATCACATTGGATAATTCTATTCACCTTCACCTAGAATTTTTTATAGGGTCTGGGGTAAGCCATTATATGATTTCTATCACACCCTTATCTTATCTCATGCCTTCATATACTAGCATGACATCATCTTCCATGCTTTCTTCATCCTCTATGTCAACCATTATCATAGGCATGACCTTTAATGGGCCTAATCAAAATAATCACACTAATACACCAATTAATATAATTACTATTTCATCTCAAACTATCAATGCCTCTCATACTACTAATACATCCCTTGTTGCTTCCACTAGTTAAAATACCATCAATATTAATCAATTTATAATACAAACTTTAAATAAAATTACTAATTTTCAAACTAATAGTGCCAATAAAATGATTCAAATTTAAAATAAGGTAATGTATTTCCCAAATCATCCTCAACCTACTCAATGGGGGGTAAAAAATCTTAAACCCCCCCATGCCCTAGAGATGCACATGGTAATCTTATACCATAAACTCCACTTCTTAACAAGGCTATTAAACATTTATAAAATGAGCCTCTAATTCCTCAAATTTTAAATGTTGACATAGGTGGAATAGTTCTTACCATCACCTATAATGGATCCACTGATCTAGCCTTACATTTCAAAGTTTTTGGAAACTTATACAAAGATTGGGTTAAACTTAATACTTTTCCACCACTAGAATATTAGCTAAAACCTTTTCAAATGACACTCTAGACTAGTATAATAAAATCAAATTCATTCTATCTCTAGCTTTGAAAACTTAGTTGATGCATTAGTTCAGTAATTCTAAACTAATGATCTTATTGAAGATATCTTAGCTCATTTTATCAATTGTAAATAATTAAAATTTGAAACACTGCAAGTATTCATTAAATAATGAAAATATTTAAATAATAAAGTTGAGAATAACATTTTAGATGGAAATATATTTCATTTATTCACTAATATTCTTAAGTCCAAAATAAAAAATTATGTGAGAACTCTTTCTCTAGAATCTTTAGAAGAAGCCCTCAATCAAGCCAAATGTCAAGACCTTATTATATGATAATTTGAGCCTTCACACCCTCCTTTAGGAACTCAAATTCTTGTGAAAGCTTAAAATCAACATGAAACCAATGATGGTGTTATGGATACCTATAATTCCATACACAACATTCAATCCATTGCTCCTAATGGTCCCATGGAGCCTATTATTTCATCATAAATTTCCAACAATCCTCATCCTAATTCTACATTTTCTCAAGTAAATAATGTAGATATCCATAAACCAATTTATTTAATATAGATTCAAAAGTGTCTTCCACAACCTTCACCATGATATATTGATCCTAATCACCCTACCGAACACTGGTATGATCCAAACAAATGTTTTTTGTATCATGTAAGTTAGGACAAATCTTTTTGGTATAATTGGTCAACACACATTAATTATTCCAATATAATGCACCTTACCAACATCACTTTAAATTCACTTCCATTACACCCTCAAAAGTTTTACTTCAACATTATGCATGATTATCTGGTAAAATTATAATGGGATATGATGAATGGGATCCTATAAATAAAATTTCACATCTCCCATCTCAAATACATTTCTTATAACTTATGATAACTTCCCCTCAACATATTAATCATCTAATACAACTTTAATTTTAAATGAATATCCCTTATCCCTCACCTATGGGGATAAAAGCTACTTTTTTGGAGTCTGATGATAGCAGTAGTGTGAATAAATGTCTATCCACATTGACTAAATGGTGGATACTTATATTTCATTAAAATTCCCTATCACTTCAATGATTACCGATGAGATATTGATTCATGTGGATAATTCCCCATTATTTATTAGCATCCAAATGTTATATATCCAAGTCAAGCATGCTCTTATTGATGGAGTTTTAGGCAGTTGTGTGACTTCTCTTAATTTTATTAAAACACTTGGATAATGTAAATTTAATATAAAATATACGTAGAGTACATGTCAATAATATGATATAAGATAAATTCCTCCTTTAGGGTGTGTTTGGATTCCTATCATAGTTACCCCTATTATAACATCTTACTACATCAACCTTGGACACACTTCACGAGAGTGGTAGCCTCATCATTATTCCAATGTGTTAAATTACCTCAAAATTGTATTATATATAATATTAAAGGAGATATCAATCCTTAAAATTTTGAACAATTCCAAAAATGAGGTGTTTTTAAAATACCTACCCATGAACCTTTACCTAGTATTCCTTTATATGAGTCACGATGCTTTAATTATCCCATCAACTCTACTATAGGTTATATTGGTCACCCTAAATAAATACGTAACATACCACACAATCTCTTAAACTCAGATGATGATGAACCTAACAAGATCAGTTTGAAAATCAAAACTTTTGATCTCTCCCCTCACATAATTTCTCAATTACTTCCTCTATGACCTTGGTCTCATTAAAAACCATTAGATAAAATTCATGTCACTCTAAAAAAAATTAAACACTCCATTTATCATGCCTCTTCAATAGATAAAATCATTAATGATAGTACCATTGATATTCATACTCCTAATTATGATGATGGATATTCTTTAAATGGTCCCTTTATAATTGGTTTTTCTCAAGCTTAAAATGTAGAAATACGTAGATATCATTCTTCTTTGCAGCATATTTTTAGTTATATTAATGTAGTTCCTTATCCTTATATAGTACCTAATATTATTTTTTCTTCACTTGATGTTCACATGTCTAAGATGGAGCACACACACACACACACTACTTCAGTCACTGATGAGCCCTGGAGTATGTTTCTTGACCATGTTATGATAAGACATTACCAGTTCACTAGATTTTCACATCCTTCTATCTTACTTCCTAAAGATATGTCAATTAGACTACATTAACTTATTTTAAACTCATCTCTTGAAGTGACCTAGCCTAGTCCTAATCCTATTATGAGTTCTCCTACTATTGTCGATGGCATATTACTTTTACTAAAACTTGATCCTCTATCGACACAATAGGAAGATGAACTAGTTGTAAGTTCTATAGAGTTTTCATTAATTGAGATAAGGATTATCATGTACATCAGAAATAATAAGCTTTAATCTCTAATTATACTATAGATAGATAACCTTCATAGTCTACTCCTAGACATATTTTTTGTTTTCATGGTACACACACACATTCTTCCACTCATTACTAAGATCTTTAGTAATGCATTGATAATTTCCATCCAAAGAAGTTATAGTCTACTAAAAGGATTATACCTCCACCTAAGATAATTATATAATACATCCTTGAATATGAGAAAGTTTATTTTATTTAGCAGGAGTGCACCATGTATCATATAGATTGATGTTGAGTTCTACAATAAAAATTTCATTATTTTTCACTGCCTACACCTTCACCAACTTAGCCACAAACTCCAAGACATTTGAATACAAAGTTTCAACCTTATACTTATCCCATATTTACCCACATATCTAAGGATATTTATCATATCTCAACATCAATTATTTACATTAATTATCCCATGCAATAGCTACCCCATGAGCATCATTCCTCTTCTAGCATACCTAAATTCTCTATAGAGATAGTGTGTCAAGAAGTCTTTTCATGTCTCTCTACAAATATTGATGATAATTTTATTAAATTAATATTATAGTGACATAATGATGTATCATATGTTATGGATGAGGTTTTACATGAAATTTATCAGTACTTGTGAACACATCATGGTGTTTCATCACATTATTTATGATAATTTCATATGATTTGGATTTTATTTATGATCATACGTGGATTTTATGTTTCAATTATCATTTAAAAATGTTTCATGGATTAATTTAATTTTTAAGTTATTTTTCCCCTATTTCTCTTAAAGATGAATTCATTTTTTTGATACATCATTTATTTCAATCAGGTAGTTATTATTGTGATATATTTTCCAACCCTCACCTTTTAATATACTATATTTACCATATGATCAGATGACAAATATATTTCTCATTATATCATTACACTCACATATCTATATGATCTTCACTTTCCCATTATTTTCTCCTCATAATAAGCACACATATGGTTAGTCTTGAGATCTCATACTTGTTTATAGACAAGCCTAATTATTTAAAAAATCTAACAAAATCTTTAGGTATTTTATATATTGTAACTAAATCCTAAATATTATATGTGTTTTTTATTTTTATTACTCATGTTTGGTTATCTTGAGTCCATAAGAGGAAGAATAGAAAAATACATAAGATTTTTAAAAACCAAATCATCTAAACAAAAGGCAATGATAAAATGACAAAAAAAATTAAAAATCCAAAATCACACCAAAATACATGATCCATATCTTAGTACATCTCCTATGTCTATTCTAATCTCAAACCCCATAATGGTCCTCATGACAAAGACAAGGTCCATTGGGGTGTGGTAGGCCAGTAGACTAGGATAGGAAGTCTCAAACTTCTCTTTCATGCTACCTAATTTCTCATACAAATACCTAATCTTCACATTAGACTGATGGATCTGTAAGGGTTCATGAGGAATGGGGAACACATTATGGGAAGGTAGGCCTATTTTAATTTTCTTTTATATATAACCTTCATGAGATGATATTAGTACTACGCTTATTCACCTACAAATTTTTGTGTCTACTATTAACAAATATCTTATGAATTTATCATCCAATAAATTCTTATCACTTACCTATTTACTTAGTATGTCTCCTGCCTAATAAGGATTATTATAAATACCTATGTTATGATTTTTCCACTCCCTTTTTCATTACAACATTCTCAATATTCCTCCTTAATGAATATTATTTGTTAGTTTATCATACCCCTTTGATTTTCCTTTTGTGAGTTACAATGTATGACCTTGAATAGGACTAGGCCTTCCTCATAAAAATTTCCTTATAATTTATAAGCATTTCTCATCATTATCATTTACCTCATTGGTTTACCCTTTGTGAGTTACAGTGTAATACTTTGGATAGGACTAGGCTTTCCTCAAAAAAAATATTCAAGCCTCATACCATTTTTACTCATAAAATAACTATACTTTTTCTAAATGAGTGATTAACACCAAATATTACATTTTCTAATTATCACTACTATTTTGATATCTTAGCTTGTATCTCACATTTACAAATCATTTATGTTTTGCACACTTCTTAACATTATTTAGTGTGTTTTACATTTTATTTTTATTCATTTATGTTTTACATGTTTCCCAAACTAATTTAGTGTGTTGCACATTTCATTTCATTTTATGTTTTATATGTTTCCAAACATGATTTACTATGTTTTACATTTTATTTTATTATTATAGTTCATTTATATTTATTTTACATGCTTCCTAACATGATTTAGTGTGTTCTACTTTTTATTTCATGTTTTCATATGATCTAGTGTATGTTACATTAAATTTTGATATTTTACATTTTCCATCATTATTTTTAACCATGCATTTATTCACAATTTCTAGAAAAGAATAAAAAATATATCATATGTTTTTATATCATATATAAAATATTAAAACACATATGCTAAAAAAATGTACACATCCATAACATCCATGAGTCATAATAATAAAAATAGATCTATATATAAATGTATCCAATGTTTGATATAATACAAAAAAATTATATAATCATAATATAATCTCAACTTTATATATGTGGTCCACCATACCTTTCTAGTGGACAAGCTACACTACCCATAGATCCCTCTAATTTTCCCCTCCAAATAATATGTTGTAGTTTCTATGTATATGTATGCATGACCTTAATCTATCCCTATAAATTTTCCATGTGGTTTTGTACATGTACCAAATCTCTAGATGTAGACAAGTAAATGGCCCACTCTTTAGATAATTTTTATCATGCTCTTAGCAACCCATCACCCACTCCTAGTGGTACCATATCTCCCCATCTTCACATCTATTCTATTACCTCACCGACCAATAAAAACCAACTACCATAATCAAGGATAGAAGGTATAAAAGGATCAATCATCTCTAAAGTATCATGATCTGGTAACACATAATATAGTATATCATGATGTGTTTCCCACACCATCTCTAACCATTTATCCTCATCTATAGTATAATTTATAAAACATAAACCAAATATACAGTATATATCATATCATATATATATATATTCTAAAAAAATGTATCTACCTACTCAAAAAATAATAAACATCAACTACATATCAAAACACAAATAACTCACCAAAAATCTCTCCATCAGCTTGCCTACCAAGTACCTCCACTATAGCATGTCTCTGTAGATTCACAAAACTAGGCTAGAGCACATGAGCACACTACAATCCCCTACAAATATACTACTCTATAGACCATATTCTTGTAGGTTGTTCTATAAATCTCCATGTTCTAGTATATTTTTAGGTTATGATATAAGATCTCCATGATCTCATACCTCTACATATGTACGTATCTCTACATGTACCTACCTCCATCTATGTTTTCATGGTGGTGGTTATGGTATTAAATTCAAATCCTATAATGGAATAATAATAACCACCTTTACCTCATCCTCCATCACCACCTCTACCCACTCCTCAACTACTTTTGCCTCTCCCTATTATCACTAGCATCATCACCCCTAAGGTATCATCCATCATGATTTTATCAAAGGCACATCCATAGGTACTCCTATACTTCCACTACCTTGATGATCCCTCACATTTTGTGCCTAGTATCAGATCACTACTATAGGCACTACTGGATGTGGCAAACCCAAATGAGCCGGTAAATGAGAAATAAGATGTGGCTCCACCCACCATGTGTAATGACCTATAATCCACACATGACCTAATACTTTAAAAATTCTCAACCGAGAAGGGTAAGTAACTACAATACCCACATAAGGCTTCCAAACAATCTCACCTTGACTGTATATCTATAATGTTAGGGCATGCGGTACAACCCAAAAGAAATGGTCATGTATCCACCATAAAAAATGAGGAAAAATATCATCTATAGTATGGGGTAATCCCACACATTGATACAACATAAACCTCTCATAAATACAATTACTCAATAAAATCATAGGGCCCATAGTCATCTATTATCGTGATAAGATATTGTACATATTATGTACTAACTACACCAAGTTTATTGACCTTAGATCATTCATCATACCCTACTCCAATATTTAATGGCATAAGGCAACCACATATATTATAACCTTCCCATTTGAAGTGTGATATAGCACATGAATTATCATAAGGCCAATAATAGCCTTTTAGATATTTGAAATGGCTACCACATAAACATCAAATAAGTAAACTTACAAACCACTAAAATATATCTCTGACTCAACCACCCTTAAAGCTAAGTATTGTCTCTTAGCAGTTGTATCAAGAGTATCATAAATAATGGGTATCCCTAGAATAGTAACTCTTAATATTTCATGGACATCCTCTAGCATGATACCCACCTCAATAGTATCCCCATCTACAACCCACCTAAAAGTGTTGGTTAGTTTCTCGCATGTCCCTAATAACATAGAGACTAATTCAACACTCAAAGGAATGTGCCACATATATAATGTCTCTAAATCCCAATATCATCAAACATGCTTGATCATTTGCTATCAATTTATCTAAAAAATATGGTAACCAAATCACATCCACTGATCACTAGAGTCTCTATCATCTCTAAAAAATATCAAATAACAAAGCATGTATCAATTATATATATCAAATCATAATCAATTTACATAAAAAAATAAATAATACATGTATTTACATCTAACTTAACTACTTAATCAACCCATACTATCTTTTTATTTACATTTTATATCACCTCAACCATATAAATAACTATGTCATCCAAGAATATACTTTCTACTACATCAGCCATGATTAACATCAAACTACATTAGCCACTTCATACAAAGTTGACCAGAAAATGTAACTACATAGGCCAGTTCATACAAAGTTAGATATAAAATATAAATATATCATCTACTTCATATAGAGTTATCCATCTCATGTAACTACATTAGCCACTTGATATGTAGTCATCCATCTAACCCTCCTACATCAACCACTTCATATGAAGTCAAATGATAAAGCAACATAGGTAACCATCTCCTATATGAAGTCAAACACATAAAATAAATTAATAAATCATATAGCATAGACATAATAAATCACTTATACACTATTACACAATATTAACCCACATAAACATAATTAGTCATTTAATAACTATCTAGATCAGCTTGATACTACACAATCGACCACTAGCATCAACATGTTAATTTAATATTATGTCAGCTTGGCTAATCCTATTTCTTTTTTTTAGTGATTTTTAACATATTAGTCATTAATTCCCTAATAATTAATGACCCTCCTTTGATCCCTACCCATTTTTTGTCCTAAATTACAATACCCAAAAAAAATTAGGTAAAATTCTACTGCATGCATTTACTTTGGCACCTAATTTTCCAAATATACCTCATTTATAATTAAAAACAATAAAAATTTTGAATTCAGTATATTACATACACAGGTCATACTTGTAGCAGCCACAATGTGCCCCCCCCCCTCTTGTTCATCACATTTATGTAATCATCTCTCTCATCCCTCCTTTAGGTCACATAGATCTCTAGTTTCTCAAAATAGTAAAGTTATAAATGAATAGTTAAAATTCTATTATATATTTAAAATTTACAAAATCTTTACCTATTAATTATTTACCAAATAATTTTGTATTTTTATTATAATTATGTCTTTACAAACTGTAGGAATTTTTGAAATCTTGACAATGTAGATAATTTTTTGATATTTACCCATATTTTTGTAAAAAAAAATGAATTTTGGCTTATTTTTAGTTCTGTCTATTTTTCCATACATTGGATTCCTCTTAAACCTACTTCTCACATAGCCTCCATTCCATTGCAACAAGGTAAGTGAAGGTATTAATTTTTCAATTCTTTACTTTCATTTATTTTTCTATTTTTGACTATAATTTATTAGCTTAGAGTTGTGTGTTTCTATTTTCTTTCTCAAAGTACCATCCCATGTTAAAACTATGTGACACATGAATTTGACAAAGAGAGGAGGTTAAATCAAGTGTTATTGTATTAAACCATGAAATCAACACACTAACATACTAACATCTCTAAGCCTAGATCTTAGGGGGAGATTAATGAACAAACAATAATTGAAAATCCAACTAAAATGCAAAGAACAACAATCTTTACCTTCCTTGAGAGCTCCAAATGATTTCTTCATTTGGCTTTCTCGGATTATGAATAAGAAGTCTTCATCAATCACATATGGCTAACATCATCTCCTCTATGCACCATTGTTGAATGCTTGGCTTGATTGATATGGCTTGGCTCAATTTTAACATTATAAAGCTAGGCTTTTTGCTTCATGAATCTATTCCTGCATTATAACTCTACTTTGATTGAGATCCTAAAATGAAGAGCTCTAATCTTGATTTTATAGGATTTCAAATCCCTTGGAATGGGTTAAATCTGACCATGGTTGAGTTATTAACTTTGGTTGAGTTTGGCATATTCTTAGGATATTCTTTTAAATATTTTCCAAAAGGGACAACTCACAACCATGGTTGAGTTTACTAACTTTGCTTTAGTTTGAAATATTCTTAGGATATTCTTTTAGGTATTTTCCAAAGGTGACAACTCACAAAGGTAAGATGCTCTTGAATTTCTTTTTTAGTAATTGATTTAATTGATGTATTAGCTCATGGGTGAACTTAATTAGGATTTGAAATTCATTTAACTTGCTAATTGATTTTGATTAGGGTGTGAAAGTTAATTAATTATTTTTATATATTTGGTCATTTTTTTATTTTGACTAATTCAATGTGTGTATTTGCCTCATTTAATTTATTTATTAAGCCAAATTGATTAATTTAAGGTTATGAAGCCAAATTCAAGACTAATAGAAATTCTTGGGTTAGGTATTCAATGATTGGAAAGAATTTATCTAAAGTCAATTATGAATCCATTGGTGGCCAATTTTAGTTGTCTACAATTTTCCCCTATTTGGGAAGATGTTGCAAGTTATAAGCATAGTAACATCTTTTCAAAGAATAAAATGGTTCTTTATGCTTACGACTATAATGGTAATGATTAAACTATAGATACCAACTTGAGGGAGTGGTTGGAAAGTGGGTCGACAAATGGTCCCTCAAAAGAAAGAAGCAAAAATGGGAGGACCAAAAAAATGAAGATGATGGGGTGTAAACACAATTATTTACCTAAAGTTGGGGAAAAATACTGAGAAATGCAATTGGGACAGTGTACAATGGTTTGCCCAAAGGTGGTTATAAGCATTGTACCCTAATTTTGGCAACATGGTATGATAACATAATGATTTTCCCCAACAGTTGATATAATCATTTAGAAGATAGAGCTACCCCAATTAGGATATAAAAACAATAAAGGAAAATTGGTGATAACATAATGATTTGCCCTAGCAGGAACTATAATCATTGAGAATGCATATGGGATGGTGTATAATACTGATGAAGTATACATTGATTATGAAAACATGATTGATGGTTGATGATTTATAAGTTGATACAGAGAATAAAGATGAATTAGGACAACCTTCTATTAGGGAGATGCTCATCCGAAATAACAAAGGTTGAAATTCTTTCATTACTTAATTACTTTATTTGGGATATGATTGGGTATTGGATTAGGATTGTTGCCAATGTTAGTATCGAGGATATGGTGATACTATATTGATGTTGTAGACCTCTCAAAGCTAATTTTTGTTGTATCATTTTATTGTAGGCCTCATGATAGAACACCATGGGGGATTGGCCAAAATATGCATAAGGATTAACTCCTGATATTTGATACTCAATGGAAAATAATTACACTAATGATAAAAACCATGATGATAATGTAGACATTTGAATATAGATATATTCAAGAATAATGTGTAAGGAATCACCCAATGAACATGCATAGACTTAATCATGGACATAGTGCTGAAAGCTAACAAATAGGCACATTAAAAAATAAAGAAACAAACAAGACAAACAAAAAAACAAGCAAGTGTTATTCCTTATGTTAGTATAAATAACATGACAAACATTACCCCTAGAAGCTATGTGACAACTAAAAAAAGAAACAAGATGGGGGAATAGAAGAAAAGGAAGGGGATGGCTAAGCTATTTCCATATGCGTTAAGTAAGTGGACGCTACCTACATAGTTCCATGGATATTACAATTCAATAAAACTTCAGGCCAAATGTAGTTCTCCTAGGAAATGGGAAGAAAATGATGATTAATAGAAGACATGATGGATATGATAGAAGAATAGGGATTAATTTTAAAAATAAGGATAGTGTAGGATAAAAGGCCAAAAATGATGGGGAAACTAAGGAACAAGTTATTTATTTATGAATTAGTGAGGGTTCCCAGAATCCTTAAGGCAAAGAAGTGGTCAATGTTTTTGGTTTTTCTAAATGATTTTCAAATGTTTTTGTAATTTTCAAAGCATCTCAACTCAATAGAGAATGAAAAGACACTAAAATGGTCCAAACAAGCATTATAACCTAAAATAATGCTTGCAAAATGGTGAGAGTATGAAAACTTGAAATGATGCTCACAAAATGGTGACAGCATGGCTACTTGAAGTGATGCTCACAAAATGGTGAGATCATGGCTAAAGGGGGATTAAACTGACCTAAAAATGATTTAAGCATGACCCACATAGTCCTAAAATGGATTTATCTCATAATAGTTTATCTCATAGTACAGGAACTTGACTCGTGTAGCAGCCAATTCAAACAAAATAGGCACAATAGGTATTATGGCATAGTACAACATAAGAGTGGCTAGGTGATATGTCAAGGCTTAATAAAAAAAATTTGCCCCTAGTTTTCCCATAGGTAATTATAACTAGGATATAATTGATAGATTAAAGATACCAATTTTCCCTAGTAGGTGATATAATTAGTATAAAGACTAGTGAACACAGATTTGCCTCAGCAGGTGATATAATCAGGTTCACATAAACAAAATTGATAAGATGGGAATTAAAAAAAGGATGTAACTTTCAATACTTATATCATAATACCTTTATCTAAAGTGCTTGAAAAAACTATAGAAATTGGTCTAATTTTGTATGCTAAAAACATGAAACTAATGGATGAACCAAGGTCAAAAGGGATAGGTTGATAGGATTCAAAACATGTTTGGTCAAGTAGGAATGGAATGGTTAGATGGTATAGTTGGAATGTCAAAATGATAGGTTTATAAAATAAATAGTTTGATAATGGTACAAAGAAGAATATTGATAATATGGTATAACTTGAAATGTTCCTTATAGACAATACATCAAGTTACTCAAGCATAGTACCACTTGAGGTGAATAATATTCATCATCTCCTCAAGTTCATTGCCATCTAGTGTGGCAAGCCTATATGCTCCAGTGCCATAGTCTATAGTGATGATGAAAGGACCCACCCAGTTGGGTTTGAAATTTCCTTTATGTTTATTTCTGATCATGGTATTCTTTTGGTTCTCTTATAGGACAAGATCACCAAGTTCAAATGTTCTATTTTACATGTTGATTGTATTAACCCCAAAGTCAATTCTGATAGGCTTTTAGAATGTTCATTGCATCCATATGCTTCTCATCAAGTAAATATAGCTCTTGTAGGTGAGCTACTTGATATTCATTATCGTCAAGAACATGCTTAAAAGATTTGCATAATGAAGGTAACTCAACCTCAATGGGAAGTATGGCTTTAGTGTCATAAATAAGTGAGTATGGAGTGGCTCATGTGGGTGTGTGATGATTGGTATGATATTCCCAAAGGGCACATAATATCTGAAGGTGAAAATCTTGACCATCATCATTGACAATCTTTTTGAGTATGTTGACAATTGTTTTGTTTAATGTTTCAACTTGACCATTACCTTGAGGGTAATACGTCATTGAAAAGTGTTGGGTAATCTTGTATTCAACACATAACTTGTCAACATACTTATTCTTAAATAATTTTTTGTTATCAGATATAATGTCAGAAAGGATATCATAGTGGCAGATGAGATGGTTAAAGATGAATTTGGAAATTTTCTTTCTAGTCACATAAGTGAAGGGTATAGCTTTGACCCACTTAGTGAAATATTTAGTGGCAGTGAGAATGTGTTTATGGCCATCTAATGAGGTGGGTTTTATCTTCCCAATGAGGTCAAGGCCCCATGTAGTAAATGGCCATGTTGTCAGCATTGGTTTTAAGGTCTTGGTAGGTCCATGAATCAAATTAACATGCCATTGACACTTGTCACATTTCTTGACATATGTAGTTGCATATAGATCCATTTCTAGCCAATAATAACCGATATACAAGAGATTTATGGATAGGACTACCCCGATGGTGTCCACATACTCTTTCATTAACTTTTTTTAATGCTAGTATATATTCTACCAAAGGTAAACAATGAAGTAGAGTTCCATCAAAAATATGGTGGTATAGGGTAGGTCTCAGTAGGGTGTAATGTTGGGAATTATGGATGAAAGATTTGGTTTGTTTTTTTGATAAGTTTGGTGGGAGTATTTTATCATGTAAATAGGCATATAGGTTTGAGTACCAATTAGATCTTGGACCAACAATATCACATATCATTTTAATAGTTAAAATTTCATGAGTTGGTGATGTTATATTTTTTATAAGAAACTAATACTCACTAGTTGTGTTTGCATGATGAATCAATGATCTAATGGTATCCATAGAATCTATTTTTTTATTTCTCACTTTTGATGTATGCTCAAATTAAATGTTAGTGATCTAGTTCTTGAGAGTGTCAACCATTTCCTTGTATGGAACTAGCTTGTCATCTTTAGTGTGGAAGTGGTTTGTAACCTGATTGATGATTAACTAAGAGTCACCATAATTTTTTTGTTGAAATATGTTTCCTTGGAGTCAAGAATATAACAAGAATGGTTTCCTTGGAGGCAAGATATAACAAGAATGGTTTCCTTGGAGTCAAAGGCAATAGAATTGGGGGATTTGTGAGATAGTCCTTCAACTGCTAAAAAGGATTTTGACAATCATTATCCCAATGAAATGTAACATCTTTCTTTATTAGGTGTGTAAAATGGATGTCACTTGTCTAATAATTGAGATATGAAGCATCAGATGGACTAGATCTTACCCTATAAACTACAAATCTACTTCATATTTATTGGTAGTAGCATATATGTTATGGCTCTTACTTTAGCTGGATCAACTTCAATACCCCTATGAGACATGATGAAGCCCAATAATTTACCTGATGTAACTCTAAACACACACTTCTTGAGGTTGAGCCTGACTTTATATTCTTATAGTCACTCAAATATCCTCTTTAATGTTGTTGGATGGTTGACCCTAGTTTTGGATTTGCCTAATATGTCATTGACATAGTCTTTGACAGTGTCATGCATCATATCATGAAATATGACTATCATAGCTCTTTGATAAGTGGCCCATACATTATTAAGGATAAATGGCATAACTTGATAATAGAATTTTTCCCATAGAGTGGTGAATGTTATTTTTTGCTAGTCTTCTGGTGCTATTTTAATTTGATTTTAACCTAAGAAAGCATCCATTAGTGAAAGTGTTTCATAACCTACTGTGGAGTTGACTACCATGTCCATGTTAAGTAGTGGAAAGTCATCCTTAGGCATGCTTTGTTAATGTCATGAAAATTAGTATAAATTTTGATTCCCTTAGGTTTCTTACTGATAGGTACTAAATTGGAAATCCATTCAAAGTAGTTAATTGGTCTAATACATCACTTCTAAGAGTTTCTCCAACTCTTTCTTCACTAATATAGCAATGTGAGGATGCATCTTACACAACATTTATTTTACTGGTTTGGCATTAGGATTGACCATAAGGTGGTGCAGAACCAAGGTAGGGTCCAAACTAGGCATGTTAGAATATGCCCAAGTAAATATATCTACAAACTCTCTTGGTAAGGATTTGAAGACTTAACGCTCTTTCTTAGTAAGGGATGCACCTAACTTGATCCACTTTGGGTCATCTGAGGACCCGATGTTAACCTTTGTTATATCTTCAAATAGAAGAGTGGAACCATCATCAAGGATAGTTGGTAATGATTTGAATTGATTGGTAACATTAGAGTCCTCTGTTAGGATTGGTTCTTCAACAAGCTTTCCAAGACATAATGAATCACAATCTCCTAATGGGAGATCAAGCCATGTGACAAAGAGAGTCATAAATTCTTGTATGAATTGATCAAAGGCTTCATGCCTTTCAATATTGAATTCAGACCCATTATCATGTTCATTTTTAACATCCTCTTGAATGATTTGATCAAAATCTTGTTGCTCTTCAAGGCTAAACTCAGATGCATAGTGAACTTCATCATTATTAGTTTCTTACATGATTTTCTCAAAAAAATTATGCTCTTCAATAATAAATTCAAACCCGTAGACAAGTTTTTCATTGGTGATCTCCTAGTCTATACATGAAGAAGGTTGAACAACCCCATCTAGTAGCACCTGAAACAAGTTTTCACTACTAGACTAGCCTTTATCTTTACTATTTCCTTGGTCAAAAATTACCTCAAATAGGTTTTCACTTTGAGACCTTAATGTTTTATTTTTTTTCTTTTAACTAAGGGTGTTCAGCCATTCTCTAAAATAGGCTTTAGGATCCAATTTGATTAACAATCCTAATTTATGATCTCCCAATGGAACATTGTCCCTAAGGCCTAGAAAATCATAGAATGCTTTATCATTTTAAAACTCATCAATTGGTATGGGTGTCTCTTTTTGGTCCCAAAATATTAATTGGGGATAATATAATGGTAGGGGATTATTATGAGTGATTAGGTGAAGGGTGTAAATGGTGTGATTATCAAATAGGTTAGTTTGGGCTAAGTCATCTAATAAGCTATGATTAGACTCTACTTAATTATCAGCATCATCATCACTAGTCGATGGTGATGGAACATGAATAAGGTATATGGGGTCACCCCCAAGTGGTTTAAATCCAAGTCCATAATAACCTTTGTACTTGGTCATATAAATAGGTTCCAACATTCCCTATAGATTTGGCCTGAGACCCTTTCCTTCATAATCTTGATTTTCTATGATATGATTGGGAATGGGATACTTGGGGTTCTTGTAAAAATTATCCAAATTATCATTATACAACCATGACTCATCTCCTTTGAGAGGATCTTATTCTAGAATAGAAGCTGGTATGAAAATGACTAGTCTTGGATTATGAACATGACCTTTGCCCTTTCTTTATCAGTGTATGCATGGCATAGCTTTAGATCTTCCAAAGGCTTTTGGGTTTTGTGGAAGCTTTGTAAAATGAAATGTGTCATGAGTAAATTACTCTACTAGGCCATTAGTCAAGATGGTAAAATGATTAGATACTTCAGGAGGTGGCATGTGACTAAGAGAATCAAGGGCATTAGGATCAATGTAGTTATTCTTTGGTAATTCAAGGAGTATTTCCTTCCTCTTATCATGCTTATTAGATGGATTCATGCTGAAATGGTAGTTGTAACTTTGAAACGCAACTTGTAGATGTTTACAATGCTCATATAGATGCAAATCTCTTGGAATGTTAACCTCTATCCTTGAATGAAAGAACTTGATGCATTGGTGCAATGTTGATGGGACTGCACAAATCTCATGTAAGCAAGGCCTACCTAAAAGCATATTGTATGACAAATCAAGAACCAACACATGGAAAAGGGTATCATGAGTTAAGGGCCCAATGATAACTGGCAAGTTAATGGTGCCCTATGATTCATGCTCTTGATTGTCATATGCTTTGATGGTGATTGTTTTTTCTTGGAGATCCATTGTTGTATACCCAAGAATCTTGATGATCTTAAGAGACACTATGTTCAAACTTGATCCATTGTCTATAAGGACAAATTTCACTTTGTGCTACTTTATATATACTTCAATGTATAATGGATTGTTATGTAGTGGGCCAAGAGGTGACATATCACTTTGGTTGAATATGAATTATTAGATTGGAGCTATGTGTCCAACCAAAGCTTGAAATTGATAATGGTATATGTCATTCAAAAAAGTGGATTGGCTAAGGTATTCATTCAATATTTTATTGTAGATTGTTGATGTGAACAATAAATCTAAAATGGATATTTGTGTTGGCATTTTTTGCAATTGTTCCACTATATCAAATGTCTTTTTGTAAACACTGTTAAATGGCTTATTCTAAGGTTAAACAGTGGGTTAAATGATGGGTAAAGTGGTATATGGTTGTGGGCTTAGTATGGTAATTTTAGACTATTGAGTTGTTATTTCACAATCAGGATTAGACATAAGACTATTGTTGCTAACCAATGATGGTGGAGGGGGACCAGATAAGATAAGTCTCAATCACTAATGCACTTGAGTTTGGTCATAGGCCAATGATGAGTTATCATTATAAGGTCCTAATGTGGGAATCCCTACTTGCTAGTTTGCCTATGTGCAGTCTTAGGTCAAAGAAGAGTTACCAGAATGATTGGATTGGTTTGGTATGACTATAAATGGTCTTGTCTAGTTGAAATTTGGTCTAGGATTGATAAAAATTGTATTAACACTACCTCCCAAGATATGACCTACAACTGAGTTATAGTCATGTGCAATGGTATGGTAGGTTTGTTGGTTATGGCCACTATTTTGGCCTTGGTTCTATCCATTATTTTGGCTTTATTGGTTTTGTTATTGATTCTATTAACTCAGCCTTTATTGTTGATGTTATTATTGTTGTTACACTGGTTGATCGTTATGTTGAGGAAATGGGTTTTGATAGATGACAAGATTTTGATTGGATGTGGAAGCTCCATTATCCAATGTGATCTTGCCATTATCTAACATAGTTTGAATGACATGTTTGATTTGCACATAGATTTATAAATTATAGCCTTCAACACTATGAAACTCACAAAATTATTCTAGCTTGTACTAGTCTAGCATGTTTGTACCTTCATGATATTGCTCTTTTAGAATAGGGTATCTAATTATGTTAGGTATTACAAGATTTTGAAAGAATGATTTGATGGGTTCTCCAAGGTTAGTAAAAGGACTATGAGTAGGTGGATTTCTCCTTAGAGGAGGTAGGTTTTGCAAAGTCAGAGGCTACTATAATTGTTGCATTTATTGTACTAGTTTAAGTTGTGTTTGTTTTGTGTGATGTGGCTATTGAAAAGGTTATTGGGTAGGAGTAAGATGAAAAGGTGATGCTAGTTGAATATATGGTGTTTGTACCATTTAGACATGGAATGACTCTATTACTCCATTCTCAATAACATTATTATTATAGTTAAATTATTTTGGCCTATCATTATTATTGGCCTATGTCAGTTGTGATGCTTGTGATTGGTTTGGATTTTGATGTTGATTATCGGTCTGATTTTGCTTTTGGCCTTTGTTCTAATTAATTGAGTTTAGTTTTATGTCCCTTTGTTAATAAGGGCTCTTTTAATCATTAAACCTTTGTCGATGATCTCTTTAAACATATGCACACATTGTAACTCTAGATAGTAGGATATTTCACTATGTATATTTTTGGTAAACACAGCTATTAGTTGTTTGTCTAGTAGATTATGGGTAAAGTAGCTGGCAAGAGCTCTCCATCACTATAGATAACTTGCAAAGCTTTTACCTAGTTTTTACTTTGCTTTTGTTAAGTAAACTAATGAAATCTCATGCTCGAGATTGTATGAGAAGTGTTGCACAAACTTATTTGATATATCATCGAAGTTAGAAACTAATTTCTTTGGTAGTTTCAAAAACCATTCCAAGGCCTATCTAGCTAAACTCCTTGGAAACAACAATAATAAATAGATGTCACAATATGCCACTGGCTGACATGCAATAAAGAATTATGTTAGATGTGCTTTGGGATCACCTTTCCCCTTATATTTGTCAAACTTAGGTGGATCATATCTTGGAGAGAATGGAATCTGTAATTGATTCATGTTAAAAGGATATGAACACACATCATCCAATTTAAAATTTTTAACCTATTTCCTAATTTGAATGGCAGAAACTTCATCCTTCATTTGTTATAATTCTTACTCAAGGAAACTTGTTGGAATATCGGCCTGTGTTGATGGTTGGGCATTCACAAGTAGATGACTTAGACTAGGATATGATGAAGGGGTTTACTAGAGTAGGTTGTATTGCTTAGGGAATGGTCTATGAATATGCATGCATGGATTAGGGTGAAATTGTTGAAATTGTACCTATGGTGGTGTGACATTCTGGTTGGGGTTGGATATGTATGATTGATTTTATAGATATTGGGGCTAGGATGGATGTATATAACTATATTTTTCCTATTTTGGTTGAGTAGGGACTTGTTGTTGACTATTTAAACATTTTTTTTGAGTGGGAACTTATGAGCTAAGACCCTGTCTTTGAGCCTATGGTATGTTTTTGCACAAAAGGCAATTGTTACCTAGAAGGTACTTGAAGAACATTAGAACCTCTTTGTTGTGCGAATACCTATTGAGAAGCTTATTCATATTGGATATTTGGTACCTATCACTAACCAATATGAATATGTTGTTGATTAGACATCATTTGATCTTGGATTGGTATATTGACCTATGAAGGAAGAGGTATGTTCGTTGTTACCTGGTTAGGTGGAACATTGGTTTCCCCCTATTAAGGTGGTAATTTATTTGGCATCTATTGTGTTGGGATACTTTATTATGCTTTCTTTTGTGGAATAATACTATTCACATTTTAGGGAGGAGTAGAATTTGACATGTTTTATTATGGTACAACAATGATTGTTAGTTGGCTACTTAATCCTATTGGTTGTGCACTTAAAGAAGCAGTTGGTTGAGGATTAGAAGTAGTTAGTTGAGTTTGGGATGTATAAGTTCCTACTCCCTTATTTTGAAAAACACTAATGGTACTAGCTAAAGGCACATTTTGTTGTGGGTTGATTGTTTGTGTGCTAACACCATTTTGGTTTAAATTAGATATTACTTGAACATTATCCCCTATGTTTTGCTCAGTATCATGCATAGAAACTAAAGATATTTCCTCTATAATCAATGTATTAAACATGGTTTCTACTAAAGTGTTTTGCATAAATGGGTCTAAACCCTTATTTTTAACTTAGTAAAACTTTTGTTCGAGGAGATAGATTAATAAGAAGTGTATTTAACAAGGCCATATTAGTGAATTTATGTGCTAAATTGAGATATGTCTAGTATGCTTGATGCATTTGATCAAAGTGTTCATCCATGGGACCTCTTTGTGGGATAAGTACATGGGGGTTTGGATAAGGTATGAGTATAATGGCATTAGGATTACTAGAAGAGAATTATCCATGAGTCTGATTGTAAAACATGTTGGAAGGCTCTCTTTATATATTTTTTAAGTTTTCATGCCCTACCTATATAGTTCTATTGGGATCATACATTGATGGATGTATGATGTGATAAGTTTGTTTTTGAGTACTTTCTACAATTGATGGTATGTTAGATAAGTATTGGGCCATTATCTCTTGATCTTGCTCTATTTATGGAGGTGTACTAACCAAATAGGTGGCTAAAGGATCTTGACTTTGTCCCCCTGGTTGATTATTTTGGGGTGGATAAGAATGTATTTTCCAAATGATATTGTCTTCAGTAGGGTTTTTCATAAAGTCCCATTATGTGAAAGGATTTCCATATCCAGAATTGTACATAGCTCCACTACATGTATAGTGAGACATGTTCAAATTAAATGACAAATATTTCATAATAAGAGAAGGGATTAAGGTTATATAAACTCTAGAAAATCTATTCATTTTATAAATACAAAGGTTTCAAACATGATTTATCTTGGTTAAAGGTGGAGCTAAATCTCCAAAAATTCTATGCAAAGACTTGATAAAAACAATGTATCATCAAACAACAAATGCTAAGTGCTTGAGACACGCAAAGGTCATGCAAAATGACCTAAGAATCAAATTACCAAACTATAATGTTGAAACATGTTCCAAGTAGGTCTAAGCTACTAAAGGAAAAAGTTGATAGGTCTTTTGTCCAAATGGAAAGTCAAATGCTAGGCTCAAATAGGATATACGAGGACTAATGGCCAAATGGTGGCAAAAGCTCGACTTAAAAAGGATGATCAATTAATCTAAAAAATTTAGAATATTTTAACATAGATAAGGTATATAACTCTGGGCATAAAACATGATCTAACTGGTATAAGATGCTAAACAAGAGATGTGTGAAGATAAATTGATTTGACCAAAATATAATCACAAAATAATATAATTTTCTAAATTTGAGTGACAAATGAACCCAAGTTACATAATCCAATAGAGGAAGATCTGGGTATCAACCCCATGAATTGAGGTCTAAACTAAAATCAACCAATATTTGAATTTGAACTTGTAATAATTAATCAAGGATTCAACTAAGGATAAACTATAAACTCGATGACAAATATCTAGAAAGAATTGAACAATGTGACCACACTAAACTAAGATTCAACAAGGCTCAAGTGATTGGTTACAAACAAATGATAATGAAAATGTAAGATGAAACAAGATAAGTCTTTTGAAACAAAATGGGTGGCTTGATGGCATTAGTGCTCCCAAAATATGATGTGTCAAATGGTTTTTGTTTCAAGACTTCAAAGGCACAAGATTTTGAAATGATTTAGGTAGCATAATGTTACCCTCATCAATCAAGTGTTGCTTTCAATGTTTTGAAACAAAAAGAGAATGTTTTCTAATTTAAATCAAAGTGTTTTATGGATGGCATAATTCCTCTTCAAAAAATGTAGTGATGTAGACTCATGAATTGTTAAATGACATGGTTTGAACAATACAAGTTTTAGTCTAACACACCCAAAAAATGACTAAAATACACTAAGTATAATCATTCAAATCTTAGTAAGGGTATGGAAATTTAGGGTTAACTAAACTAATTATTTTATAAACATTCTAGATAGATCAATTATACAATGACATTCACACTAAATGATGCAAAATAACTACATTTTAATTGGGTGTGTATGGTACTTGGCTTGTTTAAAAAAGGTCTTGACATTTTTTCAACCACTACATCCATCAATGCTTAGTGTAGTGCAATTTCCAATGTATAGATATGTCTCATGTGTAATTCTAACACTAGAAGGTGGTTTAACCACTCAAACCTCTAATTTTAGTGGGAGTGATTGAATTTAGTGCTAGGAGATGAAACCCTAGGTCAAAGCTTCCCTAAAGAACTCATGGGAGGTAATGAAGTCCCCTTCACAAGCCAAGATGCATGAAATAAATGACATAATAGAAATACTTTATGGTCATCTCAAGATCACCCAATACTATTGCAATTTTTTTGGGAGGGATTTAAATGAAATTATTTCCATGCCTTGGACTAGGCTCAAAGTGTGATGAGATAGTGATTTTGATCCCAAAATTTTCCTAAAGGGGATGGATGAGAGAGCATACACGCACGTCTCTTTTCACAAAAACACACAATCAACAAGAAAGTTTATAAATAATTAAAGAGAAGTTAATTTCATTGCACCAAAATAAATGTGTTTGATTAGATTTGTTACTATCCACTTGGCTATAAGAAGTGCAAATGGAAATAATTGTAAACCACCCAAAAAGAAATTGGCACTTTTGATCCCAAAATTTCCTTAAAGGGGACGGATGGGAGAATATACACACACAACTCCCTATTTACTCAAAAATAATTAGAATAAACAAATAATGAAAATAACTTGAAAAAAAACTTTGAAGTGTATTCAATTTTATATCACTAAACAAAATGTGTATTGGTTTTCTTTTATCCCCTTGGCTTTAAGTTGTGAACTGTGAAACAAACCACAAAAACTTAACCAATAAAACACCCTAAAATTTTTCTTAAACACCAAAATCAAGGATTACTAGTTTTTTTTAGACATCCAAATGAAGTTTGAAAATAATAATTTATATTTAAGTGGTTTTCTCCAAATAGGTCCTGCAAAGAAATGGTCAGAACTTTGTTTAGCCTTGAAGCTTATTTATCACTTGAGACAAACAACTTTGAAAGGTTAAATCTATCAACCCGAAGGCAAACCCATAAAAAATAAAAAATATTAGGTTAGGAAAGGCTAGAAAAAATATCAAAAAAAACTTTAAATAAATAATTTAAACCTATGAAACATGTAAACAAGTTAGAAGGTAAAAAAAAGAAAACTGAACACAAAAATCATAAAAACTTGTAGTTAGTAATTTAGCCATAACTTCTAAACTATATATCCATTTGTCATAAAAATTTTAGAGGTTATTTATAGGTCTAGTGTGCATCTATATGAAAAAAATTTGGTTAAAAAATGAATAAAAAAAGTTATTACCTATGTACTAACCATTTTTACCAGAAAATAAAAAAATAGAAAGTGACAGTCACTAAAAGATCTACAACTTCTAAAATATAAATAATTATTTTGTGAAATTTTATAAAAATATCAATGACATATTTATATATATTAATAAAAAAAAATTATACAAAAATTTTAATTAAATAAAAATTTATTAATTCTTTATTGGTCATTTTTACTCAAAGCAAAAATAACAAAAAAAGAATTAAAACTATGAAATACAAAAAAGTTTGTTGGTTGCGCTCTCATAAAGATAGTCCCACTGGGCATGACATTTGTGATCAATGAATTTGAAAAAGATAGGAGGTTATATAAAGTGTTATTCCATAAAACTATGAAATCAACACACTAACATACTAACATCTCTAAGCCTAGATCTTAAGGGGAGCTTAATGAACAAGCAACAATTGAAAACCCAACTAAAATGCAAAGAACAAGAATCTTTACCTTCATTGAGAGATCCAAAATATTTCTTCATTTGGCTTGATTATATTATGCATAATAATTACTCATCAATGGCATATGGCTAACATCATCTCTTTTATACACCATTGTTGAATGTTTGGCTTGATTGATATGGCTTTGCTCAATTTCAACATTATAACACTAGGATTTTTGCTTCATGAATATATTCATGAATTCTAACTCTATTTTTATTGAGATCATAAAATTAAAATCTCTAGGCTTACTTTTATAGGCTTTCAAATCCCCTTTAATGGGTTAAATCTGACCATGGTTGAGTTTATCAACTTTGGTTGAGTTTGGCATATTCCTAGGATATTTTTTTAGATATTTTTCAAAATGGATAACTCAAAACCATGGTTGAGTTTACTAACTTTGGTTGAGTTTCACATATTTTTAGGATATTCTTTTAGATATTTTCCAAAGGTGATAACTCACAAAGATAAGATTCTCTTGAATTTCATTTTTAGTAATTGATTTATTAGCTCATAGGTGAACTTAATTAGGATTTGAAATTCATTTAACTTGCTAATTGATTTTGATTAGGGTCTACAAGTTAATTAATTTTTTATGCATTTGATCATTTGTTTGGTTTTGATTAATTCAATGTGTGTATTTACCTTATGTAATTGATTTATTAAGCTAAATTGATTTAATGCATGGTTATAAAGCCAAATTTGAGATTAATAGAGATTTTTGGGCTAGGTATTCAATGATTTTTAAGAAATGGTCTAAAGTTGGATATGAAGCCATTGGTGGCCAATTTTAGGTGTCTACAGGTCATATGTATACACATAATATTTTTAAACTTTATCATTTATTTATGCTTTCTCTCTTGTAGGAACCTATCGATTTATAATGTCTTTAAGTGCACACCTTAAAAAGTGCATCGAGAAAGGGGTAGGTAGGCCTTTGGTGATTTTCAATATTGTTGGTCCCTATACCATTACCTAAAACTAATACAAGTTACTTTTATCCAACTCCCTATGTAATTAAAACATAATTATTATTTTTATTTGATAGATTAAATGATTTTGTAGTTGAAGCTATGACCCAAACAAGTGAGGGTTTTGATAAATGGGCCCACAACCAAAGAGAGGGTTTTGACAGATGGAACCATAATAAAGAGGGTTTGGAGTCTCCCCTAATCTTACAAGACACCACTACAGGGTTTTAAGGCTCGCATAACCATAACAAGCATAGTAAGAGGGTTTGGAGGATCCCATAACCTAGGCAAAAATAACAAGAGGGTTTTAAGGATCTTGCAACCATAACATGAGGGTTTTTAGGTTCCACAACTTTATTAAAACCATGAATTTTACCAATAAATGAGACTTAATAATTTGATGCCCTTCAACAGTTCTTCCCTAAAAATTACACTATAAAACAAGAGTTAACCTAGAGAAGAAAGTCTTCTATTACTTGGAACTTATACATAACCTCCATGCAGTTGAGATACGTCAAGTGGGATTTTCCTTCCACTAAATCTATTAATGTCTAAATCATAACAAGGACCTATCTAATTCATCCTCAATAGTTTGGTCATAGCTTGAAACAAAATAAGATTTTTTATCCAAGCATGAGTACTATCCTCAAATTCTTGGGTAAACCTCATAACCCAAAAGAGGAAAGAGTATAATCCTCTATCATCTTCTTTGATAAGGTAAGTTTTTATTTAGTTTCCCCTGTCCACCAAAGTCAAAACTAGGTGAGACTAAAAATAGTCCCCCATAGGTCTAGTCTTCAGCAATATTTTCACCCATCCTTCGTAGACCCTATGAGCAACAAGTGACCATATATAATCAATCAATGAAACCACTACCCAAGAAAAGGACTCAAGAATTTTAAATCAAACTCCATAAATATTTTTAAGGAATCCTTCATCTTCCTCATTATCCTTTAAATCTAAAACTAGATAAATAGGGGATTCAATAGATTTTCTACATAAAGTTAGACCCCAATACCACACCAATAAATTATATTTTCTTGAATGTAAATCTAAAATAGGAGGAAGTATTCACACCTATTTGGGTAACATAAATATTGGTATCTTTGATACCCACTATTTCTAATCCATTTAGATCTGTTATAGTGTCAAACTCTATAACCTTCAATACTTTATCAAAACAACCCTAAGTGGATCCATTCCATGACTATGTCATGGATTTTGAAGAGACCATCTAGGAGCTATGAGCAACCAAAAACTCATTCCTAATAATATAGTGGTAACTCTTTCATAGTTGGCCACCCTTAACATGATTTTCACTATCATGTGTCTTTCATGGTAGACTCAAGTCATGACCTTTCACTAGTGGATTAAATGTGTAATCCTTATTGAATCCATCTTCCACTAGATGAAAATAATATTACTTAGGCTTGGAATGATTCATAGCCTAATAAACCACTTTCAGTCCATATAGGGTACCAACACCCCAACTAGGTCCCCTAGCCTTCTCCATAGGCTAAGGCCAAGCTCTTCTCAAGAGTAGATGCATTTTCAAAAGTAGTTCCCAAGTCCCAATGCACCCCCAAGTTATTTGAAATCCCAACACTTTATCCATGTAAGACTATACTCCTCATAGGTATAAGCATTTCTCCTTATAGCTGTGAATGGTTCATGTCATAAGTATCCATGCCACACTAATGTAAGGACCCAATCCAATTGATTTGGTCTTAGATATTCATCATCCTCACATCTCCACCTCATTTCTGGAGAGTTCCTACCCACTCCCTAGTTTAAAATTTCTTCCTTTGCTTTATTACATTTTTTTCTTCCTCACCAATGAAAATAATTAAAATCCTTTTTTTAAATATAATTATTCACTCCTCTAATAAATTTACCTTCAAAAATATCCCCTAACTAAGAAAACACCCTTCTTATTCATTTTCATACTATGTTATCTAGTTTTATCTTGTTATGGATTGAGTGTATGTTATGAAACTACATTTCCCCAGTCGACCTAGTTAGAGACTTAATGGCTATCTTTCCTACCTAAAAAGATCAAGTTGGTCAATCTTGTCAACTAAATTCCCAAGAAGTTTTAGGTTCAATACTTATATATAACTACTACCATCACTTCAATCTAATAGAGGGTAACATTCATTTTCACATTATTATAACTAACAATTCTACTATTTATACACTTGAGGAGTCATTGTTTAGGTTTTTGCCTTAGAAGGAAATAAGCTTATCTTTTAGGAAAGTCTTGGATACAAAGTAGGAGTATTTTAGCCTATATATTATTTCTATAGTGTGATCCTTAAAAAGCCACAACAACCTGTTACAAATCACCATTGGCAAAGGCAGATACTTAGGTAGGATGGGTTCATTCAAGATAAGTATTCCTAACTTTTACTCTTTCATTGGTTGATATATATTACACAAATTAATCTGATAAATTTTTTACTCCTTATTTATTTTACCTCTACATTGAATTCAATATATTTCTCTTTTGTATGTTTTTTTTTGTTTATTTAACTATCCCTTTTATTCCAAAAGCTTTAGTGAGCAGTAGATTAGATTTATTTTATGTATTATAGACCTAGCTAGGTTTATTACATAGTATCATTTTCCTAGAATCTTTGGAACCTTCTCCTTTGAAATTACATATTAAGATTCCCCTTGGTTAGGTTTAATATATTTGAATTGGTCATGTCCCAATATAAATAGCTATGTAATGAGTTGTTTTGGTAAGAGTACCTCCTCTAAGCATAGAATTCACTAAGTAGGACAAGTTACAGATCCATCCTAAATTTTTGCATACACACTTATTTTTTTCATATGAATCAACCAAAAAATATGAATACACATTTACGTCCTTAATTTTAACTCCCACTATAACACCATCTATTTGGTCCCATCCCATATTCATCTCCTCAGCTTCTTTGGCCCATAGCTTCATCTCCTCACAAACTAAGGTTATGTTAACCCCATGAATCACTCCATGAGTGTTGATTCATTTTAAATAAATAAAATTCGTATGGGACATGTTTGATTCAAAAAGTATCAATGTTAAACTTTAAGTATTAAATTCATTACAAATCTCATCTATAACAATTGATATATGTTTTTATATCAATTTCTTAAAGTGCACAAGCACGTCTTCCATTGTAGATATATCATCATAATTATTACTTATTTAGTACCCCATTACAAAAATAATGTCATTTTCATCCACATAATCAAATAATTTCCCAAACAATCATGACCTTACTATTGTGTCCAACATGACCCCCCACCCCTTTAATAGAAGTGGGGGACCCCTCTTAAATCTATCAGCTTGAAGTTTCTCATGGATCCATTCGGGTTGCCTTGGATCCTAAATTATATCAAATATTATACACATGTTATGTTGGTCTACTAAATGCTTCACCACATTCATGGCCCAAAATTAATCACCATTTGGATCTCTTTGATTGTTCATGTGTATGTTAATATTATCCTTTTGTGTTTTTAATCAAAATCTCCTCATACTTATAGATATATTTTACACTATCATTTTATGGAGCCTAAGTGTATGCCATCCCATAATGAAACCACTATAAAATAATACTTGGAATTACATAAGGATTTGATATAAAATAGGTGATTTTTTTATTAGCTATGTGGCCTTTATTTTAACTTGGTCATTGTCTATAAAATCTTATAGATCATATCCAAGGAAATTGTTCCATGTGAAACCTATTAGACATGCTAGTCTCTCAAGGGTGTCATACATATCAAAACCCTAGGAGATCCAAACCAAGGATATTATTCCATGTGTAAATTATCATACATGATAATCTCTTGGGGTTGTCATATTTCTCAAAACCTTGGTAGAGCCCAACCAAGGGTATCTTGCCACATGGAATTTATCAAACATGCTAGTCTCCTGAGGGTGTTAGACATGTCAAATCCCTGACATAAGCTAGCCAAATATATCATAACATGAGTAACTTATGATACCTACTAGTCTCTTAGGGCTGTCATACTTATCAAAACTTATGGAGACCACATCTCAGGAGATCACACCATGTGGAAACTATCAGACCTACCAATCTCTTAGGGGTGTTAAACTTATTAAAACCTAAAGAGATTCTAGTGAATAATATCATGACATGTTTCACTTCCATACAAAATGATAGATAAGGCCTAGGAGTACCTTGATTAACTTAGACAAAAGGTGTGGTCAAAACTAAGAATGAATCGAAAAGTGCCATGTGTTATATAAAACACATCATCAACTTTACTACACAAAGTAATGGCATACCTACAGTGCTTAGTTGGTATAACTTACAAGAAAAATGTTGAATTAGTAAATGGCATATGGCCTTATTAGGGGTACCAAGGAAGGGCCTAGGATCTAGGTAGGCATGTGCCTTCCATGCCCCTACATTAATTAATTTTGGTATCTACACTATGATTGGATAATTAGCAAGCACCCAATGACTGCCATGAGATTTAAATTGGGATCCCTTTCTAAATTATCTAAGTTAATGCTAGATTTTCAAATGACTTGGTGGATTTTTCTACCAATAAAAATTTTAATTTGTATAGGGTGAGCCACCAAAGGCCATTAATGTATGATATCTCTTGCATGAAGCTATAAGTCCTCAAGATAATCAATTTGATCATTACCACTCCTACTTCCCAAGAATCCTTATTTGTAGTAATTTTTCACACTTCCCATGCTTATCTTCACCCTAGAACTTAGTGTTAATAAATACCCAGCCCACAAGAAAATGACTACATAATCTTCCAATCCCAATCTTGATCTTGAGTATTGATACACCACCTTTTTGCCTAACCTAGTGTCATTAAAGCACTATAACAATATTCAAATAAATTTATGATGAGTAGACACCCACCTCAGAGGATGATGAGATGAAACTAAGTACTTCAATGATCTCAGAACATTGGGCAATTCAATATTACATAGATTCATGACCAAGCCTAAGGTATTCCCTTATGTAGACCTCTTAGATAATTTTTTGTAGACTTCTAAGTTCATTATGTGAGATGGGTAGGATTTGGTTTACTCTACCAATTCACTAAACCTAATCATATATATCTTATGGGTTAATTATAAGTAGTATTATAACTTCATAGATCTATCACTTATAGTTCTATCAAAATAGATGCATGGGCTAATACCCATGATATATACAAAGTCCTCAAGGACTAGGATATTAACCAAGAATGATGGACCAATAAAGAGATCATTGACTCTTACCCCATCAACTTCTTCCAAAATGGGGTTTATATTGGGATGTTTTTTTTGAATTACCTCTTTTGGGCCAATGATGACATAAATGTAAAAAATTTATGGGTGCCCTTGCTCAATATAATTCTAAAAAGAGAGGAGGTCCTAGACCTAGGAAGTGTGATCAAATTAAACCTTATCAATGCCATATCATAAACTCAGACCAGAGGAAACTTCTACATGATGTCTTACATCATGGACATAGTTTGTTTTACCTTTTTGTTTTGTGGCTTAGCATTCCCACCTTGGGTTCCTATGGGCTCTATAGTTCACATCATTTTCTATAAATTATATGATCACCATTACCAAAATCACATCTAAGATATTTATGAGCACTTATATCCCATGGTTTATCAATCCATCAATGAGAATCCCATGTTGTGGCTTTTTAAGCAGATAAGGGTGATGTTCTTGCCCATTAAGGCTTACTGGTACTACTAGGATCATACCATAATTTGTGTAGAGGTTATCCACTAGGCCCCTCTTCTCTTTCCATATCAAGTCTCAATTCATCTTATTGAGTAATAGGTCATCCATGTTCATATGTATAAACACATGTCCTGGATCAACATCACTTACCATCATGAGCTCCATGTGTTTAAAGTATTTTTGTTCATTTTTTATATAAAGTAAACTACTTAAAAACTTAAAATAAGATACAAGTTTTTCAATACTACCTGTGATTAGAAAGGATCAAGCACTATTTATCTAGTGATGTGAGAACTCCTTTTTATCCTAGAATTATTACCTACACAAAATAGATAACTGGATTACAGATAGATTAATATGATATATGAGTGGGTTGTCTAGTACGAGACTAGTAAGGATGTTAGCCTACTATCTTAGAATTTAAGTGGATAAATATGAAAAATGAAATTACAATGAATCATTTAACAATATATATAAGATAATGAAAATATTTAATATTTAATCTACATTTATTTGATGGAGATTAGCAAATTAAACATTCCAATAGTCTTCAATAGTGTCCTCTTTGGCTTGAATCACTTCTAGTTGATCGGTAATGGATTCTAAGCTGGGGGTGAACATAATAGCATGAATGCATAGATTGAAATAAATATCACTTTGGTCTAAGAAAATGAGATGTATAACTATAGGAAAATCTTGAATGGTAACCACTTCATGAACAACTCCAAGTAGAGTCATCTACAAGAAACCCATGGATTTAATAAATAGTGATCTAAAATTAAAATTAGGCTACTAACTAAAATGGATTTAGGTGTAAAAAAAATGGGTTTTAGTAGATATCGATGTTGATTTCTAGGATTGATGTCGATTTAGGGAATCAACATCAATTTTATCAGTGCAAACAAAGCTTTCAAGACATGGATTTAAAAGATGGCTTTAATATGATTTTAGATGGTTTTATAATATCTCAGGTTGGCTATGGATATTATAAAACTGATTATAGGGATAAAACTAAATATAAAATATAATATAAAATAGCATAAAAAATAAAATGTAGATTGAATTTTCTAAACAAATGATAGACTAACCTTTTTAGTGCCTCTAACCTTTGGCAGACTACAAAGTTGATAGGATGATTATTGATTTGTGGATGGGTATGGATGAGTTGATATAGGTGTAATATATTCTAGTGAATGAAAAATTTACTAAATGATACTCAAAAAAAATTGTCAACATCACAGTGCAATTATATGCATAGGAAATCAGTCCTTTAGCACAAGAGGCTATGGTTAAATTTATGTCAATTCAACATAATTGACATCAATCATGGGAATAAGTAATGATTTTGGGCTAAACTTACCAAGTTAATTGAAGTGCTTTTAACTGAGGAGTAAAATTAAGCCCTAAGTTTTTTAAATGATTTCAAGATTATGAGGGGGTTGAGGGTGGTTAAAATAACTTGTATTGTATTCTAATTTGGGTAGATTTATTTATATTTTAAAATAGGTAACTAGTTAAATTAATTTACTTAAGTGAAATTAATTAATAAAACTGAATTACATAGGGTAAATGTTAAAAGGGTAATTATATATTTACATAAGGTGAAATAGGAATAAACAAGAAGAGGACCTAAGACCTAGACTAACACAAATATTATTATGTGAAATCATAGTGCCTACATTTGCCCTTTTTTGTTAAGAAGTTTGTAATAACCTATCACAAGACAAAAACTAAGGGAGTTATAATGCCCTAGGTTTACATGAGGAGGTATTCCCCTCAAATTAGGAACCGATGAAGGATGATGATGAAAATATGGGTTTGAAAATGATGTGGTAATGAATAAGGTGGATAGAAAATAAACATCTAAGATGAAAGGATAATAGTGAAGTATAATATTGCACTAAAAATATATCCAAATAGAAATGCCCCAAGGAAAAAAAGTAATAGATTGACATAATTATGAACAAGTGGGATCACTAGAAGGTAATCAAAAGGATAAAAGCTAGGATGGGTTGACCAAAGCATCTAGTGTATTTGGTACATGTGCACTACCTAGAGAGAGTTATTTTCAAGATGAGGTAAAAATTTTGGATACATAGGGGATAGTCTCTAAAATGAGTTTAGACCTCTCAAAGGTTATGGGACTAATAGGGGGTGTATGTCCACTAACTAGTAATGTTAGGTAACAAGTAATGGGATAGTTTTAAAAAATTATAACTTAGGTACCCTTGGGTCAAGACTAGAGGGATGCAAAAAAAATTTAAGTAGTGTAAAGGATGAGCCAAATGGGCACAATCAACATCAATCCATAGGATTGATGTTGATTTCAAAAAATCATCACCAATCAAAATAGAATTGATGTCAATCCACAAAGGATATAAATAGGATTCTTAATGTGTTATGTGATCATTTAAAATCAAGATCATGTGAGCGAAAGACAAAAAAATTGACACCCATCCACACCTCAGAGTGAAATAGGAATGATGGAGGAAAGCAAGAGTGCATAGAGGAAGTGGAGATGATCTCAATATAAGGTAGGAATTATTTTTTTCTATGTTTTTGGATTTTTTGAATTTTTACATGTTTTGTAGATTTTCCCAAATTTTTAAGAATTTATTTTGAAATAGTTATAGTTTTTAGAAAGTTTGTAGATTTTGTGTTGAATTATTTGTAGTATTTTAAGACTCTTTAGGATTATTTTTTAGATGTTTTAGATTTTAGTTAGATTAAATTGGACATTCTTTCATAAAATGGGAATATGCATAGGGATTGACCTCAATCTCTAAGTATAGATGTTGATCACTTGTTGATTTTCATCGATCATAAAAAATTATTAATGATCTTGAAGGATAAAATTTGATAATTTAGGATCAATGATGATTGAAGCTAGGATAGAAAAAAGGTTAATAAAACATAGGAGCATAGGAAATAAAAAGTATTGAGGCTGACCTACACTTGTAGGCACAGACACAAATCATGATGTGGGCTTAGGTTCTACCACTTTTGGAGTAATTATGTGATTAGATAGATGATGATAACTAGAGGAATCTAGAGATTATTAGTTTAGGATGTGTATACCATTATCACCAAGTGCACAGAGATGTGGGATGCTAATAGCATTGTTGGAGTGATAGGATGTAGCCATAGGGACCTTTTAGCTACTTACTAGGGAGAAAATCATGATAGTGAACGAAATATACCATATATTATGGTTATCATCAGAGGGTACAATAATAATACTAGTTGATGAGAGGGTACATGTAGCAGTGCTAGCATGACTATATAGAGATGATGCACTAGACATCACTTTCATTTCTAGGGTTTTTGTGTTTAAGGGAATATACAAAGAGGACATAGAGGGGATATTGATGATGAATATGATGATGCTATCCATATCTTACTATATATTACCAAATTTAGGGAGAGTGTAATTTCCTTGGATCTTGACAAGTATAGTAGTGCACATGTGGGAGCATTACACTATATTTACATGGGTTCTACTCTATTAGCACATGTATACAATGATTTATGGGGATAGAAGACACAAAGGAATTATGGGCTTGATGTTACCTTTGTTTTATAATTTTGGTCATATGATCACATTGGGGTGGTGCACCCACTTGGCACTTGATGGGCATGGTGGCATCAGATAACATATAGTGTGGTCTTCCTTTGATGAAAGGAAGACTTTGTCAAACCTCACATAGATGGAGTTGTATGAGACCTATCATACTATCAATGGGTGATTGATGGATTATAGGAGGGAGATGTTATTTGGAGGCCATATCAAGGGTTTATAACATGGCCAAGGGTGGAGAGTAAGCTATGAAGGAGATAACTAGATAGGTGGTTATAGGGTAAAGAGTGGAAAACATAGAATACTTCTAGATTGAAAAGGTGTGGTGATACTTCAAATTGATTCAAGGTATCCTAGATGCACCTTAGATATACAAAGGAATGACACAAATATTAGACTATCATAGACCCATGATACTAAGCTACAAGCAGGTCTAGATGAGGATCTAGTAGCTACAAATGTGGATTATTCAAGAGCTATTTTAGCACATTCATTATGGTGATTATGTCAACTAAGAGTGAGGTAGGAGAGGCTAGTATGGCCTCAGCAGGAAGGAGATGATGTGGAGATAGAGGAGGTTTGGGAAGAGGGGATAATATAGGAGGATCCCATAAAAGAGGATCTATAGATATACATATAAGAGATTATGGTAGATTGTAATGTACTAAAGGTAGAGTAGGATGCATTTTAGGGTTGGATGACTAAACTATAGGTAGCTTAGGTAGAGACATAGAGGATCCATGATGGCTTAAAGGTCCAACTAGAAATTTTATAGGAGGATCATGATCAAGAAATGTGGGATCATGATAGATATAAGGCATAGTAGGATAGTATGAGGGGAGGGTCTATGGTGGTGGTAGGTTAGAGAGGCATAGGAGGAGTAAGGCCTAACACAGGATAGGGAGCGATAATGAGCCTAAACAAGTACCAAGATGTCATCATAGAGCTCTGATATTATGATAGTATTATGCTATAGTATCTACTAGAGGTTCTTCAATATATTACTTATGTACTAAAATGGGTGAGGGCATCCCAATGGCCACAAGATGGCACACCTAGTTTGGGGATCATGGCACGGAGGAGAGGTAGTAGGGATAGAGATAAGGGTTGAGATAGAGGTGTCAATAGAGGTATTAGGACCAACATACCCCCCCCCCATTTTATTTAAAATTGGGGACCCTTGAGAAGTATTTGTGCCCAAGTTTTAAATAATCTGAACATTGAAGTCTTTAACAAATTTTAAAGATCATCCACTCTATTAAGGAACATGCTTGTGTGATTTAATACTCTTATTTCAAAATAACCTTGATAACAAGGTTATGTGAGTCATTTTACAGCTTCCATGGAATATTTAGGGTTCTATGTTTAGAAACATTTGGTGGCCCTTGATTCAAATTCAAATATTAAAAGGATCCAAGTTGGTGGGAACCAATTAAAAATAAGCTATAAACAAGGGGTTTGCATAGGTTTAAGTCATGTTTTCATAACATAACTTGAACTCTTCTTTATTTATTTCCCCTTTCTTTTCCTAAGTTCGTCAAGTCTAATTTGACATAATTATGTGAGGTAAATTTTTACATTACCTAACTTAGCCCAGGTCATTAATACTAAAGCCCCAAAAATTATCTCAGCCTTAGAATTCATACCCTATGATAAGTGCTTTTATTTATGTCCTCAATTCTAACAATTATCTCCCTTGCTCTTTATAGTATCCTATAGTCAATCTTTGCTCACTAGATTTGATCAGATAGAGAATCTTAATAGAAAGGCTTTGGCTTAAACAATATGCACCATGATATACCAATGGCAATCACTCACTCATTGGATTTGATCCAATGGCATGAGGTGTAGGATGAAAATTCAAAAGGAATATAAGGCCCTACGCACTAGATGCATGGTGACTTAATAATCAAAAGGTATAAATAAAGGGGGCCACCTAATAAAGGCATCTAATTAATGACTAGACCCCCCACATAGATTGATGGTTATCACCTAATCACTATATTTGATCTAATGGTATGACACCTAGGTGGAATTTTCAAAGGCATCCCAAGCTCTAAGGAATGACACATGGCACATTTTCATTTGAGCTACAACTGGCTAGGAAATCAATAGAAATCACTTACTTGTTGGATTTGATCTAATAGTGAAAAAGGCCTAGTGAATTTTCAAAGCTCTATGAGCTCAACATGTTGCTAGTACTCGACCAAGGTGACAATTGACAAGAGATATGTAGCACAAGAAAATGAGTGTGCCAAGTGTCATGACCACAAGCCTAGAGATCACCAAGCCAATAAAAGCCAAGGAATCATATTTATATCAATGGATCATGCTTGATCACTAAATTTGATCCAACAGTATGAATTAATAAGAAGATTTTAAAAGACAATGACTAGTATTCAAATGACACTTATGAAAATTGCCACAAAAAGCCTAAAATGATGCCACATGGACTCCACATAAGCATAAAAGGTCAAAATCAAATATCTTGTACACTCAAAAATACAAGGGTATAAAGAAAAGGGCATCCATAAAATCTAAAACACATTTAAGTTAAATTTTGAATATATCCTACCATTAAAGCTTTGAGCCCTAAACCCTCTATAAAAAAGACATAATTCAGTTTAATCAGTTATAGTTCAATTAAGATAGCTTCTAAAAATCAATAAGTGCTATAACAAGAACCCTTAGCAATCTAGTGTAGGTAATTCAATAACATCATAAATGACTGCTAGCTAGTAAAAATTAAAGATAAAGACTGAGATTTATCTGGCCTCTAACAATGAAGGAAGGATTTTCAAGGATACAGAGTTGGACCTAGTGGCCCTGAACATCCATGGAGTGAGGAATTGGTCCAAATTATTCTTCCTGATAGATTATTATAGCCAATCTCATAAGAGGAAAGGAGGAATGCCATAATGAATTAAAGGTAGAATGACCTACTTGTAATTTAAATGGTTGGTCTCCATAATGCCATAGTGAAACTAGAGGTAATGCATTGTATTAATGTCCTTACACCTATCTTTATTGATTGTAGGATAGATGTGTAATGGATCATTTAGGAGGGTACTTGTAAAATGGTGGCATACATCTCTCTTATGGCCTTTAAAAGCTATTACAAGCTCTATTTACCTCATTTCAACCTCGCTAACATGATTCTAACACTAGGCAGAATCGAGAAGCTCCTAGGAACTATGCTTGATGATCTTTCACATCCCACTACCTTGAGAATTATTAGTGATGAAGAGTTATAGCATAGAGCCACTTTGGTGACTCAAAAAATCAAGGGTAAAATCTAAGGACAACCAGGGAAAGATAATAGCATAATACTAGACATGATATTTAATACAAAGGAGAGGATCAATGAATCCAAAATCATTAAGTAAACTTTGGCTAGGAATGACAAGGATTTTGATGAGTTGGTTGATCAAGAAGATGAGTGTATCACAAGACCTAATTTAGACTTGGGTTTAGTGGATGAATAACATGAATGAGATATTATCATCCTTTAACAACAAAGGTCCCCACCTCTAACATCCTACTTATGGTTTAGCTAAGATATGGCATATTCTTTTGTAAAGGCACATGCCATTTTGTTAGCATGATTGCCTTTAGGTCAATATATTTGTAAAAGACACATGTATCATAGTTTATTATAAAGACAACTATATTTATCTTTGTACACCTATATTTTTAGACTGACTAGTATACTACCTAGCTTTTCTATAAAGTAATGTATTACCATTTGTAAAAAGGAGAAACTTTGAGCTATTTTTGTACCGCTTCTAATCAATTAATAAAAAAGATGAAGGAATTCAGTAGGAATTATCTAGGTTGATGTGCTTGAATTGCTAAGTTTCTAAATTTATTGTCTAAGTTTGAATATGAATATTTTTTGAAAATACTGAGTTAGATCATAAATTACAAGGTTTATAACTTGTGTAATGCTAGGTTAGTTGAATGAAATTGAGTTTACTTCATTTTATTTACTCTGCAATAAAGATGTGCATTAGCTATCTAGATGTGGTGTAAAAATTTAAAATTAAATCCAATTCTTAGTTGTATTGCCAGCCTATCTTCATAATTAAGCCTATTTTGTAGTGAAACATGAGCTTGGGTTACTTTACACTATATGTTGGTTAAGATCATGATTGGTAATTCTTGAAACTCTATCAATATTTTCATAATCAAGGATCAACAATCACCATTTATTTCTTACTCTACCATTTCCTTTTGCTCTTTCTTTAAATAATTCACTTTATTTTAAAACATTTTTCATAACCATTTAGTTTAGTCAATAGTTTAGATCTACATTGATTTGTCAAAATTAGCATCAAGATTCATAAAAGAAGGCACCAAGATGGTTCCCAACCATCAAAATTTATAAATATTGTTGAACAATCTATGTTGATCTACTATTATTTTACCATAGGTACCCTAATTGCTAAATACCTACAACTCATGCCCTAAATCCTTTGGATCCTAAAATGAGAAGTGTTCTTTAAACACTAAGAGCACCTATGGTACATTTAGAAGCATCAATAGGAGAATCTCTATTAGTGATAAAAGGAGGGTCATGGATGCTAACTATCCTAGGATTTAAGATGTCTTTGCATCTTTGGGTAGATCTTTGATCCCAAGTGTAAAGGTTGGAGGTCTTGGGGGTTCTTGACATGTCTTTGTGCTTTGTTGAGGCAAATATCATAGTTCTTGGATAAATTATTGCTTGTTATGGTAAATATAGCTTTGAATTTTTGGATTTATAGTATTTAAAAGTGGAATAGATTATTCTGATCAAAGATCAATTGATCCCTTACAAATTAGGATACATTCTTGAGCTCAAACTTGTAAAGATTAGTTATATTTGCATAATAGGATACATCCTCAAGCTACCTTTATGGGAATTTGATGTCCTTTGTTACTTCTTACGTAAACCTTTATAGAATTAGCCTAAGATGCATGTTTGGTCCTTGCTTATTAAAAAAATTAACTTGACATACCATGTTTTAAATAGGATTTCACATCTTCAAGCTAGAATTGCCTAGCATTCACACCAGATCATGCTCAGAAATGAGAGAGCCTTTATTAGAACTAAAAATTCATCAAAGAACTTGGTGTGAAAAAGATAGATGAAGACTTTCCAAGTCTTTACCCACTTCTCTTATCCAAGGGACTTTTGCATTTAGACCACATCTAAGTATGGCATGGCTAGGATGTTCCCCCATTAATGTACAAGAGGTTGTCCATGATTTACCATGTAATATTGAGAAATATTTTCCCATATTTATTCCTACTGGTGTTGTAAATATGGAAGAACATGTTGAGTCTTTTAAATTTTATTTAAGGTTATTAAATTTCATACATGAGGATGTATCATGTAGATTATTTCCCTTTACTTTCAAATATGTAGCATATGAATGGTTTTTCAATTTACCTAATGACTACATTACCACCTAGAATGATTTCAACACCATTTTCATTGATTAATTTGGGAAGATTATCAGTCCTTGTGTCATTTATCATCAATTTACAACCATCAAAAGAGATTTTAGTGAACCTATAAGGTCTTTCAATGCCAAATTCCAAAAAATGTATAGCAGGACTATGGAACCTTACAAACCTAATGACATTCTAGCCCTAGAGATCTACAAAGATGTAGTAGATCCAATGACTTATATATTTCTAAATAGATATATCCTGGTTATAGGTTCATTGGCCCAAGCCTATTTTGAGGTAGTGGTTTTTAATGATCAAATGTAACCATAAAGCCACATTGTATACTCCATCCCTAATGTTAACCCACAAATGCCTACTTTAAACCTTTTTCCAAATAATAACCAAAATACCCTATCTCTTAATTTAATCCCAAACCTAAACATTCTGCCTACTGGTTATGTTGCTCTTAATCAAAATTTGGGGTTCCAATCACCAAGCTACTAATATATCTTCTACTAATGATTGAAAGGCCTTAATACCTTCTCCTAGTTCAAATAATAATCAGGTCCATAATTTTGAGACCCCTAAAAGTGAGAATGAGTCTATATTAAAGATGGTTCAAAAACTTATCACTAATTTTCTCCAATTGCAAAAGCAAGTTGGTAACACTGGTGAAAATTATAGAAGGAAATTTACTCTCCAAAAGTTCAATATAATAGTAAATAATTTTCACAATGATATCTTATACAATAGAAACAAGACTAATTAACCCTTTGTTAGTAATAAAACCATGGACATTAATCTCACAAACATTTCTTTTCCTGACTATTACAGAGTGTATGCTACTACTAAACATGGTGAGATTGATTGCATTGAGTTTTGAAAAGCCTTTGAATATTTTTAGGAAGAACTAAATACATTTGAATTAGTCCCTAATAAGGAAAATAATACAAATGTATTTGGACCTAAGCCTTCTAACCAGATCCACATAGTAAAAACCTTTGATTTCCCCTTTCAAGAGGAAAATGAACCAGATGATATCCCTAAGGAAATCCATGCATTTCAATAGTTCTTGAAAAAGACTTACCCATTGAAGAATAGAGAGCAGAAGCAAGATTTGACCACTTCAACTCCTCCTAATAACTATGGGACCCCTTTTGACACTACTTCAAGGAATGACCTTGAGCCACCCAAAGGAAGTTCCTCCAATCCTAGTGATGATTCATCAAGCAAGACTAGCTATAATATTGTTGAAGACATGAAGAAAATCAAGGCCAACATCACCTTATATGAGTTAACATAGATCATTAAAAAAAAAGATTTACTATTGGAGTCCTTGAAATTTAGTAAAACTCCTAAGACTGATCATGTTAATGTAAGGTACATAAGGCCAAAGTTGAATCCCCCCTTTCTTGCTCACAATTAGGATGTTTGGTAAGAACTTGCATAATTACTTGTTAAAATTAGGCTCCTCTACAAATATCATGCATGTGGGTATATGTAAACAACTTAGTTTAACCCTTGTCAAGTCTGATAGGATTATCATCTAATTAGACAAGTTAAGGGTAAAGGTAATTGGATAGCTTCTAAACCTAGAATTCAATAATTCATTAACATTTAGGTGGTTGATATGCTAGATTCTTATGGGATCTTGTTGAGTAGGGAATGGACCAAGGATTAAATGGGTATATGTCCACTGACTACTCCCACTTATGGTTACCTTGGAAAGGAGTCCCAAATTATATTAGAGTTGAGAGGGAACCAAGAATGAAACATATGATAATGAAGTATAATGTTGTAAATAAAAGTGTCAACGTAATTGACTCAGACTTAGGGGTTTTCACCATAAAATTTGATAGGATAGATGATTTGAAGGATAGGGAACCTCTTCTTGGGCTATGTAAATTGCATTTTGATGGTGCTAGATGCAATTTTGAATTAGGTGTTGGCATTGTCTTAAATGATCCTTCCATCAAAAGATACCATGCCTCTTACAGACTCCAATTCACCTATACCAATAATCTTGATACATATGAACCTCTCATCCTTGGTTTGTAATTTTCTATCAATAATAAATCTAAGGAGTTACTAGTTTTTGGTGATTCAAAATTAGTAGTCAACCAAGTTAAGATCAGGTACCAATGTAAACTCTCATACCTCAAGAAGTACAAGTTTAGAGTTTGGGACCTAATTGAATATTTGGATGCTTTCAACATCACCTCCATTCCAAGGGAAGAAAACCAAGATATAGATGAGTTGGCATCCATTGTAGAAAATATCAAGCCTAATCTAGACTCCCTTGATTTTAGTATTGAATTAGTCCCATGTCTATTAGTGCCTGATAATGTTAATCATTTCCAAGTCTTTAATGATGATCAATAGATATTGGATTTCTTGACCAATTCTAGGACATTTGGAACCCATGTCATTGATGAAGTTGATGAAAATGAAATTGGAGGGAACAAATTTGATATTAAGGTCATTTAGCTAAATGACAACAAAATCCCTAAAGGGATGATTACTCTAGAAAGATTGTTTCATCAAGATAAACTAGCTGAGGTGTCCAAAATCCCCAAGGTGAGTGGAAAGGATTATAATACTATGGGTCTTGGCCTCCAAGAACAACCCCAACTAGTGAATGTTGGAAATTCTTGTACAACTTTTGAAAATGAGAAATCCAAAGAACTCCTTACCAAGTACAAGGATGTTATAGCATGGTCCTCTGATGACCTAAAGATCCTTTATCTAAAGGTCATTACCCATACCATACCCCTCACAGAAATTTGTAAACCTTTCAAAAAAATAAAGAACAATAAACCCCATTCTAGAACCTATGATCTTCAAAGAGGTCAAAATATTACTAGATGCCAGGATAGTCTTTCCTCTCAGACATTCAACTTGGGTGGCCATTTAATGCCAATCAAGAAGAAGAATGGTGAGATTAAGCTCTGCATTGAATTTATAAATTTGAACAAAGAATCAAAGAAGGAAAATTATCCCCTCCCTTATCTTTATTAGGTAATTCAAATTATTTTAGGTTTAGCTATGGTGTCCTTCCTAGATGTATTTTTAGGCTATAACCAGGTATTGGTTGACAAAGAAGACATGATGAAGATAGCCTTCACAACAAAGTGGGGAACCTTTGCTTACAAAAGGATGCCCTTTAGACTGATCAATGTAGGAGCTACCTTATATAGAACCATGGACCATGCCTTCTAAGGTCTGATTGGTAAGTACATCATCATTTATATGGATGATCTAACATTTTTCTCTAAAAATAGGGAAGATCACTTCATGCACCTGCAACAAGTTTTTGAAAGATGTAAAAGGTATGGCATTTCTTTGAACCCTAAGAAAAGCATAGTTTATATAACTAAATGGAAACTATTAGGACATGTTATAACCAAATATGGCATCTCCATAAACCCTAAAAGAGTGGAGGCCATATCTATAATTGAGCTCCCAAACAGTAAGAAGGAACTAAAGTCATTCTTTAGAAAAATAAACTTTGTAAGGAAGTTTATTTTGGGTTTTGTAGAAATTTTCAAGCCATTAAATTACATGCTCAATAAAGATGCCAAGGTAATCTAGAATGAAGAATCCAAGAAGGCATTTAGTGACCTCAAAGAGGCCATTGGCCAAACCCTGCTGCTTATAAGTCCATAGCTCTTTTGTATCTAACCATACTATGGTTGTAATATTAACTCAGAAAGTTGAAGGGTGTAACCACCCAATAGCCTTCATGAGTATTAATTTTAATTAGCTTGAACTAAACTATTCCATGATTGTTAAGCAAGCATATACACTAGTAAAGGCAAAAAAGAAGTTTGGGCACTACATCCTTAGAAGTAAAGTGCATGCTATTCTACCTAACCCTGCCACTAAGCTTATGTTAAGTCAAAATGAGATAGGGAAATGTAGATTTAAATGGATGTTAATTTTATAATAATATGACTTAGAGATAAAGGTAGAAACGCTGGTAAGGTGCCAAGGTTTGATTCAGATGATTGCCAATACTAGCCCTAGACTAAGTATCATGCAAGTGGGCTAGCATAGTTTTCAAAATAATGAATGGTATGATTCAATCATACATTTTCTAATCAATGGTACTTGTCTTGTAAGTCTATCTAGGGGGAAAAAAAAGGAGCCTTGAGGCTCAAGGCATCCCACTACCTGATCAAGGATAGAATCTTTTATAGAAGGAAATTTGATGGATTCTACCTAAGATGTGTTTCACAAGAATAAGTTATACAAATTATGACCATATTTCATGAAAATTTGGGCAGTGGACATCCCTTTGGAAGAATGAAAACTCAAAAAATCCTAAGGGTTGGTTAATATTGGCCTAATATATTCAAGGATGCTCACAATCATGTGAGAGAATGCCACTCGTATCAAATATTTAGCACCAAAGAACTAAAGGAGGCTATGCCTCTACAACCAATCATAAATTGTTTGCACAATGGGATTTAGACTTTATTGGAGTGATCAATCCCAACTCATCTAAAGGTCACAAATATGTCTTGATTACCATAGATTATTGTACTATATGGATTGAGGTAGTGGCCACCAAATAATGTAGGATGGAAGAAATGATCAGTTTCCTTAAGGATAATATATGTACTAGATTTGAGACCCCAGTCTCTCTAGTATGTGACAATGGGTCTACATTCATCTCAATTGAGATGAATAAATGGTCTTATGAAAATGGTATTATACTTAAGTTTTCCTGCAATCACTATACCCAAGGAAATGGTGTTTTTGAATCTATAAATAAAAATCTAATGAAGGAAATCAAAAAGTCTACAGAAGAAAAACCTAGAACTTGGCATAAAATACTCAAATTTGCACTTTGGGATGATAAAACAAGGATAAAGAAAGCCTTGAAGGCTTCACCTTTTTTGATGGTGTATGGGAAGGAGACCATCTTTCCCATCACTCTCAAATTTCCTATATACAAATTTATGCAAGAATACATGGAAGAAAGCCAAGAGCATGCCACTTATAGGCTATTAGACATCATTCAGATGGAAGATGATAGAGAAAAATCTTTTGCTAACTTTATAATACACCAGGCCACAGTGAAAATATGGTTTGACAAAAGGTCTAAAATCAAATTATTCAAGTAGGAAAACTTAGTCCTCCTTTGGGACAATGCATCCAAACCCAAAGGTAAGCATGGCAAATTCACACCCCTATGGATTGGACAATAGAAGATTGTAGAGACATTAGGGAACAACACATTCAATCTCAAGCCTTTACAAGGGGTAGAGTTCATATTTCCTACTAATGAGAAATACATCAAGCACTACTTCTCTACAACCCCTCTTAGGGTCTTTATGGAGTAAGATGTAAGGTGATTATATTAAAGTAGGTAGGTTAGTTACTTTTATTTGAGAATCTTTGCTTTATTTTCCCTATTTTTTATATATGTTTGTTCATATTTTTTTGGTTTCCTTGTTTTTCTTTTTTCCTTCTGTTGTGTGTTGCTTTATTGTGGTTTTCCTTGATTTTAAGATGTCTTTGGAGACATCCTTGAGCCTAAAAGTAATGAAATGTGCTCAAGATGTGGCCCAATTCTAAAATAAGGTATGAAACCCATAAAAATTCAACCATGGTCTTAAAACCTAGCATTATGATATAGCTTATAGTAACCAAGTATAGATAGGCAGAGAGAAAATCATTCCATGAGACCTAAGTCATGACCTTAGATCCATACTAGTTTTAAGAAGATTTTCACTCAAGGATTGGAGACTTGAATTATCAAGAGTATGTCATTAGCTAGCACTTAATCAACATCCTTTCCTAAGACAAGAGTTTTAGCCCTGAGTGATCCTCCCAAAATTAAATATTTGACCAAATTCTAATCCTGGCTATCTTGGTTCCCAACCTTAATGGAAGCATAGAGATATAAAAATACAAAAAAAAAAAGAATAAGAATATAAATCAAATAATGAAGCTTTCATATAAAAGTTACTCAAGCAACCTCCATCGGAGCTATGGATGCCTAGCTAACAATGGAGCAAGGCCATAAGTGGAGCCAAAGGTATCTCTATCAAGGTTATAGACACCTCGATGGTAGAAGAGCAATGCCCAAGCCCTCCCTAAGCAAAAACATGATTCATAATGAATGTTTAGTTTACCCTAGGTTAGTATAGATAATTCAAATTAGGAAGTTAATGACTTCTTCTTGAATCCTATGTAAAATAGTAAGTGGAATTGAAGCACACACATAGCTCAGGTATGTCTTGATGTTTGACCTTAAATCTGCAAGTGCAAGGTTTATTTAAACCCCAATTGGATCTAGATGGTAGTTTCTTTGATCAAGTGGAATTATGACCTCAATATTTGTCTAAACTCACAGTTTGGATTATTGTTATGCTTCCCCCCATAAGTCACCATTTGTTAGGACCAACATACCCCCCCCCTCACTTTTATTTAAAATTGGGGACCCTTGAGAAGTCTTTGTGCCCAATTTTTGAAGCATCTAAACATTGAAGTCTTTAACATAATTTTAATATCATCCACTTTATTAAGGAACATGCTTGTGTGATTTAATCCTCTTATTTCAAACTAACCTTGCTAACAAGGTTGCATGAGTCATTTGTAACTTCCATGGAAGATTTAGAGTTATATGTCTAGAAACCCTGGGTGGCCTTTGATTCAAATTAAAATATTAGAGGGAGATAAGTTGGTGGGAACCAATTTAAAAGAAGCTATAAACAAGGGGTTTACATAGGTTTAAGTCATGTTTTCATAACATAACTTAAACTCTTATTTGTTTCTTTCCCCTTTCTTTTCCTAAGTTCCTTGGGTCTAATTTGATATAACTCTATTAGGTCCCTTTTTACATTACCTAACTTCACCCAAGTCATTAATACTAAGGCCCCAATAATTATATCAACCTTAGCATTAATACCCTATGCTAGGTGTTTTTATTTATGTCCTCGAGTCTTATATTTATCTCCCTTTCTCTTTATAGGATCCTACAATTGATGCTTTCTCATTAGATTTGATTGAATAGAGCATCTTAACCAAAAGGATTTGGATTAAAAAATATGCACCATGATAGATCAATGGCAATTGATCACTCATTATACTTGATCTAATAGTGTGAGACGTAGGAAAAAAATTCAAAAGGAACATAAGGCCCCAAGTAATAAATGCATGGAAACTTAATAATTGAAAGGTAAAAATAAAAGGACCCACCTAATAGAGGCATCTAATTAATGACCATAGCTCCCACATGGATCAATGGCTATCACCTACTTGTTAGATTTGATCTAATAGTACAAGGCCAAGTGGGTTTTTCAAAGTCATCCTAGGCTCCTAGGAATGACGTGTCATATTTTCATTTGAAACATGATTGGCTAGGAAATCAATGGTAATAACTCACTCGCTGGATTTGATCTAATGGCATAAAAGGCCTAATGAATTTTCAAAGATTCACAAGCTTGAAATGTGGCCAATACTCAACCAAGGTGATAATTCATAAGAGATAAGCAACATGGGAAAAATTTATGAGTGTGCCAAGTGTCATAACCACAAGCCTAGAGATCACTGAGCTGATAAAATCCAAGGACTCATATTTATATCAATAGATCATGATTACTCACTATATTTGATCCAATGGGATGAATTAAAAGGAATATTTTAAAATCCAATAGCTAGTATCTAAATGACACTTATGAAAATTACCATGAAAATCCTAGAATGATACCACATGGACTCTATGTAAGCATAAAAGGTCAAAATAAAATATCTTTTGAACTCAAAAATACATGGGTATAAATCAAAGGGTCTCCATCAAATCTAAAACATGTATGAAGTTAAATTCTAAATATCTCCTACCATTAAATCTATGAATCCTATACCCTCTATAAAAAAGACCTAAATTGGTTCAGTCAGTTATAGTTCAATCCAGATAGCTTCTAAAACAATAAGTAATATATCAATAACCCTTGGAAATATAGTGTAGGCAATTCAATAACATCAAAAATGGCTATTATTAGGCAAAAATTGAAGATGGAAGCTGGGTTTTATCTGATCTCTAACAATGAAGGAAGGATTTTCAAGGATATAGAGTTGGACCTAGTGGCCCTAAACATCCATGGAGTGAGGAATTGGTCGAAATTATTCTTCTTAATAGATGAGTTGTATCCTATCCCCTAGGAGGAAAAGAGAATTCCATAATGAATTAAAGGTACAATGACCTGGTTGTAATTCAAATGGCTGGTCTCCACCATGCCATGGCAAAACTAGAGGTAATGCACTATATTAATGTCCTTGCACCCATATTTACTAATTGTAAGATATATGGGGAATGGATCATTCATGAGGGTAGTTCCAAAATGGAAGAATACATCTCTCCTATGGCCTTTAAAACCTATTACAAGATCCCTTTACCACATCTCAACCTCTTTAACATGAGAAATCGGGCTAACACCCAAGACCTTGATTCAGTCCTCACACCTTGGTTAATCTAAGGACCCAATGTCCTTAAAACCCTCGATGGCATGATCCCCATTATCTAATTTAGGTAAGGCATTATATTAGCCATAACATTATTGAATTGATTCTTTTGTGCCCCTTCCACCACATATGTAAACAAATTCTAGGTGTCTTATGTCCACTTCATGATAGAAGAGAAATTGACCCCTCTAATAAGAGACCTAATTAGGTTATTATTAGATAAGTAATACATAACCATCAAAACATGGACCTCTAATAAATTTTATATGATATCATATCTTTTGGATTCCATTTTGGTCTCTGTATCCTTCCCTAGCATTATGAACTAGTCCCTTGATGGTAGAACCATAATTTCTCACCACTATTCTAAATTGTACATATTCAATTACAAGAACTACATACAATTAATCTATGATTGTGTTTTATTAGCCATATATGAATCCATAATAGGAATTCATATTCCAATATTGCATCCCCTTATTAAGAGATAGATAGAAATTATGGGGGATGTGTGGTATTATCCAGACTACATTGTCATTAGGATAGAGGGAATCCTAACCCAACCTTATAAGCTACTAGTCCATGTCCCCAACAATATTTATAAGTAAGAGATTGCCTCCAAAATCACCTAAGGTGTGGAAAAGGTATGCAAAGACAAGAGGAAAGGCCAAATCCACGCCCTCCCATTGGATATTGGGAAGATTGTAATCAAAGATTGGAAGAAGTTAGAAATCATGGTAATGCATAGGAATTATTTTGATTTTCAATTAGATGACCTTAAAATGTGGGACTCTAGGGGCAAGGTGGTTAACCACATTAAGGATAGAAAGGTCCCTAATATTTAATATGAACATAATTTAGGTGTTAGTGATGACATCAATATTAGAGAAAAGAATTTTTTAAGAAGTGCTCTCTAGAATCAAAAGCTATAATATCAAGTTAGAATATTGATTAATTATGGATAAAAAGCCTATAGGGGAGATATGGAAGGTGCATCCCTTTTAATATAATTTTTTTTTAGGACCATATAGGACCACTCATGAGGAGCCATATAATCAAGGGTAGCCATCTAAACCTTAACCCCACTAGTAGGAGCCTCAAGCTAAATAACCCTAGACTGAATAGCCTCAAGATGGAAAGGATAAAGGTAAGGAGAAATTTGGAGAACCAAGGTTAGAATATAGACCCAAGGAAGGTTCCTCACCTACAAAACTCCCACCAAGGCCACATTCTCCTATGGAATTTGTTGACATGATAGCTCTTGATCCAAAAGAGATATTGGAGGGTGATCTTAATGATATAGTTGTGACATATGGCTTAGATAGATAAGGGGCTCCCTCTGAAGAAGTAAGAAAGGATCTAATTCCATTAAAAAGGGAGAAAAGGAAAGCATATCTATCCTTGGTTCCTATGACTCCAAGGAATAAGCCTAGGTTGACTTTTACTCACCCTGCTAGTAAATTCAACCTCTTCAGTGATGAGAATCCAATCCATAAACCACTCATCCCTGACTAGTTCATCTATGAGAAGTTGTAAAATATCCCATCCCTCTCTCCTTTATGGGCCTTGACATAAGTTGGCCTGACTAAGCATGATAACATCAAACCATGGATAAAAGATAGTAAAAAATTAAGAAGAGAGAAGAATACAAGATTATCATATTTAAGGAGGATAGAAAATTAACACATTGGGAGTCTCTAGTAGTATAATTATGGAGGTGCCTGAGCCTCTAAAGTTTAAGGAGATAGAGGTTAAAGTCTAATTCAACCTAGACACATCAGGATTGGAAAGGATCACCACAAGGATGGCCGTGGTTGTTCAAGAATAATTCACCTTTAAAAAGGTGGAATAATTCATAGGGCTAACCCCTGTTGGAGGACAATAAATTGGAGAGATTACCATCCATGAAGAAAATGTGGAAATTTTAATTGAGGTTCAATCTCAATAGGCTAGAGCCAGTGTTTAGGGATTAGTACAAATAATTAAGAACCTTAAGAAGGAAAAAGAGAATTTAAAAACTCAAGCAATTCTCTTAGTGCCAGATTCAATGATTAAAATGCTTGAGGAGTCATTCCATGACATGTTTAGAGCACTAAATTCTATGACATTTAGGAAAGATACACTAGAAAACTAGGCCACCTTAGCCAAAAAGATAGTTACTCAATGGAAAACTTTTGAAGATAAGATTTCCCTACTTCTTAATATTTAGGTTAAGAAGCAAATAACAAATTTTAAAGCCATCATCATGAGGCACCTAAGTGCCATTTTGGGAATTATTGTAGACAAGGTATACGCTTTGAGTGTTTGGCATACTAAAATGGAAGAACTCATTGAGGAGGAGAAAGAGCTCATGGGCAGAATCGATAAGCTCTTATTAACTATGCTCAGGGATCCTACATAGCCCACTGACTTGGGAATTATTAGTGATGAAGAGTTCCAACACAAAGCCACTTTGGTGGCTCAAGAAATCAAGGGTAAAATCCAAGGAAAATTATGGAAAGATAATAGAAAAATATTAAAAATGATATTCAATGCAAGGGAGAAGATCAATGAAGCCAAAAACATTAAGGAAATTTTGGCTAGGAATGACAAGGATTTTGATGAGTTGGCTAATCAAGAAAAGGAGTGTATCACAATACTTTTCATATACTTGGGCTTAGTGGATGAACAACACGAATGAGCTATGAGCATACTTCACCAGTAAAGGGCCCCACCTCTAACATCCTAATTATGGTTTACCTGAGAGATTGTATATTCTTTTATAAAGGCACATGTTATTTTTTTAGCAGGATTACCCCTAGGTCAGCATATTGTAAAAGATACGTGTATCATAGTTTATTACAAAGATAATTATCTTTATCTTTGTACACCTTTATTTTTAGACTAACTGATATACTGCCTGGATTTTTCCTATAAAGGCATGTATTACCATTTTTAAAATGGAGAAACTTTGAGCTATTTTTGTACCACTTATAAGTAATTAATACAAAATATCAAGGAATTTAGTAGGAATTATATGGGTTGATGTGTTTGAATCACCATGTTTCTCTATTTCTTATTTAAGTTTGAATATGAATAGTTTTTTAAAATACTGAGTTAGATCATTAATTATAAGGTTACTAACTTGTGTAATGTTAGGTTAGTTGAATGAAATTGAGTTTATTTTATTTGCTCTACAACAAAGATGTGCATTAGCTATCTAGATGTGGTGTAAAACTTTAAAAGTAAATCCAATTATTATTTTTACTTCCATCTTATCTTTAAAATTAGGCTGGTTTGTAGTGAAACATGAGCTTAGGCTGCTTTACACTATATGCTAGTTAAGTTCATGCTTGGTAATTCTTGAAACTTGGTCAAAATGTTCAAAATCAAGGATCAACAATCACCATTTCTTTCTTATTCTACCCTTTCCTTTTGCTCTATGTTTAAAAAATTCACTTTAGTTTAAAACATTGTTCATAACCATATAGTTTAGTCAATATTTCATATCTAAACTGATTTGTCAAAACTAACATCAAGATTCATAAAATAAGGCACTAAGATGGCTCCCAACCATCAAAATTTATAAATATTGTTTAATAGTCTATGTTGCTCTATTGTTATTTCACCACAGGCACCCTAATTTCCAAATACATGTAATTCATGCCCTAAATCCTTTGTATCCTAAAATGAGAAGTGTTCTTTAAACACTAAGAGCACCTATGGTATATTTAGAAGCATCAACAAGAGTAGCACCTAGTTTTCACCTGAGTCTCATATACTTTATTGATTATCCCTATTTTTTACTTTTTACCAACCATAGAGCCAAGTTTTATATTGTTACTGGTTAGAGATCCATTTGGTATATATTATACTTTGAAACTTTTATTATATGTGTACAAATTTATAGATTTGATCATGAGTTAGCATTATACAATTTTAGATTTGGTGCTTAATGTGATGTGATTTATAGATTTTAATTTGTGCGATATTTTTTTATTTTTCACCATGGTTGTGGATTAATTATGTGATTATGATGTATTTTGTTATTTTTATGTTATTATGGATGGTAATAATGGGATATTATAGTGATTAATGATTTTATAGATTTTTCCATTATGAGATTTGATTAGATTTAGGATATATCATAAATGAGGTATTTATGACTCTTTATTGGATTGGAATTTAACCAGAGATAAACAACTTGTTGCATTTGCATGTGCATCCTTTATTTACTTTTAAAATGACTTTAAAAACCCCTATATTAATTAAGTTCATGACATTTTAAAAGGGAATTAATATGGATTTGTTTTTGCATGATATAAGTAAAAACCTATGTTTTTAGGAAAATAAGTCTCATCTCATGTTTTTAGAGATATAAGGCTAACCTTAGAACCTTTTATGTAGATTGATCATTGCAAAAAGTCTACAATTTTAGAGAAATTTGACCAATGTTGGAAACTTTCTTGGGATATTTTAGATTTTTCTTCAAGGATTTTTCTTTTAGAGGCATGTTTTATAAAACTAATCAATGTAAGAAGTTTTCCATTATACTTCTTATTTTAAATATCCATCCTTCATGAGAGTGGTCTATAACTTAGGATATATGCTTGCACATCTATCCTTAAAGGGAACCATCTATGATTTTTATGTCTTTTTTATGGATAGGTATCCTTCAAGGGAGTAGTCTATAATTTTACCCTTTTGTTTTGATATATTTTTATCTCATATTTTTTATTTTGAATTAGGGTAACCAAGGTTAGCTTCAAGATTGTTTACACAAGATGATATTTCTATCCCTAAAATAAACTTTTTTAGGTGAGATATTTTTAGGAAATAATTATTTGGGGCTCCTTCATGTTCTAGGTGGAGCTTATCCAATCAAAAAATGCTATGAATAGATATGGGGTATCCATATTTAAGGTGAGGATAGGAATGTTGCCAAATATCCACATGATTTTTTTATAATTATTGGGTACTTTATAGTTGATGGGAGATGTAACTTTAGGTTGTTCTAAGACCAAAAGAGGAGAAATCCTACTATATATAGTTTGTTTTAAGTTTATTAACAATAAAAAAGATGTATATGAAAAGCATTAAGAGACTCATATTCTAGTTTTCCCTAAAGAGAGGCCAAATGGTATGCCCCATATCCATATTTATGAGTGATAATATATGGTCCAAGCCAATTTGGAGAAAATTTTCCTCTTTTAATCTTTTCCATATTTTTTACATTTTGATTTTATTTAAGGACAAGGTCACTAATATTAAATTATTATTATTTTAGATGTTGATTATATGCACATTTTATTATTTATTGATATACATAGAAATGGTCAAGGGCCATGGATCGACATCCATCTAAAATTTCAAGTTGTGCTAAACACTCTTGAAAATATTCCTCTTCAAAAACAATGTCTCTAAGAGAAATCCAAAGAGAAGGAATCTATATTTCTAGAGGGAGGACAACTTTTGTGCCATAGACCAAAGAAAAAGGTGTAGCACCTGTAGAGGTTCAAAATCTAGTATGATAGTCCCATAAGATGAAGGGAATATGAATATTCAAATTTTTCCCATCCTCATTGACTACTTTGGTTAGAATTTTAATTAGGGTTTTATTAGATGATTTGTCCTATCCATTAGCTTGTACATAATAAGGCGAAGAAAAGCTTAGCTTAATGTTAAAAGAGTCATAGAGTTTTTGGACTTGCTTATTTTTAAAATATTTTCCATTATCTATAATTATCTTATGAGGGATACTAAAGTGAAAAATAATATGATGATTAATAAAATCAACAATCTTATCTTTTTTAGTCAAAATAAGGGAAATGGCCTCCACCCATTTAGTGAAGTGTCTGGTAGCGATAATGATAAAAGTGTGTCATTAGGAAGATTTGGGATTAGTTTATCTTATAAGATCTAACCCCCACTAATAAAATGGCTAAAAGTCCCAGTCCACTTGTAATGATTTAATAGGAATGTGTGATAGATTAGCATGTTGTTGGCATTTCATGTATTTCTTGACATATTCACAACAATCTTGATTTAGAGTAGGCCTAAGGTTAATAATTTTTCCCCCACACAACCCATCATGTATTTCTTGGATTTTAAGAGAAACATCAGAGTTTTAAAGGCATCAAGGAGTAGACCATCGAATCTTATCTTATATATAATACCCTAGTATAACATAATGGGTGGTTTATTTCTTAAAATCATGTTTAACATTCTTAGATAAATCAAGAGGGATAATACATTTAGACAGGTAATAAAATGTTTATGTGTACCACAGATCTAAATGATTTTCTTCCAAATTATGGATATAAGGTAAATCAGATATAGTATAAGATGGCTAGTTGATTTTTTGGATTAGCACAAAGGTTTTGGATTCTTGAGGGGAGGATGGGATAAAGGAAGCTGGGGATGCCATAGTATCCACAAACTTATTATTTGACCAAGGAGTGGCTTGGATGGAATAGCAATCAAAATTAGATAATAGTTGATCTACTAACACTTTGTACTTTTGGAGGATGTCATTCTTACACTAATACATGTTGTTTATCTAATCAAAAACTGAATAAGAATCTCCATAGATAGAAAGTGACATAATGCTTAGGGTTAAATTAGTTTAGAGAACTATAATCAAGGCTTGATACTCTGCCATATTATTAGTATAGTTAAAATATAGCTTGAAGGATAAATTTACAAGAGCACCCTCAGGAGGCATCATGATAATTTTATCACCCCTCATGCTCACATTTTGATCCATCAAAGAACAAAGTCATTTGATAGTTAGGATCCACCTGGGATGTGAAGTGATAGATTCATTTGGGAATTAAAAATTAGATATCTAACCACCTATAAGAGGTTCTTCAGCTAACTAATCAATGATGATATGTCCTATAACTAACTTCTTGTGGAGAAACTCCAAATCAAATTCTACTAAAAGCATGAGCCAACTAGCCACACATTGATTCTACTAAGGCTTCAAATGTGTAAACTTGAGGGGGTTGGTATTAATAATTATGTATGTCATGTGATTAATCAAATAGTGACAAATATTAGAAGCCAAAAAACCAAATCTATGTGTGTATAATCTATCTCATATTCAATGAGAGTATGACTCATTTTATACATTGTTTGTTATCTATGTTGCTCATCATGATGGGCAAGCATATCCCCCATAGCATGATCAGTCAATAAAATATAAATGAATAAAATTCACCCTTCCTCAAGAAGAATAAGAACTATTAGGGAGAGGAGATAGCTATTTGTATCTTCAAAGGCCTCTTGATAATTATAATTCTATATTAACTAGGTATCCTTCCTCAAAAAGTGAAGGAATGATTAGCATCAATCAAATAGTTGGAAGATAAAATGTTGAATAGATTATAATTTTCCTTGTAGGATACAAAGTTCCTTAAGTTTGGATGGGGGTGGAATATTTATGATATCCCTAATCTTATTAGGATCAACTTCTATATCATAGATAAAAATGATAAAACCTAAGAGCTTACTGGACAAGTCTCCAAAAACACACTTTTTTGAGTTGAGATAGACATGAAATTGGATTAGATGATCAAATATTACTTTGAGAATGGAGAGATGGTCTTTTTATATCTTTGATTTACTAAGAAGGTCATCCACATAATCTTCAAAAATCTTATGGATTATATCATGAAATATATAAGTCATATCTCTTTGATAGGTGGCTCTCATGTTATTTAGGACAAAATTCATAACCTTATATAAAAATTTCCAATAGGGAGTAATAAAAGAAGTATTATGTTGGTCCTCTATGGTGATAAATATTTGATTATATCCATAAAATACATACATAATCAATAACATCTTGTGACCTACTGTCAGTTACACTAGTTGATCAATGTTAAAAATAGGAAAGTTGTCTTTAGGACAAGTGAAGTTTAGGTTTCAAAAATTGATACAAAGATAGAGACCTCCCATAGGTTTTGTGATAAGTACAATATTAGACACCCATTTAGGGTAATCAATCAATTGAATGAAATTCAAATACAATAGGAATTGTAGCTCCTCCTTGACTAAAAGTGCAATGCGAGGGTACATCTTTAATAGATTTTGATTCATTAACTTAGCTTTCTAGATAGTGATAATATTGTGAACAATGATATCCAATTCAATACCTAGCATATCACTATATGACCAAGCAAAATCCTCTCTATGTTATACTAAGAAGGTGGTGAAGTCTTAATGCTCTTGATGGTCTAGAGATTTACTAACCTTAACAATGTGTGTGGCATCTTGAGATCCTATGTTAATGTCTATGATAGATTCATTTAGTAAACTAGATATTTTGACTGGTAGGGAATTATGTAAGTGCATGTTCTTGGTGCTGAAGTAAGTTAGGATAGACTCATCATCTTGACATTGAAGAATAGGAATGGTAGGAGAATCTCCTACTACCATATTAGGATAGGTGAGGGGGTGGATTTAGTTTCACCATTACTCTGATAGGTGATATATTTTAAGGCTATCATATTTATTAAAAATAATTTAGGGGGATAGATATGACATCATCCATTTTAGGGAAAATATTAGAAGATGGCACTATGACATTCTCTTTAGGATCGTATGTGTGGGTCACTTCAAGAATGGATTTAGGAGTTTTTAAAAATCCTAGACCATGTTTTTCATGTGCTTTACTAAAATATCTTAATGTAAATTCATGTGATCTTTTCTCATAATGTCCCATACTGAAGCCCTTCTAGGTGCATCATTATAAATACATGTGAGTAAAGTGCAGTTTGTTTAGGAATGATAACTTTGAAGAAAATGGTTTGGATTGGGATGGGATATCAAGATATGAGGATAATCTATCAATACCTTTATATACCAAATGATTTTGTAGGAAAGGGGGGCCAAAATTAAAAACATCCCCGAGGTTAGGATAGTAGTCATGTTATTTATCAGGATGTCCATACTCTTGAGGAATGAGAAGGGTGTTAAGTGCTAGTAATTAGTAATCTCCTATTATGGAGTCTAAAGGAGCCTTATCATAGAGTCACAATGAAGGGATTATCTAACTAGTTGATGTTTTGTTGGATGATGATGATGGGGTTGTACTTTTTAAATGGAATAAAATGTCATCAGGTTGAAAGGTGAGATTTTAGGTTTTAAATTGATGCAGATCAGCAAATAGAATGTAGAATTGGCCCTCATGTTTGATTTTAATACATCAATGTAAATTGGATGGAACATAATACATAGCATAGATCCAAGGGTGACCTATGAGGATATTTTATTGGAATTATCATTTTATGACATAAAATAATTCATGAAGAACATGAAAACCTAATTTGGATGGGGAGGACAATGGTTCTCAATGTAGGAGCCACTGTATCATTAAAAACTCACAATACTACTAAGGATTAAACTACAATTATTTTTATAAGTTGCAATTGTTTAAACACATGTGATAATATAATATTAATATTATCCCCATTGTTAATCATCAATATTCTGATTCAGGTTTGATTAACTTATGTTGTGATAAATAGGGGTAGGTCTTGGTCTTTGGATGGTAATGGAAATATTTTAGAATCATTAAATTTAATGATGAAACCATCTATTAGGCTCTAATTAATGTTATCATAGCCTGAAGTTCATCATGTTGCACTTTTATGGCCTAAAGTGCTTCTATCATTACCTAAAATGCTAAGGGGAATTCTCAATTAGTTCATAGAGGGACATTTTGATAGGGGTTTGGTGAAGTTACTTTAGAAATAATATTTGTATAAGTTTTGAAGAATTTTTCTTCTATGCTTTTCCTAAAATGGAGACTTTGGGTTTTGTAGTGGATGATTTAGAGCTTTCTACAGTCCATATAGGGGTTTTAGTTAGGGATACTTTGGCTTTGTTTTATTTTTTGGTTTTGGGGGTCTATGCTTAAGATTGGGTAGTTATGTTTATTGTATTGATCTGAAATAATTGGTGATTTTTTGAATTCCTATATTTATTCATTTTTTACAATCATGAGGGTTGATTAGGAATCGAATCAAGATCACTAATCACACTTTTCAATTCTTATTTTGATTTACCTTTTAAAGGTTTTACTGTATTATTATTAGGGATATTTTTAGATTTAGGATCAAAGAGAGGATCATATTTCTCAATTAATAGATTATCCTCATCCTAAAGATTCTAAATCATGGCCTTTATATCATTATAGCTTTTAGTGTCATGTCCAGGTATCCTATAATAGGCACACACTTTTTTTCCCTATACTATATGGGTTTTTGGACATAGAGATTACTTTTTTTTTTAAGAGGAAAGGTAATAAGAGAGGTTTGCAGAATTTGGTTAAGGATAGTGGCATAATATCCTTGTAAAGGATCTTGGTCAGGTTTCATTACCTTTCGTGGTACTAGTTTTTTATTCATGCTTACCTTGGTACTTTATTTTCTCATGTTGATGGTAAATTAAATTTTAATCGGTGGAAAGGGTGATTTAGATAAATTGTGGGGATAACTAAATTTTGCTTTTGGTATAGGTAGTATTGATGGTGGATTTTGAACCGACTTAGATATCTTGATAGAAGATTCTATGATTGAGATCTTAAGTTTTGAGGAAGGATGTGGCCTTAGTATAGATGGTTTAGTTTGTTCTTGTGGCATGTCCATATTTCCTTTTTGAATTAGATCAAAGATCATGGAAGTATCTTTATAATGATCCTCATTTTTTGGGAGCTTTAGCCTTATGGGTGGATGTTGTAATGTTTTACCTTTTAGTATACCCAAGCATTTATCCCACATGTGGGGATAATAAAAGTTATTTTTATCCTCTTTTTTTCATGGAGGATGCTTAGTGTGTGTAGATGAGCCTTATTCTAGTGGATCCCATGAAATGAGGTGTAGAAGACTCGATTTGATGGTATAAATAATTTTACTTAATCTAGATGGGTCAAAGGCATATCCTGTAAGGAGATTTGGTCTTTTTGTTGAGGAAAAAGATAATTCAGGCATATTATCAACTTCCTTTGATAAAATTTGATCATGGATGGTATTTATTACATGGGTGCCTTGATCTAAGGTGTTTCCCATATTTATTTATATGTATTTAAATGAGGATGGATGATTAGGGAATGGTTTCCTAAAGATGTCGATAGATTGATTTTGAGGAGCATTTGGATTATCTAATTGTACTTCCCCTCAATCAATGAGTTTTTGTAATAAGCTTTTAAAATAGTGAAACCTACTAATTTCATGATTAGCTACATGATGTTAAGTAAAAAAATAACTTTATTTTTACCATCTTGGTTTTGGTCAAGATTCATCGATAGGTCTAATGGGAAGAAGCTCAATGACTTCTAATTTTAATAGTTTGTCTAAAATATTAGCGTAATACTCCCTTAAAATCATATATTACCTAGGTGTGAACCATGTTAATTTTATTTATGGTTGTTTTTTAGAAGATCTTGGTTGGTTCATTTTGGATGGGTAAGCTAACTTCAAGATAACAACATTAGCTATGTCCTTTGGCTTCAGATTATTGCTTCCTGTAGAAGGGTCTAGTTTGAAGTTTTTGTTTTGTAAATTCACTTTTCCCTCTTCTAAGGCTCATGTATCTAATCTTCAAGACAATGTAAAGGCCTCATTAAAAGTTTTAAATTACTTAACCTATAGGGTGGATGAGATATGTTTCACACATGATCTTGAAAATAATTCAATCAATTCTAGTAGAGGAAGGGATAAGGTTAGTTGGTTTATAAGGCCCCACTATATAGTAATAAAGTCCATAATAGATTCATATTTGAATTTCCTAATGTTGTAGAGGTCATTAATAGTTACTTTTTTGGTGATATTTATTGAGAAGTGCTCTAAGACAATTTTAGCTAACTACCCAAAATAAAATAATGAGTGCTGAGGGATGGAACTATACCAGTCTAAAGTTGGCCCTCTGAGTGACATAGGTCACATATTCAAAAGGAGGGCATCATCATCGCCAATGGGATAATTTACATTTTGGAATGCCCTGATGTGTTTTTGGATATCTTCCTTATTTTGAAATTTTATGAATATAGAAAGTTCCTACTGTGTAGGGTATTTTTGGCTAGGGATGGCAAGGTTAATTGGTTCATTATATATCTATTCATACATAAGCATGTTATTTTGCCCATAGTTAGAGGCTCTAAGTTTATCATCCTCTCCATGTGGATGTGCATGATATATGGTTAGCCAATGTACTAGGGGATGCCTCCTAAAACATTTATTTTTAAATGTTAATAAGGTGGAAGTGATGTTGGGAGAGGTTGTGTAAGGGGATACCCTATAGATGTGGTGATAGTTGATTGAGACACATCCACGTATTGAGGGAAGAAAAAAGGTAAGCTTTATTTTTGGGATGGGTTAGGAAAACTACCTAAAAGGGGTTACATGGGAATTTGGTATTGTGTAGTTAGGGTTATTTTTTGTTAAATATTTTGACCTATAGGGATTTGTTATGTGGATGATGGAGCTTTTGTGGTATGTTGAGTAATTGATGTCAAATGGGTTTGTATAGGATAGAGGGTTAATGATATGGAGACTAATATATTTTTAAGCATGGGATAGGGTATTTGGTTTCCCATTGGTGGTGGTGTAGTAATAATTTGCATAAAAATAATGGTTGTGATAGGACTATTAGACACTAAGGGTGGTTAGGTATCTAGTGGTTGGGTTGTGCCAGTGTTTGAACCTAAAGGTGGTGGTGGGTTATTAGACAAGGACACCATGTCCATGGTATACCCATCAAAGTTTATTGGGGTAATTCCATATAAATAGTCATAATTTTTGCCATGAGGGGAAATGGGGATCCATATAGATCATGTGGTGAGGTAAGAGTTCAAGGTGATTAGATTGTTAACTAGTATGTTATCAAAATATTAATCATGCTAAGGGTATAACTAAGGAAGAATATTTATGATATAATTAAGATAAGTATGGGGACTTGGTGATTATTTCATTGAAGAGGAAGATGAATGGGGTGATTTTATTTGTTTGAGTGACTATTGTCACGTTAGAACCATGTAGTGATAAAGTAATAGAAACAAGAATAAAACACACAATGTTTTTTTTTATTATCTAATTTTTAGTGAAGGAAAATGCATGCCTATATTTTCATGAACTTAAATATTTTTACTTTTTAAGAAATAAATTTCCAAATGTGAAGGGGATATGGGTTAACGAAGGTCCTAAGAAATGGTAGTCTAAGATTAGTTTTAGGTTTGGTTTAAGGTTGGGAATCTCAATATACCTGAGGGTATAGTGAGGCCTAATTTTGTGTTGATGAAAACATGTGGATTGATATTGGGGCCTATCCTCTCACTTCATGACCCCAAAATGATAAGGATGTCAGGTACTTAGCCTAAATACCACTAGTCAATTATTTATACTCAGCTAGAACACTGATTTTGCTTTCCCCTTGGTGGTGAAATCCAAGTGGGTCTACCTGGGTGGGATTTGTTTTGATTGTAATTTTTTTTAATGTTATTTTATTTGCGTGATAAGAGTGTGACTAAATGATAAATTAATCCACTTAATTAAACTATATGTGTTTATAAAACATGTAAACTAAAATAAGATAGTGTCTTTTAAAAAAAGGAAAGTAATATAAAATATTTTGTTTTTTTTATTTTTGTTTTTTTAATGAAAAAGAAATTTCACCAAATGAAACAAACAAAAAAGGGAAAAAATAAATAAAATGAGAATAGTGAAGCCCTTTAACATGTCTCACCAGGTGTGCCAAAATGTTTAAAATGTTTTTGTTCATTTTTAAAAAAAACTACTTAAAAACTTAAAATAAGATACAGGGTTTTCAAGACTACCTATGATTAGAAAGGATCCTGCACCATTTATTTGGTGATGTGAAAACTCATTTTTATCTTGGAAGGATTACCTATACAAAATAGACAACTCAAAAAAAGATATATTAATATGATATATGAGTGGGCTACCTAGAATGAGACTAGTCCCAAAAAGTGGTACACTTACTTGTAAGGATGTTAGCCCACTATCTTAGCATTCAAGTGGATAAATATAAAAAATTAAAATATAATGAATCATTTAAAAATATATATAAGTTAATGAAATGATTTAAGATTTAATCTACGTTCATTTCATGGTGATTAAAAATTCAAACATTCCAATATTTTTTAGCATTATCTTCTTCGACTTGAATCACTTCTAGTTTATTAGTAATGGATTCTAAGGTGGGGGAAAACATAATAGCACAAATACTTAGTTAAAAATAAATATCACTTTGGTCTAAGAAAAGGATATTCATAACAATAGGCAAATCTCATATGGTAACCAATTCATGAACAACTCCAGATAGAGTTATCTACAATAAACCCATGGCCTTAAGAAATAATGATCTAAAATTAAAATCAGATTGCTAATTAGAAAGGATTCGAATGAAAATAGAATGGGTTTTTAGTAGAGATCAATTTCAATCTATAATATAAATTTTGATTTAAGGAATCAACATTGATTCTATTAGTGTAGACAAAGTTCTCAAGATAGGGATTTAAAATATGGTTTTAACAGGATTTTGGATGGTTTTGGAATATCTTAGGTTGGTTAAGGATATCAGAACATTTATTACAGGGATGAAACTGAATATAAAATAGAATATAAAATATCATACAAAATAAAATACAAAATGAATTTCTAAACAAATGATAGACTAACCTTTTTATCACTTCTAACCTATGGCAAACTATAAATACGATAGGATGATTCTTGATATACATATGGGTATGGATTAGTTGATGTAGGTGTAAGATATTCTAGTGAATGAACAATTTACTAACTAATACTTTAGACAAATTTTATCAGAATCATAGTGTAATTATAGGCATAGTAAATTAAGCCTTTGTTCGAGGGGTCTTATCATTAAATCAATGTCAATTCAATAGAATCAACATTGATCATAAGAATTGGTAATGGTTATGGGCTAAACTTACCAAGGTTGATGGTGTGGTTTCAATTGAGGAGTCAAATTAAGCCCTAAGTTTTTTAAAGGATTTTGGGATTATGAGGGGGTTGAGGGTGGTTAAAAAAACATTCCTTTCATTATAATTTGGGTAGATTTATTTAGATTTTACAATAAGTAGCTAGTTAAATTAAGTTACTTAAGTGAAAGTAATTAATAAAACTTAATTACACAAGGTAAATGGTAAAAGGGTAATTAGATATTTACACAGGGTGAAATAGGAATAAACAAGAAGGGGACCTAATAGCTAGACTAGCAAAAAGATTATTATGAAAAATCCTAGTGCCTAAAACATGAAGATGACAATGAAGTATTAACATAGATTGAGGTGAAAAATAAGATAAAGGAAAATTAGTCCTAAATTAGGTTGGGCATCGAGTAAATATTGATGATACCTCTATCGCCACCTACACCATAATCACCCTCAGGGCCCACATCGATCCAACCAAAAGGAGACATCTAGGTGATTTCACCCCACATCACCAAGAGGATCATGCATAGGCTTCCTCCACCTTTATATCCTTGAAATCTACCTCCCATGACCTCAACCTCATCTCCTCCACCTCTACATCCATAGGCCACTAAGCCATAGGTAGTATAATTATTAAACTTCAGTATCGATAGTAGTCCTAAATCAAACATTGAGTGGGACTAGTAGTAGGAATCACTTGATCTCCCTTCCCCTATTGGTACCATCCATCAACAACCCATAGGGGCACCCCCCAGGTTCCCATTTCCTAGTAGACCTCTCCCAAAGGGCCCTCACCCACTCCCTAGTTCACCCAAGTCCCCTTGGTTTTAGCATGTTCAAAATCCTCACTTACCAACCCCATCTTTCTCAACACCTTCATCCCATAAGAGTTTTTAATCCCCCTCTTTGGTCTCTATATTCCTCAATTTCATAGCCTCCACACTCCACTTTTGTTGCTTCTACAATTTTAGAGAGTGTTTAGACCATGGTAGCCCTCAATTTAGTGGTGTTAAAATATGCCATGGCCCACCAGTTAGCACCCACCTTAGGAACTCATCCATTAATGATCACCATCTCAACCCCTTCTACCATTATTACTCAAGGTATCTTGATCTTGATGCTCAAAACTATGAAAAGGGTAACTTTTAAAATGCCCACCAAGAATGCTTTGATTGATCCTATTACAACCTCATCTCCAATAGACCTGAGTAAGAATCCCAAAAAGAAACCAAAAATAACTCCTTTATAGCCTTATTTTCAAGATTTAATTATTACTTCTCGACACTCTACTCAACTTAACCCTCTCATGATTATATAGTCCTCATTTTCCATCACCCTAGGGAGCCAATGACCTAGTTTTAACCAGTTAATTCCCTGATTATTTTTTAATACACCCCTCTTGAGTACCATTGATCCCCATATTCACATGACCCATGACTAATGGTGAGTCCAATTATTCCCTTGGGCTTCCCCATTCATGCTCATTCCTTTCCCCTACCACCTCCACCTTCACTCCTTTCCTCCATCCTTCCTTCCACTTTATCTCTACAACCTCCTCTTAGGCTTCCACCTTCCACTTCAGTTGCTTCCACCCCTCCTATTCCACCTTTTATCATCTTGGGTGTATTCACAAGATTGAGCTAGGTCAAACCCATAGAGTCATTAAGAGTACAAAGACTATAAATGGTCTACCATGGAGATTCAGATGTTTAGTGGAAATTTGACAAGATATGTAAGAACATAAAGAGAGTTTTCACATGGAACTTCACTTAGGAGGGTAACCCTATGGTCTACACAAATGAGTAGGATCTCTTATCCCTCACTAAAATCAGGACACCTAGTGGAGAATAGAGAGTGGTTGAGGACCCAAATTTTATACCTTGAACTACCCATGACCTCACTAAAAATTGATGGAAGATATGAAGGATAAATTGTAGGTATTCTAAGTATAGGTACTTGAAACATAGGTGAAGAGAAATTTTTATGTGGAATTGATTGGTAGAGTCAAAGAGGCCCTTGTGAAACTTTTCATAGTCCCTAGAGAAGTCATCATAACACTATTCATGATCAAATATCACTTCTATCATGTATAGGAATACATAGAGAGATTCACTCACAATGACAAAAAATACAAAAATCTCATTGCAGTTATCCACAAGGGCATGTTCTCTAAGCTCATGCTCATACCTCTCATAGACCTAAACCTATATCATATTTATGCCAAGAGCATGATATCCTTGATTGAGGAGTGGATATCCTTCACATAGATAGTTATATAGCCTCTATAAGATGGAAAGGAATAGATGTTGACTTAAGTTAAAGAGGTTAACATCATGGTGTTATTCTTTCTAGATGGAAACTTGTTAGACAGAGGGGATTTTAAAGTCCACCTAGATCAATTCAACTAGGTCATGAGAATAAATTTTGTAGACGCTAATAAGGCTAAAGACAAGGTGATTCTAGAGCTCTCAACCTAGTCCATGGAAATTATCATCCAAGTGTCTAAGGTAAAGATATCCCTTGAGGCCCCACTTTAAGTGCACCAATGATTATTGGTACAAGTTGAGGTGATACTAGGGGAGCCTCCCATGAATCTAGACAAATTATACCAAATTTTTGAATTATTTTTACCCACATTGGTATTTGAATATGTGTGACCCAAGTAGTTTGGGAGTGGTACCCCTAAAACTTCTTCTTGATTCTTTTCTAGTGGGCCTTGGGGATTCGATTCTACCAATTTTGGGATATGAGATCTTTTTTGGTAGAATTCAATTATAACCATTTTGGGCCATGATGGCCATGAGTGGGATCTCATTATAATTATAAATGGGCCCATCTCTCATATATAATTATCCCTATTATATTTTGTAAGGGTTATCATTTTATAAGTAATAAAGACTATATTAATATTTATGTAATTTCTTGCTTTCTTTCAATGGTGTTTTCATGATATGGATGTTTAGTAAATTTTATCTTGAATAAATGTATTTTAATACTAAAGGATTGATAATGTACCCTATTTCACATTATTAATGTATTAATTATAAAGCGTCAGGATATTCTAATTATCTATGAACTTTCTTCATTTTCTTAAAAACACTTGTTATTTTGTGTGTTTTATGTTTCAACATACCTCTGAAGGCCCTATGTGTAATATGATATAGGTCCCTCTTATGTGTTTAAATTTCATGAAAATTTCATATATTAATCATTCTCATTATTTTATAAGACTCCTTCCCTATGTGATGATAAGTTTAATCTTGTTGTGAAACTTGTCACATAGTGGTATAATTGTGGCTAGGTATGCACTCATTCTTAAGGATTTTACATATTTTGTGAATTAGGAACTCCTTTATGCCTCTCTATTATTCCTATATTTTTATGTTTTTTGTGAAACTGAGTAAGTCTTTCCCTCTATTTATAAAGTGGGTGAAGTGAAGCCTATAGGTGTTTTAGGATCTATTGAAATTTTATTGCCTTCCCTTTAAGTTGTTCCCATAGTTATTGTTTACTTAATGTAGATAATAGATGGTGCTAGAAAGAGGGGCTCATTTTAATTTGGAACATTTTAATTTTTATTTTATTTTAAAATCTAATGAATTTCCCCCATTGGTTCTTAATATTTAAATTCTCAAAATTGGGTGTAGATTAGAACCTCTCTATCAAATTAAGTATTAGACCCCTAGTGGTAAAAGTGTATCTCTCAGAGATTTATTTCAAGTAGGCTATATCATGGAGACCAATACCTACATATCATGCACTATTTTTCTCTTGAATCAATCCTAAAAAGGGAGGATTAAATTCCCTTATTATCCCTAAAATTATCCTTGGATACTTAATCTCATAAGTGTTTCTTGGGGTAGTATTTTGGACCATATAATAGCTGGCACTAAGAGGGCCTTCTTGATAAGGAATTTTAACTCATTGATATACCCCTTATCAATATGGATCCCAGTTCACATATCACCATGTCTAGGTTTTGTCACATTAGATTTATTATTTCATCCTTTCAATTCCATAAGAGAGCCTGATCTAACATAAATTAACCTAGACCTTCAATTACTTCCACCCAGCCCTCCTCTCAATTTACCCCAAATAGACCACCCCTAATGGATTCCCCTATGGCTTGGATAGATATTTTGGCTATTAATTTTCCAAGAGTCATTCATGATCTCTCAAAAACCTTGAAATATACTTTCCATAATTCACACCTAGTCTAAGGCATATGACTTTATATAAGACTAACCTTAGACTATTGAACATTAAACATGAGGATGTTGATTGTAGGTTATTTCCATTCACTCTAATAGATGTATCCTATGACTAGTTCCTCAATCTCCCTGAAGACTCTATCATGGGGTGAGAACAATTTAACAATACCTTCTTAGCTCAATTTTAGGTAGGTCATTGATCCTAGTGTTATTTATCAAAATTTATCCTATATTAATAAGGAACCAAAAAAGTCCATTATAAATTTAAATGTTAGGTTATAAAAGATGTATATTTGTGTCACCATGCTTTATCAACCCGATACTCAACTAGTGCACAAAATGTATAATAACTTCATGGAAACTTGGAGAACAATATTTTTTAGATGAGATCCATTGATAGTAGATATATGATTGGATTACATGGAAGCCATTAAAGTGGATAGGTATCTTAATCCCCAAGTTAAAATTTTAGCACCCATTCCAAATGCATTTCTAATTTTTACTACCTTAAACCTCATTCCCAACATGAACCAAAATGTCATGATGCTCCAACCTGTATTGGTAATAAATTAGATTTTATTGATGCATGTTGTTCCCAAATAACACCTTGGTTTCCTTAACCCAATAAAGACTGAAGTAGCATCTCAAGATTAAAATCAAGTGTTGCTTCTTTTTTTGAATAATTTCAAAAGCATTTCCTAAGTGTATACCATTAATGAGTTGTATTCCATCTAATGTATGGTGTAAAGGCTATACAATGATTTATTAGGTCTCTAGAAACAAATGGGAAATGTTAGTGGTAAAATATCCAACAAAACCTTTACCTATCAGAGACATAATAGATGTTATAATTTCCCCAATAACCAACTATATCCCTCACCTATCAAGCTACCTAAAATCAACATTTGTGAGTTATCTCTCCCAAACTAGTTCCAAGTGCACAACACCACCTAGCACAGGGAACTCGACTAAAATAGAGTTATCTAGTTCCCTTGATATCTTCTAAATGGAAATGGAATAATATGAGGTGGTCCTAAATCACCTAAAATTCCCTAACACTACTAGACCCCTGAGTACAATTATGGTATTAGATATTATGGAGTTTCTTATCCAAGTTGAAAATGAGCTATAAGAGGCTACAAGTGAGGTACATGCCTTCCATCAATTCCAAAGGAATAATTATGGCCTGAATAATTGAATGCAACAATAATCCCTCACTACCTCCACTCCTTTGAATAATGGTGTAATCCTCTTGATCCTAAGGCTGATCCACCACCCTAAAAACCTAGAAATACTAAGGCCCCCATAGATGCTCAAATTTTCACAAGAAAAATAGGCTACAATATAGTGGAAGATATGAATAAGATCAATGTTAATACCATGCTTCATGAACTAGCCCAAATTATTAAATAGAGAGACCTTCTATTGAAATAACTCACTAAGAATTAACTCAACCAAAATAGAAGTTTTCCCACACTAATGTGGTCATTAAAAAAAACAAAATTGAAGTTCCCCCTTTTCTCCTTAGAGTCTGAATGTTTGGAAACTTTTTACATAATTACCTAGTATATACGACAGTCTCAGCTAATGTGAAGCCCATAATAATTTGTGAGAAGCTAGGATTGGTCCTTATTAATTTAGATAAGGTGGTATTCTAGATAGATAAATTTGATTTTAAAGTATTTGGTGAAATTTTGAGTGTCCATATGCAACTAGGGTCTGAGCCTAGAATCCAACAGTTCATAGATATTCATGTTGTGGAAATCCCCAAAGCCTATGGAATTCTCCTTAGTAGGAACTAGTCTAAGACTCTAAATAGATATATGGCTATTGAATTATGGCATATGTGGATATATTGAAGTGGTGTGGATAATAATATATGAGTATATAGATAACCTAGGATGAAACACATGATCACATATTACAATTTAGTAAATGAAAAGGTAAACTTGGTATCCTCTAACATATGAGTTTATACCCTATCTATAGAACCAGCTAAGGGTAAAGCTAAGGGAAAACTAAAGGTTTCAATTATGTGTTCCTTGTACTTTAATGAGACCTTTTATAATAAAGGTTCTAGGTCTAGAGTCCTTTTGATTGACCCATGAGGAAAATGATATTTATTTGCTTACAGACTATATTTCACTTATACTAACAACCGAATGGGATATGAAGCCTTGATCCTTAGGTCATAATTCACCTTGAAACATATAGTTAGTGAGATAAAGGTATTTTAGAACTCTGAACTAGTCATAAACCAAGTTAGGATAAAATTCTAATGAAAACTATCAAATCTCAAGAAATACAAGCACCAAGCATGGGACTTAATAAAAATGTTTGCAACATTTAATAGTATTCTTATTCTTAAAGAAGACAATTAATTAGATAACTCATTAGTAGATTCCACTAAAAATATATCACCCTTGGATGACTTAGGTTTATATGAATTCTTTGTTGAACTAATCCCATGTCTTTTGATCTTGGACAACATCAAAAAAAATTATGTCTTCAAGGAAGACCATCACATTTTGGAATTCCTCAATAGTACTAAAATATTTAAATCCAAATCATAGATAAGGTTAAGAGGGATAACCCAAGAAATGATTATTATGACTAGGATGGCATCATGAACCTTAGAGAGAATCAAGTCCTAAAAGGAATGATCTCCCTAGAGTGGATATTCTACCTAGACAAGCCTACATAACCTCCCAAAAAACTAAGATAGACCAAAAACTTAAAATTATCAACCTTAGGTCATTTGATCAAACCCAAACTATTAATATTATCCCTAAATGTACACTAAATAATATTGAACAATCATAGGACTGCTATTATAATATGTCATCACCTAGACTTATGGAGACCTCAAGCTCTTTAACCCAAGTGTAATAACTCATATTTCACCCCTCAATCCAAATCAAAAACCATTTATACACAGTCATAGGCCTATGAACCCAATCCTAAAACTTATCATATAAAACAAGGTTCATAATTTCCTTTCAATCAGGATCATCTTCCTAGTCTGCCACTCCACATGGGTAGATAATTTAGTGCACATTCAAAAAATGAGTGGGGAGATATGATTATGTGTAGAAAAATAAAACTTGAACAAGGCCTTTAATAAAGATAATTATTTTTTTCCCTCCATTGATGAATACATCCAAATGGTGATTGGATACCAAATGATGTCTTTTCTTGATGGATTTGTAGGATACAATTAGGTCTTGGTAAACCTAGAAGATAAAATTAAGTCTACATTCATTACAATGTGGGGTGCCTTCACATATAAAAGGATGCCATTTGGCTTAATCAATGTAGGCACAACCTTATATATATCTATGGAATTTTTATTTGAAGGTATAATGGGAAGGTACATTATTATTTACATGGATGATTTAACTATTTTCTTGAAATACAGGTCTGATCACATCCACCATCTGCAAAAAAATTTAAAATGTGCAGGAGATATGGTATGTCCCTAAACCTAAATAAAAGTGTATTTGATGTTACCAAAAGTAATATTATTGGTAATATCATCATAAGGTATTGTATTTCCATTGACCCTGAATGTGTATATTTTATCTCTAGGTTACCTCTTCCAAATAGTAAAAAGGAACTAAGATCTTTCTTTGGTAAAATTTACTTTCTACACAAGTTTATTTTAGGCTTTGCTGAGATTGTAAAACATTTAAATGAAATGTTAAAATAGGAAGTGAAAATATAATGAAATTCCAAATAAAATAAATCCTTCCAAGAAATTAAATATGCCATCATGTAAGTGCTTATTTTGACAAGCCTAGATTACACAAGGGCCTTCTACCTCTACTCTTTTGCCTCTGAGCATACCATAGTTGTGATGGTTACCCATAATTTGGATGGGGAATAGTACCTAATTTATTTCATGAGTACTAACCTAAAATAATATTATCTTAGGCAATCCACTTTATGCAAACATGCCTATGCCTTGGTCAAATTGATAAATAATTTTAGACACTGCATCCTCAAGAATAAGGTATACACCATTGTACCAAACCCAACTATGAAGCTCATGTTGAGACAAAATGAATTGGAAGAGCACAGAGGTCATTGGGTGGCTAGGTTTTAAGAGTATCACCTAGATATCAGACCTACCAAACTCATTCATGGTTAAGGCCTCATTTAGTTGATCATAAAGATTGATCCCATGATTACTATCCACCAAGTGGACCAGTCAAAAATACTACACTAGGGCTTGTATGTTGTAGTCATTTACTACCTTCTTTATGGGAGTTTACCTTTGAGTCTCACTTAGATACAAAAAATGGCCCTGAAGATCAAATCTCCCTGATATATTTTGAATAAATGGGTCCTCTATATAAATAACTATGAGGGTATCTACCAAAGATATGTATTAGAAGAAGAGTCCAAGGAGGTCATGGCTTATTTTCACTAAAGGCTAGGGAACAATCATTTGCTTGGAAATACAACTATGCATAAAAAATTTCAAGCATGTTATTATTATCCAAACATCTTCAAGGATGTCCACACCCATGATGTTTATTCCACCAATGCCAAGTCTTCACTAAATGAGAGGTTCATGTTGCAATGCCTTTACAACCTATTATTAATGGAAGGCCATTTATACAATGGGGATGTGATTTAATATTATTTATTAACCCAAACTCCTCATTTGGCCATAAATTCATGCTCAAATCAACTAACTACTACACAAGGTTGACTAAGGTAGTAACCATAAATAATAGTACCACCATGGAGGTAATTAAATTTTTGGAGGGAAACATAACCACACATTTTGGCATGTCAGTGTCACTAGTCTATGTTAATGGACCTGCATTCCAATTTTTTTGGTTTAATGAGTAGGAATATGAGCATGGAATCATTTTGATATTCTCATCTAGATACTACCCATATAGAAATGGGTTGGTAGAATCAAAAAATAAAAACTTGATCAATGTGGTCAATAAATCTACTGAAAAGAGGCCTTAATAATGGCACTTATTGTTAAAATACACTCTCTGGGTTGATCACAAATAGTATAACAAGACCTCATAAGTTCACCATTCTTTTTGTTGTATGTACTAGAGACTATCTTCCCAATCACCCTTAGGTTTCCTACTTACAAGTTTATAAAAGAGTACATTGAAAGCGGTGAGAAGATAGACTCAAGGCTATCATATATTGTCTAACTAGAAGATGCTTGAGAAAATTCCCTCCAAAACTTTAACAAGCATTAGATTACTTTTAAATGATGTTTCGATAAAATGGATAAGGTTAATTCCTTTAGAATTTTTTACTTAGTGATATTATGGGACAAAGCCCATGAGAGAAAAGCGCAACATTCCAAATTTGATCCACTTTAGATCAACCCATAGTAGATCATGAGAAACTAGGGGAAAATGTGTTTCACCTCAAAGAATTATAAAGGAATGATCTCCCACTTCTTGTAAATAGATAGTTCTTAAAATACTACTTATTAGTTTCCCTTCCATGATAATCTCAGAGTAGCCCTCTAGGCAGGTGACTGGTGATGTATATATTTGAATAGGTTGTAATTATTTTGCTTATGTTTTGTGTTTGATTTTGATCTTTTTTTCCTATAATGTCTCATTTTTTATCCTCATCCTTTTATCCTAATAATTTGTGTTCCCTATGTTCGACCCTTGTTTCACATGTGTCAATTTAGAGTAAAATGATAAGCTAAGATGAACATAGTGTAGATCCCTGCACTATTATATATTGACTACTTAAAAGGTGACACTCTTGAAAGATCGGTCCTAAAGTAATAAATAGATGGAAGACCCCAATATTTAAAAAATTTATAATCAAGGTATCTCCCTTAAAGGTATTAGAATCAAGGGCCACTAATTCAAAATTGGGTAATCAAAATAAGAAAAAAATTACTCTAATAAAGGTGCTCACATCTCTCTAATAAATGTATAAATAATTCTATGAACTAATGAGTAAGAAAGGATTGACTGGATGATTTAATTTTCCTTGAACCAATCCATCACCTTGGCTAAATTTTCCATTAACCCTCATGGATAAAATATTAGAATATCAAAACTAAAATAAGTCTAAATCTCAAAAATGAAAAAATAAAAATAATGTGTTGAATTTATTCTTTAGAAGGTGTTTTAACCAACCTCTATTATAAGCTTTATATCCTAATTGGTAGTGGATCAAGTACCATAGTGAGACCAAAAGCATCTCTATTAGGGTTATGGATATTTGGCTAGTATTAGAGCAATTCCTGGTCCCTCCTTACTAAGCCATGAACTTGTAAAATATATGCCTATTCAAAAGGCTTCAAGCATTCTGAGTTTGTCTAATATTCTCAATAAGTTCATCAATAAAGATAAAAAAGGAGTGTAACACTATGTCACAAAGGTATCCTTAAAATATCCTAAGCCTAGTATGTCATTTACTAAAAATAGACTTGAGCACTTTTGACTTCTTGCAGTTCAATGGAAGAAGCTTTATTGACTTATCTCTAAATTTGATAAGGAGGCTAGTGGTCTAGTTTATAAACACCAAAATAGATTTTTACCTATAAACTCACCATTTATTATGTCCAACATGACCACTACCCATTTTTAGAGAAGTGGTGGACTCCTTTGAAAGTTATCATATCAAATTATTTCATGGCTCCATTCAACTCACTTTGGGTTTTGAACTATATCAAAACTCATACCCCTATTATGCTTTGGTCTTTTGAATGCTTTTCCACATTATGAAACACAATTAATTTCCATTAGTATATCTTTAGTTAATCATGTTTATATCAATAGTTCTCTTTGTGTTTTTAATGAAAATATCCTCATAGTTAGATATTTTTTTACACTAACTATCATTTTACAGAGCTAAAGTTTAGGCCATCTCATAATGATGTCACTATGTAATTCTACCTAGCATTACATATGGATTTAATAGTATATAGGTGAGATTTTTATTAGATACATGTTCATTATTTTAACTTAGTCATTTTCTATAAAATATTACAAAAATCTCAATCAAGGAGATCACACCACGTGAAACCTATCATGTCAGTCTCCTAGGGGTAGCATACTTATTAGATCCCTAGGAGAGCCTAACCAAGGAGATTTCACCACATATAACTTGTCAAATCTTACAATATCTTAATTTTTTCATAATTGTCATAACCCTGGGAGAACTTGACCAAGGAGATCATGCCACATGGAACCTATTAGACTTGCCAATCTCCTTGGGGTGTTAGACTTATTAGAGCCCTAGGAGAGTCTGGACATAGATATCGCACCTTTTGAAAATCGTTAAACCTTATAGTATCCTAGGGGTGTCATAATTTTTGAAACCCCAAGAGAGTTTGGCTAAGGAGATCACACCATGTGAAACCTACCAAACTTGTCAATCTCTCAGGGTTGTCAAAACCTCAAAATATCTAGGTGAATGTGATCATGTCACTTGACACTTCTCTAAAAAATGATATATAAGGCCTAATAATGCCCTAATTATCCTAGAGAAAAGGTGTAGTCATAACCAAAAACTAATCAAAAAGTGTCAAGTGTCCCAGAAAGTGTAGGTCACTGACTCTACTACACAAAGGAATGGCATACCTATAGTGTTTATATTACATAACTCGTAAGCAAAATGTTAAATCAGTAAATGATATTTGGCCCAATTATGGGATACCAAGGACACTCTAGTTGGATAATTAGTAGGAATCCAATCACCATCATGAAGTTTAAATCAATATACCCTTATAAATTATCTAAGTTAATCCTAGATTGGGAAGTGACTAGGTGGATTGTGCCACTAACCCAAATTTAAATTCATGTAGGGTGAGATATCAAATACTATTAATTTAGCATATCTCTTTTAAAAACTTATAAGTCCTTGGGATAATCAAGTTTACCATTACCATTCCTAATTCCCAAGAATCTTTCTCTATAGTACCTTCTCACAATTTTTGTTCTTATCCTTAATCTAGAAATTAGTGCTGAGAGATCCTCAGCCTATAGTAAAATGTGTGTGTCATATTCCAAGCCCAAGCTTGACCCTAAGTATAGGACACCACCTTCTTACCTAATCTAATTCCATTCAAGAAATATAACAAAGTATTCAAATAAATTTAAGACTTATAAACACCCACCTTGAAGGAGGATGATGTTGATACCAAGTAGCTCGATGATCTCATAGGATTGGGCAAGTCAGGATTACATAGATTCATAGCCAATCCCAAGGTATTCCCTTTCATAAACCTATTTAACAACTTTTTGTAGACTTATAAGTTCGTTATATGAGATGAGTGGGTTTTAGTTTACTCTAAAAATTTGGTGACCCTAATAATAGATATATCAGGGGTTACTTTTAAGTAGTATTATAACCTTCCAAAGTATACCATCACCTATGATTCTAGTATAATGGATTCATGGGCCAATACGCGTGATATATATAAAGTCATCAAAGACTAGTCCATTGACTAGGAGTGATGGATCAATAGAGAGGATATTGACTCTTACCCCATCTACTTCTTCTAAAAGGGGGTTTATGTTGGGATGTTTCTATTAAATCATCCACTTAGGACCAGTTACACCATACATATAAACATATTATAGGTTCCCTTGATTAGCATAATTTTCAAAGGAGAATATGTCCCTTACTTGGGAAGTGGGATCAAATTCAACCTCATCAAGGCTGTATCATAATCTTGGAGTGGATGGAACTTTTACATGGTGTCTTACATCATGGACCTAGTCTATGCCACCCTTTCATTTAGTGTCTTAGCATTCCCACCCTAGGTTCTTATGGTTTATATAGTTCACATCATATTCTACACTTATATTATCACCATTACTTTAATCACATATAGGATATTTATGCGGACTTCTCCCCTATGGTTTATCAATCCATCAATGATAATCACATGTCATGACTTTTTGAAGAGATGAAGTCAATGTTATTGCCCATTGAGGATTATTGGTACTACTAGGATCACACCATCATTTAGGTATATTTTATCTATCATGACCATATTATCTTTCCCTATCAATTCTTATATCAATTTGTAAGCAATAAATTTCTCATTTGTTGGTTGAAGGCAACATGTCATTCTCAGTTGATTACTAGAAAAAAGCATACCTAAACTTCCCAATTATCATATGCCACTATGAGTACAAGAATATGTCTTCACTAAAGAATATGGTGACTAAAAAAAATTATTACACCTTGGGAGTTGCTAATCATAGAGAGTAGGATCCTCATGGGGTCACTCTGCTCATTAAAAAAACACACATCCCATCTCAACATCACCTACCATCACAAGCTTCATGAAGATGATAAGGTTAACCTTAACCCAAATAATGAAATGAAGTAATAGCATGGCTTGAAGTGAATAATGATAATAAGGGAAATTAGTACCATATTGGGTGGGCATCAAGAAAATATTAGTTCTACCTTCATATCCACCTTAACCACAATTACCCTTAGGGATAACACTCATTCAGCCTAGAGGATATATACAAGTGACTACACCTTACATCACCAAGAGGATCATATCAGGGATTCTTCCACCTTTGCCTCCTCAAACTCTACATCCCACCACCTCACTCTTGGATCCTCCACCTCCACATCCATAGGCCACACAACCACAAGAATCATTGGCACTCCACTTCAACATTAAAAACAATCTTAAAGTAATCCCTAAGAGGGACTAGAAATAGGCATCACTTGAGCTCCCTTCCCCTATTGGCACCATCCATGAGAAACCATAGGGGAATCCCCAAGGTTCACATTTCCTAGTAGGCCTCTCCTAGTGGACCCTCCCCTAGTTCCCATCTCACCTAATCCGTATTTCACTCAGTTCCCATTGGGTTAGGCTATGTTCAACATTCTCACTTCCCAATCCCATCCTACTTGCTTCCTTCTATCCATAAGAGTCCTCATGCCCCCTATTTTGTCTTTAGATACCTCAATTACATGGCCTCCACCCTCTACTTTGGTTGATTTTACAATTTCATGGAGTGATTAGACCATGTTATCCCATAGTTTAATAGTGAGATCATATGTTGTATCCCCCTAGTCATCACCCACCTTAGGAAATCCTCTATTAATGACTTCCACCTCATCCCCTTCTACCACTATGACTCAATTTGAGCTTAGATTGATTCACAAAACTATGAAAAGGATAACTTTTGAAATTCCTACCAAGCAAAATCTAGTTGTTATCTCAGTTGATCGTACTAAAACCTTAGCTCTAATAGCCCCAAATAAGAGGCCCAATAAAAAACCAATTGTAACTCATTCAAAGTCACCTATTAAAGTTTCAATTACTCATTCTCATCCCTTTACTCAGCTTACCCCTCCCATAGTTCCCCAATCCTCCTTTTCCATCACCCTAAGGACCTAAGGATTTAGTTTTAACTAGTTAATATCCTTATTATTTTTTAATATCCCCCTCCTAAGAGCCATTAGTATCCATATCAACATGACCCATGACCAGTGGTGAGCCTAATTATTTCATTAGGCTTCCCCATTTGTGTTACCTTTTTTTAACCCACTACCACCTTCACCTCTACTCCTTTCCTTCCACTTCATCTCTCCCTCCTCATCTTATGTTTCCACCTTCCACTTCAATTCATTCCACTCCTCTTGTTCCACCTTTCATCACCTTGGGGGAATTCATAGGATCAATATTAGTTGGACCCATCAATTTGTCAAGAGCACAAAGACCAAAAATGGTCTACCATGGAGATCTAGATGTTCAGTGGTAATTTGATAGGGCCTATAAGAGTATGGAGAGAGTTCTCGATGAACCTTCACTTAGGAGGAGAATTATTTGGTCTGGATAACCAAGAAGTATATATTATCCTTCATTAAAATGAGGACACCTAATGGAAAAGAGAGAGTGATCAAGGACCTAGTATTTGTAATTTAAGTTACTGATGACCTCACTAAAAAACTCATGGAACATATGAAGGATAAATTGTGGGTACTCAAAGCACATGTGAAGAGTACTTTTCTTGGGGAATTGATTGTTATAGTCAAAGAGTCCCTTGGGAAACTCTTCAAAACCCTTAGATAAGTGGTCAAAACACTAACCATGAGCAAATATCACCTCTAACATGCATATGCATACTTGGAGAGAGTCACTCACATGGATAACAAATGCAAAAGAATCATTGTGGTTCTCCACAAAGCCATGTCTATAGAAGTAAAGCTCATACCTCTCATAAACCTAAACCTATATCAAACTTATTTTAGGACCATGATATCCTTGATTAAGGAATGGTTAGCCTTAGTGCAGACAATCATAAAACCTCTAGAGGAGGTAAAATGATAGATGTTAATTTAATTCAAAGAGTTATACATCAAGGTGTTATTCCATCTAGATGGTACCTTGCTAAATAGAGGGGAATTTGAAGTCCACCTAGCTCAATTCAACCAATTAATGAGAATAAATGTGGAAAGGGCTAATAAGTTTAGAGCCAAGGCAATTCTAGAGATCTCAACCCATTACACAAAAATTATCAATTATGTGTCTAATCTAAATGTATCCCTTAAGGCCCCACTCTAAGTGCATCAATGGCTACTAGCCCAAGTTGAGGTGATATTTTAGGAGCCTCTCATGAATCTAGCCAAACTGGATTGATAATTTGACTTAGTGGCAGCCACATTGGTATCTAAGGAGGCATGACCTAAGCAGTTGGAGATTGTTCCCCCTCAAAATTTCTCTCACTTATTTTTTATTGGGTCATGGGGATTTAATTCTATTTATTTTGGGGTTTGAGATATTTTTTGGTATGATTTAAGTGTAACCATTTCAGGCCAAAATGTCCTAAAATGGGATCCTATGTTACTTTGAGATGGGCTCCATCTCTCCTATACAAGTTTCCCTATTATATTTTTGAAGGGTTAACATTTTTTATATAAGAAAGGATCTATTAAAATTAATGTAAGTACTTGATTTATTTTAATGGTGTTTTTTTGATATGGATGTTATCCAGTAATTTTTTGGTTCAATGAATGTATGAAAATACTAAAGGATTGATAATGTACCCTATTACACATGATGAATTTAATAATTATAAATTTCTTGGTTAATCTAATCATATATGAACTTTCTTCATTTTCTTAGAAATACTTGTTAGTTTGTGTGATTTATGCTTCAACATGCTACACATCCCTCTTATGTTTTTTTATTTGGTAGAGGATTCATAAATTAATCATTCTCATTATTTCTTTAAACACCTTTCCTATGTGATGATAATTTTAAGGTCTTTTCAAAACTTGGCACACAATGGTATAATTTTGGTTAGGTACATGTTCATTCTTAAATATTTTTCATCTTTTATGAACTAGGAACTCCTTTCTACCTCTCCTCTTCCTCTCTTTTTATGTTTGTTGTGAAACCAAGCAAGTCTTTCCCTCTATTTATAAATTGGGTGAAGTGAAGCTTACTAGTGTTTTAGATAAATCTATTAAACTTTTGTTGCCTCCCCTTCAAGTTGCTCCCATAGTTATTATCTGATTAACACAGATAATAGTTGGCTCTAGAAGGAGGGTCTCATTTGAATTTATCTCATTTCAATTTTATTTTTGTTTTGAGATATGTTTAATGACCCCCATTGGTGCTTAAGATTGAAATTGGTCAAATTGGGTGTGGATTGAAACCTCTCCATTAAATTAAGTATTGGACCCCTAGTGGTAACACTACATCTCTCAAAGATTTATTAAAAGTAGGCTATATCATGGATCCCAATACTTTAAACATATGCCTTGGGTTTCTCTTAAAGTAATATTAAAATGGGAGGATGAAAGTCTCTTATTATCCCTAAATTCTCCTTGGATACTTAGTCTTATAAGTGTTTCTTAGGGTAGGATTTTGGACTAGATAGCACCTACCTCCCTAAATAAGTCTTTATCATCTACCATTAAAATATAATGCCATCATGACCTTTTATTTAGGTGCATAAACTCTTTCCTTTATTTTTTTTTGTGATTTGCTTTTCTCTTTTTCATTTTGTTTAGTTTCTTCAAGTACATTTTGTTCATCACATATGACATTGGATTAACTACCTTCAATTTTCATTGAATCTTGAACAAGTTGAGTAATCATATTTTCTTAACTAGCATAGTGTGTATTATTAATTATTGCATCTAAATATGCATCAATTGTATCTTTTTCCACATCTTGTGTAAATAAAATTTGATGACCAAATTTATTGATAGAAACACCTATATTTTTAGTTTGATGACCTGACATGTTGAATTGAGTTTGATGTCTTACCATGTTAAATGAATTTTGATATTGTACCATGTTGAATGGATTTTGATTCTTTCCATGAAGGGAATTTGATGGCATTGATTTCCTACCATCATGAAGGGACTTTGATGGCCTACCATGTTATATTGAGTTTGAGTTCAATCCACATCAATCAAATTTAAAGATTTCCTATCATTGGGGTGTTGATAAAAACTATCAAACATTATATTGAAATTTTTTGATGATAGTGGAGTTCTGAAATTATAAGCTAAGTCATTTTGGTCAACATTATTTTCTTGTTAATGAGAAACATGAGCACCATGAGAAATATGAACATCATAATAAATATCTATTTTTCCTCCAAATTTAATGTATTTTAGTTGAATATTAATTTTTAATAATATGGGAAGATGAAAAAATTCATCCCCAGGTCTTATTCTTCATTACAGAGGAATGTGTGATGCATGTTGGTTTGGATAATCTTCCATTGTGGAGTAGCTAAAGAAAATAAATAAAATGCAATTATAAGATAATTTAAATAAAAAATATATGAATGGAAATTGAATTCAAAGGAAAATATATATATTAATAATGTGCTTATATTAATCTACAAACTAACATTTATGATAGTGAACTTGTTTTAGCCAATAGGAGAACATAAATACATATTCATTGGTATGTGTTTGTATTAGACAGTCAGTGAACAAAAATGACAATGTACTTATAGTGGCTTATTAACAAACATAATTGATATTTTTATTATATGAGCCTACCTAAGAACATAAATTATAGTATGTTGGCATTAGTTCATCATCTATCATAAATCACAGTGTGATTTCATTAGCCAACTAGCTAGCGTAATTAATTAAAAAATATATAAAATTCACGACCACAAAATAAAATGTGTGAGAACAAATATTTAGTTAGAGGGTTTTTCAAATTTTACTCGTATATATATGGTAATTATGTGAAGTGAGGGACCTAATGCACATTAATAACTTAGAATGTAATTAAGATAATTATATTATGTCTAAAACAATGCATATGTAATTTACCCACCATAAGTTCAAATTAGTTTTTGAGAGGATAGTATCATTTTTTTCACCAAGTAGTAATCATGTATCATTTATGTGTTAGGTGAATATCATTTTTGTATCAGGTTAGTATTGATTAAGTATCATTAGTGGCTATCTAAAATATTGAAACATGTGGATATTCCAACCCCACTTTTAAATTTAATGAGTTATCCATGTGTTTATTATTGTATAAAAATCTTTAGTCTTTTATATTATGATTTATGATTTCAAAGAAAAATTATAAATTTTTTGATTACTAAACTCAAACTTAACCCATCTATAACCCAATATTATTTGGTAACTATAATATTGTTTGGCTGAATTGGGTTATTTAATATAAAAAATGCGATGTGTAATATAATAAAATTTAATGAAATAAAAGGCTTTGACCAATAAGAAAAATGAATCTTTTTCAAACAATGTTCACAATATGAGGGGCATTACTCTTGACTTATTTCTTATGTTCTCATGTGTTTTCCTTACCTCCTCTATGTGATCATGTCTGACCCTTTTTATTATATTTTCTCCCTCTTTTGTGCTTTGTGGATTTAGAGATCCCCTCATTTCTCTTTCTCTCTCATTTTTCTTATTTATTTCTATGTTTTCTATTTTTTTCATCCAGGTTGTATATGATGGTCCATTGAATCTACCCTAGGTAACTTTAACAAGATGTTGAATCTTTTCTTTTTGTTTTTATAGGCCCTTGGCTGACTTCCCTTTTATTTTGCTTCTATGGACCTATTTTTCAGCTTATTTCTTTCTCTTTGGGTGGGTTTTTATGTTAATAGGGCCCTAAATTTAATTTTATAAGGATCTACATACAAGGCCTACTAGAATCATTTTAATAACAAGTATCAAGAGAATTATCTATCATTTGAAGTCTAGACACACTCTACAAATATATATGTCTACTCTTAAGGGATTGCATCAAATTTTAGCCACATTTTATACCAAAATAAGGATAGGTTAAGTATGCATGTAGTTGTATCTCAACTTAGGAAGAGAATATGAAATATCTTACTCAAAATATCAATTCATACTACACTTGAACTACACTAGTTTTGACTCCAACATGCAGGATATGTAGTTGCAACTCCTTAAAGGTTTTTAGATACAACTAACCTTTTTTTCCTCTTGAAAGCATTTGTGGTGAATTAGGTAATTAAAATACAAGAAGATAAATAAAAAAAAATTATCCACTAATTTTAGAAACTAAATACATGTGACTGTATAACATTACTCTTCACACTTATCAAAAAAATATTAGAATTAAAAAGTGAGTTTAGTATAGATTATCACCCAAAAATAAATTTGGTGTAAACATAGTCAGGGCACATTCAATAGTGAAATATACCCTGGACACATTTGGTGGTATAAAGAAGGCATTGTATCCATCCCTATAAAATAAAACTTCCAAATTTCACATAGAGCTTAATAGAGACCTACAAATCCTAGATCCATTTTCAAAATGCTAAGATTCTACCCAGATATCTTATATTTCAATAATTCCTCTTTCTTTTACATAGTTTTGTTTGTTCTTACATTTTAACATTTTGTTTTTTTCCATTAGCGGCCATAAGGTAAATTAGTGGTTATTTTGGACTTTTATATCAATAATCTCTCTTGTGTACCCTTTTTAAATTTTTTTTTAGTTTATTTATGTTTAATCCACTATTAGTTAAAACACAAATATATTATTATGTACAATTGTACTTTTATATATAAATTTGTATGGCTATCCTTTATTGTTACATATAGTGAAAAGACTTGATATCTCTTTTAAAAAATAAATCTAACTTTAAATCAAAAAAATAGATCCCAATTTAAATTAAAAATAAATAAACTAGTTTTTTTTTTTGCTTGAAAGATATTTCAGTTTATTGATGCTTATCATAAGCAGTCCCTAGGCCTTCATCGGTTACTCCATTACTTCTCCTCACCATGGATCTAGTACCATATTATCAATACTAAACACACAAAGAAACCAGAAAAGTACACAAGAGATAACTTGAAAGAGAAAAATATTTATTAGATATTATTAAAAGAGTCAAATATTTCTTGTGTAAATATTTTTTTATTTATAAGAAAAAAAATTTAATAAAACAAAAATATAAAAAAAATTTAATTATATAAATGTAATGACCAAAAAAAATTAAAATATAGAATAAAACAGAGTGCAATATTATATTATTATTAGTGAATGACATCAAAGGCCTCTCTAAACAATTCAAACTTATTTTTCTAACAATAGAAAATAGATAAGAATGGATAATTACAACTCAACTAGGGTTAAATATTCTTGAGTGAAGCCTATAAGGAAGTTTTTCATCCCTTAGTAGATGTATATTTTGGGATGTATAAGTGTGCCATTGCACCCTTATAAATTCAGACCTAAATACTCCCCTATGGTCATCTTCCCATAAAACCAACTAAAGAGACTTAACCTTAAGTGAGTTTCCTTTATGAAATAATTTCATAAGACAAGAAAAATTATATAAGACTTTTATATTATACTTTTCTTTCCTTACTGCTATTAAAATAGACCTAGAAAATATACTGCAAATGACATGCTTTAGCTTTATATAATATGTTCTCAAATCAAGTACATAATCCACATAAACTTGATATAATTGTATAACTAAATGGTTAAATCATTTTGTCACAACCTCATTCATATATTAGTCCTAATTCCTTCTAATAAATAAATAAAATATTTAATATGTACTAATGAGTATTCCTATCATAACCGAATAAGATCATTTAAAAAGAATCATTATCTAACTCTACGTAATTTATGTAACACTTTTATCCATATGTTATTCACTTTTATTAAAAGATAAATCATACCTTTCATAATAACTTGAGGCCATCAACTCAGTCTCAAATCTTTATATGCATCAATAACATAAGATTTACTCTTGTCAATAATTATAATTCAATATTAGCACACATGTTTACGAATTAAATCCATTAGCAAATTAGATCATACAATAAGTAAGTAAATGGAATAGGTAGAATTCAATGCTACCTAACCAAGGTTGTTTTATCCTTTGGTCTTAGGGTCACAGTATCAATATAATCATATGTTTATTGTCCTGTGAAGTAATAAAGACACTATTAGTTTATTCGTAACAACATTCTCATTTAAACAATTTAATTATAAACAACATTCTCATTTAAACAATTTAATTATAAACATTCATTTATTAATTGTTGATTAATGCACAACTCAAACAAATTAACTTTCATTTAGAGTAATAAATGCAACTTACTTTCAATAAATTATCTATATATGAGATTCATAATGATTCCAGCTTGAAAATTTGAAATCAACCTAATGCATATAGATATTTACAATTCCACATAATTTGATCCCCAAGCGAGAAAAAGTATAATGATGAATCACTTATGAACTCAAGATAACTTTTTATATCCAAAAATGACACAATAAAAAACAAAAAAACATGAAATATTAAATTCTAGCAACAATGATTTATTTACAAATCAAGATTTCATAGCCTCATTCACTACTAAAGAGTCTCAATGACTCAAACATAGTTATCTTATTATTACCAAGAAATGTTGCAGGCATGTTCACATTCAAGTAAAATTATAATTCTAAAGAAACATGAATACTCTTTAAATTAATAAATACATTAATATATCTAATGACTTATTCTAAATTTACTTCACTAAAAAAACATACAATCTTAACTTGCATACATAGCAGTAAAAATGCTTAAGCAAGAAGACTAACATTAAACACACCAATAGCCCCATTGTCAATGTAAAATTGCTTACTAACAAGAATTATATCACATTCATTGTATAAAATTTATTACTACTTGTTACCCATAAACACAAGTATCAACTCAACAATCAAAAAAACATCTCCATTTACCTCAACATGCAACAAATATTGACAAACACATATAGATATTTTATTTATTTTCATTTTAAATAAAGTATTGAATAAAACTTATATTACAAGTAATATCATTCACACATCAAAGCTTTCATATAAACTATACACTCGACCATATATAAGTTCATGAAGTCAAATAATCTATTAACATGAAGTTTGTATATGACTTCTATTTAGAACTAAATTGAAAATCTACATTCATTAACAATAAACTATCATTAAATGACCAAACTATCTTTGCCTTAAGCATCTATTTGAGTAATGAAATTCAAATGAACCAAAAAAAATCTAATGATTTGAATCATGAGTCTACAGTTATGTTGGACCCTAAATTTTGGTGTGGAATTGGCAAGGCACAGAAGGAGCATAGTGAATAAAGTCTAACGTGAGTAAATTGAATGGCACAAAAGCACCATGGTGTGGAACCCATAGGGTGAATAAGGATAAGGGTGCAAAATCACCAATGTGAGAGGACCCAGTCAAAGAGAAGAATTAACCATAAGGAACCCGAAATCATAGGACTTAGAACATCAACATAAGACTTAGGGAGCACATGGGAAGTAGGAGATGGTTAAAGAGTGATTATCAAGGGTCACCCAGACCTTATCCATCAGATTTTTTCACCAGCCCACAAGGAGGTAGACACCTGGTAGCAAAGGTCTAGCATAAAGTGATTATATGGGGGTGTAAAGGCATGGGTCCTTAATAGATGTTAGTTAATAGACTTCCATGACTCTCAATTTATGGAAATTTTATTGGCTAATTACTCTTGTAATTAATTTTGTAAATACTTGGTCAAGGATAAATAAGTATAAATACCCCTATTATAAATCATGATGATGAGGGATTTTGGATAGCATTTTTTGAAGCATAATATATGAATTATGGATATTATAATCATTTGAACGTTCATGGTCTAGTTAAGTTAGTGGTTGTGCATTTTATTTTAAGTTTAAGTTGAGCACTTATTGGTTTGTAATATGAAATCCATGATAAATTTTTAATTTTTATAAGTAACAAATCTAAACTACAAATGGCATTAATCAATGTATTTATAGTGGTTGAGCTTAGTAATATGAGAATCAAAGTAGTTTATCTATTCCTCTATGTAACATCTAATTAAATATATGTTTAACTCAAAGAATATAAATAGATAATGTTACTACACAACATAACCCATGAGAACCGATCTATAACTATGTGCTTTGGGTGAGTGCATAAGAGCATAGTCTTGTGTGAAGGTCCAGCATGTTAGCTCATTGGGACTTTCAGTGCTAAAAACATTATTAAAAATAAAAACCCAACATTTTGGTTCCATTGTCAGGACTCATAGTGCTTGATGCATAGTAATGGAAGATGTTTGAGCATATCACCCTTAAGAGTATTGATCAATCGATTATTGGATTTGAGGATACTTTTGTGGTTCTTTACCTTGAACCTAGAGCTTTTTCATGTCAGTGGGTTGAACAGAATCTCTATAGTACTTTATATAAAACTTTTTTGTTGAAATCCTAGTTCATTTACACACTTTGTTATATGTGTATGCTCAAGGATGATCATAAAACCTTGAAATAAGATAGTCTTGGACATCAGAATAATAAAGAGTTTTAACATGGCTTGGAACACCATGGACATGAGTTGTTAAAATCTAGTGGAGAGGAGTATTGAACAGCTACATTCTGGAGTATGTTGTAACTACATATTCTTACCTTGAAGAAGCCCAGTTCTTATTCCTCAAAGAACCATGGGATCACTATATTAAACAATTCTCATCATAAATCAAGAAGTTATTTATTGAGTATGGACTTGAGACTATGATAATAGAGGGATAAATCTCATTTTTCATGAGCCACACATTTAGAAGGGGAGTAAAGAAGAATTTTTAAAAAATTGTAGGTTAAGAATGGTAGCCAGTCAGTGAGCATTATATAAGTGGAAATATGATGAAGCTCAATAAAGGATCATAAGAGTAAGAAGTATGGGAAGGGACCAAGAGAATTTAAGAATTATTATTAGGATCTATAGGGAAGTGAAAACACACAAGGAGGACCCCATTACTTTTGAATAACACCCCATGTCACTTTTATCATATGAAGGATAAACTAGCTAGATGGTAAAAATTGATGAACCAAGTTTGAACCAACCAAGCTCCCCAACCATAGTGCACGCTCATGCTTTTGAATTAAATGAATTATGTATGCATAGTTGGGATATATCTAGCATGGAATTATAAACTGGTCCATTAAGGGATATTGTAATTGAGCCAATTGTAACTCATACAGACTTAACACTTTCTTTCCCTCTTCATGGGAATTTCATGGCATAATTTTGGATGCATGGAAGACCTAAAATTTATCTTGGATAGAGTACAAGCCCAAATCTGATTAATCAACTAGATACTACACCCCACTGAACTGAGAGGTGGCACAAGAGGAAGTGGTGGAATTTTCCCTCAAATAATAGGATTTGGGGGTACTCAACAACCACTAGCTCAATCACCTCAGCCACCAATAGTATACTATGAAATGATCCTTCACTTACCTAAATATCAAGGTGTGAAAAATGATACAGAATACATCCATAAGTGTAAAATTATTTAGAGGGTACGAGGCATCATCTCTTCCAAGATAAAAGCCACATAATTCATGACTCCACTTTTGGAGTGAGTGCACAAGTGGTATATAAATTTTGACCCTCAAAAATTGGTGGTTGACTATGATTAGCTTAACGTATCATTCCTTCAGGAATTTGGCATTCTTGAATTTGAACAAGAAAGTATAGTTTTGCTAAAAGATATAAATTAGGAACTTATTGAAAGTGTCTGGGAATATGATGTAAGGTTTAAAATAGTGTTTTCAAATCTTTCATTTGAAATAAATGTTACTCAGCATACTTATTGGTTATTGGGAGGTTTGTTACTTCCCTTTCGATGAACATTGTCCTAGAAGACATTCACTAGTATGTGCAAAGCTTTGGAAGCTACCCTCCATGCCGAAGTAATTAGTAGTATTGACAATGGGAAAACTCCCTTCATGGAAGCCCAAATAGATTCAATGGCATCACAATTTTAAAAACTAACTATAAATAATGCACATGATACTCGTAGTGGTCTTTGTTTCACCAATTGCAATTTTAAAGGGCATACCCAAAGTAACTACCCATACAATAACATCCATGTTATACTAAAATAGTCATGTGAAATCTACCATGAGGACTATGATGTACGTTCTTATCCTCTCTTACAATGAGATACACATTTGAAGGTGTATGACTATTGTAAAATATGTGATGCCTACACATATGACACTAATTATTTCTAGCTAATTAGTGATATCCATGAAGCACACATGCATAGTATGCACCAAACCTCTATGGCCAATAATCAAGATATTGGTGGTTATCATGGTCAAGGTAGAGGACAAGGATATGGAGGTGGTTTCTTCCTACCAAGGACATGTTACAAGTGTGGATCCCTAGACCACTACCAAAGAGATTATTTAGTTTACCCTACATGCACTTTTTTAAAAAAGGACCATTAGTTGGAAGAATATCCTAACTTATACACAGCCATCACCAAGGAGAGAAATGAAAAGGGTGTAGGTATGATTCATATTAATAAGCCACATTGGTGCATGTGTTTAGTCACCCCAAAAACTCAATAAGTTAATATCATTATGTGTAGTGTAGGGCAATCTTAGTCTACCTCTAATCCTATTGAGAAGGTATAGTGTGAAGAGCCTTAGGTGACGAAGTATCCTGATTCCCTCTAATAGAAGTATGTGCTCTAGGACACTATGATGTTGATGAAAAACTCTAATGAGAAATTAAATTTCTCAAGGACAAAGAAGCCATGCAACATGTTGATATGTAAAAGGTATCAGAGTGTCAAAATGTGGTGCAAAATGATTTCTAAGAGTTTTACAAGTGTATGCTAGATGAAGTCATTATTCCAAAACTAAGCATTTGCATTAATAATTAGGTACAAGCACCAATGGATGCACAACCTCAAGTGACTTTGTAGATTTAGGATCAATATTTTAATCATGAACATATGTAAGATACCCCTATTCCTCCTACTCTTCTAGAAGATAAATAAATTCTAGTGAATGCTAGCCTTAATGGTTAGTAATTCAGGACATACTAGTTGATATTGGCACTAAAGTTAACATCCTCACCAAGGATGCATGGTGAAAAATGGATAGTATATCACTACAACATACACCACACATGTTTTTTATGGACAATAAAACTCATGCTCTATCAATTATTGTCCTCAAGAATGCAATGGTTGATATACTTAAAGTACTTTTCAAAGTTGATTTTGAGGTTCTCAAGTTAGTTGAGGCATATTAATTTCCAAATCTATTGGGATGAACCTAGTTTTATGAAAACAATGTATATTTAATTTTTAAAAAGTGCTACATTAATTTTAATAATGTTGACTAGCATGTTATTATTCCCATAGATCAAACACATGGGCCTCATACATAGAACCTATTAATGTGGAAGAATATATAAACCACATCTATAATGTCACTACTAGAGATGATGAGCAACATGATCCTACTCCTTATGGCATGCTCTAATGGATGGACACTCAGTCCATTTTTTATACTACAAGTAATGCCTATAATTATTGGGCACATGGTGATTATGACCTCACTAGAAGAGTGTGTAGTGTCATTGGTAGTCAAAAGACTGCTCCATGCCAATATCATAAGTTCTATAGGTTTGTTCATCTTATTACCAGTCAATTCATGTTCATACCAATGATAGATTCACTTTTATAAATACTTGATGAAGCCCCTCAATTTCATGGTTGATTAGAGATCTATGAATTTATCCAATGCCTTGAAGAATTTTATCACACTGATAATGATCATATTTGATCCTTAGTTCACCTCTTTGATGGTATAGCTACAAGATGGTGGTGAACCCATCATGAATAAATTATATAGTGTGATCAAGTATAATTTTACCTACATCACTAGTTCTATCATGATAATAAATTCAAGGCAATAATCAGCTATAGTGGAGTACAAGCACTTGAACCCCATATAGAGGCTTGCAAGTCAATGTGGAGAGATGAAGAGTTTTAATTAATAGACTACTTGTGGGTGCATGAATTCTATGGAACTTTATGCATCTAGGCATGAGCATGGTATTTTCATGAAGAGAGACACATGGGTACCCAATTTTAGCATCTATTAAAGGATAACATGAACTCAAAACTATATTATTCCTCTCTAAGGATGGATTTGTGCCTCACTCTCTAGATCATGCATGAAGAAATTGTTGGTGACCTAAATACCATTGAAGATCACCTGAGAAATATCCATCAAGTTCCTAAATAAGGTATAATTCTATTCAATGAACCAATGGCATAACTTGTTTCCATGTCTTGATCAGGACTGACATGAAGAAATACATCTAGGAAAATAGAAGCTGGTGTTTTAAGTAGAAGAAGGTGAAGTATCCAATCCACTTGACCCTTTGTCAAATCATGTATATTTTCATATGGACTATGTCACATGATTTTTTCATGATAATAGTACCAATATAAACCACCCTTACTCTGAGCCAATTCATACTATCCAATTTTAACATCAACACAGAGTAAGAACCAAAAATGGCTACTGTAAGAAATTATTATACTGACAATAAAATTTCAAAGATATTTGAGTTATTAAAATAATATCAAGATGTTTTTCCAAGAAACTACAGCAATATGAAAGGATTTCATCTATCACTAGGTAAGATGCATATTACATTGGTCAATGGTGTTCAACCACTTAGAAAAAGGCCATATAGGATGAATCCTAATCTATAGGTATACATAAAGGAATAAATTGGTAACATGTTATGTAATGGAGTAATCACCCCCATTGATGAATCTAAATGGTTCAGTTCAATGGTAATTATTATAAAAAAAGATGGACACATTAGAATTTACATTGATTACTAGGTACTTAATGCATCTTGCATCATTGATCCCTTCTCATCACTATTCACAAAGGAAATACTTGCAGGTGTAGCTGGGTATGAGATCTATACTTTCATAGATGAATTTTTGGGATACCATCAGGTTAAGATCACTAAGGAGGATCAACCTAAGACTACATTTACCATTGAATGGGTATCCTTCGCATACACTATCATGCCTTTTAGGTTGAAGAATACACTAGTTATGTTCTTGCATATAGTTGTTGAAGCCTTTAAGGATTTCATCCATAAGTTTATTCAAGTCTAGTTAGATAACTAAATGGTCTATGGCTTGGTCAAGGACCATTTCTCTAATCTATGGCTCATGTTTGAGCATTTTTGAGTTCTAAAAATATCCTTAAACCTGAAGAAGTGTCTATTTGCTACACCTTTTGGTGTTCTTCTAGGACATATCATTTGTAAGGATAGACTTATAGTAGATCTAAAAAAAGTATATGTTATCCTTTAACTCCCATTGCCCAAGTCTCAGTGTGAGTTCTACACCTTTCTAAGACATAAAGGTTACTAGCATAAATTCATCTATGGATATGAAAAGATTATTGCACCTCTAGAGGAAATTTTAAAGCATAATGAACAATTTATATGGACTTTATCCTATCAAGAAGCCTTTGAGACCTTAAAGGATAAGTTGGTTACTACTCTAATCCATTAGTTCCTTGATTATACAAGACCATTTCATGTCCATGTTGATGCATCTAGAATGGAAGTTGGTGCAATATTTTCACAACTAGGGGAAGGTCACCTTGATCACCCAATCTACTTTGCTAGTAAGAAACTCACCCTAGCTGAGTGGAATTACACCACCACCAAGTGTGAAACATTATCAATGGTTTATGTTATGCAAATTTTTTGATAGTACTTATTGGTAACTCCCTTTATATTCTATATAGATCATGAGGATTTAAATTACCTAGTCAACAAACCTATACTACATAGATGAATTTACCATTGGATAGTGTTGTTTCAAGATCTTCAATTCTTTGTCATGGTCAAACTTAAAAAATCCAATTATAGTCCTAACCATCTATCTTCAATTGATTTTGGATAACCACCATGTGTTATTAAAGATGACTTGCTTGATGTTTAACTCTTATGTATTACCTATGTATCTAAGGAGTTAGTAGATATTATAGCCTTTCTAACTACTAGATCAGTACCTAACTATCTCATTCCATAGGCCAAGAAATAACTCATGGTCTACACCACACCCTTTCAGCTCATAAGAGGATACCTCTACAAACTTGGTCATGATGAGATTCTTTGACACTATGTCATGAAACATGAGCATTTTGAGTTACTTTGAGAAATTTATGAAGGCATTGTAGGTAGACACTACATTGGAAAGGCTACCATGTGCAAGGTTTAGCTAATTAGATGTTAGCAAAGGTTCTTAGTTTCCTATAACTTGATAATTATGAGGACAACTATGGGAGAGGTAATGGGCCCTTAATTTGTAGAAATGAAGATTAATAAAGACATATCATAGAAATACAAGAAAACCTAGATGTTTAGGCTAGTGTGATTCTCATCTAAAGTTTATCAAGATAGTGATGTATATTCAACAATCATTACATAATTTAGGATATCCAATTACTTAGAAAACCTTATATATATTAAAAATATTATCATATGTAATGCATAAATCCTATGGTGGTGTTACAGAACACATTCAAGTATAAAACCTTAGAAAACTTATAATTACTAAGCAGAGATCAACCTATTACACTACACTTTTACAATATACCTCTATTACAAGGATCCAAGATCTAGTTTTTCAATGTCTAACCTCTTCCAACTCTTCACAGTTTAAATTTATACATAATTCACTATCTCTATCTTAGACACATGGTTACAATAAACTATGTTTGGAATATTTAATAACTATAACACCATTATAGGATTTTCAAATTAGAGAAACCCAAATCCATGCAATCTATTCAAAATTAATACTTTTGATGAATAATTATCCTATGTATGCTAACCTAGTAGACTGTTGACATGTATTCATACTATGATGCCACCCTATGTGCATACTTTCCCACTAACACTTTCCTAGACTTAATTAGTTGTCTTATCCTAAGACAATGCAAAAGAAAAATAACCAAAAAGTATAAAAATTCAAAATTGCATAATCCTCAATAAAATATCACAAGGTAACCTACCACCTTTTTGGATTTTTAGTAAGCTAACAATACCAATTAGCCACCCTTTTAGGTTTTCAACCAACCTTATCTTTGTGAAATAGAACCATAGAGGAAACAAAATGTGCCAAAAATACATAATTTATTATATGCCTAAGACTAGGAAGGAGTTGTTAGAGAAGTGGTGGAAGATTGTATCACCAAAGATCCTACCTTCTTCCTCTATCAAATAATCACCAAGAGTTGATTGGGAGAAGCAAAATAGGATCATTGACCATAGGAGTAACAGAGGTATCTAGCTTAGTCAAGTCTTTCTTGTATGTGTGTCATTCCAATAAAACTTATTGGACCACACAACTCAACACATGCAATGGAGCCTAAGCATACAACAAGTTTTACAAATCATCATCAATGGTATCATTATTATCCTTTGCTGATACAAATTTTACATCAATATCAACAAATAATAGATTAAGTTAGTTTGAATATCTCTGCATTTAAACTCCTACAAAGGCATTGCACTAAACCATATTCTACCATCCTTGAAGATGATCTAAAACTATATCATGTACATTGATCAAGACTTTTAATTCATCATCCATGGATTATGGAGTAGTCTATGGATTTAAAAATTTGGTAGAATTTGTCTATGTAGTAGTAAAATTAAGTTGAAGACCAATTCAGATGCCTTGGAGTTATTGGAACTAGTCTAACATGTTATGAGTAATTTGCCCAAATTGTTGTGTAGTGACACCTAGTTGTATCTAATATTCTAGAAGCAAATCACACAATTATAGAGTCTCAGCTTTGATCAATGGGTCTTATTGAGTGTACTTAGTATGCACATGATTGCACTTCCAATCCTAGACAAGTTTATTGAGAATCAAGTGAAGTTGATTCACATAGGACTGGTTAGGATCAAGAGTGAACTATTGAATGAGTTTTAGGCAAGCAGTCTATATAGCATAGCATGTTTGTTTTAAGTCTTACCTCAACCCATTATTCTCTGCTTCCAACTATGAAACATTTTGGTCTAAGGACTGAGCCTTTTGTGATAATTATTCTTGAAAGGTGGTCACACCTTTAATTTATTTATTGAGTGAAAGTTGAGTAACATCTAGGGAAAGATCTATTAAGACCAATGCACTACCCAAATAAGTGGCCAACAAAATGATAGGTTCATGTTGAAGAGGAGTAATCGGTAATGAAAACATCATCCTCCAAGCCTAGAATAAAGGCACATCTATCATAACCATCAAAGACAAGCTTGACAAAGTAGGTGGAGGCACCATTACTAGTTATGTTTCACTTTGTGTAGAAGTATCTAATGACATTTATGGTGAAGAAACATCTCTTATGGTTGAAGGCTGAGTCCCAATAGTAGTCAATTGTGGTTACATTATAGGTGGTGCTAAAGGTTAAGAATCTTATAGCATTGACTAAATGGCAGTAGTAGAAATGGTAACTTAGGCAACCTTCTATGTATTTGTTATATCTACAAACTACTTGTATTGAGCTTCCTTCTCTTCATTGTCTCTACGTTTTTGGTCCTTCTTAGTCATAGTTTATTGGTGATGTTGTTCCTCAGCCATAGTTTTTTGACATTGGCTAGCAATAATGACAATTTGCTTCATGGTTTCCTCCTGTGCTTTTTGAGTGGTTTTAACTTTATCTCATGCTTATGTATCCTACTTCTTCAATGCAACTATAGCTTTGGCCCTTTTCTTATCTTTATGGCATCTTTGTATAGTAGTTCTATCAACTTCTTCACATGTAGCTTATTTTTTTCCTTAGTTTGAGACTCAAGCACAACTTCCTTAGTATCTATGAGTGGTTTATCATATTATAATATTGATGAGGATTGCTTAACCATCATAATTTGCATGTGAAAAATTGATCCCTTCTTCAAATGACCAGTGGGAACATCCTATGCAACAACCTATGGAAACATTATCTTTGTCTATGCACTAGTTATAATTGAAGGTTGGGAGGTAGTTGTATTAGATCCAGGAATATCCACCTCAATGATGTCAAAGTTAGTCAGATCCTCCTTTGTCATATGATACTTGTGTATAGACTTCTTGCACCTAAGGGTAAACTCTAGGGAAATTTTAGGTAGTACATCCAGAGGCTTTGACAAATGTGTACCTCCAAAGGACATACCATATTTAGGATCCATCTGAGCCTATTAAATCATTGTCACTTCACCTAAGGGGTCTACCATAATGCGTGGTGGACAAGGTAGAATGGAAACCCATAATTCTTATGACAAATTATTTTGGATATGTACTTACACACAGCCTTCTAAAATAAAAATTCCTTTTATTTTTCATCTTTATATAATTTTCCCACCATATCCTCTAACATGAGGTGGTAGACAATTATTTTTTCAGCTTGTAGCATAGGCCAATCATACTAATACATGATCTTGGGGACATGGGGATCATCTTACCAAGAAACTTGGTTCCTTAGTCTACATCATGGTAAAGATGGTGAGTTACATTCAAATAGATGTTTACCCTTTTGCTATTGTTGAATCTTGGCTAGCATAGTAGATAAACTTGGATCTGATGTTCTAGGATGAACAACCTAAAGAGGAGTAACCCATTATGTGGCATGATCTTTCTACAATACTACCTCCCTCTATGTAGTAGGCATGTCCAAGAATAGCCCTAATAGAGTGGTTGTCATTGGTGGTAGCTCATGGATCTAAATGGATGTGCCCTGTAGAAGTCATTATACCATAGCATGTTAGCCTAAAAAATTCATGACATCAGGTGGGATCTAAGGATGTGTAGCCACCATCTAGATGAGTTATTTCTCCTAATTATTGAATAATGGGGCTTGATCTTGATATCAATTTATGGAGGCAAAAACCAAATTGGAAAATTTCTCATTAGGCCAATAATTAGTGTCTAGGTGGACTTGCACCATAGGTGATTTCTATTATATGAACACTAGAATAAATACCAAAAATTGGTATTGGAAGATGTGTTTCACCATACCCAAGAGCTTTGCAATATTCTACTCTAATTCTAATAAAAGGAATTCATGCCAATTTAATTCTTCCCCACTATGGATCATTCAGTGTACGATATCTACCACACCCTTAGTATCCTTAGTCATGGCCTTGGTAGTCTACCAGAACTGTTGAGAGATATATTCTGATAACAAACTCATTGGTTCATCTAGAGATGCTAGTCAAATACCATAGTTTCCTCTAATCATATTAGTTTTGATTTTTATGGAAATTGGTGGTGCTTTAGTCTTTTAATCTATCAAGGATTTGCCTCAGGTAGGCATTCCAATTGCATGAGCCATTGCTTCACAAGATAGATACACCATTGTATCATGTGATAAGTAAATATAGTGTTGGTTTTATCAAGCCACCAACACCTACATTCTATTGGGCCAATCCCTGAAATTGGGTAAATATATTAGTCACTCTACATTTGATCCAACCAAATAGGGTACCAAGCCATATTATACAAATAGTTTATTTATTGTGTGTTGCACCATGGCATTACCGATAGGGTTGAAAAACTTTATCTATTGGAGTGAGACCCCTATCCCCAAATATTTTTTTAAAGTGGTGAATTTACTTTTTAAATCTTGATCAAGTTCTATGTCAGTAGTAGGAGAGGCCATGATTACTTATGGGGAAGAAACTTGGAGACCACAAAGCTGAGAAAATAAACCTAAAATAGCAATTTCATAACTCAAATTTAGCAAAAAATGAGTAATCTAGAATGTGATGAAGTTGATTATTTATACACTTTTATTCATTTACCCCTTTGATCTTCAAAAATTAATATTGGGATATTGAAATTCCTCACTTATATGAATTAGCTTCAATTTTTAATTGGTTTTACACCCCATTATTTCATGTGCTATGTAAAGTTTGGCACAGTGGATGTGGCATTCAATGTTGTTGATGTGGCACCAGTCTGGCTGCTAGAGAATGTTTGATGGGACATGTTGCCATATTTTTATTATCTATACCTACTAGATACTTAAGCCTGATCTTAATTTAAAATTTTGATAATGGCATTATAACCACTTCCCTATATGCTTTAGTCATAACTCCATTGGAGTAGCCATTATTAGTTATCATGACCAAAGATCTAATTAGGTACTTTTCCTAAACTTAATAGGTTACCAACACCTATCTTTCCTTGTGAATGATACTTGGAATATTATCCACATGTGTTAATTAGATAGCCAACATGTGCGAGTCTAGATGTACTATGCCTTTATTATATATTTACAAATTGTGGTTGATCTTGTGCTCTACTAACAAAAACTTACTAGAACATGTAACACAAAAAATACAAACCAAACTTCAAAGAATTTGCATGAATGAATTTTCCTAAACTAAGAGGGTGTGTAAAACCACACTTTATTTTTATGATTTTGATCCTAATGATAGTAGACTTTGCATCTACATCCATTAATCTTTCCTAAAAAAACATTACCTTCTAGGTCTCACAAGATTATAGTCCCTTTTTGCAAAAACTTGTGAACAACATATGGACATTTCTATCAAATGGTGAGTTTAGCTAGAAATTCATGAAACTTATTGTCATATAGTAAAACCAATTACTCATAATGAAATTATATTATGTAGATATTCTTGTCATGCCTTTCCTTCTAGCTTAATTTATTAATTTCTTGTACTCATACAGCTCTATGCCTATGTTAATCCATGCGATTGAGGTCTAACAACTAATTTATAAGTGATTTCACATCATTGAGATGCATTACATTAGTAACTCATAAACCAAGAATGACATTACATTAGCATGATAGTATCCATTTCATAGACAAATTATAATGGAGTAAATCTTGATGCATGCTTAAAATGAGTACGATAGGGGCAAATTACCATAGGAAGCCAATCCTCCCAATCATCTTTATTGACATCACAAACCTTTTTCAGGAGCTTACCAATCACTTTGTTCATAGCCTCTACTTGGCTATTAGCTTGCAAATGATATGTAGTGATTTTATGATGAGAAATCATAAATTATTCTTTTAGGATCTCGATGGTCTTGTTTAAAAAGTTCATACCCCGATCACTTACCAATCTTAGTGGGCATCTGAACCAAGTAATGATTTTCTTGTACAAAAACTTAGTAGTATCTTTAGCTTCATAGCATGGTGTAGTAGCAGCCTCTACCCATTTGGTAAAATAATTTGTCATGGTGATTATGTATCTAGTATTACTCTATTTACTTATTGGATTAATGGAGATAACAAAATCAATTCCCCACTACTTGAATAGTTACTACACTAACATGGGATGAAGAGGCATCTCATCCCTCTAATTGGGTTTATCCATGCATTGGAAAACATCACACTAATAATCAATCTTTGTGCATCCTCAAAAATGTGTGTCCACCAAATACCACTTTGTAATATTTTCCTTGCAGTAGCTTCCCTTGAAAAGTATCCACCCACAATGCCCTGATGTGCCTCTTCTAGGACATGTGATCATTCATGCTCTAGTGTTACTCATCGTAGGACCTCATATTTCCCCATATGATAGAGAAATCAATTTATAATTATAAATAGAAGCACCTTAGTCAAGATATACTTCTTTTCTCTTTCAATTTAGTGTGCAGCTAATGTCCCTTGTTCCAAAAATTGTGTAATTTTTATTAGCTATTCTAGAATTAAATAAACTCTAAATAGATGAGCATCAGGAGACTCATAGGGGATATCCTATGGATACGCATCATTATGCAATCTGATGAGATGGTTAGGGTCAATGTTCTCCCACCTTAGCTTAACATTAATACAAAAGTTGAATTCTTAGAAAAACATCAACTAAAAGGATATTCATCCACTCAACATTAGCTTGTTTACCAGATATCATAGAGCTTGATAATCTATAAATAGTTTAAATGGGGTATCCAGCAACTAATTTATAAATTTTTGTACTTCAAATACAATATCTAGAGCTTCTCTCTCAATTATGGTATAATTATTTTTGGCTATAGATAGTTTTTGGCTTGCAAAATGGATTGGATGGTACAATCCTCCTTCATTGGGTTGTGTAATCACTGCACCAATTACGATACTTAATGCATCAACATGCACATGGAAAGGTTTACCCCAATCAAGAAAAATAAGGATCAGTGCCATAACCAACCTATATTTTAGATCCACAAAAGTTGCTTGGCACTTTTCTATCCATACAAAGGGAATACATTTGCATAGTAATTTCTCTAGTGGTGCTGAGATATATGCATACCCTTTTATGATTTTTTGGTAATACCCTATGATTCCTAAAAATTATTGAACTTTTATGGAGTAATTTGGTAGTGTCATACTCATAATCACTAAAATCTTCACTTGATCCATTGAAATTCCCTTGTTGCACAATACATGGCCTAGTAGAACACCAAATGGTGTAAAAAATAAACATTTTTTTAAGTTAAGTGTAATCCTTAGTGATTTGCATCTTTATAACATTAGTCTTAATTTTAATAAGTGTTATTTAAATAATGATAAAACTACCCAATCATCAAAATATACCTCTAAAAAATCATGGATGAAGTCCTTGAATGTAGTTACAGCAACCTTGGATAAAACTATAGGTGCATTCATTAGACCAAATGGAATTACCTTATATGTGAATGATCCTCATTATATATAAAATGTCATCTTAGTTATATCCTCAATTGCAATGGGTATCTGATGATACCCACTAAATCCATCTGTGAAGGAATACACCTCATGTTCATCTACATCTACCAATACTTCATCAATAAAGGGTATTGGATAGGGATCATTAATGCAGGCATCATTTAGAATGTAGTAATCTCCACATATATGAATCTCACTTGTTTTCTTTAGCTACACTACCATAGGACTCACCCAGTCCACTTTTTCCATAGGAAATATTATTCTTGCATCTTGCATATGGTCCAATTTAGTTTTAACTTTCATCTTCATATTAGGGTTGAGATGTTAAGGCCTCTTCTTGATGGGTCATACACCTTCCTTAAGTTTTATATGCATTTCCCCTAAATAAGGGTCCACCCCTTTAACTTCTATAAAATTAGTATAAAACACATCTATATAATGTTGGAGAAGCTACAATACTTATGAAATGTCTTGTTGTTTCCAATTGTCACCATGTACCAATTTTGGTGTTTCTTCAGACTTGATATTCATAATTTGTTCTTTTAGAGGTTCCTGAAACATTTTATGCTCTTTTTCTAGAATGGAATATTGAATGCCCCACTCACCCTCTTGCTCTAGAAGTATTATCTATCATAGTCATTATTCTTCAAATTCTTCATCCATATGTTTAGGAAATATTTCATAATCTGGTTCAAGCTCAAAAAACTCAATGAGTTTTAAAGAAACTTTACTAACTCAATCAGAGTCATCAGCAAACTTATCTTGAATATGATGGCAAGGTTGGATTTCCATATTTATTGTACATATACATTTGGTCTCCATAGTCATAGATTCAATAAGGTCTTATATGTCTTTTTTACTATGATTAACTTCCATGGTGATAGTATTGATAAGTTCATGAGCCTCCACATAGTTATTATGCAAATATTCCACTCATTTATGGCATAGAAATGTTTTCATCTTTTGTAATATATTATGGACCAGAGAATTCTCACTCCAAAATATAAAAAAATATAATAAATTCATTCTACAACTAAATCCAGTATTGCATCTCTCTGCAACATTCTTAGTGAATGTCCCAAGTGGTAGGAAAACCCCTAATGTGTAAATAAAGTAATATGGCCAATACTTTGAATTGATTTATTCAGCCATCCATACTTCAACACACTATTGAATATGGTTCTAGGGACATTACCATTCCTAAAATATGGGACATTCTTTTTGCACTTTTGTAGGCAATTGAAACTATACGATGAGTAATTCTCACACTTATGCCCATGTCTTACTATTATTTTCATATGTTGCCCACCAATTCACTGTAAATTTTTTCAATGCATAATTAAGGGAACTTACCCTTTGAATATCCTCTAGTATATGAATTTGTAAATACACTTTAAAGTCACTAATGTCTTTAGTGGCAAAGTATAGAGGGATTTGTCGATCAATCACATAAACTATGTGCAAGGGTTTAAGCTCATGATCATTTCTAGCCTAATTTAGCATGTAAATATCAGAATCACTAGTGACAAAAGAGGCTCACTCCTATAGATGCATACCTTTAGGCTCAGTGTATTCATGGTCTATATATCTAGCTTGATATAATAGCTCTATATTAGACTATGTATGTGAATGTACAAATAGATATCACACTTCACCTTTTTCATCTATGGAAATACTCAAGGTTTTAAAGAATACTTACCCCATAATTTAGTATCTATTGGCTCTAATAAAAGAGAGCTTTACTAGTTTATTGGCATGTTATGTTGCATATCAAGTACACTCTACATTACAATTTGCATCTAGATATTTTCTTTGACTACATAGGGAGAATTAGGTTCCCTAGGAATTATGTATGACTTGGAATCTCTATTAAGAGGGATGGTGATTATATGATCATCCTAGTGCAATTCTATTTGGTTTATTACCATTTTGATGGTCATATTACCATTATAGGCCCACTTTTTCCCCAACAGAGCTAGGTAGTTAGTTTCATTTGTCTTCATATCTATTACTTCGAAATCACCATATAGAGTTAACTCTATGATTTTAATCTCCACATCTTCCAAACATCCTATGGGCTCTACATTTCCATATCCTACCAAATTGAGGGTTATGGGATTGTAACTTAAAGAAGGTCTATCAATCACCTCCCAAGTAGATTGTGGGATCATATTCATTATGCTCCTAAAATCAAACATAGTGTTCAATATATCATACCTTGCTAATTATATATCTACCCTGGCATCGACATCCCATGGCTTCTTCATCTTAACAAACCAAACCATATTCTTTGGCTTTTCCTTTCCCTTATATACACATTTGATCAAACTATGCAAGAGGTTGTTGATATTCTATGATATATCTTCATTTCACAAAGTATTGAGCAATTTCATCAAGTTTGTCATTGTTATTATAACCCCTTCTTATTTCATGATTGGCATAATCTACCCATACATATGAGCATCAAGTGCAGCTTCATCTACCACACACGTACCTTATTTTTGAATACTCTATAGAATTTGCATAGCTTCTTTCATGAGTCCCTTCTCCTTTATCAATTTTAGATCGGTGTCTACTTTAGCTTTGTGTATGCCAAAATTTGTTGGCATCTCTAAAGGAGGTAGTCATTGATATGTGTAGTATGTTCTTATAAATACTTGAATAAATTCATTATAGTTGGCATTAGAACAAATTCAATTGACATACTATATTTCCCAATCTCTATATTGTGCTTCTAGAATAGGGCAGTCTTGAGTATCATTTTATTCAGATACTCAACATTAAGCATAGTAGGATTATTGTTGTGGATTTATAGGGTATTTCCATTGTACATGATTGATTTCCCCACAAAAATAACATCTAATATGGCCTCTAAGACCATTAAAACATCCTCATTATGCACCTCTATGATATCCACCTCTGAATCTACCTATATTCCCTTGGTATCCCTAGCCATCTGCCTATTATAGCCCAAATTTTATTGTCATTTATAGAATATTCCACCCCTAATAATACTATTAAGTATTGTAACCACCATATTGGGGTTGATTTATATGTGGCACCCAACCAGCTATTGTGCCTAGGTAAATGCATGATTCTAGGTAGATTGGTAAGTGTATTACAATGGTTACATAGCTTAAACTCCACCAACTAATCCTTGTAATTAAAATGGATGTGCATTCTGAGCCCATGCCAAAGTAGTTTGTGTTACACTAGTGGAAGGGGTTTCCACTCTCATAATATCTTGTGACATCACTAGTGTTTGTTGCATGTATACTATAAAGACATTCTTATTAATGTCTTCCTTCAACTCTTAGAGAGCCCTGCAATTTGTATCCTCATGATTAGTAGATTTGAAAAATTTATAGTACATACTTTATGGATTTATAACATATTATTGTAACAAGTGACATTACATTATTATCCCACTATGCATTAGATGTTGTAGAATTTCATGCATACTTTTGGGCATTCATTCTTATGGTGGCCTTCTTTACTACACTCAATACACCAGAGACTAGTTTTGGGTTGCTCACCATATTCTATAGGGCCTCTAACCTCTTCAAAATATCATGGAGTGTTCTTTATAACTATATTTTACTCTCTATTGGGGTGTCATAATCCTCTATTTTCTCCACTCTTACTATGGTTGTTCTAGTTTATGTTTTCTTAGTAAATTTAGTTTGCGCTATCACCAACCAGATCTTAGGTTATAGTCCCTCGATGAACCAAGTGGCCTTATCTTTGTCTTCTAAGAAAAATTTGATGTTGTTGACCACATCAAAAAATCTATGGTCATAATCATGAATGGTTTCCCTTTGACCTTGGTATATTTCCTTTAGATCTTATATGTTTTTTCCTATGCTTTTCTTAACCTTGAACTCTACAATCAATCATGTCCATACATCATCAAGGCTTGTTGTTCCTAAGTGCTTGTAGAATATGAACTCCAATTCCCTTCTAGACAAGGCATCAATGAGCTCATATTTCTTAGTGATTTCATCTACAATGCATTTTCCATTCCATTTCATGTCACACATTAGCAAGTATTGCTCTAAATCTATAGTTTTATCATAGGGAACTAGTGTGATAAAGGCACCCAACTATACAACCATATTGCCTAGGGTCATTTGTAAAATAAGCATTACTTTCATTCTTCTATATGGTGGTAATTATATTTTAACTTGTGGAATTGATACCTGAGAACCTCTTGGTGGTAAAAGTGGTGTTATCACTTAGGGAGTAATGATCATTGGTAGTGTTTATGGTGATGGTCTTATAGACCCAATTAGACTATTTGCAAGTACTAGCATGCTTATTGGTAATGGTAAAATTTGAAAAATTGGGAAATATTCTTGTGATCATAGAGGTGATTCAGGTTGCTTAGCTAATGAAAATGCTTTTGACTCATCTTCAGTCTCTATAATGGTGTCTTTTCATGTTTTATGATCCTTGATAAAAAAATTGATTTGTACCACCCAATCAGCAACCTATTCAATCAACAAGGGTTTAGTTAAATTAGTTGATACCTCTCTTAAATAATTTTTCTATGATTTGGTGAATCCTTGCATGGTCCTTTAAAAATTAGAATCTAGTAATTCTCTAATAGTTCTTGATTTTTCAATCTCTCACTCTCTCTAACTTACAAATCTTTATGGCTAAATATAAATAGGAGTTCTTATATTAAATATGGGCTCAAGGGATGTGCATTGAGGGGGTTAAAGGTCTCACTATTTGATTCTCTTTGTATGTAAATTTGAGCTAGTATTATGCCTATGGATGACCATGCCTCCAAAATTAGGTAAATCTCATGTAAAAGTGAAATGTCTCCTTGAACAATTGTGATCTACTACTAGCTATCAAACTACCTACCTCTATGTTTTTTCCCTTCTCACCATCTTCAACTTTATTCTATACTCGCTCTTTGATCTCACTAATCTCAGGCTCTTCTTTTCTTTCATCAACTCTTTCCTCTCTTACTCTTCCATCAACTCATTCTTCCTCCTTTTGATCTCTTATAGTTATTTAGTCTCTACCCTTACTTCTACCTCTACTTCTACTCACAGTCACTCATGTAGTCCCTGATATACTCCATCTATTTTGTTATCATAGTTCTCACTTTATATCCACAATATTTTTCTAATATTTTTCATCTCATCTCCTCATCTAGATTTTAATGGCTAGCTTTCTAGATTAGCTCCACACCATCTCAAATCCTGACTGCAAACATCCCCATAGTGCCCTTAAAGACTACTTCATCATGAATGGGTAGGGCACTATGGATTTTTCAATGACCAACATCTTGATGAGAATTGGTTTTCACTATAAAAAAATTTCCTCTAAGCCCTCATATGAATAGGTCTTAAATGGTGTCAAAATCAATATAACTATGAACTATGAATTCCATTATATATTCATCTATAGTGGTTTGTGTCTAGTGATCGATTGTGTAGGTCCAAGCAGCCTCAAAGCTCTATAACTATTCAAGTAGATTATTAGTCCACTAAATTTTAGATTTAGATCTAGCCTAAAAATAAAAATGCTCTAATCTCATAAACCATGCAGTGAGTAGGCTCAAAAATTCACACCAAAATATTTCATGTACATCACCATACAGATTATTCTCTATGACTTACTTTTTTTTACACCCTACCCTTAACACCTCTTTTTGTATGAAATCAAAGATTTTTTTATCCCACCATTCTTCCAAATCCATCTGACTTGGTAACCATCAAAGCATATCCTTTCTCTATAAATCCATAAAATTCCATACTCACCACACCATTGTTAATAGAGGTTCCAAGTTTCCTAGAACTAATGGGCCCTTAATTTATATAAATGCATATTCATAAAGACATATTGTATAAATACAAAAAAACCTAGATGTTCAGGCTAGTGTGATTCTCATCTGAAGTTCATCAAGATATTGATGTAGATTCAACATTCATTACGCAATATAGGATAGCCAATTACTTATAAAACCTTATATATATTGAAAGTATTATCATATGCAATACATAAAGTCTATGGTGGTTTTAAATAACACTTTCAAGTGAAAAATATTAGAAAACTTATAATTATTAAGTAGAGATCAACCTATTACACTACACTTTTACAAGATGCCTCTATTACAAGGATCCAAGATCTAGTTCTTCAATGTCTAACCTATTCTAGCTCTTCACAGTTTAAATTTATACATAATTCACTATCTCTATCTTAGACACACAGTTATAACAAACTATGTTTGGAATCTTTCACAACTATAACACTATTATAGGATTCCTAAGTTAGAGAAAACTGAATCCACGTAATTTGTTCAAAAGGAATATGTTTTATGACTAATAGATTATTGACATGTCCTTATGTTTTGATTGTACCCTATGTGTATACTTTCCCATTAACATTGGATTATGGTGGCCTACTCTTTTTCAAGATGCTAAGCTATATGTTAGGAAGTGTGACATATGTCAACATGTAGGAAAATTAAACTAGTGAGACGTCATGCCTCTATGACTAAAGATCTCTCAATAACTATTTGAAAAATATGTCATTTATTTTTTTGGCCCCATCACTCCAACTAGACTATGAACAAGTTCATGATATATCATCATAAGAATTGACTATCTCACACATTAGGTTGAAGTTTCACTAGTAAGAGATTGTACTGCTACTACTATTATGCACTTCATTTGGGAACATGTCATAACTCAATTTGGATTCCCACTAATTTTTACTAGTGATCATGGCACCCACTTCTTCAATGAAACTATTCACATCTTACTTGTAGAATTCATGATTGCTCATCACAAAACAACATTGTATCATCTACAAGCCAATGAAACTATTGAAGCCTTTAATAAAATCCTAGGCACATTATTAACAAAAAATTTAATATTGATATAACTAATTGGGATGATAGAGTGTATATGATATTGTGGGCTTAAAGAACAACCTATAAGTACTTAAACAAGAGCACACCATTCAATTTAGTATATGGAAAAGAGGTAATCCTATTAGTTGAGTTTTTGGTACCATATATTCATATATCATGCATTAGATAATTGAATGAGGATTCATCCTTGAAATCATGCCTAGATACTTTGTTACAACTTGATGAAACCCATTTTCTCACTCATTAGAGTCAGGATGTGAAAAAGTGCAAATAGAAAGCATGGCATGATCAACACATCAAGCACAAAACCTTTACTCCTAGAATGAAGGTCCTGCTATATGACTCCAAATTTACATCCATTTTGTAAAAATTTGGATTCATTGGGATGGTCCTTTTATCATTCATAGCATTTGACCTATTGGTGATTGTCGATTACAAAGGTTGGATAACCAGTTCCTTCTTGGGTATTACAATGGAAGCCAACTCTGGCTATATTTCACCTTTGAATAGTTAATGTATTATAAATAATAAGGTTTATGCCATTAGTTTAGGATTTATTATTATTTATTAAACTACATATCCTAAGGATAGGGTGTTCCTGCCAAATAGTTTGAAAATTTGAAATACATAATAGTTGTCTTGTACTATAAGAAAAGCATGAGACATAGTTCTCTGCCACTTCAAAGGAAGGCACGAGATGGGATGTCTCATTGATATTAAATAATAATGGTTGCAATAAATGTGACAATGACATGACAATACAATTTCTTTAAATGCATTTATGTTGAGAAGTGACGGTTGAATAACGGTGGCCATTAAAAAATGCATTTAGGATAAGAAGTAATGGATGAAAGGAGATGGGTATTAAATTTGTTTAACCCCTTTGAGCCTTTAAAAAGGTGAGTTATTTTATTTTTAAATTTGTTTACATTTGATATTACAAAGCTGAGAATGAAGAAATCCCAAATATGAGAGTGAAGAAAGTAAGTCTAATTCCAGAGTAAGTATATGAAGCATCACAAGTTTATACAGAGGTATTAAAGCCAAGAATTAATATACACAAGAAAATAATAGGGTAAATTGAGGACATGGACATGATACAGAAGGATTATAGGTTGCAGGTTGTAGGGGAAGTCCACTATTAGAGGGTAGTTAAGTTGAAAAGCTAAAGTCACTGATAGTAATTAAGTATTCCTTTGGGAACGTTGGATGGTTGTACTTCAACCTTCAATATCCTTGAAGGGTGATGTAGCCTAATAATAAGGCCTTAAATACTGATCCATTACTAGTGATACCATAGGAAGAGGAAGTATTTAGAGGAGAAGAGGTATTCATTAGAGAAGAGATACCAAAAGAGTAGGCATAGTGTGTAGAAAGAGAAGCTAGTATGCCATGATAGTCCAAGAAGACATAATCATCTCCACCCCCACCATTGATTATTGAAGAAATGTAGTACCCTAAGATAGTGTTATGCATGGATAATTGGGTCTCCAAGGTTCCCACTTGCAAAAAAATTTATTACAACCATCATCAACCTAAAAATAAGATTAAATTATAGAATGACTACTGAGTTGAGCATTAGAAAACCAAGAACCAGTCAGTGTATGACCTTAAAATATTCAATGCCTTAGAAATTGTAGGGTTTTTCTAATTTTTTAATATACCTTAGTTTGGAAAACCCATGAAGGCCATCAAGTTCCTACTCTCTCATGTTCATGAGGACTATCTCTACTTCATCAAGTGCAACATGAAGATCAAATCCAAGAGGATAAGTAAGGTATCGGGGTTGTAGTGTTCAAGGTTGGATATGGCCTATGACTTGGGGGACACTGATGATGTCTAAAATATATCCATGTTGTTGATGTATCAAAATTAAGGTCATGCTATGCACATTAATAACCTACAAGATCCTTCCCTCTAGGTTACAGCACATATCATCATGACCAAGATCGGTGGGACTAATCATTAAAAGGAGGTAGACATGGCTCACCTCTATATCATCCACCAAGTTATTTAGGGCTTAAAACATTATTGGACTATGTATTTTAGCCATAAAATTATTGAGTGCAAGGAAAAAACCCATCAAATACCTAATCATAGGTTTCCATGGAGAGTATTTTAACTTTGATGGTGTTTGATGAGATTAGTGTACCAAATTACACCATAAGAGTGTTGAAGTGGGTATACCCACCCAAGAACAAGTCCCCTACTAAGTACTATAATTAATTTACATGTTTGAGGCATATCACCCCCTCATACAAAATAAAAATTAAGTATTGGTTTGATGGGATGAAGTAGGCCTTCGAGAATGAATGGCACATCCTGAAGGTTTTGTCCACCTTGGTTGTTGAGCAAGCATAGTTCATTGTGAAGCAACACTTCTCTCAAACATGCATCAAGATGGTCCCTTTCAAAGAACTCTTTATGTGGTTAAAGTTACCATATGCCTTTTTATCATGGTGCTTCGTCGACTCCATGAACTCAATTTATGATGCACATCTTATTGCCTTGGAGGTAGACAAGATCAACTTGGAGATTTACACTCTCTAAAAGATGTATGTCTATCTAGGAAAGAAGGCCTACAAGGAGAAAAAGGAAATAGACCAAATAGACATAAATGGAAATCCAATACTAGTGGGAGAATAGTCACATAATATATTCTAAATTTTGTGGCCTATGCATAATATTTTAAAGGGTGTAGAACATACACATGAAAATCTTCCAACAGTACCTCCCTTGAAGAAGAAGTGAGATGGGCAAGATTCCAACACAAGCACTTAGCAAGTTCCTCAAAAATGATAGAGGACTTACCAAGCACTTCAACCAATCCCCTCACCACCATGACCTTCTCCTCTTTGACCTTATCCACCTCACCCTTCTCCACCTTTCCCTTCTCCTCCTCATCCCTCTCCACCCAAAGTTCCACCTCCACAGGTCCCTCCACCTCCACATTCTTCCCCACATATTCCTCTACCTCTGCCTTTACCTCCCAAATTTTCATAAGAACCTTCATAATTAGGGTATGTACCATAGTTATCCATGAATAAGAGCCCAAGTAGGAAGTCTTTGTCATGTAAAAGGAAGAATCAGACTCTGATTCCAAAAAGAAACTTTCCCTTGTGCACCAGGAGGAGGCCATATTTAAAGACTCACCATTAGACATTATTGGTCCATATGGTGAAGAGGGGGATGGAAAATAGTATCAGATGAGCTTAATGGCTATTTTTAGTGTAGACATCCAATTCCTAACACCATTTGTGTTAAATTTTTCAATCTTACTTGAATTGCACTCAAATGCACATTTTAGGTCAAAATCACTAAAACACCCTAAATGGTTTGAACTTGTTATTTATAAGTGTTAATTTAGGCCAAATTATCCCTAAATAGGGCAATGCATTTTATGTGATTCTTAAATTTGATCAATTCATTTTGAGTTAAAATGATGACTTCACCTTTTTGTGCTCCGAATCCCTCTTTTTGTCTAATTCATTAGTACACATCACATACCTTTATTAAATTGTGTTGGTAATGTCCTAAATGGGAATATGATTCTAATACATCTAACATCATCTTCCAATTATTCTCAAGTCAAATTATAACCTAGTAATATGACATTCTAACCATTTTAATTAATTGAGTACCAATTTCAAAAGAATGACACAAATGTTAATTAATCTTGTTTAATGCTGATCAATCCAAATCAAGAGATTAAGTGGATTTTCCATGGAAGTTGTTGAATATTTCTTTTTGAAAATTGATTTCTATTTACTATATCACCTAATGACATCATTTCTTGGAAAGACATCCCTAGGTAATAAATGCATAAAATATCTAAATCATGGCCTCCCATGCCTCATTAATGCATCTCATGCCTCATTAATTCCCTTTCATCTAAAATAATTAAGAAGGCATTTATTGATTTTAACCTCTAAAATTGAATGGATTCTTGGCCACACATCTTGATCTCAAGATGGACGATCATAATTCATTCTAATCAATCTCAAAAATATATAAATAGAGAGACCATGAACATCATTTTTAAGTTAAAATTGTGTAAACTTATAATTATAAAATCTCTCCAAAAGTCATTTGTATTTTGATTATTGTGTTATTTGCATTTGGATTAGCTTCATTGATAGGCAAAATAGATAGTTTATATCATGAGCCTATGTTTTCCATAGAGTTTTTGAGGCATTGGAGGAGTAAATAAGCTATTGATGACAAATACTAGAGCTCTAGATCAAGGGGAGAACATGCTTAGAGCCATCTTTGAGTAATGGAGTCATTTGGGAAGGTAACTAGTATTGTTTTCTTTCATTTTGTTTTTCATTGTCATTAGCAACCCCCGCATGAATAGTTTGACTTAGATTATCAATTCTTATGCATTATTTTATAATTTTTCATGACTAAAGTTTGAATTTATCCTCTTTTAAATCCATACTATATCTTGGCATGCCTAGTGGGACTCTTCATGAACACAACACCCACGAATTTCTTTGTATTCATAGTTTTGATTCCTTTTTTTTTTTGTTTTTGCTTTGCTAGAGTAAAAATGGTCCATAAAGAATTAATAACTTTCTATTTAATTGATATTTTTTTATAAATTTTTGTATTAGTTTATCTAAATATTTCATTTATATTCTATGAAATTTTTAAAAAAAAATCTCTTTATTTTTTAGAAGTTATGACTCTTTTAGTGACTATCACGTTTTGTTTTTTTATTTTTTGGTAAAAATAGCTCATATAGATATAATAACTTTTTTTATTCATTATTTTGCCATAAAAATTTTCATAGAGGTGCACCTTGGAGTTATTTAAAAATTTTAAAAATTTTGTGAATAAATTATATATATTTTAAAAGTTATGATGAAAATACTGACTACAAGTTTTTATGTTTTATGTGTTCAGTTTTCTTTGTTTTAACCTTATAACTTGTTGTTTGCATGTTTCAAAGGTTTAATATTATCTTTATTTTTTGTGTTTTATTTTTATAATCCTTATCTTATGAGTTTTATTTAGATTTTTTTCTAACCAAGTCTAATCTAATGTGTTTGATTCTTGAGGTTTTGCCTTCGGGTCAATAGGTGTTTACTTTTCAAAGTTATTTACCTCAAACTTAAAAGAGCTTCAAAGTTAAAGGAGGTTATCTAAATTTTTATGTAGGGCCTATTTTAAGAGTACCAATTCATATTTGCTTATATATTTTTAACCTTCTTTTGGTATGTTTAAAAATAAATAAAAAATATTTCATTTGGTACTTAACAAAAATTTTAGGGTGTTTTATTGAATAATTTTTGTGGTTGTTTCTTCCAAGTTTTTACATATTAAATCTAAGGGGCTAAAGAACATCACCACAAATTTTTTTTAGTGATTTAAAACTAAACACACTTCAAATTTTGTCTTCAATAGATCATTTCTTTATTATAATTTATTGTCATAAATAAAGTTACACATGTATATTCTCCCTCCATCCCCTAAAGGGAACTTATGGGATCAAAAGCACCAACATTCTTGTAAAATGACCTAGTCTAAAGGCGTAAAAGATAAATGTGAAGGCTCTCCCCAAGACTCGCATGGATTGGGTGATCTAGAAATAACCTTTAAATCTCTTTTACTTGAGTTTTTACTTTTATTGCATTTTGGCTTGTGAGGGGAACTTAATTACCTCCCACGAGTTCTTTAGGAAAGCTTTGACCCAAGGCTTCATCTCTTAGCATCGTCTTTAACCCCTCTCCATGAGGGGATATATAAATTTGGATCACCCCACTAGGAATGATGGTTTAAGTAGTTAAACCATCTCCTATCACTGGGGCTAAGCCTAAAATGTATGATCATGTTGGACATCATACTACACTGAGAAAATGATGGATGTGGTGGTTGTAAAAAAAGTAAGGCCTTTTTACAACAAGTCATATGATGTGGACCCAATTGACGTGTTATTTCTCTTTCATGTTTATGTTAAATTCTTGTTCATGGGATCCATCTAGAAATGTTCAAAAACTTGCTAGTTTAGTTAACCCCACTTTGCCACACCTTGTCAATTTAGGGCTTAAGATGATTAATTAGTTGATTTGCCTTTATCTTAGATTACTTGGTCTTTTTTTGAGTCAAAACTTAATTTTTAACTAAAACATCATAACCAAAACACATTATCCCCAAAAATTTTAAACAAGGAGGTGTTGCATTGTCCAAATGAAAATCATCTTTTTCCTTGTTCAATTTATCATCTAAAACATTGTGTCATATCATCCATTTTGGTACAGTTATGCTATCCATTTGAGTCTATATCATTTACCAAATTTTTTTAATTCCCTCATTTATAATTTAAATTTGAAATTAAACTTTTCTAAGTTTTAAAGGTTGATGTGTTAATTTGGGTTCACCATTTGCACTTGACTTGTTTTAACTTGGGTTTAATTTTTAGTTTGAATTGAGGACCATTTTATAGACTCAAAATCACACTTATCATCTTGGTGGACTTAAATCATCTTATGCATCACTCACACTTTGAGTCCTAGAACACATTTTATACTACCATTCTTATTACCATGTGGCGATGTTATGTTACCTATTTAGTTTTAGCTTTATACTTAAGAATTCTTGCATGTTTCCACATCATGATTTTCTTAGTTTGCATTGTCTTCTCCCTAATCCGAAGGGATTTCTTTTAGTTTTCTAGTAGCAACTCATCAAAGTTGAACTAGCTTTTTTGGTATTGACATATCTCAAAATTCTACATTTTAGTGTACTAGTGACACTCTAATATTTTTGAGTTATCATACCCTCTTGTAATTTATATAATTTCAACTTTACCCAAAGGTTGAGTAATTTCATGAACACATTCTTTTAATTGTTTGTGGTTCCATGCCACCCTCATTTTATAGTCTCTTTGGTGCCTTAGTCATTTATTTGGAAGAAATATCAAAATCCATACCTTGTTTAAAATGTTTGCAAAACATAGTCCAATTCTTGACAAACATAGAGAACAAACCTTTATAAAACATGACTCAAAGGTACACTTTTATCAAGGTCTCTTGTGGCCCTAGTTACAAGTTAAAGCATTATTATGATGAACATGAACATTCTATCTTATGTGGGGATGTCACACTCTTCGATCCTATTTATTGAATACCATTATAATCCATATTGATTGTCATACATCATCCTCATCCTTCCCCTTCTATTTGTGTACCGCATTCAAAGACAACCATTTTAGGATATCCTCCTCTGATTTGTGCTTCGCACTCAAACATTACCATTTTAGGTTATCCCCCTTTGCCTTGTATGAGTGATTCTGCTCTACAAAATGCAAAGTTTACCATTTTAGACTATTCTCCTTCAGTTTATGCGAGCAATCAAGCTCCACAACGTGTGAAGGTTACCATTTTAGGACCTCCTCCTTTGGTTTGTGCAAGTAATCAAATTACGTAGCATCCAGTCATTACCATTCTAGGCCCATCACTTATATTTATTAAGCCTATTATTGAAGAACTCTCATTTAATGAACTTGTTTTTGTTGATCCCTTCTTCAATAGTCTATTTTTTAGATATCCCATTATTTAACCATAAATCATTATTCCCACTAAACCAAATATTCCCCATTTTAGAAATTTTGTGCTGATCTTTAAGCCAAAACATGAACCATTACCTCTTCAAGAGCCATAGTTAGATGACCAAAATGTGTTCAAAATTGATATTTTACAATCAATTACAAACCAAAACCCTGATTTTATTGTTGAAACACCCATTTGTGATGAGTCAACCTATGATGAATCACCTATTTACATTTTACCTATTTTTAAAGAGACTCATCTCAAGCCAATCTCTATAGATTTATCTCTTGATCATTTTCAACTCATTGAAGAGTCTCCTTTTGATAGATAAGATTATGTCAAGTCATCCTTGGAGTGGTACCCTCTCTTTGAGGAGCTTCACTTAGATGAGATAGTCTCTGTTGAACCCTTCCTAGATGAATCACTTTTTATAGATCCCATTATGCCATCACAGACCATTACTTGTTCAATACCAAGCATTCAATAGAAAATCATTAGATAAGCAACTATATCAGATGAAACAACATTAGAGTCAGGTTCTATTATTAAACTGACATCAAATTTAGCATTAGAACTAAAATCAAAATCAATTACAACATCATATTTAGAGTCCTTTGTATTGGAATCAAATTCAAAAATAGAATATAGTATTGGTTATTACAACATTGGTTATATTTGCCTTGTGGATCAATTTGAATATATTTGTGATCCTTCTATAGTTTTTGAGAATGATTACTTCAACATCGATAGAAATCATCCTAGTATCTTCTATGAGGATTATGTTTCCATTCATCATTCCATTATTCCCACCCAACATAGCCATTATATTGACATTCCACCTCCCATAAACATTGATTAAGACTGATAGAATCACACTTTATTGAACTTCATCCATGATGACATATTAGGTGTAGAATATAAGTAGGATGAAGACCCCATTCATTCAGAAGAAGAAAAATCTCTTAGTGAAACCTTTTCAGAGGTACTACGGGATAATCAAAGATCAAAGTCATCATCTTTTAGTGAAACATTTTTGAAGGTGCTAAAAGATAATCAAAGTCAAATGTTAACATCTCTTTGTGAAACCTTCTTGGAGGCACTATGAGATAATTAGAACAAATTCATTGGTGAAAAATTCATTAAGGCACCAATAGCTGAGCATAAAATATCTTCATTGCTTAATGAAAATGTTATCAAATAAAAAATCAATATAACTTCCAATCTATATCATAATCAGATGATATCTACTCTCAAGATCAAATAATAAAATAATCTAGTGGTCTTATCGAGAGCATCTTCAGAGGTATTCAGCCTTATCATACAAAAATTATGTTGAATTTAGTATCAACAACATATCAGAATTATTTCCAAAATATGGATAACGCGAGTGCAATGGAGACGTGATCACACAAGATGAAGCAAGTGCACACCACATAGATGTTAAAGCAATTTGAAAATAACATAATAAGATAACTTGCACCAGAAAAAATGTAGAAAACCAAAATTTGATTAGTATGAGATGGCCAAAGTGAGGAATACATATAGAAGAGTACGAAAGTAAATCCTCCACAAAAGGTGGACAAGGCACCCCAAGAATAGACAGTAACTCCTCCATGAAAGGTGGTCACAAGGTGCTAAGAATAGAAAAGTAACTCCCATCAAGGGAGTTACCTATGACATTCTTATGACACCTATGACACATCTATGACACACACCTCCACATAAGCTAGCCTATCCCACAAATCTGGGAAAATTCCATGTATGCACAAGAAATACAATTTCCCTAATTAATAAATAGGGATAAATAAAAACCTACACTAATACCCCCCCCATAAGCATAGCTTAGGTGGGCAGTGTGGAAATATAAGATGGGTCCCAATAACTAGGCCGGATGAGGTACCCATGTATAAATGCAATCTCCCATAAGATAGAGAAAAGGAGAAAACCCATAGGAAAAAACTCCCCCCTAAAAGAGAGACATAAAATAAAGAAGAGGCTAGAAGGCCCCCCTAAAGATGATGCTGCTGCAAATGTGGACCACACCCTAAGAAGAGCTCGTAGATGAATAAACTTGCTCTCAGTGAAAGGTTTGGTAAAGATGTCTGTAACCTACTCTGAATACTAGCAAAATATCAAGCTACAAATATAAATGGTACTCTGGTTGTCACAATATATGATGGTGGGCTGCCTGATAAGAATGCCAAACTCAGAAAGAATCCCCTGAATCCAAATAGCCTCAGTAGCTACATTAGCAGATCCCCTATACTCTACCTCTATGGATGATATAGCAATAGCATTTTAATTCTTGCTAGACCAATTGATAAGACCAGAACCTAGAGAGAAATTATAACCAAAATTGGACTTGCAAGTTTAAAAATTGTCAGCCCAGTCTGAATCTGTATATCTAACCAAATCAACCTCTATGCCAAATCTATAATGAATTATGTATTTATGTGAACCCTATATGTAATGCAAGATCCTCTTAGCTACTTTCCAATGCATCTCATGAGGTTATTTCATAAATTTGGAGACAAGTACCACTGTATATGATATGTCAGGCCTAGTGTGAGTTAAGTAGATGAGACTACCAACAAGTTGTCGATACCGAGTGGCATCAACTAATGGTGAAGAACAATCAACCTCAAGCTTGACTCCTGATAGAAAGGGAGTCAGAGATGTCTTGCAATCAACCATGTGAAACTGATCCAATAGGTCAAGAGCATACTTAGGCTGTGCAAGAGAAATCCTTGAATCTGACTGTGAGATCTCAATGCCAAGGAAGTAGTCCAACAAACCCAAGTATGTCATGTCAAATCTATCTTGAAGAGATACCTTCACTACTGCAATAGTCACTGAAGAACTCTTGGTGATCAAAAGGTCATCAACATATAGAACCAAAATCAAGAGTGAATCACCTTGCCGTAAGAAGTAGACATTGGGATCAGAATGGCACCTAGTGAAACCTACTGTGAGAAGGAAGGAATCCATCTTGGCATACCAAGCTCAAGGGGCCTATTTGAGGCCATAGATAGATTTTCTAAGTCTGCATACTAACTAAAAATCTTAAACAAATCCTAACAGCTGCTCCATGTAGATCTCCTCCTCTAGGTCTACATGAAGAAAGGCACTCTTCATATCCATTTGATGCACATCCTAACCATGTGCTACAGCAATATCCAAGGTGAGTTGGATAGAAGTCATCTTTGCAATGGGTGCAAAGGTCTCTAAGTAGTCAATGCCTGCCACCTGTGAGAAACCCTTGGTGACTAATCATGCATTGTACTTATCAACTGACCCATCTGCTGCAAACTTGGTCTGATATATCCACCTACATCAAACCATCTTTCTTCCCTTAGGAAGTGAAGTCAAATCCCAAGTGTGATTTTTGATTAAGGAAGAATATTCTTCCACCATAGCATTATCCCACTCAAATACCCCCGATGCCTCTCAAAAATTCTATGGATCTAAAACCGAAGCAAAGAAGGCATGTGGATCTCTCTGAAAATCCCCCCTAGTATATATGTCATATGTAGGATCTCCTACCCAAGTGCCAGCACTCTCAAGTGTCTGTCTGGCCCAAAGTGGCCCAAAAGTGTGCAAGTTAGGTGCTAACTCATCATCCTCTAACTAACTAGAGGTGGATGACTCTACATCACTGTCCTCACTATCTGAACTCAAAGAAGAAGAAGATGTCTCTGGCTCAAGAACCTGTTGTGGCTAATCTGAATCTGATGATGAATCATCATGAAGAAGTAGATCTGATGAGGGATAGGAAGTGTCAAGTGTTGAGTCTCTAGGACTCTCCTGAAAATGGACACTTCTCTCGATGAACAACTCATGAGTGACTAGATCTAGAAGGCGATATCCCTTAATACCATATAGATATCCTACAAAGATGTAAGGCTTGGACTGAAATTCCATAGCTTTGTGTTTCTTCTTCAGAATGCAAGCCATGGCTGGGGATCTGAAAACTCTAAGGTGCTCAACATCAGGTTTCCTTTTATGCCAAGCTTCAAAGGGTGTTATCCCTTTCAAAGCTTTGTGAGGAAGCATGTTTTGAATGTAGCAAGCATAATTGATGGCTTCGAACCAATACTGTGGTGCTAAGGATTTGGGGTGAATCATACAGCTACCCATCTCTTTCAAGAACCTATTCTTGCATTCTAAAACCCCATTCTATGAAGGACTGTAGGTGACTGTGCACTGCAAATCAATCCCATCTGTGGTATAAAACTACTCAAACCTGATGCTAACATACTCCCCTCCATTATTAGTGTGAATAACCTTGATGGATTTTTCACTCTATTTCTCAACAAGAGCCTTGAAGTCTAGAAAATTTTCAAACACTTCAGACTTTTGTTTTATAAAATATATCCAAGTGTACTTAGATAAATCATCAATGAAAGTGAGGATATACTTGGCCCTTATGAAAGATGGTTTGGGAAAGGGTCCTGATACATCAATGTGGACTAACTCCAAAGGTTGTGAAGCCTTTCAAGCTTTGCCTTTGTCAAATTTTTCTTTGGGATGCTTCCCAAGGGAACACCCCTCGCAAAATCATTTTGAGAATTGGACACGAGGCAAACCAATGACCATGTCATTTTTGCAAAGTTACTCAGGATAGCGGTAGTTAAGGTGGCCAAACCAGCCATGCCACAATTTGTTAACTCCATCTAAATGAGTTAGCAATGCTGTTGGAGAAGAATCTGAAGCAAAATGTGAGAAGGTGTATAACCTGGCTTAGTGATCTGCCCTACCCACTGCCACTATAGTATCATTATGCAACTCCCTAATAGCCACTAAATTTGGTGAAAATTCAACTCTCATGCCCTGACCAATGTGAGTGATTTGGTACACTGATAGAAGATTGGTTGAAAGATAAGGAACACTTAGAACATTATTGAATGTTCCTCCTTCCATTTCAACTGACCCTCTCCTTGCAATGAAAATTAATGTGTCATCACCCAAACTAATTGAAGTCATGCTACAAGACTCTAAAGATGAAAACTCAACTAGTGAATAGCCCATGTGGTGAGAAGCACCTAAGTCGATGACCCATGAAGATGTGGAAGCTATTGTAGCTACAAGGACCTTGCCCTTTTCTTTCTCCTTACCCTTGCCTTTTGCCTTAGTAGAATCTTGGGTAGATGAATTCTGCTTAATGGACTTAGGAACATCTATGTTATTCTTCTTTAAAAGATGAATTAGGTGGTCTATTTGTTTCTTCATGCACTTGTGTTCATCATGCCCTATCTTTTTAAAATAGGCACACTTAACCTTCTCTTTCTTAGGTTTAGCATTGGAAGAGGAAGTCTCAGTGTTGTTTTTGGTAGGATTGGTGTTTTCTTTCTTCTTCTCCTGGTCCTTGTTCTTTTTCTTCTTCTCCTTTGTTAAAGTCTTATCCTCACTGTTTCCATCTATCAAAGCTTGGGGTTGAGTAGACTTCATTGTGCCCATTTGAATTAGCTTATCTTGCTCCCTAGTTAAGTTGGCAATGAATGAATCCAAAGAAGGCATTTTCCATGTAGTGCCAAGGGTACTTTTTGTGGCATGGAAAGTGGAGACAAAGACTGAATAGCTTGGACCTAACTTTGCGAGAATAGAAAGTATGAGTTGATCATCTTTCTTCTCTATCCCGCATTCTTTCAATTGCAATATAAGGGCCTTAAACTTAGTGAAGAAGTCCTGTAGGGTGTCAAAGTTGCTAGGACTTAGACTTATGAGTTCATTTTCGAGCTCATGACCTCTCATCTCATCAAGCTTCCCAAATAACCTTTCTAAGGTGTCCCATATGTCATTAGGAGTCTGAGAGGATTCTAAATGGAAGAGAAGTTTTGGAGACATAGACAAGCTCAATAATCCATAGGCTTCATCACTACGGTTGTACCACTTGACCTTTTTAGCGTCAATGTTGGATTCTACTCCACTACCCATGGTGATCCTATACAACCCTTTGCTTCTAAGAATGATTGACATTTTAACCTTCCATTCATGATAGTTTAAGGGTGTTAGGGGTTTAAGTTAAAAAGAATCCATTTTTTAGCTGAATTTAGGTGAAGTGTGTTGATTGCAAGTTGTGAAATTATGCAGAAAAGAGAATGAAAGCAAAAATTTGCAAGTTGTGAAAAGAAATCACACCCCCCCCCAAAATATTGATCCCCCCAAATATACAAGTGCACACTCAAAATACATTTGAATCAGCTGAGAATGCGTCTTAGAGCAATCAGTGCAAGACTAAAGCAAACAGGACGTCAGACTCGGCCGAAAATGCATCTCAAGAGACCCAAATTTTTGGAACTTTATAAAATAGTGAATTTTTTAAAAATAAAAATCCTACGCTATCGATAATTTCATTAAAAACACTTTTTCAAAAAAAGACACCCAAATCTGAGCTACCATTTGTAAGATATTAAAGGTTCAATTTTCTCGTAAATTAGTGTTTTTGCAAAAAAAATACTAAAACATTAAAAAAATGTCTATTTTGAGAGATAAAGTGGCCTTCCAATCACTCTTTATATTTGACATAGAACGAGGAATCCAAAGGAGGTTTGTGTGAGGGGGAATTGGCCTCCCGCCAACCCGGGCCTCACCCTTCATCTTCGTAGGTTGAAGATACAAGTTTAAAAAAGCCTCTAAATTGTTTTTTTTTATGCTAATTTCCAATTTTTATTGAATTCAAATAATCAAAAATATTGACTTATGAATATTATAAAAGTTATTGGACAAAAGCAAAATCATCAATTAAATAGCAAGAGTGAGAGGGAGGGCCCACCAAATGGGCGTTGGAAACCAGACAAGGTTTGAACTAGGCACCATTTTTAAGAAAATAGATCTGATTTTGCTTTGAAAAACAAAACTACATACTTAGACTCCGTACAGCCCATTTCGCCCTACTAGAGAAGACTGCTAGACTTAGGCATGGCTGTGCAGACTGCTACGCTTAGACTGGGTAGCGCCTGGGCCGGGCAGCGCCTGGATTGGGCAGCGCCTGGGCTGGAAATCCTCACCTCTTTCTACCAGAAGCCCCACACTTGAAGGTGGCATCCAAGAATAAAAAATAGATTGCAGAGATTTTTTTTTCTTTTCCTGCAGAATGACAAAAAAATAATTCCTCTGCCTTGTTGAAGCCACAACAGATCTATCAAGATGTCTTGGCAAATTTTAACTCAGATATATAAAGGGAGATCTGAATGAAACTCAATAGAAGTAATTTTTTTTAACAGATTGTTGTATGTATTTGCATGAGTTTTCAAGAAACTCTACCAAAACTCTCAAATGCAATCGAGTTAAACTAGGAAAGCAAAGTAAGAATTTTAGAATAAACTACTAGCATAACCAGACACATGATTACCAGAGTAGCTCTGATACCAGAAAAGATTTTGAAAGTTTTTTTTTATTTTAGATCAGATCTAGAAAATAAAAAAATTAAAGATAACTCCACTCCTCTTGATTTCAAAATGAACTAAAAGCATAACCAAACACACGATTACCGTTCTCGCTCTGATACCATATCGGACTTATTGCCAGAATCTGGATAACGCGAGTGTAATGGAGATGTGATCACACAAGATGAAGCAAGTGCACACCACATAGATGCTAAAGCAATTTGAAAATAACAAAAGAAGATAACTTGCACAAGACAAAATGGAGAAAACCAAAATCTGATTAGCATGAGATGGCCAAAGTGAGGAATACATATAGGAGAGTACGAAAGTAACTCCTCCACAAAAGGTGGACAAGGCACCCCAAGAATAGACAGTAACTCCTCCATGAAAGGTGGTGACAAGGTGCTAAGAATAGATAAGTAACTCCCATCAAGGGGGTTACTTATGACACATATGACACATCTATGACACACACCTCCACATAAGCTAGCCTATCCCAGAAATGTAGGAAAACTCCATGTATGCAAAAGAAATACAATTTTCCTAATTAATAAATAGGGAAAAATAAAAAAATACACTAATACAACATTACATGTGATTGAAATTCTTGATTTTCATTTGTTTCCCATTAATTATACATTTCATTATCATCCACCTATTCATTACCCACTTATATCATTTATCATATGCCTAACATTATTTACCATCACTGGTAGCACTTTCCTTTGTAGAGGCTATAAGGATATCTTATCTTGATGTTTAAAGGAATCAAATTCAATGACATAGGAAGATCATGAACACATTATTAAGATCTAGATCAGCATCAAGTTCTTGATAGAGAAACTTTTTTGAAAGGGTGTTGGATAGAAACTTCATAACTGATCATTTTTGTTATTTCACATATTAGATAGGATGTTCATCCCTTGTTAGCAAGATCAGTAGAATCATTTTTCATTTTTTCAATTACCATTTACCATTACCATGCCTCATCTCTTAGGGGAAGCCCTATAGACCATTTCATTATAGGCATATTATACCATTATGTTCTATTTACCACTTTGTCTGAACTACATTGACTTGAGGTATTTTGGGACTATGTAGGTAGTGATCAATTTCTATTGAGGTCAGCTTGGTCATCCCTTTCTTCATGCTCTCACCTTTTTATGAGTAAATTAAGCCATGCTCTCATTGTTTTATGAGAAATCTAAGCCAATCATTGTTTGGGGGCACTTTTGTTGCCACTATAGGAAATTGCCTTCTAATCATTTTTCCTTATACCATTTTTTTACTATTGACCAAAGCTCATTTTTAGTCATCCTACTTATCCCATTTTGATCTTGGTTCCTTTGGTTCATCCTATACTTTCTATGTGGGGATTCCAATCCAATTGTAATATTTTTTTGGATTTAGTGTTGAATTATAGTCTATGAACATAGGGTGACATTTGATCTATCAAGTTATCTTTCATTTATCATCTTATCTGGTATTATTAATTATAACTGCCTATGGTAAAATTAGTATTATTTTGGTAACTTTGATTATAACTGCCTTTGGGAAAATTATAATTATGATGTTATTTTCTAATTATAATTGCCTATGGTAAAATTAGGTATAATGCCTTTTTATCATGCATGGTTGCATCATCTGGTCATTATTATTATCATTTGCCTTGTCATTTACCTTTATTCACAAACTTATTGTGACCTTGTCAGTTTTTCATCACTTTTTGTATAAGTAAAATTATTGTGACTTGAGGTCTTAATGGGATTACATAGGTTGTGCTCAATTCATATTGAGGTCAACTCAGTACCCCTTTCATTATGCTCTCACCATCTTGAAAGCATTTTGAGTTGATGCACTCTCATCATTTTATGAACTAGACTGTTTTGTATCTCTTAATCCTTAATTGAGTTGAGATACTAAGAAAATTCTAAAAACATTCATAAAACATTTTAAAATTCTAAAAACATTCACAAAACATTTTAAAATTCCAAAAAGATTTATTTATTTTATTGTTGTTTGTTGTTTGGTCTTTTGTTTTATTATTTAGTTTTTCTTTGTTTCTCTTTTCTAAGTGCATCTTGATAGTCCACATGGATCTTGATTATTCATATCTTGATCTTATGTTATCAAGTTGTTCTTGCCTTGATTTTATACATTATTTCTCCTAATTGAAGTCTTGATTGTTCATATCTTGATTGTGAGTTAGGTTCATGTATGTCTTCCTTTTCTTTGTCTTTGCTTTTTTGTTTGAATGTAAGTAGTTGTAAATTTGGTTCTAGTCATTATTTTACCATCATCCTTAGTTATAGGTATTCACATTTGAACCATATCCATGCATCTAAAATGCCATATCTATTGACGTCAAAGATTGCACCCTTGGCAGGAGGCCGAGCTCTTGCCTTCTCCTCGCAACTATGGAAACTCCTCTCTCACCTGTGGGACTAGCAAAGCTGGAGGGGAGAGTCTCTAGATAAGGGCTAGCTCCATTTGATGCATCATGTTCATTCCAGCAAGTGCTAACACATACATATATATAGATATATAATGGGGGGATGAAAAGGGAGAAAGATTACATGAAAATATACTCTATGGAGGTGATGCACCAAAATAAGTCAACATTCTCACATCCACACTTGAAATCAGACAAAGGCATACATACACTTCAAACTTGGCAAAAGGACCAGGCTGTAAGAAACTGGCAGGGAGGTTTTCGTGAAAACACAGAAAATAGAGATTCACCAAGGTGCTATGAAATGCACACTGTAAGAAATTTCCTCTATTTTGCACTTCCAAATACTACTCTTCTCCTGTCAACTACAGAAATGGTGCCTTGTAGATAATAGGTATGTTGGTGTTGGACCTGTGAAAGCATCAAGAGACAATGACTGAACACAAACAAACACTCAAGACACACACAAAAATATCTATCCAAGATGGAGGTAAAAAATTGCATTTATTGATTCAGGTGGAAATTTTGCCAGGGCTATGCTTTATAAATGTGGAAGATCCTTCTTAAAAATGACAAGTCTTCAATATATAGGAGAAGAAAAAAGGAGACCTTTTGGCATCCCTTTTTTATAAGTGGCTCATTCGTGTCCCCTCATTGGGAAGAGCAAACTAGTCAAAACATTAATAAGCTACGCCCTTTGCTGTCTGTAAGGCCACCTCTTCAAGGTGATTACATGGTTTGTCTACTCATTAATGTGAAATGGAGAAAACCAGTTGCACTGATAGTTGTTTGCATCCTCTAATGGTTAATTTGTTGGCATTGTTTCACCTTCTAGGGTCACTTCTCGAATTGGTGCTTCCCTTTGCCACTTAGACCATCTGCTTGCTCGTTCCATGCTTGTCACTTTGTCTCTTCCTAATCCTTCGGGCCTCAGGGGCAAACTTCTGGTGGGTCACTGCATTCTAGGCTCTCATGGTTAGCGCTCTCTCACTTTGAAAGCAAACAGATATTTCATTGTGCTAATTTTGATGCTCACATGCCCACTAATTAGTTTGAAAACTAACAGCTAATTTTCTTTGTTAATTTTGACAACCTTCACTGGCTTTTTGTAGCTTTGCTTAGTCTTCCTCAGCCTTCTCTGTGGGCACTCCTTTGCCTTTTGTATCTTCCTGGCACCTTCCCTAAGGGAAGGTGACCCTCCAACCCTCAAAAGTGTCCTTTGTATCTGGCTGAGAGTCCCCTGCAAGGGCACCTACCCTTTGGGGTCCTTCGGTGGGTCCTTTGTTCCTTCGGATGTTCTCGGGCTCTCACAGGCTTTGTGTTGTATATTTTTCGTGGCCTTTTTTTTGTGTACATTTTCCCATGGACAAAAAGTCTGTGAAAATTCTCCCTGGCTTTAGCCTTTTGATTTGAGTTGCACCCAAATTCCTTCAGACTTTTTATTTGAAGGAATTCCTTCAGGCAAAAATTCTGAAGGAATTCAAGACTTAAACGAATCTGGACTTAAACAAATTTGAACCTACCCAATCCTTTTCCTTTGAAGTGCCTGCCTTTTGTAAGGGCATTAAACTTGGACTACCCCTTGACCAACTGGCATACTCTTGAACCAAGCCGTTGAACCAAAAATGGTTCAAGTGGTTCAACCATTGCACGCCAATGAACTTGAACTGAGCCGACTGATTGAACTAGGCTGATGAACCAAGTGTTAAACCAAGCAGAGAACCATGGCATTGAACTTGCACAACCTGAAAATGACTAGTTTTGAAAAGCAAGGGAAGAAGGGGACCAAAATTTTGCCTATTGGGAAAAATTGGTCAACAAATTGGTGACTCATAAGGGAAGCATGCTTGCTATGCTTTGAAGCTAGTTGCCTTGAAAATCCATTGGGCATGGAGTCAGATAATATCTTGAAAAACTAGCAATAGCTCTGGTAAATCTAAAACGAGTCACGCAGATCTACCTCCAAGGAAACGAAAACACACACAAGACTAAGAAAACTACTACTTGTGCAACAACACTTAGGTAAAATAGGGAAAGAAAACAAGGGAAAATATATACAAATGAAAGGAGACTCAATGTCAATGCTTTATATGTATCCCATTAACTGGGATAAATAGTTCTTCACCATCTAACCTGAAGAGTTAGAATGCATTATGATGCTTGCACTGAGTGATTATGTATGGGCCACTCCATAGGGCATCAAATTTTGCATGCTTTCCAGGCTTAGCTCAGTCTTCATCCCATTTCAAGAAAATGTCTTCCTCAGAGAAATATTTTGACAAAGATTTCTTGTCAAAGTGTCTCTTCACTTGTTGTTGGCAACTGGTCATAGAAGCCATAGCCCGGTCCCTTGTCTCTTGGAGCTCCATCAGCTCGTATAACCTAACCTCCATGCTACTTCCCTCTTCCAATTATAGCTGGTGAGTGAGGTCCAATGCTGGCAATTCAAGTGAGATGGGAAGCCTAGCTTCCCTTCCATATATGAGCATATATGGAGAATTTCCAATTGCTCTCTTTGGAGTGATTCAATCGACCCACAGAGCTATCTTTAGTTTGGCATGCCAAGTCCTCTGATTTTTTTCTATGGTCCTCTTTATGATCCTGATCAAATTTTTGTTGGTGGACTTAGCCAGCCCATTCCCCTATGGGTGATAATTAGATGAAGTGTTGAGATATATACCATACCTCAATGCCCACTCACTCATTTTGGTTCCTAAAAAAGCTAAGGCGTTATTTGAGATTATGGTGGTTAGGACCCTGAACCTTGTTATTAGGTCTTCATAAAATTCCAGGACCACACTTTAATTTGCCTCTTTTAGAGTAATAGCCTCCACCCACCTTGTGAAATAGTTTGTGGCAGTCAAGACCCACTTATGTCCAGCACTAGAGGGAGGATTGATCATCCCTATGAAATCCAAGCCCCACTACATGAATGGTTGCTCCACCTGAATAGGCTGTAGAGGCATGGTAGCCAACTGTTATTTCCCATTGAAAAGTGCATGCTTCTGGCACTTTCTTACCTAGGCATGGGTGTCCTTGAAAAGAGTAGGCTAGAAATAGCCAGCTCTCATTATCCTTGCTATAGTAGCTCTAGGAGCGAAATGACTGCCTGCTGGCCCATCATGGAACTCAAACAGTACCTTATCAGCTTGGTTTGGGTCAATGCATCTTAGAAGGACCCTAGAGAGATCCTTCCTAAACAATACTTCATCAACCAGGACATAAGGGAGAGACTGGAGCTTGAAGTACCTTCTCTCAGTCTTATCAAGACCTTATGGGCACTCACCAGTGAGAAGAAAACACCTCAGGTCCAATGTCCAGTCTTTTATGACAGCTGGTTCTTCTACAGTGGTTGCATCATGAATTAGTAAGTTGTCTTCCCTTTTCTGCTTGAAGTCTACAGCAAGTTGTTCACATAGGCCTCTTCCCCTCACCAGCTTGGTGATCTTGATGTCTACATCATATTCCATCACTTTGGTGATCCACCCTGCTCTCTTCTCATTTAGATCATGATTGGTCAAGAAATCCTTGACGCCAAGATGTGTGACCATGAGGTCAATCTTGCTGTTTGACAACATATGCTTGAATTTCTTCAGGCTCTGTACTACTACCAGGACTTGCTTCTCTATATACATGTATCTAACTTCAAAATCCTCTAACCCTTGGCTGAAAAAGGCAAGTGGTTGCTCGAGGTCATCACCATTTGCTTGGGTAAGCATGGCAGAGATCACCTCTTCATTGTTAAAAGTGTAGAGGTTGAAGTCTTTGTTGAAGTCGGGGCTAATCAAAGTAGAAGCCTGAGTTATGGCCTACTTGATGGATTCAAATCTATCCTTCCTTTGTGTTGTCCACTTGAACTTCTCATCCTTCCTCAGCATAGAGGTCAGGGGCTTGACTATATCTACGAAATTTAGAGTGAATCTCTTAATGAAGTTTATCTTGCCAAAGAAACTCTGCAAGCCTTTCTTGTGCTTAGGTAGGGACATCTCCAAGATAGAATGAACTCTCTCAAGGTCAATGGATAAGCCCTCCTTGGACATAATATGGCCAAGGAGTTTCCCCTCATGAATAGCAAACATGCATTTCTTTGGATTAAGAGAGATGCAGAATTCCCTACACCTTTCAAAAATCTACCTGAGGTGTTCTATGTGTTGGCTCACTTCCTTGGAGAATACCATCACATCATCAAGGTATACCAGCACATTATTGTTTATCAAGCCTCTAAAAGCCATGTCCATGGCTCACTAAAAGGTAGCACCAGTATTAGATAGCCTGAATGGCATCTTCTTATAGGCAAATGTTCCCCATTTAGTGGTGAAGGCCATTTTGTGCTGGTCACAGCCTTGCACTCGAATCTAATTATACCCTGAATAACCATCCAAGAGGGAGAAATTCTCACTACTTGTTACCTGCTGAAGGATCTACTCCATGCTTGGGAGGGGATAATGGTCTTTTAAAGAGACTTTATTAAGGTCTCTGAAGTTGACACATAACCTAATCTCCCCATTCTTCTTTCTAATAGGAACAAGGTTGGCCAGCCAGGAGGAATGTTTGATTGGAAATATAATCTCATACTCAATCAATCTAGCTAGTTCCCTCTACATGAGAGGCTCAATTGTCAAGTTGATAGGCCTCTGCTTCTGTGTGACTGGCCTGGCACCTTCTTCTAATTCGATGGTGTGCTGGGTGAGTCTTGGGTCGAAGCCCTTCAAATCACTATAATTCCAAGCAAAAACATTGGCAAACTCCTGACACAACAAAATGAAAGCCTGTCTTTCTTGAACCGTGCAAGCTTTTCCAAGCACAAGCAACTTGTCCTTGAAGATCTCAACCCTTTTGCAATTCTCCTCCTTAGTTGTGATGCATACCTTGTCTTTTCTCAATTGGTCATCTCCATTGAAAATGCTCTCAATCATGACTAAACCTTTAGGGAGCTTATTATTCTTCAATTGAACAATCTGGTTGCCATATTACTATTGCAACTTCACCTAATTCTATGTTATGAACTCAGCTTCCTCCTTCAAGAAGAAAGCTATTTGCTGGTCATTTTCGAAAACCTACTAATTTTTAATGTTATCGGGGAAAGAGGGTCGAACTACCACCTTCAGGTGGTGTGAACCACACTTTTGACTTATTTCCATTGAAACATCAAACTGAGCACCAATTGTTGCTAGCCTATCCACTTGTTTGTTTTGCTCTCTAGGAATGGAAGTGATATTGAAAGCAAGGAAATCTTCCACAAAGTCCCAAACCCTATGCTTGTAGAATTTCAGTAAGGAATTCTTGGTCAGATTTTGGCCTTTCACCTAATTTACAATCAACTCGCTATCTCCCAAAACATGCAACTCCTTGATCCCTCTTTTTCTTGCCCATTCCAGACTATGGATAAGGGAATCATATTCTACAACATTGCTTGTACAAGAGAATTAAAAATAGAAAGCTAAAAATTACCTATCCTTTGAAGGGGAGACTAACATTGCCCCACCACTAGATCCCAGCCTACTTCTGGAACCATCAAAATATAGCTGCCATAGGCCTAGGTCCTCTTGGCTTGCCTTCATTATATTTGGTATGAAGGTGCCCACTTCGTGCATGTAGTAGACTCCAAGGTCTACCTCCTCTATGAACTTGTAAGGATCATGTTCGAAGTTATCATTTACCCACTCATCCAAGAGTAGGTATGCAACTCCTTCAAGGGCAGAGGATGGAGATTGGTCTGTCTAGGACTCTTCTGGTCGATAATGGTGTGATTGACGTTTGTTGCCTTGGGTGAATATAGTTCTAGATGGTCCTTGTATAGTGGCTCAGATTTGATTTTTACCTTAGTCCCATACTTGGTTCTAATGACCAGATATGACCAATTCGCTACCAGATAGCCACCTATCTTTGATGTGAAGTCCCTAGACAAGCAAATTACAAAATAAGGAGGAACATCTGCTACCACTATATCATGGGGGATTGAGAAGGTTAGGCAGGCATGTAATGTCAAGACTAAACCTTTCAAAATCCCAACTATTTTTGTAGGTGTCCCATCTAACTGTTAGACTCTTTTGTTCATCTCTTCATATTTCAGTTCCATCTTGTCAGCTATGCACTTGGGCATCACTGAGGTACTAGCCCCACTATCAATGATGCAGTTGTGTACCAAGAAAACCCCTATGACCAAAGATAAATAAAAAGGGGGAATCTTCTCTTCCTTCTTTACCTGACCTGAAGTGGAAGGTTGTCCATTCATCATCAAGACATTATCAGTGCTCACTGGGACAGCTTGTCGATCCAGCTCATGCAATTCCTTCTTCAATACGTCCTTCTATCCTAGGAGAGAAAATGAATCCCATAAAGAGATGTTCACATGTAGCTTCTTCATCTGGTCCACTAGATTGACCTAGGGACTACCTCCCTTCAAGCTTTCTTTGGGGCTGATTCCAACCTGAGCTACAGGCTGAGGGGCTGAAGGTACAAATGGTTGTCTAAAGTTTGGGGCCTTTGAATTGGAGTGCGATGGAGAAGGTGCTACTACCAATTGAGTGGTAGCCTGGGATTCTCCCATTGTTCTTCTCTTGAATCTTGTGTTGGTTGCAACACAGTCAGCCTAATTGTCTACAGTGCCCACATAATTCACTAAATAAAATTCCCCTTCCAGATGATTCATGAGGGTAAAATCTGGCTGGGCTTGATTGCTCCTCGTGCTGGGTTGAATTAGAGCCTCAAAAATCTAGGAATGAGTGGCTGCCTGATTGTCTAAATTTTGGAAATAACTCATCATCTCTTTTGTGTAAATAGCCTATTCTTGGCCATATCCCATGGTTGAATAACTTGGTTGCTCTTGTACTAGGTTGTTCTGAATAGGCACCATGACTTTAGATGATGAAAGGGGGCCTAAGTTGTAGTTTTGAAATGGCCTAGTTTGAGTAAGCTGACCCTATCCTTGATTATAGTTTTGAAAAGGGGGTCTAGGGGCTTGACCATAATGCTAGTATCCTTGATTCAGTTTGTTGCTTTGAGCCTACTACCTTTTGAGAACTACAAGTTTATTTGACATAATCTACAATAGACTCTTAACTTCATGAAGCTCATTGGATGGAAAAATAGCTAGTTTCTCTATGCTAGGAAGATGAGCTAATGTGGGAGCAATAGTCTGAATTGGAGGTAGCATTTCTAGGAAAAGTGGCATGTGAGGCCTAGGGGATATTTGTTAGGTTGTGGAGCTAAAAGCTTCAACTTATTGCAGACATAGAGGAGGTTGCTGAGTTCCAGGAATACCGACGTCAGCAGTAGGACTAACGTCAATCAGATTCAGTGCAAAAGGCAACTGTCATCGATAGGAAGTCGGTCAACGTCGGTCACCTCCAGTCAAACAGGGACCGATGTTCGTCACCTATGTGTTCCAGAACTGTTCGTTGCATGAACAGTTAGTTTGTTGAACTGATTGTTTGCATGTAAAGGCTACTTCGAGTCTTGAGTTGCATGTCTATTATTAGTAAATTAAGAGTCTAAGTTATTGTTTAAGTCTGGGATCTATTTATAGACCCATTGGCATGTATTATAATTATGAGCTAGAAAGGAAGGCAAAGAAGATCCTTCCATTGTAAGATCATTGAGGTGCAGGTTGTTGCAAGCTCATAGGAGATCTACATGTGTAATTATGGTCTATTGAATTACAGGTTGCAAGTTCATGGGTGATCTACTTGAAGTACTTTGAGTACTTGGTGTACTGACAGGGTTATTACTAACTGGTTGGAGAGGTGAACACCAATTCTGTGTGTGAGTTGTGTGTTGGGACCATTTTTGGTAGGAGAGTGAACTCTTGATTGAGAAATATTGGGAGCCCTTGAGGTGTGGGAAGCCTCTGAGAGGTGGAAGAAGAAGTGGCATCTTCTTTATTGTATTTTCTTTCTGAATGAGTATTAATACAAGATAGTGTATTGTCTCTCATATTCTGTGCTATGTGTGAATTCTAGTTACTTGTACTTTTGGATATTTCCACATGTTTAATTGCTTGTATTTGGTAATCATATTGTGTTCTTTGTGTGGTTAGCTAGATATCAAATTTGCAGAAGGTTTTTGCCTTGTCAACACAGAAGCAAAATATATTGCAGTCACAGAGGCTAGCAAAGAGATTATATGGATGACATGGTTCATGAAAGAGCTTGGAAAAGAGCAAGAGAGTTTCAGATTATATAGTGATAGTCAGAGTGCAATCCATTTGGCTAAGAATTCAGCCTTTCATTCAAGAACAAAGCATATACAGCTTAGGTACCACTTCATTAGACAGGTATTAGAGGATGGTGAGTTGAAGCTGGAAAATATCCATACAAATAAGAACCCTACGGATATGTTAACCAAGCCGGTAACAAAGAAGAAGTTGAATCTTCATTTAACTTTCATTGGTCTTCATGATTGAGTTTGAAGATGGAGGAGCTAGAAGATTTTGCTGTACAAGTACTAGTGCAGCTGTTTATCTCTAAGTGGGAGATTGTTAAGGTGTGGAGCTAAAATCTTCACCAAATGAGCGAGTTTGCAAAGTTGCAAGTTTACACAGTCACCAATGTCGGTCAGGAGTGACCAACGTCAGTCAGGAGTCAACTGGGAGATGCCGGTGTCGGTTATGTTCGGCTGACGTCGGTCAGGTGTAGATAGGCAGAGACCGACGTCGGTCACCTGTGCGTCCAGAATGTTATTTCCGTGGACTGAATAGAATTTTTGCATGTTAGGATTAAGTGATAGTCTTAATTTTGCATCTCTATTATTAGTAAGACTGTTTAGAGCCCTTGATTAGGAGGTGCATCTGATGGCTGTAGTTGTATGCTCATGTTTCCTAATTATTATATAATATGATAGATCTTCATAGCTTATTGTAAGGTGTTGTGTTGAACAGTACAAGTTTTGTATATGTGTATCATTCTAGGCTATTGGAATTGATTGTAATTGAGAGAGAGAGAGATCTTGAGGGAAAGAGATCTGGAAAGAGATTCGTACATCTGAGAGAGGTGTGGAAGAAAAGAAGTTTCTTCAATTGTATTCCTTCTGTAAAGAGTTTAATACAAGTTTTCAGGGTGGTTTCTTGTATCTCTTCTTCTTGCTATATTTCTGATTCTAGTTACTTATCTTTCTGGTTTAATTTCACATTTATTGCTTTCACATTGTAATCAACATTGTTGGTTGATCCCCAACACTATTTTCCCAGCCTATACTAAGCAATTTTTAGCTACTATGGCTATGTCATAAGCAGTAGGCAGTGTATGCCCTCCCATGGATTGTATCATCATAGCAATATCACTGTTCAATGCCTTTAAATAATACAAGAAAGCGTAGTTAGGAGTTGGTCTTACCAAGATGGGGATTATATCCCAAGTCTTCTGGAATCACGTGTTGAAATCTTGTATATACTCGTGTGGGGCTCTCTTTATGGTCATCAGCTACTCATCAAGTGAGAGGCCATCGCTCTTCTCCCCAAAATTATCTATCAACTAAGTACCCAATTCATTCCAAGAATGTATTGAATTTATAGGCAAAGTTTTGTACTAGTCAAGAGCCTTGCCTTTGAGAGATAATGCTAGCAATCTGATGGTGATATTTTCCTCTATTACATTGTGAATATTGCATAAATTAGCAATATTCCTAATATTCTTGATGACTGTAATGGGCCCCTCTCCATCGAAATAAGGTACATTTTTTAGGGCTATTCTTGGGATTGGATCATAATGTGGGAGGTTTGAGGGGCTCTAACCACGAAAAGTTGTAAAACCCAATGCCATGGCTGGGGTGGGATGTAATTACAGCTTTGTTACGTATGCATCCCTTACAACAGGTCTAGGAGGGTGGCTTGTTGAATAAGGACAGGTCCTATCAAACTTTAGCCTTTTTGTAGAGTTCAAAGGCAACTCAATGAAATCAAAAGGAACCACTTTAGAAGCAGACCTTGTGGTGACTTTAGGCATAGAAAGTTAAGAAACTGGTCTTAATTGGAAAACTAAAACTCTTACCAGTGGAGTTGCCAGATGTAGGAAATCTTATATTATTGTAACAGGAGCAGCATCAATCCTAAAACCTTACTGAGTTGTCAAACTATGTCCCACCGGCCGTGCCAAAACTGTTGATGTCAAAGATTGCACCCTTGGCAGGAGGCTGAGCTCCTACCTTCTCCTCGCAACTATGGAAACTCCTCTATCACTTGTGGGACTGGTGAAGCTGGAGGGGAGAGTCTCTAGATAAGGGCTAGCTCCCTTTGATGCATCATGTTCATTTTAGCAAGTGCTAACACATACATATATATAGATATATAATGGGGGGGATGAAAAAGGAGAAATATTGCAAAAAAACAAACTACTCTATGGAGGTGATGCACCAAAATAAGTTGACCTTCTCACATACACACTTGAAATCAGACAAATACATACATACACTTCAAACTTGGCAGAAGGACCAAGCTGCAAGAAACTGGCAGGGAGGTTTTCATGAAAACACAGAAAATAGAGATTCACTAAGGTGTTGTGAAATGCACACTATAAGTAATTTCCTTTGTTTTGCACTTCCAAATACTGCTCTTCTCCTATCAGCTACAGAAATGGTGTCTTATAAACAATAGGTATGTTGGTGCTAGACCTGTGAAAGCATCAAGAGATAATGACTAAACACAAACAAACACTCAAGACATACATAGAAATATCTATCCAAGATGGAGGTAAAAAACTGCATTTATTGATTCAGGTGGAAATTTTGCCAGGGTTATGCCTTACAAATGTGGAAGATCCTTCTTTAAAATGACAAGTCTTCAATATATAGGAGAAGAAAAAAGGAGGCCTTTTGGCATCCCTTTTTTACAAGTGGCTCATTCGCATCCCCTCATTGGGAAGAGTAGGCTGGTCAAAACATTAATGAGCTACACCCTTTGCTGTCTGTAAGGCTACCTCTTCAAGGTGATTACACGGTTTGTCTACTCATTAATGTGAAATGGAGAAAACTGATTGCACTGTTAGTTGCATCCTTTAATGGTCAATTCACTAGCACTATTTCACTTGCTGGGGTCACTTCTCGAATCGGCACTTCTCTTTACCACTTGGACCATCTGCTTGCTTGTTCCATGCTTGTCACTTTGTCCTTTCTCTATTTTGTCTCTTCCTACTCCTTCGGCCCTCAGGGGTGAACTTCTGATGGGTCACTACATTTTGGGCTCTCATGGTTAGCGCTCTCTCACTTTGAAATCAAATGGCTAGTTCATTACACTAATTTTGATGCTCACACGGCCATCATTGGTTTGAAAACCAACGGCTAATTTGCTTTGTTAATTTTGACGGCCTCCGGGACATCCTCGTCCTGGTCAAAATGTCATCAGGTCCTTCGCTGGATTTTTGTGGCTTTACTTGGTCTTCCTCGGCCTTCTATGCGGGCACTCCTTTGCCTTTTGTCTCTTCTTGGTACCTTCCCTAAGGGAAGGTGACCCTCCGGCCCTTTAAAGTGTCCTTTGTGTTTGGCTGAGAGTCCCCCACAAGGGCACCTACCCTTCGGGGTCCTTTAGCGGGTCCTTTGTTCCTTTAGATGTTCTCGGGCTCCCGTGGGCTTTGTGTTGTATATTTTCCATGGGCTTTTGTTCGTAGACATTTTCTCATGGACAAAAAGTCTGTGAAAATTCTCCCCGGCTCCGGCCTTTTGATTTGAGTTGCGCCCTAATTCCTTCAAACTTTTTGTCCAAAGGAATTCCTTCAGGCAAAAAGTCTAAAGGAATTTGGGACTTAAACAAATTTGAACCTACCTGATCCTTTTCCTTTGAAGTGTTTGCCTTTCACAAGGATATTAAACTTGGACTGCCCCTCGACCAACTGGCATACTCTTGAACCAAGCCATTGAACCAAAAATGGTTCAACAATTCAAGTGGTTCAACCATTGCGCATCAATGAACTTGAACTGAGCCGACTGATTGAACTAGGCCGATGAACTAAGTGTTGAACCAAGCAGAGAACCATGGCATTGAACTTGCACAACCTGAAAATGACTAGTTTTGTAAAGCGAGGGAAGAAGGGGACCAAAATTTTGCCTGTTGGGCAAAATTGGTCAACAATATCATTATGAGTTATTCATACTTATGATACCTAATTTATTTTGGTATAGTAAGCACTTTGTGCTCAAGTTTCAAAGTCTTAAACATCAACATCACTCTGATGAATAGTTCTTAAGAACACTCCATAAAATATAGGGTCATGATATGAAATTAGGCATCTAGGTATCATGCATTTTATCACTTGACTCAATTCTTAGAAGTGTATCTCTTTCACATATATCATGAGTCTAATCAAATCTTTGGTCAGTTTTCTTCATCCCACATTCCATTCTATCCCACTTCTTAGGAGAACTACATTGGCTTAAGGTCTTATTCGACTATGTAGGTAACACTCAATTTTTATTGAGGTCATCTCAGCTATCTTCCATTCTTCTTTTTATCTCTCTCATTACTTTTTGCATTCTCATATACTTGGTTCTGTGTGGCTTCCTCAAGCCATTATACCATCGTATCTATGTTTGCACCTACTCGCTTTATCTATATTTTAGGTTATATTCTTGAGCTAATTGATTAAAAAATTTCCCATGTTGGGGCACAACATCTAAAAAATATTTGAATCAAATCAACCTTATAGGGGCAAACCATTATTTATTCTTTATCAATGATCAAAATTAGCCCTACTAGGGAAAAATTGTTTCATCATGATTAAATCTACTCTACTAGGTCACTTCTTATTATCCTCTTTATGGAGACCACATTCTCCCTTTTCCTCTAATTCTAATCTCTCCACACTAATGCCCATGCTGGCAATATTTTAGTGTGTAACTTGTCTTAGGATCAATCAATGCCATAAGTGTGCAGTTTACATTCTCAAATTGGTACATTAAAGTGGGTCCCTTACATTTATGGATTGAATCCTTCCCATTCCCCCCATCTTTGGGGCCTTTTATACCTCTAATTATATTTTTATTATTGATGGTAACCATGCATGCAAGTATTAGCTCATCTAGATGTGATCTATTCCATGGGTTAATCTCTCACTTTCTCTCTCTTTTTGAGAATCCATCCTTCTCTTTCATCCTATTATGTCCTCTCGAGGGGGCATCATGAGTCATTTCCAATTTCTTCTCAATAACTTTTTTCTTTGAAAAGATGTTGATTCACCTGAATGTCTCACTACGCCTTTTCAAATAGGGTAAAAATGTAGACATCCAATGCCTAACACAATTTATGTTGAAATTATCAATCTTATTTGAATTGCACTCAAATGCATATTTTAGGTCAAAATCACTAAAACACCTTAAATGATTTGAACTTGTTATTTACAAGTGCCAATTTAGGCCAAAGTATCCCTAAATAGAGTAATGCATTTTATGTGATTCCTAACTTTAATCAATTCATTTTGAGTCAAAAAGATGATTTCACTTTTTTATGCTCCAAATCACTCTTTTCTTATAATTCATTAGTACACATCATGTACCTTTGTTATATTATTTTAGAAATTTCCTAAATGGGAATACAGTTCTAATGCATCTAACATCATCTTCTAATTCTTCCTACATCAAATTACGACCTAGTAATATGACTTTCTAACCATTTTGATTAATTGAGGGCCAATTTCCAAAGAATTACATAAATATTGATTAATTTTATGTAAGGATAATTAATGAACATTAATAGCTTAAGTGGATTTTCCATGAAAATTGTTGAATATTTCTTTTTGAAAATTAATTTTTATTAACTGCATCACCTAATGACATCATTTCTTAGAAAGACATCCCTAGGCCATAAATGCATAAAATATCTAAATCATGGCCTTTCATGCCTCATTAATGCCCTTTATTCTAAAATCATTATGAAGGCATTTATTTATTTTAACCTCCAAAATTGAATGGATTCTTGGCCACGCATCTTGATCTCAAGATGGATGGTCATAATTCATTCTGATCAATCTCAAAAATCTATAAATAGAGAGGCCATGAACATCATTTTTAAGCTCAAGTATTTTAATGTTATAATTTTAAAATTTATTCATTAATCATTTGTATTTTAATTATTTTATTATTTAATTTGGATTAGCTTCATTTGATAGGTAATTAGATAATTTCAATATCATAAGCCTAGTTTTTATGGAGTGTTTTTGAGACATTGGAGGAGTTTGCCACCATTTTTGATGAAGAAAAAGATGATTAGTTAAGGGGATAACATGTTTGGATCCACTCTTGGGTGATGGAATCGATTTGGGAAGGTAACTAATATTGTTTTCTTTCATTTTGTTCTTCATTGTCATTAGCAACCCCTGCATGGATAGTTTGGCTTGATGTGTTTAGGCATTTTTATTTGATTCCTTATACTAATGCTTAACTAATCATATCTTTTAATATACTCTACAAGTATCACTTCATTAACTATTTTAAACAAATTTCAAGATCTTGGAGCATGACCCAAGGAAAGGAGTCGATTGGGTCTAAAGAAGAGCTTTCCATTGATGCATCTACCAATATGTGCATCTAATATCAAATATAATGTTGTATTTATGGCCCCACTTCCTTCCCTGAGATGTAACCCTAGACATAAAGAAGTATATGTCCTTTTTATTGGATATGTATAATGAAGAGCATCATTTTAAGCTCCCTCGAGATAGCCTTCACTTAGGTATTGATACTCCAACTCTACCTAAACTACTATGGGTTGATCCCCAAAAGATCACCCCACTACAAGCCAGTGTGGCATTCCCAAAGATGGATTTTGAAGTCACACGCTAGAACATATTATTAGACTCTAATGCACATGATGTAGAGATGAAACATGCCTAGGTGGTGGGTATGTATGAGAAGTAAGTTACTACTAAAAAGGTGCTTGCATAGGAAGCGGTTGCTTTGAATCAATAAGTAAAGGAGGCCACAGGGGCCAAATTTAAAATATTGAACTTGTGCAAGATAATTTTAGGCTAGGAGCCAACACTAGCAAATGGCATGCCTCTCAATTTTGATGTCATAGATAAACTAAAGACCTTGGTGAACCTTCTTTTGAAGCAATGCAAATATCATCCCATGTTGAGGAATGAGGGATTGGTAATAGTAAGAACAATTCATCGAGGCAATTAAAGTATGAAAATGCACTCTCAAAATATTTGGGGAAGTCATCCCCATCTTGGATGGGATTTTTGAACATTTAGTGCACTCGAATAAGATCTTGGAGGCTCAGCTCCAAGTAGAAAAAGCCTAGAGGTAGTAAATGGTTGATGTTACTCTCTTAATAAGGGATCATGTCAAGTGCATAAAAATATTCAAGGATGTGGAAACAATTGAAGAAAATATCAATACACATTGCTAGTAATTTAATTCCAATTTTGTGACCTTCTGAGGATAGGTTATCGAAGAAGTATCAACATTAGAAGATGTCCAAAAGTATGCCAACATGTCCCTAGATGATTTGATTAAGAAGGCCAATCATAATTCTGACCAACCCAAGGAGATAAATAATTCCAAAGAGGCCATTAAATTAATAACTACTAATTTACTCAACAAATTATCACATTGGGACAATGTCAAGAAGCAGATCGAGCAGACATGGCCTAAATTTTTGGTAGAGGCCACTAGCAAGACTTAGTCTAGGATGGACTAAGAGTGTAATGTGGGGTGATGTTGGACCCAAATTTTGGCTAAGTGTTTTGATATTTTGGCATGTAACCATCATAGTGCATAAGGAGTATATCAAAAAAAGTCTATGGCATGGAACTTGAATGGCATAGAAGTATCGTGGCATAGAATTCACAAGGTGCATAAGGACAAGGGCACAAAAGCACCAATGCAAGAGGACCCAGTCAAAGAGGAGAATTAACCATGAGAAACCCAATAGCATAGGACTAAAAACATTAATAGAAGACTTGGGGAGTGTTTATGAGTGGGAGATGATTAAGTAATGGTTCTCGAGGGTCACCCAAACCTTATCCATCAAATATTTGCACCAGCCCATAAGGAGGTAGACACCTAGTAGCAAAGATATAGCATAGAGTGAGTATATAGGGGGTGCAAAGGCCTAGGTCCTTAAGAGATGTTAGTTAATAGACTACCATGACTCTTAGTTTATGGATAGTTCATTGGCCAATTACTCCTATCATTAATTTTGTAAATACTTGGTTAGGGATAAACAAGTATAAATACCCCTATTATAAAGCATTATGATGAGGGATTTTGTATAACATTTGTTGAAGCATAATATATGAATTATGGATATTATAATCATTTTAACATTTATGTTCTATTTAAATTAGTGGTTTTGCATTTTATTTTAAGTTCAAGTTAATCACTTGGTTTATAATATGAAATCCATGTTAACTTGTACTTTTTCTAAGTAGCATATATAAACTATAAATGGCATTAATCTACATAGTTATAGTGGTTGAGATTAGTAATATGAGGATCAAATTAGTTTATATTTTCCTTTGTGTAACTTATAATTCAATATATATTTAACTCAAATAATATAACTAGTTAATGTTACTGCACAACATAACCCATGGGAATTGGTCTCTAGTTGTGTGCTTCAAGTGAGCATGCAAGACCACAGTCTTGCATGAAGGGCCACTGTGATATCTCGATGGGAACTTGAGCATCAAAAACATTATTAAGAATAAAAACCCAACAAGTTATCATAGCTTCCCAAATTGATTACAAAAAAATACAAACACCAAAAGTGAAAGACCCAGTCAAGAACACATAGTCATCATAAAACTTAGTGGGATTTATATTCTAATAGCATATATAGTTGAGTATTCAAACAATCTTTATTTACATGATTGATAATAAATGAATGTTTATAATCCATCACATGAGCTATGTAATACAATAAAAATAACAAGGTAGAGATAAATAATGAAAGTAAATAGTGCACTGAGTATAATATCAAACTTAACTCCAAGTGAGTTTATTCCATCATTATTCTAAACTAGTATGTCACTTGAAACCATACACAACCAAAAGAAGCTAACTTTCAGAGTGGTAAAATACACTTAGTCTAATCTTATGAGCCTCCCATTGGTGGCCCTAGCCACTCCATCTATCAGTTTGATGGTGGAGCTTAGCTTATAGAGTAGTGGTAAATTTCATGGAGATTCTAGTTTTCATGACCACAAAAAAATAAACCCAAAAAGAGAAAGTAATAAAACACCAAGTAGTTGATTATGAACCCTAAGTTTTTATACTATGAACACAAGTTTCACTTTAAATCAGTGAATGCTACACCCTTAACCTTTGGTATGTCTAGGGATATGCATGGTCGACTTGTGGCTTACATACCTCTTTTATATTCTTGTTACATTTATCTATGTTCTTAATTAGGTTGACCTATGGAATAACCATGGCTAAGTAGAGTATATATAGGAGGTATTGGTTAGTATTTGATCATCATATTAAGTATTTTTATCTTATTGCATTATTGTGGAGGTTGCCCCCTTGAAGTGGCTCTGCTATATTATCTAGTATTCTACTTTGTTGTCAATTATTATTGTGTGATCTCTTATTTTTTATTATTTTGTATGATATATAATTATTTTTTATGAACATATACATAATTTCCTTACAAGTATTATCAGATCTTTGATTTGGGCAAGTTTCCTATAACATTTTTTTAGGTCTATAAAGGCACGACTTCTGTGAGTGGAAGGAGTGAAAAACATAACTTGCAATCCAGGAAGAATTAATATTTCTATCAGTGAAGTATTATTTGAAACACTTTTTTGAAAAAAATATTTTAAAAAAAGTCTTAAAAAAAATTCCATTTGCACATTTGCAGTCGTTGGATTCATCTCCGCGAGACAATCACAATTATATATTTTACTAGTACACTTTTTTGTGCTTAAATTTTTCACCCTAATGCATAAACACAATCATTGGATTGATCTTGATGAGGCAATCACAATGAAACCATCTCTTGGTACACTTTTTTTGGGACAAAAACCCTCCTAGGGATTGTGCATGGTGGTTCCTACAACTCAAGGAAAAAAAGGGGCCAATAAACTCCTAAGACTCTTGTTAGGGATGACATGGAATCTGGAACTTTAGATCTGATGATTTCTCAACTTTAGGCTGACATAAAGGGCTTGGTGTGGTAAGATGAATATGTTTTATTTTAAACTAATTTTTTAGGTATGTATAGAGAGATTAATGGGGTGCACACTCAATTTCATCAAATCACTACACAATTGGCTACCATTTCATCTCAATTATAGACAAACAACCCTTTACCTCATCATTTGGGTCCTCCTCTTCTCAACACTAACAACTCCAATCTTGGTATGAAACTGATGTTTCCAAAAGTGGATATACGTAAGTTTTATGGGAAGGATCCTCTCACTTGGATTACCTAAATTGAGAATTTATTTTATCTACACCAAACTCCTAGTTATCAGAAGATGAAAGTAGCATATTTGTATTTGGAACCTGAGTAGTTTATTTTGTATCATTAGTTGTGTGTTCAAAATAAAAAGAATGGTGCTATTATTACATGGTCTATTCTCACTATGATTTGTTGGCTCATTATCAAAATAATGTCTCTAAAAACTACTTCAGATAGTTATCCAAACTACATCACATAAGAACTATGTAGGATTATATTCATCAATTTTATAATCTATCTTTATGAGTGGAAGACATCACTAAGGTAAATTTAAATATATTTTTTTTTGGTGGACTCAAATATAGAATATAATTGTATGTTTGGATGTTTAATCCATCATCTATATTGGTAGATATCCCAAGGGCATGCATAGCTTAATAAAAAGAGATGGTCAAATAGAAAACTTTCACTACTAGTCATGATTGCACCTTTCTAGCACCATCATTTCCTCAACCCACTAGATTAGCACCTTGGCAAATTGAGGAGAAATTATCCAAATTTTTTTGTTATGGGTGTGATATTAAATGGAAAAAATGGCATCACTATGCTAAAAATAAGTTATTTTACATCGAAGGTGCCAATGAGGATGCAGATGATGAGGAGGCAATTGGTGAGAATACAGAAGGACCTAAGGATGAATCTAAAGACTCTCAACCTACTATTTCCTATCATGCCATTTAAGGTATTAGTGTTTCCCAAACTCTTAAGATTGTGGGTTTCCTATAAAATATAAGGTCATTATTTTGATTGATTATGGGCGTACACGCAACTTCATCAATAGTAAGTTAGCTACTCATTTGAATTGTTTCATTTATCCCACTCTAGAATTTCAAGTCATGATTGCATATGGTGGTATTATTAGTTATTCAATAAAATTCCATAGTATTAAGTTTGCCATGGTAGATTACCTATTATATTCTCTTGTGTTTTTTATTCCCATGGGTAAAGATAACATTGTTCTGGGAGTATAATGGCTCACCAGTTTAGGCACTATTAAGATGAATTTCTAACAATTATTCACGTACTTTTATTTTGAGGGAACTACATTTGAGCTAAGGGTATTAAGGGCTAAATTTTCACAAATTGTTAGCTCCCATCAAATGACCAAGATTCTCTAAAATGGTACTGAAGGATTTATGGCTCGTTTGTTTTCTATTGAAGTCTAGCTAGCTCAACCATCTACACCACCTGATTTACAACAAGTGATTAACACCCATTCTATTATTTTTGGTGACATGTTGAAAGGAATGCCACCCAATTTCATGCATGATCATGCCATCAAACTTATTCTTGGTAGTGCACCACCCAACATCAGGCCATATAGGTATCCCTACGCCTAGAAAAGTGAAATTGAAAATATGATATAGGAGATGTTGGATGCAGGAATCATTCACCACAACTAAAGAAAATATTCTTCACTAGTTGTCATGGTGAGAAAAAAAGATGACACTTGGAAGATGTACCCCAACCATAGAGAGCTCAATTATTACACTATCAAAGATAAGTTTCTTATTCCTATCATTGATGATTTTTAGATGAATAAAATGGTGCTCTTTATTTTACCAAATTAGATGTGTATTTTGGGTATCATCAGATTTGGATCTATGATGAAGACATATCCAAAACAACTTTCAAAACTCATTAGGGCCATTATGAGTTTATGGTTATGTCTTTTGGTCTAATAAATGCACCATCTACCTTTCAGAGTTTGATGGATATGATTTTTAGGGCATTTTGAGGAAATTTGTTTTGGTGTTTTTTATGATATCCTTATTTATAGTAAAAACTGGGAATACCATTTGCAGCATGTGAAACAAGTTATCTCAATTTTAGAACAACATCATTTATATGCCAAACCTTCCAAATGTAACTTTAGAGCTTGTGAGGTTGAGTATTTGGGTCATATGGTTTCACATGAAGGAGTGCAATTGGATCCTTAAAAAATTGAAGCAATGATGGATTGGCCAGCTCCTAAGACACTTAAACAATTAAGGGGATTTCTGGGGCTAAATGGTTAATATTATAGGTTTGTCAAAAATTATGGTAGGATTGAAACCCCACTCATCTCTTTGTTGAAAAAAGACTCCTTCCAGTGGACTGATACAACTATCAAGGTATTTGAATAGTTAAATTTAGTTATGTGTATCACTCCAATGTTTGCCACTCCTAACTTTTCTAAGACTTTTTTGGTTGAATGTGACACATCTAGATATGGTATGGGTGTTTTGCTCATGCAAGAAGGTATACCACTTACATTTGAAAGTTGTCAACTGAAGGGTAAAATTTGGTGTAATCCCATCTATGAGAAGGATTTGATGGCCATTCTACATGTAGTCAAACAATGGAGACCTTATTTGATGGGTCATCACTTTCAGGTAAAGATTGATCATGATAGTCTCAAATATTTTTTGGAGCAATGGTTGTTAGCAGAAGAATAATAGAAATGGTTAACTAAGATGTTAGGCTATGATTTTGAAATAGTCTAAAAGAAAGGTAAGGAAAATGTGGTGGTAGATGCACTATCCAGGAGGGATGAATCATTTGAGTCATTGCTATGTTTCATGACCATTTGGTAGGTATATTAGCTAGATGAAGTAAGATTAGAATGGTAAAATGGCAGTGTTACCCATGATTTGATTCATAATCTTCAACAGGGTTTGGGTGGATTTGAAAAATTCACATGGAAGGGTAATGCATTATGGTATAAAGATAGATTATACCTATGTAATAATTCTCTTCTCAAACAAAAAATCCTTTAGGTACTTCATGCAGCTCCACTTGGGGGTCATTCAGGATTTTTTAAAATTTATTATAGAATCAAGCAGGATTTTCTTTGGGAAGGACTCAAGGGGGATGTCTAGAAATATGTGGCTTAATGTATGATATATCAACAAAATAAAGGTGAAACCATCAAAACCCCAATTATTTTTCAACCTTTATCCATCTCTAGCCAGCATTGGGAAGAGGTGTCTATGGATTTCATTATAGGGTTACTATGATCTATTGTTCAAAATGTTATCATGGTTATTGTGGATCATCTTAGTATGCTCATTTTTTTTATCACATCCCTTTGTTGCTAGTATAGTAGCTTCTATTTTTCTCAATACATTTTAGAAACTACATGGTACTCTTAAGATCATTGTCAGTGATAGAGATCTTATTTTCACTAGTAATTTTTGAACTAAATTATTTGCATGTTTGGGCACCAAGTTGGCTCATAGCTCATCCTATCATTCTCAATCAAATGGACAAATTGAGGTAGTCAACAAATATCTAGAAGGATATCTCCATTATTTTGTTTCTGATAAACAGGATAAATGGGTTCATAGGTTGCCACTTACTGAATGGTAGTATAATATTTCTATTCATATTTATTCCAAAATATCTCCCTTTGTGGCCTTGTATGGATACCACCCTCCATCCATCACTTTAACCTTTAAGGTCCATCCTAAGGTTCAAACAGTTGAGGAACATAGTCACCATCAATAGGAGGTCCTTGAAAGTTTGCATAAAAATTTAGCCATGGCCCAGAATCATATGAAGTAGTAGGTAGATCAACATAGGGGTGAGAGGCATTTTAACATTGGTGATTGGGTCTTTGTTCACTTTCATCTATGTAAGCAGATGTCCTTGAAGCAACATTAAAATTATAACAAGTTGTCCCCTAAGGATTGTGGGCCTTATCAAATCTTGCAAAAAATGGTAGTGTGGCCTACAAATTAGAGTTTCCTTCATCTACTCACATACATCTACTATTTCATGTATCATGCCTAAATAAAGTCAATGGACATAGATTACTCAAATTGAGTTACCATAATTGGATGAGGAAGGGAGAGTTATTCTTGATCCTGAGGCAATCCTTCAAATACGCACTAAGCAGTTTTGGTATAGAGTGATTAAGGAGTACCTGATCAAATGAAAGAATCTGCCATGTGCAGATACCACTTGGGAGGATAAGTCCTTTATACAGCAACTTATAGATTTTATTCAACATTGAGGATAATGTTTATTTAAAAGGGAGGGGCATGCTATGCCTTTAACCTTTAGTGTGTCTAGGGATATGAGTGGCCGACTTGTAGTTTACGTACCTCTTTTTATATTCTTGATACATTTCTCTATGTTCTTAGTTAGGTCAGCCTATGGAATAAACATGGATAAGTAGACTATATATAGGAGGTAGTGGTTAGTCTTTGATTATCATATTAAGTATTATGTTCTTATTGCATTGTTGTGGAGGTTTCCCCCTTAAAGTGGCTCTGCTATATTATCCAGTATTATGTTTTGTTGTCAATTATTGTTGTGTGGTCTCTTATCTTTGATTATTCTATGCAATATATAATTATTCTATGTGAACATCTAAGTAATTTCCTTAAAGTGAAGTATTTATGCCATAAAGACCTAGCATTCACTTCACATAGCCAATAAACAAAGTTTAAACCATATTCAAACAACCTAGAAAACCAAGGCATGAGGCAAAAGTTCAAATACAACCCTAATACAATCAAATGAAAATGGCATTGTGAAAGATGTGCATGGAACTATAGAAAAAAATCTCAACTCATATTTCCAATAGAACCCAAGGTTCTTTTTCATTCACATTATTTATAATGACATTTTTTCTCCAAGTAAAACAAAACTTACTTGGATAAATGTTTGCAGTCTAGCTTCTCCTCATTTTTCCACATGAGAGATTCTCTTTTTTTATTTTTTTCCCCATGATTCCACACACCACACTCTCTCCCAAGTAACAATGAGCATTTTAAAACCTTCAAAGTCTACAATAAAAATGGAATATCCCAGTTCATGATTCAACAAGACAAAGGCATTCACTTTTTTTTCCTCCATGTCTCCCATTTATTTAGAAGAGTTATAGTCTATCCACCAAAAATATCCACCTTGATAGTCTCAAACAATCCACTGAACCCAAGAGATTATAAGTGGTAGATAAGCTCCCAAAAGACTAGAAATGATAATTAGGGTTCCCACTGAGCTCAAACAACCATTAAAGCAAAATTGAGCTACCAATAAATCACTAAAACCCAAACACTTTGAAGAAAGTGTCATTGATTACAAAAACCCTAAGTCAACTTGTTTCGCATCATTTCCATCCCATGCCATGTGTATGATGGTTTTGGATGCAAATGTCATCATTTTTTAATAATAAAATGATAATCAAATAATTCAAGTCGATGGATTAAGGTCCAGTTGACTGTTATGATCTTGATGGGTAGATTTCGCTAACACCTTAAGGTTTTTGTGTAATGGCTCATTATATTTGGTATCAGAGCCTCCACCTAGGTTCAATTCATAGAGAAAATGGCTACGCTAGCATATAAGTGTTCATCAAGGGATCGTACATGCAGGGGATCCTGGTGTATGGGCACAAATATAACCTAGAGTTTGGACTTTGGAATTGTGGTGAGATGTTATGATCCTAATGGTTAGATTTCACTAATGCCTCAAGGTTTTGGTGTAATGATTCATTACATTGACTAAGCAAGACCAACCTAATACGAAGCCAATCAATCAAGGAAAACATGTTTTTTTACAAAATGGTAATCACGGTCCTTTACAAGGTGGCAATTCATAAGTAAATCAAGATAATAAAAATGATGATAAAGACCATATCAAAGGAAACAATGTAAATTCCCTCATGACCATGTATCACATAAGGTAACACTATCGCAAGTGTAGATAAAATATTAATTGCTTCCATAACATAGAGTCATGTTATAACCTAGTTCTAACAAAGAATGATAACCCGACTATGATCAATCAATGAGATAACAATTTAAACAACAAGCAAATTTTATAAGGTAATTAATATAAGGCAATTAAATAATAATTTCAAGGAAAAAATTATGACAATCAAACATTTGTATGTAGACCAAGATTCAGATAAATGAAATACACTCAATAGCCAAAGACTCAAAAGTTAGTGGTTATTTTAGAAATTCAAGTATCTCAAACTCTTGATGTCATAATGAAACTGACTAGTCACATGCACACCCCTATCTATTAGACTCCCTCAATCAAACCTAGTTCATTTACTTTCTTGCAGTCATGAAAATAAGACATCAGTATAATATGAACCAGTTATAACATCAATTTTCATAACCAAATAAATAAGTATAATCTAAAACATCATAATAACGACATAATCAACTGAAATAATCAGAGTAATTAAATCATGTCCATAATCTAACAATCATAATAATCAAAATAGAATATAATATGTCATGCCAATGTAAAATAAAGGTAATCAATATCTCTTAAATGGTTATAAGAAACTAGGTAATGAAAATAAATAATTTAAAAAATATATCTTTATATTTTATGAATAAATGTAATTAAAATGATTCAGTTGTCAATATCAGCTTCACCTTATGTTTTGACATATTTTGGATTTAGTAATCTAAATAAGTTAAAATTAAGATAATTCAAATTATATAAGATATAACATAAATTACACAAATTGGAATGTAAAAGGAGATTATTTATTACACTTATTTATTTATAAAAATGACAATATGATTGGGTACATAGCTTATTTTCATTATGTTATGATCTTTATTTATACAATTCATCAAATATGGTCTACAATAGATATTTGATTGCTTAACTCATGACATTGACTGTCAAAATGTGTCAAGGCACTTTTGATAAGGCCTAGATACCTGTAAGTACCAAATGTGTAAATTTACTACCAGAATTGTCTCAATATATTTTTTTGGTCTATTCTAACACATATCACTGTGCTTTCTTGTCAAGATATTTTTTGATTAATTTAATGCCTTCGGTCTTGTGCATATTTTCATATTTTGTCCTCATTTTACTTTAAACCCTAGCCCCACTTTTGACATTTTCTTGACTTATAAAAAAGGGTTATAAAGAAAGGTTGGACAACCCTAACCCCACCTAATAAAAGGTTGATAATTTTATACATTTCATTACTCAGAAGAGAGCTTAAATAGCATGTAGTTATCCCACCTATGTGTATGTATGCTCAATAGTGATCCATTAGAATGCAATGCAATTCTTTGACTTTATACACTTGATAATATGCATTGTTGACCTTTTTTTAGGTGTTCAAACTTGAATTAGGTATTGTTCCTTTGAGGGGGTTTTATATTTGTATGCCTTAACATAGACCTCAAGGATGTGAAAATATATTTCTAAAGCAATAAGTAGTTTTCTAGTGGTGACAAAGTGAGAACTAGATCAGAATAGTCGTATGCTTGATGTATATGAATATATGAGTCTTTAAGTAATTTTCCCCCATAACCGACATGTGAAAAGTGTGGGTCAACCAAAGGGATGGATTTGGATTTGAAAAATATCCATTTTAATAACCTGGGACACTTTTGGTAATCAACAATGTCTAACTATTTTCAACATTATTCAAGGAGTAAATAGTGATATAGAAGATGGTGATGGACTAATTAGGATAATAGGAAATTTGTGCATAGGATAGGGAGATTCTATATATTAATGTTGAAAAATTGTGAAGGTTTGGTCCATAGATAGGAAAATGGATATGGAAAAGGGTGTGAAAGAGTCATGTGTACACACAAGTCATGTATGTCAAGAATAAGTCAAAACTGATATTGTCAAGTGTATAATACCAAATTTATGTGTCTACATCTGCATATATGGAATACTATTAGATAGTTTATTGATTTCAATTTAGTTCTATTACTAATATTTATTCATAAAATATACATATTGAATTGGAAAAAATTTGTTGGCCTAATAATAGATAGTTTGATAGACCATAAAGTTAAATAAAAATCATGATGATAGAATATAAAGATAAATAGAATAGAAATATAAAAATCAAGAGGATGGAATAGAAAGCTTAAAATCTCTAACAAATTGATATGAAATTACAATTTTTTTTAGAACATTGATGTTTCTATGAAGAAATACATAGATGATGCAAAGTCCAAACTTATGAAGGCCATACATTTTGATTTGTAACTCTGTTTGAGCTCTCATTTGCATTAAAATGACTATCTCAAAAAGTTCAATTTAGCCAAAAATGGATCTATCTATTTAGGAATGTTTTTATAACTATTCTGAATCCATACGTGACCATCTAAGGGTTTGAAAATACATTTTAGTTTTTTCTCAAGATTTTTCTTTTTTTAGAAATAGTGTATTTTTGTATCTGGACATGAACTTTAGAATATATTCATCCATTAGGATAATTTTAATGTTAATAGGATTTTTTTATATTTTTAAGCCCATCATATATTTCATATAACACTTCTAAAAATAGTGGTTGAAAAAAAAAATTAGAAGATGAAAGCTACCAAAAATTACACTTTTCTAAAAATTGCATGGGTTAGTTAGTTTTAGCTGCTTTAGGAAGTTTTAGATTTTTTTTTTTTTTAATTTATGCATTTCAACTCCAATTTTAAATATATATTTATTTTAAATTCTCTTTTGTAAATATTTTATTCATTCAATGAGAATCAACAGTGTTTTTTGCCTTCATACAAATTCTGAGTTTATGCCTATTGATTTTTTTGCTTAGCTAGTTTGTGTCTTCATCAACAGAGAACGGAATGGTTTTGAAAGCATGGAAGAAATGAGTTGTAGAAGTTATTATAACATGATGCTATCTTGTGAAAAGTCTATTTCATGTTACATAATATTTTTGTAATTATAAACCTGTAACATGATCAAAAGGTTAGGCTTTTGTCAACATCTCTCTCTTTTTAGAAAAAATATGAGCACAATATGGCACTTTTGATAAGTGTATGAAATCTAGAACCCTATTATTACCTTGGTACACAAGGTGAGATACATATCCTTCCCAATCAAATTTTTATTCACATTCAGTTCACTCCTCACTAAAAAAATTGTTTCGTGCATACTCACCCTGCATAAATTTGTCCCTATTTTCTCCCTACCCTCTACAATGTCCCTCAGTACATTCTCAAACCACCTCCTTAAATATAAAAATATTCTCCTAAAAAACATCAAAATTTACACTAGATTTTACTAAACCAGAGGCTTTAATCTTGCACAATATGGCACTTTTGATAAGGGTATGAAATCTAGCACCCTGTTATTACCTTAGTATACAAGGTGAGATACATATCCTTCCCAAAAAAAAATTGATTCACATTCAATTCACTCCTTACTAAAAAATTTGTTTCGTGCACACTCACCCTACATAAATTTGTCCCTATTTTCTCCCTACCCTTTACAATGTCCCTCAATACATTCTTAGACCACCTCCTTAAAGCTAAAAAATATTCTCCTAAACAACATCAAAATTTACACCAGATTGCACTAAACTAGAGGCTTTAATCCTCCTCAGAAAACAAAACCATTCAATCTATATCTATGTGTATACCTCTCCATGACCATCACTTTATACTTTGATTAGACTGGTCATCCCTACTTTAGCACCACATGGCCTTAAGGTTTAGCTTTACATCAGCATAACTCTAGTAATTTTTGTTTTCCTCTCAACCAACTCCATCATGGTAATCCTCAACAAAAAAAAGAAATAATCCTCATAAAATAAAAAATTTTAACTATTTTTATGTTACCATGGTGCACTTAACCAAAGAGACATGCATCTAACAGATACTCAGGGGCATCAGTATGTAACCCTTTCAGGAAGACACTACCCTTTGCAGGAATTCTCACATGAAGCACTTCATAGATTTGATTTGGCCTCATAGTTTGGTGATAGAATGTATATTATAAAAAGATAACATGTAATTACTCCAACATCAGTGCAACTCACGTCTATCATATTAAACACACATCAAAAAAAAATAGATGGCCATATACATCTACTCATGTTTCAAATGAACAACTTGTGTCATATATTAGCATATATCAAAACTCATTCATTATAGTGGACATAAATAACACACAATAAATAATGCTACCCAAAAGCCTATATCCTCAACAACAATCATAGTATAAATATTCATATCCTATCTTGCTTGAAAAATGAAAACTTGTCCTCTTATCCCTAACTATGCAAATACCTCCTAACTATTCAACTACTTACATCAACAATAGTAGTGACACCTTGGAACCAATAGCCTTTCCAACAAAAACCAACATTAATAACCTCAACAACAACCCCTTCTCATGAAGTGGATACAACCTTTCATAAGAAGATAACATATCATTGTGTGATTTGTACAGTTTTTCAAGTGCCTTCATATAGCTTGACATATATCTCATGAAGATGCTAAGTAGAAGTCTTTCCTTATTACTCATGCATGGTCAATGGTTAACATTCCATTCTATCTCTTCTTGTTGTTTAACCCCAAATTTAGCTATGTGGCAGACCATGTTAAGAGATATATAAATAGTTCTAACACAAGGGTGATAAACTAATCTATAGCAGACTAATTAATAGAAAACTTAGGTAAACGATATTCTAAATTTATACAATTGAGATTGCTACAAATAGTAAACTATATCTATTGAAAGATATTGTAATAAATAATAAACAAGGGTACTTAATTTATTGTGCACAGATAGATATGGATTGGAAATAGGTGATAAGTATGTAGGTTGAATGTTTTGGATTAACCATCAAATTTTATAAATTGCACTTATGTGTCTGTGGACATGCTATCAAATCTAGACACTATTGTCAAAACTAATGTCTGACTATGACAGGTGTCTAGTACAGAATAATGACTAGATTTGGATGTGACCAACTTCACTACTCTAGGTTTTATGTAATTTTTCTATTGATGTATTCAATTATGGGATACAAGTTGTCATTCTTCATTGATTGATCAAACCCTAACTCTTCACCCTTGGAATGAGTTTGTCGTAAAATGTGTTAGTGGGCTCACAGTGTCGAGCTACTCTAAATAGCCCTTTGTGAATAGGTGTTGCCTACATATCCAATACTCTAAAGATGGCCTCAAAATTATGTAGTTCTCTCTTATGTTTGGTAAAGTGTGTGTACAAGGGTGCAATATACTATATGAAGATGTATGCAGTGATTTAGTTTATAATTGGATAAATATCGCTAATGGGATGCTCTTTGAGTGCTTCAAACTTGTAATATGACTCTTCATATGCTTGATAAGAAAATAGGGACAAAAAAGAACAAATAGAGTGCTTGTGCAGTTGATTGATTTAGCTTTAGTAGGTTTTTCCTTGTTATTTGCTAGATGAGGACTGAGAAGGCTTAGACTTGTACTTATACCACACCTTTTAAAAATATCTCATGGTAGGGTTCAATAAGATAATTAGGTTGATCCATGGGTTTTGATCATTTTGTAATTTGGATGACTTTTGGTTATTGGACACTATATAAGGATTTGGACACTATCATCAGCAGTAGTGTCCCTCTGTGGTCGGTAGTGTCCAGAGGGCTAGAAAATAGGTATGAATCTAAAATTGATAGTGAGATATTTATCAGGGTTTAAGCTTTATGTGCAATATAGGGGACCTAGGTCATCAAAATTATATGGATCAGAGTAAGAGATAAGCATTTATGCACATTAAGATGGTGAATGTAAGCCTTTCAAAAGTAAGGACGTCTAAAACTAAAGGGTGGAGCTCTGATTGATATTTTTTAAATGTACAAGACTAAGATGTTATAAAAAATCAATTTTAGTTTGTATACTTACTTCTGACATGATCTCACATTGTGTCCTTTGACGATCTTCCCTTTGTATCTATTCCTTCCTTTGGTACTTAGTTGGTTCTTTATGTCAACACAATCTTACTTGTTTCTTCATTGTTGCCTTATCCCTATTTTGGTGTTTTGTGAGGTTTTGTGTTTTGCTTTCTCTTTATTGCCTTCATTGATGCTAACCCCATTTGATACAATGACACTCATCCTTTTGCATTTCAGACTTGGGAAAATTTTCAAATTTTTGAGGACAACACAAAGTTAGACAAAGATGCCCAATTTTAATGCAAATATTTAAGGTCAAGAGATTCCATTTTAAAACTCACAAAAGCAACCACTCAACTTCCCACTAGCTAAAAAACCTCATTAGTCTAGGAGCATTTTTGTGATAACCCGCAACGATACTAAACCAAAAGATCCCTTGGCCAACTAACAAAATAATGTTTTGTGTTTTGTTACCATGTGACATGGAGATGTAGGGGAAAAAAGAGGAAGGTGAAAAAGGAATGAATTATTATGAGGTGTCTCAGTTCTAGGCAACAATTTTAGTCCAAGAGTATTGTTACAAGGGATAAGGTGTTACATGTTCAACCAAATTATATAGAGGGTGTGAATATACAAGTGAAATCAAATATGTGATACAAATTCAGTTGATTAATATAAGTTATGTTATGTATGTAATGAGGGATTGAGTAGTTATAGGTAGTTGCAACCAACTTATTTAGGTGAAATTTGTATTTAAGCATCTAGTCATGGGATCAAATGGGTTAGAGAAATTAAAGGTTAAGAGATGCTTCATATATGCAACCACTATATTTATGATATCAATGAGAACTTAAGTTGAAGTTCACCCTAAATATGTCAATATAAGAACCTATCGGAAATGTAATGTCAATTTGCACAGCAATTTTGGATGAATTTAATATCACTAAAACTATTTTGTGTTTCCTTTTTAATAGAAATTTAAGAACAAGGTAATAGATAACACAATATATTATTTTCCCAAATAAATTGGTGGTAAAGATTAGTTTTACTAATTTGAAACAATTAGCCATGCCTAATTCACAATAACAAACAATTCCACCATAACCCTGCCCCCATGTTTTTTTTTCAAGCATAGATTATTTTAAAGCCATAAATGTTAGAAAGGACCAAGGCTCTATGCTTATAATCAAGGCCCTCAACCCAAACCCTTTGTAGAGTACTCTCCTTACATGCCACCAGCAAACTAAAGAATTATTATGTTATACCAATTCATGTTCTTCTCAAGCCTCAATTGCCCCAAAAGTCAAATGAAATTAACTAATAGTTGAAAACCTGACTTATTTCACAAACAATGAGTGGACTAGCAGTGGAGTTTTCTTCCAACATGAGCAAAAAGAAGAAAAACAAAGGGAAGGTGATATGGTTGATTCTATAGAGATGTCAAAATGGACTAACTCTGGTGAGGAATAACAATATATAAGCACATAGGTTAAGCATAAGGAAGAAAATTCAACTGAGATAAGACCTCTGTAGAACAAGAGAGAGTTAAGCTTAGAAGAGATTACTAAAGAGCAGGACATTATTCATGAGTATTTTATCACCTTAGAAGTTGAATAAAAATAGATATGTCAATTTGAGGGAATTACATATCATAATGTACTTGAAAAACCCTTGGAAGCAAAAAATAGAAAAAAGAAAAAAAAGAATGATAGAGAGGACTTGGGAATGAAATTCTTGTTTGAAAATTCAATTCATGATTTATATTCTCCTCTCAATGGTTCTCTCTCTTGTTAATGATATGGATACACTTTTTGATTTTGGCCATGATTGTTCTCTTCGAAAACAACAATGATGATGAAGAACAAGAAAAGGGGCAATTAGAAATGGGAGATCAGATGGCTTATAATGAATATAGTATGCAAGTTCATATGAACCATTTTTCTCACACAAAGGAGCAAAGCATGGAGGAACTAATTACAACAAAAGACCTAGCCATTTCCAACTTGGCTACAATTAGAAATGATTATGAGGATGAACTTTTCCATCTTGAGGACACTGAGTGGAAGCAAATATTGAAGGGGGCTTCATTCCAAATAGCAATAAAAAGGAAAATGGCTACAATGAACATGAATGCTACAAACAATCCCAATCAATGGGAGGAGTACATAAGCTTCCAAATAAGGGGGTGTCCAATCCGATTCCAAGCTCTCTTCGAAGCTAGTTCAAAAAAGGAGCTACTATCTGTCATGTTCACTTCAAAACATGAAAACAAGCTAAAACATGAAAACACACTGAAACATGAAAGTTTTTGGCAAAAGCATCCACCAAAACCAATACATAACACCAAGAACCAAGAATAGTAGGTACATTACTATAAAAAGCTTGGTTCTACTAAAAGAATTGGGCCTAAAAGGCTAAATATTCTACCTTTGTCCTTCTCATATATTGTCATTATTGCCAAATTGTTTTCATGGTCAGAGCGCAGTTATTTCTCCTTACTAGTTAGTGGTTTTGTTTTGAAGTCAACATTTTTATGTTTGTTAAGTTAGATTTTATTTTATTTTTTATTTTTTTAAATAGCAAAATAGAGTGCTCAACACTCCCCTACATTAGTTCACTTGGATCTTTTGTATGTGTTTTATTAATTTTTATAAGGGTCTTGGTCTTCGTGTTTTTGGTAGATAATTGTAGTGGTCACATGTTGATTTTAAAATGCAGTAGATCTTGCCCCATTAAATTAATGTTTTTGAAAAAACAAAAAATTAAGAAATAGCATTGCTAGAGATAACTTAAAAGCAAAAGGAGGGATTTATAAGGGCATTCACTTGTGATATAACATATTTAGCACAAAAGATACAACAAATATACGTATATAGCAGGGTGAAAATACAAAAAGGCAAGCCAACATGTAGATGCGAGCAGAGAAGAATGTTGATTACAAAATTGGCACTAAATGTAGAATCTAATTAATCTCCTTTCTATACCTAAAGTTGTGAATAGAGTTGTAGAGGGTTAAAACAAATGCAATCTTACACTGAAGAAGAGCCTCTTCAAGAGTAGACGGGAGCAAATAGGATGCTTCCCCAACTCCACTTGCAAGATGAACAAATGGTCAATGAAGGGACCAGAGCCACGTAAGCTTAGTTGCAAAAGGCAAAGCATGAGAGGGAAACAAACGAGGGACCAAGAACAAGTAAAAGGCGAGGCACATTATTGCAAAACAGATGAGAAATTCTCTACAAACAATTAACCCTGTTTATCTACGATAAACAATAGTGCTAGCACCCACAATTCCAAGGAGGCAACACACAAAATGTTCATCTAGCTCCTACAACTTAAAAATCAAATGTAGCTTCTAAGGAAATCACAACAGTGGAAGCCATGGCAAAGTTTTGGAATTGAAAAATAGAGTGAACGCGATACAGAAAGAAACAGCCAAAACAAGGAGCGTGTCAATCAAAAAGAAAGGAGAATTTATTAAGAAAGGTAAAAGAAATAGTTTAATTTTATTAAACTCAAGAACATCATTCAATTACAAAAATTTCAAGGTTCTTTCAAGCTTTCAAACATTTTAATGCCAACTCCATGCCTATTGGATAAAGTGTCTGGGTTTGACGCTTAGCAGGCAAGATTTCCCTCAAAACCACCAAAATGTTAAATAAAATCTGCCCTTCACGCTGATTTTATTTTCAATGAATATTTCCTTCATAAAGTTTATTCATCAAAATTGTAGACTCCAAGCTCTAAAGAAGACCTCCAATGACGATCTACTGCTTGCAATTCTTCTACTCACAAAGCTCAAATCCCACATCAACGACCTACACATTCATTATATTATCGAGTGAAGCCATTCTAGGCTCATCGCCATGCTCAAGCTATCGCATTCTTCAATTTACTTTAGCTAATTTAAAAGTTCAAAGCTGTCGGTTATTTTGCCAGTCTAAAGTGAAGAAGCTCAAGGGGAATCTCACACCATCGGATCATCTTTAATCTAATGGTACACCATTTTGAAAATAGGCAAATGATGTCATATGATAAAAATGTCTCACGTCGTTGACCTCCAAAAGCCCCTCAGGGCATCCAATCTGCCCACATTGAAAAGTCAAAAGTTTCAAGCACGAAGGTGTGTAGGGTGGGACCCACAAAGAAAGTTGAAAGGTCAAGACAGATATGTGACAGCCATGAGCTGATTCTCAAAAGATTGTAAGCGACAGCCATGAGCTGATTCTCAAAAGATTGCAAGCAACATCTCACACTGTTTGATCATCTCCAAATCAATGGTGTGAGCTATTTTCACATATCAAGGATGACGCCAACCTCCAATAAACAACTCGTTGTTGGATCATTTCTTCAACACTGATCACTTACCATCCGATCAAACACAATGAAAGCTAAGGAAATATAGTAAGCCAACCGCAAATCTTTTGAACATTGCATCTCTTGATATAGGTTGCTAATTTCTTCAGCACAGCTTATTCAAAAGCTCTTAATGAGAACTTTCCGATCATAATCGAGTTAAATCAATGGCACAAATCCTCGTCATGTAATTAATTGTCAAAAGGTTGCTTAAGGTCACCTCTTTTGAAGCAGATAATTGAGGCTCACCGAACTCTAGGCATCGCAAGTTAATGACGAGTATATTAGAGAACCTATCAGGTTTCAGAATGCATATGGAAATATAAAAAGACTATCAACGCTTCAAAGATCCATCAAACCACTAATTTCAGAGAGTAGGTAAAGTTCAAGAGCTCGCAAGGACAGTATAGGCTACTCTACAAGATTTATAAAGCATGCAAGTGGCAAAGCACACAAAGCTAGGCCATGTTGGGCATTTATAGAATAACCCAGTACTCTAAGTACGAGTGTTACGCTGGAATTGCTACAGAAGGTTGCCACTAATTTTGTACTTGGTAGTGGAGCATTCAATTCCTATTTCCCTTTGTTTTTTTTCCTTATCATCCTATAAAAGGAAGAGTTCTCTCATTTAAAAAGGTGGCTGTTAAGGCTCTTTCTTGATTCTGCTTGGGCATCATCTTCACATTATCACAGCCTCTGCTTTTGTTTACGTTTATAAGACAAACCTTTGTATGCTTGCAGCTATGTATATTTCTTGCAATTGATAAAAGCTTCTACAATTCTTGTTTATATACCCTTTGTCTTTCTTCTTGTTGCTCTATCTCCATTCCCCCATTCGAGTTAGATCCTACCTCCTGAGTTTGTTCATACTCCGTTGAACTATGCAAACTACTGTATCATTATTACAGATAATGGATTTTATGCATTATTTGTAGCTAATCGTATTATTGTCTCTATCAGGGAACAAGCTCGTACACATCCACTCCGATTAGCAGGCTTGGTTGGAAATCGTACATCTAAAAGAGATCTTATAAATAAATATGTAAAAGCCTACCCAATGCCCGTCATGGAAGTGTCACCTCTTATTGAAGATATTCGAGTTTCGAGAGTCAAGGGGAAAACCTTATTTGAAATGGTTGGATCCGAACCATCTCTTAACTATGTGTGTGAATATTATTTAGATATAGCTGATCATATATTAATTAACCAGCCCCACTGGTGAGAACCCCCTCTATCTAGGGGTAGGGGTAGGGGTTACTGCCCCTCCAATTAAGATCAAATCTATTATTCGCTACTCCATCTAATATATAGATGGGGGCGGGGCCTATCTAGTCTATACCCCCTCGACCTCCTCTCGTGGAATTGGAGAGAGAGATAGGGGCCACCCCATAGATTCTCTCTATCTGGCAACCAACTAAGATAGTTGAGTTGGGTTGGCCGACCCCCCATAGAATAGATAGGCTACCTATCGGCCCAACTCTATATGTTAGCAATCGGGTGGGTCTCCCATATCTCTCTATCCAATTGAACTCTATAATATAGAGTCGAGGGTGGCTATATAGACTCGACATTCCCTCACCTCAGTTGCGATCCAACCCGACTACTAAGATAGATAGATAGATATAGAGATGCACCCACCCTAGTTGCTAAGCGATCCAACCCCAATAGATTCTTGACTCGATTATTCTACCATATAGAGTGGAGCAACTGGGACCGACTCCCCCTCTATATAGTTATGGGATAGGGCTCTACTCTAGCTAGGTTAGGCAAGGGTCCCCCTCTATATAGATATGGGACAGAGCTCTACTCTAGCTGGGTTAGGCAAGGGTCCCCCTCTATATATATAGATATGGGATAGGGCTCTACTCTAGCCAACTACCCTCTCTAGCTGGGTTAGGCCAGGGTCCACTACTCTATATAGATGGCCCCATCTCTATTCTATACAACTTATTACATATAGAATAGAGAATACGACTAGAATCTACTCCCTTATAAATATCTATATAACTGGCAGGGGTGTGCCATATAGACTAGACTATCGAGGGGTTCAATCTAGCCTCTACTCTATAGGGGAGGGGCATCTTTACTCTACTCCCCTATCTATATAACTGGCAGGGGTGTGCCATCTTTACTCTCTCTCTACTATACTCTATAGGGGTGGGGTGTGCCCCCTCTCTCTCTATATGGGACTAGACAAACATGATAGGGCCATATAGACTCTTTTTGGGGTGAGGCCAGGGTCCCCCTCCCCCCTCTATATAGATAATATATGGGATAGGGCTCTAGCTATCTCTTTTCTTGAGCGGAGCAAATAGTGATACGAGTTGGGTCATACAGATAAGGCTCGCTCACGCCCCCTATCTATCTGGGCCATATCTAGAATCTATATATCCCAACCTAGGCCTATATATATATATATATATATATATATATATATATATATATATATATATATATATATATATATATATATATATATATATATCTGGGCCATATCTAGAATCTATATATCCCAACCCGGGCCTATATATATGTATTTCTCGAGTGCCCCTCTATCTATATATATCTAGTGCCCTGAGCGTAGCCCCTATATATTTATCCAATCCCCACCCACTTAAATTAGTATCCATCACTAGAGAGGGGCTCAATCTAGACTCGACTCTATAGGGCCATCTAGACTAGACTAGACTCCCTATTTATAGAACTTGGGGTGTGCCATCTTTACTAGACTATATAGACTCCCATATATATAATATATATAACTGGGTTCAATCTAGACTAGACTAGACTAAACTCTATAGGGTTGTTCCATCAAGACTAGACTCTATAGGGGCATCTTTACTCTACTCCCCTATATATATATATATATATATATATATATATATATATATATATATATATATAAAACTGGCAGGGGTGTGCCATATAGACTAGATAGACGAGGGGGTCAGGTCGAGGGGTGTGCCATATAGACTAGACTCTTATAGACTAGACTAGACTAGACTCTAGAGGGTTGTGCCATCTAGACTAGACTCTATAGGGGTGAGGCAAGGCTCATGAGATGGGGACCTCTCTAACCCCCAACCATAAATACCATATAAGTACTGACAAAATGTGTGTGTGTGTGTGTGTGTGTGTGTAACTGGCAGGGGTATGCCATATAGACTAGATAGACGAGGGGGTCAGGTCGAGGGGTGTGCCATATAGACTAGACTCTTATAGACTAGACTAGACTCTAGAGGGTTGTGCCATCTAGACTAGACTCTATAGGAGTGAGGCAAGGCTCATGAGAGGGGGGCCTCTCTAACCCCCAACCATAGATACCATATCAATACTGACAATATATATATATATATATATATATATATATATATATATATATATATATATATATATATATATACGAGGGTGCCCTATCTATCTATATGGGATATATAGATGGGGGTAGGTTCGATAACCCAAGGCATACCAGATAATCCAAGATAGATAGACGGGGGTGGGTAGGGATTGGAATCTATATGGGATATATAGATGGGGCATAGACTTGCCCCTCCCCATTAGCCATCTTACTATTGTGAGATAGCCCAGGGCATACAGGGATAACCCAGGGCATACAAGGGCCTTGCCCTTCAACCATCTCACTATCATTTGATAGCCCAGGGCAATAAGGGGCATATCCTTGCCCCAAAGTAGATACCATCTCACTATCGATAGCCCAGGGCAATACCAGATAATCCAAGATAGATAGACAGGGGTGGGTGGGGATTGGAATCTATATAGGATATATAGATGTGGCATAGACTTGCCCACCCACCAGGGGCTGGGCTGTCTACAGGGCATGGGCATCACTGTATTGGGCATAGATAGACTTGCGCACCCAAGTATTGGGCATAGACCAATATTGGGCAGTATTGGGTGGGGGCATAGACCAATATAGGGGCATAGACTTGCCCACCCATGATAGGGGCATTAGTCCATCTCACTATCATGAGATAGTTGTATTAATTACATAAGCCAATTAAATAGTTGAGCGTAGTGAACTCCTCATCTTAATCTATGCTCAAAAATATATGCCATCTCTTGTGAGATAGTTGTCTTACTTACATATACATAGAGAGTAGATGCCATTTAACTCTCATGAGATAGACAAGGGCCATCTCACTATCGTGAGACAGTTGTATTACTTGCAAGGGGCATAGCTCTGCCATCAATACTTGAGATATATAGATGGGGACATATCTATATATAGGGGCTCACCAAGGGGCATACAAGAGATATATAGATGGGGGCATATCTGGTAAATCTTAGATAGGGGTATAGCTAGTGAGGGATGAAGAAAGACTCGTTGCACTATACAGGGATGAATATCTATCTATATGGCTATACATCCATCTATGCCAGGTCCATCTAATCTATGAATATTAGTTGTTGGGATGGTCCATCTAGAATCTAAATATTAGTTGATGGGAGGGTCCTGCCAGAGGGGAAGCGAGGGGTTCATGCTTTCCCATCTATTTATCTCGTAGTGAATAACCCAACTATTGAATAGAGGGGGTAAAGGCTCCCTTCCCTCACCCCCATAAAGATAGAGATAGAGTTTCATTGGCATTGGCACAGTCTATAGATAGAGTTTCACTGGCATTGTCACGGTCTATATTCACTATGGATTTCTATGGGGACACAGTCTATAGTTTCATTGGCATGATATAGATTCACTATGATAAATAGAGATGGAGGCCAAAAAACCCTATCTATTGGCACAGTCTAGATTCACTATGGATTTCTATGGGGACAGTCTATAGATAGAGATAGAGTCTACCATTTACTATGGGGCATTGAGTTTAGATATTATCTAATGGGGTGGAGGGAACATTATAGATTCACTATGATAGATAAAGATAGAGGGGGTGGTATATATCAAGTTTAGAGTTTAGTTTAGTTTAGATAGAGTGCCCCAAGATAGGGTTTTTTTGGCCCCCTCTATATAAGCTTGAGACATATATATAGATATAGGGCCACCCTATATCTAAGATTTCACTTCTCCATCTATATAATATGGGATAAGAGTCTATAATATTCGTTACGCTCAAGATAAGATAAGATGGGATGGGGATTGAGTTAGTTTCCTATATAGAGAGAGGGCCCCAACCCTATATATCTATCTAGGTTAGATCTATCTAGGGGGCTCCCCGCTAGATAGATCTGATCTAATCTAACCCAGATAGATATATAGGGCTTGAGGGCCCTATCTCTATATATGGGAACTAGACCCTATATTCTATTTGGCCAAAGCCAAAGTATCTCTCTATATGAGACCATATAGAAAGAGGGGGCCACCCCCAATATAGAGAGCCCACTAAACTCTATATGGTGGCCAACCATATAAAGTGCCTCTCTATATATCTATGGAGTTTAATGGGCTAGGCCCTATATATAGAGAGGGGGGGAAGGGGAGGGGCACGGTATCTATTCACTATGTCTATGGGGACCCCATAGATAGATAGATAGATAAATAGAAATTAAATCCTGTAGACTGGATTGTCCTATCTATATCTATATGGGTTGTATACCGTCTCTCAAGCTTGACTATAGATCGGTGAGCTCTCCTATCTACCAGCAAGATCATACTAGATTGGTTGATAGCTCTAAGCTTGATAGCTCGACCAGATCTATCTATTCTCCCCGGCCCTATCTTACTCTATATGTATATGGGAAAGTCGAATATCAAGATTGATAGCCAGAAGTTTGGCTACCAAAATCTTGACTGTATAGCTCGATCGGCAAGCCGCCAAATAGATAAGTATTCGCTACGCTCAAGTCTTGATAGATATAGGGGGCTGCGAGATATATAGATGGGGGTGCCAATGAAACTATATACCGTGCCCCCTACCCCATAGAGAATATCTAAACCAACTATATACCATGCCAATAGATAGGATTTTTTTTGCCCCATAGAGATAGGGTTAATCAATCAAATCTATATAGAGCGGGGGAGGGCCAAAGAAACCCAGATAGATATATAGGGCTTGTGTGGGGGGTGGTGGGGGCAACCCCAACCATATAAAGCTAAGTTGAGTTGAATGGGATCCCCATATATATATATATATATATATATATATATATATATATATATATATATATATATATATATATATATATATATATATATATATATATATATATATATATATATATAAGGGGGGTGTGGGGGCGAGACCGTCCCTTGCTCTTTTAGACATCGTATCACGTATGTAATCAATCAGTGACCATCCCCACCACTATCTAGGGAGATATATAGATAGGGCCCCAAATCTATCAAGGGCTCTCAATGGACAACTCCTTACTGATCGGTGCCCCCCCCCTCTCATTTACATTTAAATATATCTATGGGGTGCCCCCTATATATCTACACTATATACAGTTGCCAAAAAAACTATATATAGTTCAGTTGGGGGTGGCTTAATATAGAGTTTTTTTGGCCCTCCCTATAGATCTTATCTTGAGTGTATCCCCCCCCAATATATAGAGCCCATTAAACTCTTCATTTATAGAGGAACTTCACTTTATATGGTTAGGGGTTGCCCCCCCAAGCCCTATATATCTATTTGGGTTTCTTTGCCCCCCCCCTCTATATAGATTTGATTGATTAACTATACATAGTTGGGGGTGCCCCCCCCCCCCCCAAATATCTATTTCTTTGGTCTCCACCCTCCCTATAGATCTTATCTTGAACGTAGCCCCCCACTCTCTATATATGGTCTATCGAGACTTGAGCGTAGCACCCCCCCCCCCTCAAATATCTATTTATTTGGCCTCCCTATAGATCTTATCTTATCTTCAGCGTAGCGAATAGAGTGTAGCCATATATAGAGTTTTTTGGCTCCTTGAGTGCAACGAATACTTATCTTGAGCGTAGCCCCCCATCTATATATCTCAGAATACTTATCTTGTATATCCCCAATATATAGATTAGATATAACCCCCCCTCTCTCTATATAGGGTCTATCCATGATATAGAGTTAGTTTGTAATGAAATTACTTCAAGAATTAAGTATAACAGTAGAATTATATCCAAATATTACTGAAATATATCCAAATATATGAAAATAGATAAGCCACTTTGAGGGGGCAACCTCCACAAGCTTCAATAAGAGAAGAATTCACAATATCATGATAAATGATTACCCACTACCTCCTATATATAGTCTATCTAGGTCATGGTTACTCCATAGGCCGACCTACTAATCAAAAGAAAGCATAGATAAATGTAATATAATGTCAAAAAGGGGTAAGTAAGCCACAAGTCAGCTAATACTATCCTCATACATCTGATAGGTTAGGGGCGTAGCATGCCCTTCCCCTTCAAACCAATGTTGTCCTCAACGTTGAACAACTCTGGATGTTGTTGCCAAAAATCTTCACCTTCCCAAGTTGCATCTTACTGCTTTGGTTTTTCCACTTGATCAAATATTCCCTAATCTCTCTGGTTCTCAACCTCTTAGTACGTGTTTGGAGGATCTTCTCTGGTTCCAAAATGACTCGTCCTTCTTCATCTAGTTTTGGGAGCTCTGTCTGGGTAGAAACTTTCTGTCCAATGACCTTCTTCAAACAAAAAACATGAAATACTGGGTGTATGTGAGATGAATGAGGTAACTCGAGCTTGTAAGCCACACTTCCAATTTTTTGTAGAACCTGATAAGGGCCATAATATTTAGGAGCAAGTTTGTTGTCCTTTTTCTATTGCTTCAAGGACATCTTGTAAGGCTAAAAACAAACAAATACCCAGTCACCCACCTCAAAATTTTGCTCACTACGGTGTTGATCTGCTTGTTGCTTCATCCTATTTTGTGCCAAAGCCAAATTCTCTCTCAAACTAGCCAAAATCTCTTGTTGATATTGAATGTGTTCTTCCACATATCGAACCTTGGTGTGCACCTTTAATGAAGAAGTGATGGAAGGTGTATGGTAACCATTTAGTGCTAGAATGGAGACATTTTAGAAGAGGTATGAAAAGATGTGTTATACCACCATTCTGCAAGTGGTAGACATTTAACCCAATGTTCTTGTTTATCTGATACAAAACAATGGAGATACCCCTATAAACATTTGTTAACCACTTCAGTTTGTCCATTAGATTGGGGGTGGTAAGATGAGCTATGAGCTAGCTGAGTACCCAAACAAGAAAATAGTTTAGTCCAGAAATTACTAGTGAAAATAGGATCACAATCACTTACAATTATTTTTGGGGTTCCATGTTATTTGAAAATTGCTTCCATAAAAATAGCCGCTACTGTACTTGCTAAAAATGGGTGTGAGAGAGCACAAAAATGGGCATATTTTGTAAGCCTATCCACAATGACCAAAATAACATTTTTACCTTCAAAACAAAGCAACCCAGTGATGAAATCCATGGAAACCTCTTCCCACCTTTGACTAGGAATTGGTAATGGTTGTAACAAACCTGGGGTCTTTACTGTTTCACCTTTATTCTATTGGCATATCAAGCATTCTTCCACAAATTTTTTTGCATATCCCTTGAGTCCTTCCCAAAATAATTCTTTCTTAATTCTATGATAAGTTTTCAAGAACCCTGAGTGTCCCCCAATTGGAGATGCATGCAACTCTGCAAGAATCTTATGCTTAATCTCTGAATTTTTGCACAAGTATAACCTACCCTTATACCATAGGACATTACCTTTCCATTAAAATTTGTCAGAGGATAAATTACCTTGCTGGAGATTTTGAATCAGAACCTGTGTATCCTTGTCTTGCTCCCATTCTAACCTAGCTTCATCCACCCAATCTACTTGCAATATGGACATTGCACAAAGTAATGCTTCTGTGGATGCATCCCGTCTAGATAGTGCATCTGTTACTACATTATCTTTACCATTCTTGTATATGATTTCAAAATCATAACCCAACATTTTGGTTACCCATTTTTGTTGTTCCTCAGATGATAATCTTTGCTCCAAAAAGTATTTGAGACTATCATGATCCGTTTTCACCTTAAAGTGTCTACCCATCAGATAAGGCCTCCATTATTTAACTGCATGAAGAATATCCATCATTTTTTTCTCATAGACAGGTTTTTGTAGATTCTCACCTTTGAATTGATGACTTTCAAATGCAATGGGTCTTCCTTCCTGCATTAGTACTACCCCCAATCTAGACCCAAAAGCATCACATTCAATAGTGAATGTTTGTGAGAAGTCTAGAGTAGCCAAAACTAGAGTGGTGCACATAGTTACTTTTAGTTTCTCAAATGCTTTGGTGGCATCATCATTCCAATGTAAAGCATCCTTCTTTAGCAATGCAGTGAGTGGAGCTATTATGCTACCATAAACTTTCACAAATTTTCTATAGTAACCTGTTAGTCCAAGGAACCCTCGAAGGTTTTTGAGAGTTTTTGGCATGGGCCATTCCATTATCACTTTGATCTTTTGGGGATCAACTTTGACCCCTTCATGGGAAACAATGTGACTGGGGTATTCTACCTCCTTTACTCCAAAATCACATTTAGATGGCTTCGCATAAAGTTGGTGCTTCTCTAAAACTATCAACACCTGTTTCACATGTTGCAGATGTGCTTCCCATGTCTGACTATAAATCAATATGTCATCAAAGAAAACTAGCACAAACTTCCTTAAAAAAGGCCTAAAAATAGTGTTCATCAAGCTCTGAAAAGTAGGTGCATTTGTAAGACCAAAGGGCATTACCAAAAAATCATAATGGCTCTCATGTGTTCTAAAAGTAATTTTATGAACATCTTCATCCTTGATTCTAATTTGATGGTACCCTGAGAGAAGATCCAATTTTGTGAACTAATTAACACCATGTAACTCATCAAGTAAATCATCAGTTACTAGAATAGGAAACTTATCTTTGATGGTGTACTTGTTGAGTTCCCTATAATCTAGGCACATCCTCCATGTGTCATCCTTCTTCTGCACCATGACCACTGGTGATGAATATGCACTTTGGCTATGCTTGGTGATCCCTGCCTCCAGCATCTCATGGACCATCTTTTCAATTTCACTCTTTTGTGCATATGGATATCTATATGGTCTGATATTTGGTGGTTGACTACCTGGAATTAGTTGAATGGCATGACATGTTCTCTTTTTGGTGGTAGTCCTTTTGGCATGGCCCCAAAAATAGATGAGTGGTCTTCAAGAATTATTTATAGATCAGGATGTGTAGATACCTATGTGGGTTGAACATCTATGGAGCATAATCGTGCAATAATTCCCTCTACCCCCTTTTTTAGTATCTTGGTCATCTGATGTGAACTAATCAATTGTGGAGATTTTGCATGTAATCCATGTAGTTCAATTTTCTTACCTTCAGAATGAAAGCGCATGATTAGTTCTTGGAAGTTCATCTCAATGGTACCTAAGGTTGTGAGCCGTTGGACTCCCAAAACAATGTCTGTGTTACCCATGGGAATAGAAAACATAGGAGAGTCAAGATTGTACCCACCCATAGTAAGCTTAATACTATGGCATTTTCCTGAACAATTAATTGTGCCACCATCTGCAATCATGACCTAAAATTTTGGTGCTGGGTAGATGAAACAGTTCAATCGAGTGGCCAACTAATGGTTTATAAAGTTATGTGTGCTCCCTGAATCAATCAACACTATCACCTTTTGTTTCTTGAGGAACCCCACTACCTTAAGAGTCTATGGAGTGTTAATACCTGCAAGTGCATGACAAGATATTGTAGGTTGGGAATCTTTAGGTACCTCCTCTATATCTTCCTCATCATCATTGGAGGCATCATCTACTTCTTCATCTTCATTTGGTCCCTCAATGTAGAATAACTTCTTCTCAGCACATCTATGTCCTTTACTCCACTTGCTATCACAACCAAAACATAATCCTTTTGCACGCTTCTCTTCAATTTTCTGAGGGGTCAATCTAGTAGGTGGAGGAAATGTTGGTGATGATATGCTATGATCTTTGAAGTGAGTAAATGGTTGCTTCTTATTGGCTATGAATTTTTCCTCAGTTCTACATGCTAGGATAATAGAATTAGAAATACTAAGTGGATTAAACATGCGTACCTCATGTTGAATGTGGTCCTTGAGTCCACCCGAAAATAGGTCATTCAAGTTTGCTTCAAAAATTATCTCCACACGTAAGGATAGGTTCTAAAAATGATGAATATAATCCTTGACAAAGATAGTTTGTCACAATTTTTCTAGTTGGCTAAAGTAATTCTCTGTCACACTATTGCCATAGTGTAATTGTAGCTCCTCTATAAAAACTGACCATGTGACATTGAGAGTCATCTTTTTCTTTTGAGCACACAACCATCGATACCAAATGAATTGATTAGTTTCAAAATACAAGGATGCCATGGTAAAATTTTGTCCACTTGGACTATGATGTAGGCGAAAAAAACTTTCCATTTGGTTGAGCCAATTGAGTGGATCTTTTCCATCAAATTTGCGCATATCCACCTTTGGTAATAGGTTCCTCTGTGGCCATGGAGTTAGATTTGAAGTAGACTAGTTAGGAGAACCACCCTAGTGGGTTTGTGAAATAAAGTTAGCTTGATGATTTGACTGATTAATGTTCAAATCCGTCATGATATCTCCCAAACTATCTTGTATGGATTTCATATTAGATTGTATGTCTTGCACCTCACTCTGAATGCCTTGCACACTATAGTCAAGCTGGCTCACTTTGTGATCTATGTCAAAAAACCTTGGTACAAAGGGTCTAGTACATCCCCCTTATGACTCCATCTCATCTTTTTTACGAGTTTTACCTGGAGTTTCAGCACCCTTTCCTCGGCCTCGAGTTTGTGGACCTGCCATAAAAGGGTTTTATGATGTCAACCCTTATTGGCACTTTTGACCCAGCCTTGACCAAGCGATTTTGAAGTTATGTCGGCCTCAAATCAAAATACAAAAAGAATAAAACATAGCCAATTTTTTCTAAGCTTTCCAAAAATGTAAATAACTTAGAAAAATTCTTTGAATTGCGCACTATAGAGCAATTTTATGAAAAATCATAAAATAGCGATAACTTTTGGAAAACAGATCCAAATGAGCTGAAATTTTAATGTAAGATTTATTTGATTATTTCACACATCCAAGAAAAATTTTGCAGATAAATTAGTAACCATTTTTTATATATCACAAAATTTAAAAATTTAGTGTTTCGCCCACAAGATTGCCCAAATCGCAGCTCTGATACCACTTGTAATGAAATTACTTAAAGAATTAAGTATAAAAAAATAATTAGATCCAAATATTAATATATCAAATATCCAAATATATGATAATAGATAAGCCACTTTGAGGGGTCAACCTCTACAAGCTTCAATAAGAGCAGAATTCACAATATCATGATAAATGATTACCCACTACCTCCTATATATAGTCTATCTAGCCAATGCTTACTCCATAGGCCGACCTAATAATCAAAAGAAAGCATAGATAAATGTAATATAACATCAAAGAGGGAGAATTAAGCCACAAGTCAGCTAATACTATCCTCATACATGTGATAGGTTAGGGGCGTAGCATAGTTTAGATATTCTTTATGGGGTGGGGGGCATGGTATAGAGATAGAGATAGAATTTATTGGCATTGGCCTTGGCTATATATATATATATATATATATATATATATATATATATATATATATCATAGCGAATCCAAAAAAACCCTATATTCTTGTAGCAAATACTTATCTTGAGTGTATCCCCCCATCTATAGATCTCGTAGTGAATACCCATATATATAGATGGAGTAGCGAATATTATCTTGAGCATAGCGAATAATAGACCATACAGATCATCAAATCTCACCGAGTCATCAAATTCACCCGACCTTCCCCTTCCTCTAAGCCTATATATCTATGGGGCATGTTGGTCTGTCCACCAATGGATGTGTCACTATTCGATTTGCCCCTATCTATATATCTTAACAGACTAGTTCATCTAGCACTAGAGAGAGACCAGGACCCCCACACCCCATATATACCAAGATAGAGATAGGGTAGGGGGAATCCATACCTATATCTAGTTGGGATGGCCCTTATAAATTCCAAGGGGCCAATCCATACCATAGCTAGTTCCCTATCTATAGATGGCAATCTCGTTGAACACCTATCAATCCGTCAGTCGATCAGATAGATAATTTAGATAGATAGATAGATAGGGCACCCCATCCCCCATCCCTCATCTATATATCTTATATATATTATCTAATCTATATATCTCATGATGGCATGGCCCCATCTACCCATCCTATATATATATATATATAGGGCCCATCTAGAATCTATTTATATATTGATGCCATATCCCATATCCCATATCTATAGAGGGAGAGAGGGAGGGGAGATATGTGATATATTATATGGTTATGGTAGGTGACTCAATTGAATCAACCAACTTCGGGACCCCCTCTCTAGAATTAAATGGATCAAGTGCCCCTATCTAGACTCCGAGTGAACCCTATCTATATATAGATGCATGTCATAGAATATATATGCACTTGGTATAGTACTCAACTAATTTTAGGACTTCATGTTTCACCCCTATCTAGAACCCCTCTACCAAATGGCCTAGGGTGACCCAACTATGCCCTATAGAATTTTGGGATAGTACCTATCTATGGGTCCTATCTATATATGGAGAAATGTCAAGGAGGGTCGAGGGGGAGCCTATCCCTATCTATATCTTGACCTACGGGAGAGGACCCTCAACTCTAGACTCTATATGGCAATGACCCTATCCCTACCCTATAGATATAGATATGGCAATGGCCCTATCCCTATAAAGTGGAGTCGTATCATGTAGATAAGATAATGCCCCCCTCCCCCAAGCCCTATCTATCCCATATCAATATCAATATCAATATCTATATAGATATTGATATTATATGGGATATATAGGACTGGCTTGGGGGGAGGGCCCCTCTAACTCTATCTAACTCCCATCCCATCTATATAGAGAGGGAGAGGGGGCCAAAGATAGAGTTAATCAATCAAATCAATCTAGTTTATTTTTTTGTGTGGGGGGAGCGGGGGAGGGCCAAAGAAACCTAGATAGATATATATGGCTTGGGGGGCAACCATATAAAGCTAAGTTGAGTTCCCTATATATAGAGTAGAGAGGGACTAGATATATATAAAGGGGGCCAAAGAAACTCCATCTCTATCTTGAGGGCCAAAAAACTCTATAATGGGGAGCCCTATCTATATGGCCCTCATCTAGAGGGTGGGTCAAGACTAATCTTCTATTCACTTACGCTGATCAATGAGAAGGTGGCAAACATGAGGGGAGAGGAGGAAGTTGTGTATCAGTCAGTATGACCCTATCTATAGATGGACCTACCCCACCCCCCACCCTATAGATCTGATCCGATCTGATCTGATCTATCTTAGGGCTTGACTACCACCAATTCTATAGAATAGAATTCCAGATCGATCAAATGATGGATGTGAAATGGGTGCTCATTGATCTGCCTTACCATATCCCATAATCATAGAGGAATGGGAAATAGCTTTGATGGCTTTGATAACTTTGATAACATTAGAGAAAACCTTGTATCTTTGATGGATTTGAGGCCCTATCTATATATATGCATGTGACCAAGCTTTTTCAATTTTGGTTGGATTGGGGTCTATAGAGAGTGGGCACGTAAACACATCCATTTAATAGACTCATCCTCATCCATAGACACAGACCACTCTGGTAATGACCTAAAGTTTCCCTATCTAGAATCTAAGGGATCTTTGATCAATTTGAGATGGGTTGATGCACCAGTGATTAAACATAAACAACTAGAAATAGGGATTCACTGGTATAGTAGAGCATCCTTATCCAGTAGTAAGCATCCTTCCACCTGGGCATCCATCTATAGTAGGCATTCAATCGATTGACGCTACTCAGCGATAATAGAGATAGATAGGGCAAACCTGATGAGTTCTATATAAAGGGATAGTTCATCCGATCGGGTGGTGCTGGTCCATAATATATTGGGCACAACAGGAATAGATGGGGAATCTCTCTTGAAATGAGATTAGATTGAGTCGTTATATCTCAATATATAGGGCAATGCCATAGTTTCTACTAGAATGAGCCCCCTATGTTTTGAACCCACAAAGTCATGTGCTTTGACCAGAGCTAGTCACTAGTGGGTGTGAATGTCTCATAATGGGGAGACCTTATATTAGAATTTCTAGTGGAATTGATGGCACTCCAATAAACATTAATGATTTCGCCCTCCTCTTTCACATTCTGGGTATGAGAATCTCCTGTTAGCTCTGGCTAAAGCCATCTGATGCCATATATAGATTAGCCTCCCATAGATATCCCATTTATAGAGATAGGGCTCTCTCCCCCATATCATATAGAGGGCCCCCTCTCTATACTCACTCCCATACCTATATATAGGGTGGGGTGCCAATGCTAATGAAACTCTATCTCTATCTTTATACAGACTATGCTCACCCTATATATATGGCACCCCCACTCCTATAGATATAGATATTGATATCGATATTGCTATTGCTATTGATATTGATATTGATATTTGGAGAGGGCGAGGCCCCATCCCTATATCTATATAGATAGGGATATGTCAATTGTCATCAATCGATTAGATCTCCATCTGGAGGGGGAAGAGTAATGACTCAATTGACCAGATAGATAGGGCAATCACTTACCTATACCTATATAAGACACTCACTCGATCTCTATTCTATATGAAGACTATCAGATCTAAGATCTATATTCTATATGCCCTACCCCATCTATATATCCCCTATAATAAAATAGCTATAGAGAGGGAGAGGTGGGGCCCCCCTCTCTATATAGGGTTTATCTGGATATCCAATCCCCACCCACTTAAATTAGAATAGTCCAGACTATCAAATCGATCTAACAACATGCCTACACCCATAGTGAGTTGGGAATAAAGGGGGTCACCATATCCCATATCTATAACTAGGTCTAGGGTGAGTTATTCTATATATAAGGAGCTCGACCCCCCTTGACCCCATCTATATATCCCCCTATAACTATATGGTCAAATATACTATAGACATGGATATAGATAGGGCCCCCCTCTCTCATTTATATATGGGCTGGGGGGGCTATCTATATCTATCTGGGGGGGTCAAGGTCAAGATCCTCCCCCTCCTAATAGATAGACCCCCACCACTATCTAGGGGCACACGATTCCAACTATGTCTAGGGGGTTGATCTCATGACTCTACTAAAATGCCTATATCTATATTACATATGAAATATGATGCATCCATCACATATCATCTATTTTATATGACCAATGACTAGGCACTCTACTGACATTAGTCATCAATCAACCATCTAGATAGTCGGGGCCTCTCACCCATCTGGGGCACCTATAGATCTATTCACTCTATGATTAGGGAAAGGATGTGCCCTATATATCTATCTTAGTAGAGATAGGGGCCCTCCCCCTCCTTTGATTATCACCCCCTCTACTTCCATATAGAGGTAAGGGCTTCATAGGCATAACAATATAGAGTCCCTAGGCCTGTCGGCACTCTCCCTCAATCTGCATAAACCCAATCTAATCCATATCTATAGAGATATGGGTCCCCCACCCTCTATCTATCTATGGGGTATTCTCTATGACGAATACCCATTTATATCTAAACTCTAAACTCCCATATATATATATATATATATATATATAGAGGGTCAACTCAACTCTATATGGTTTCCCCCCACTGTATATATAGTTGGGGGTGGCACAGTATATATTTTCATTGGACAAGCCCTATATATCCCATCTCTATAGAGAGGGGGGCCTATCTAATCTATATATGGTAGATCTATATCTATATAGGGGGGGCACTGTATATAGCTAATCAATCAAATCTATATAGAGGGGGGAGGGCCAACTCTATCTTGGGGGGGAAACCCCAACCCCCAACCATATAAAATTAAGTACCTATATATATATATATATATATATATATATATATGGGAGTTAGTTTAAATATAGAGGGGATCCCCATATATATAGAGAGGGGGGGCTCCCTATAGATCTTATCCCATATATATAGATGGAGTAGCAAATATTATCTATCTCCTATCTAGTTGAGGGCCTGTATAGACTCAATCTAAATCTAGTTTGGCCTTCCTCCCCCTCCAAATAAGATCTCTCTCTATATAGGGTGGGGGCAGGGGAGTGCTTGCCTAATCTATAGTAGATAAGTAGATAGGGCCCCAATATAGAGTCTAGTTTTTTTGGCCAGCTATCTATAGATAAGATAGTAGGCCGTCACCATATAGATATATATATATAGTCCCTCGACTATATAGATAGAGTTATGGCTATATATAGAGATAGAGTTTCTTTGGCTATGGCTATATATAGAGATAGAGTTGGCTTTGGCATTGGCCCCATCAAAGATAGAGATAGAGTTTATTTGGAATTGGCTTTGGCCCCATCTATATACAAACCCATCTATATACAGCCCCATCTAATCTATAGGGCCCCATCCCCATCTATAGAGATCAAATCTAGGTGGCCCCCTATAGATCTTATTTATCTGGTAAGTTGAGTCAGTTATATATATATATATATATATATATATATATATATATATAGGGCCATGAGAGATATAGCTATATATAGAGTAGGGTAGGCCATCGGGGGGGCCTACATCATACATCAAGGGAGAGCCCCTATCTCCCTCTATATAGATTGGAGGGCTATATAAATATGGGGTACATCACCATATAGATATATAGGGATTTAGATAGGGGAATATAGAGAGTTTCCCAACTTAGAATACTCCTGAGCATAACTCCTGATTGAGTGCCATATATAGATAGGGGTGAGTGCAACTATATAGAGAGGGGGGGGCATTAAGTGCATAATAGATCAAGGGTTATATCTAGTTGGTAGTCGGCACCCTATATGGAGATAGACTCAACCAATGGGAGAGCCAACCCTATCCCCTATCTATATAGAGGGAGGGAGGGAGGGAGGAGAGGATTCTTGGGGCGTAGGGGACTAGCGAGCAAATATGGCTTTAGAGGCGGTAGTTACATATATGGGGCCATTAGTAGCCAGTTATATATAGAGAGATATAGATAGGGTATAGGTCCATCGGTCACCATTTATATATAGATATAGGGATATCATCATAGTGATATATAGGACACCATATCATCCATCCCCATCCATCCCCACCACTATCTAGGCCTCCCAAGTAGCCCCCTATCAAGGGCAATTATTGGATCACCCTATATATAGAACTCGATGTGAGGCCCATATATACACCCCTCTCTCCACTCTTCACTACCCCTCTCTCAAATATTTAGATCATATGGCTAATGGATAGACTCATTATTAGGTGGATGGAAGCTGGGATGTCAGATCAACTTGCGAAGGCCAAGGGAGTCTATATATACCAGATGGATAGAAGCCGATCTATCATTTCCCTATCTATCTAGAATTAATCAATGCTTGATCGAGTTGGGGACCCACCACATCTATCTAATACCCCATGAAATAGATAAAATCCTACCATGAAGTACTCTATATAGACTAGACTAGACTCGACTAGACTACCTTGGCCTCGACAAGCTGATTTGACATCCCAGCTTCCCCCCTACCCCACCCTACTATCCCTACTCTATAAATCTATAGATGCATATCTATATTTAGCCCCCCCCCACCCCCTATATATCTTATAGATAGATTTTTGTTGGCTAGCCAAGCTCCCAAAAGAACTATAGATATGGGCTAATGTTAGTCCCTTTATCCTAATGGATGGGCCATAGATCGAGATCAATCTATATGGGCCCTCCCCTCAGAGGATGGGGGAGAGTTCCACTAGGTGAAGGGTGTAGTGAATTATCCTACCCTAATCTATATAATAGAGGGGGCATCATAAAATTTAAGTGGGTGGGGATTGGATATAGGTAGGGATCACAATGGCAAGGAGATATGAGAGAAATATCAACCCACCCTAGGAAGTCAAGGGCAAGTCAGGCTCTCGACCGATATATACAGAGTTAGGTGGTTATATCTAGTTTCTAGTTGGCACTCCCCCATAGATAGTTTTTTGGCATCTATATATCCCCCTATAACTATATGGGCAAATACTGATCTGATCTATCTGGCCCATATAGTTCTAGTTCTAGTTATAGCTATATATAGAGGGGGGAGGGGGGAGGACCACCATAGAAGTTGAATGGGCTAGATATTTAGGTGGGAGCGGGGAGGGCCACCATAGAATTTGAATGGGATAGATATTTGGGGGAAGGGGGGATGGCCCCTCTATATCTATCTAACTCTAATCTATATAGAGGGCCAGAAAAACTCCATCCCATCCCATCCCATCTATATAGAGAGGGGATAGGTGAGAGGGGAGAGGGCCACCATAGAAATAGAAGTTTAATGGGCTAGATTATATATTTGGGGAGAGGGGAGAGGGGAGAGGGGAGAGGTCCACCATAGAAGTTGAATGGGCTATATATTTGGGGAGAGGGGAGAGGGCCACCATAAAAGTTGAATGGGCTAGACATTTGGGGAGAGGGGGGCCTATCTAATCTATCTATGGTAGATCTATCCCCTTAGATAGATCTAACCCCCTCCCCTCCCCCTCTATATAGATATTAGATATTCTATTGGATATATAGGGCTTGGGGAGGGGGGATCCCCCCTCTATATAGATGGGGATCTGATCTACTCTATCTTGGGAATAGGGGTCCTATCTTGGTGCCTATCTTTCAATCTAGTCAATCCGCACTCCCCCGACCAAACTCCCCTCTCGATATATGAGGGAGACTCTCTAGTCTATACTAACTGCCTAGCCTAACCCCATCTATATCCACTCTAATGGCTCATAGCTCCAAACTAAAGGGAAACCTGCCCTATCCCCTATCTATAGAGATGGATCCAATCCCCACAGTATAGAGTTTCATTGGCATCTAGACTCTATTCTACTCGTAGCATGAGTGAAGCTGCCTATATATAGATATGGGATATGAGATGGGATTAGTATCAATCTAATGGAGACTAAATAATAACTAAATTCATGGTTGTGGTGTGGTTGATTATCTATATATACAATCGAAGGGAATGGGATTGATTGATACATTGAGGGAAAGTTGGCCACCACTATCAGGGGCGTAACAGCCCCAGATAGATATATAGGCTCGCTCTTGACTGCCTCTACCCCATCACTATCTAAGGGGGGTAGCTTTGGGCACTAGATAGGTTGTTCCCTCACTATACAGTGACAAGATTAACCCCCTACCATGAGGCTAATCGATTGATCTAGTTCACATAGATCCACCCCCATCTCCACTTTATAACCCTAACCCTGGAGCACTCCCCCAAATAGATAAGATATATATAAGGGGGGCATAGTTTTATATATAGGGGGCATTCTCCCTTATCTATATATAGAGTCTAGATGATAGTCAGACTATAGGTAGACCAACCACAGTCTAGTTTGTAGAGGATCAATCTAGTGTGATCGCCCTATATCCCATATAGAATAGAGGGGAAGACCCCTATATATCCATATGGAAATGTCCCTATAGATATAACTAACTCTACTCGACCCCTATATATCTATATGGTAATAGTCAACCACACCACAAAACCCCTATATCTATAAATTCTCCATTACTAACATATATTTATGTGTGTGTGTGTGTGTATGTATATTTATATTTGGCCATCCAAACAACACTAATCCATATGAATTGAGAAACATATATGACTAGGACTAGACAAAGGAAGTGTCGATGCCCAGGCATCCATCCGATTCTGATATAATAGGCTAGAGTGGAATAGAAACTACACTACATGAAGGGAATTTAGATTAGATAGGCCCCTACCCTACTCTATATAGCTTGCCCATATCTATAGACATAGTTATACCCCTTTCTATACTCACCCTCAGACATAACTATAGATGGTGAGCCCCTCTCTATCTCTCCCCCTCGGCCTACCAGGGTGAGGAGCACCTCTATCATATTGAGCTAGCTTCCTTCCACCTTTAGATAGTATTCATTACTCCATCTATATATATGGGTTAGGGGCTGACTGGGATCGCCTTGAAGGGCCCTAGGTTTAGAGGGGAGGATTGCATATATTAAGTGTCAAGTCCTGAGTCTATATAGCCTACCTGCCCTCCATCCCATATCTCTCTATAGGGTGCCTAGTATCTATCTAGCCCACCCTGATCGATCTAGATAAGGGCCTCCACATAGATAGGGAGGCCCTATATCTCTATCTTTATCAATCGATCAAAGCTACTCCCATAGAGTTGAGCTGGGGAGCTAACCTACTCTCCTCTCCTCATGTTGAATGCTCCTCCCCCAGAGATGATACCAGATGACCTATATAGGGGATGATCTTGGATCTATTGATCTATCTCCCTATAGATAGATAGGGTAGGGCTAGCCCTATCTATATAGAAGGTGGTTGTTTGGTCCCCCCCCATATAGGATAAGGGATAAGGTCCTATCAACCAAACACAAGGGAAGGAAGGGTGCAATGCTAGATAGGGTAGGGCTGGACGGCCCTATCTATAGATGTATAGATGGGTGCATGGTCCCCCCATATAAGATAAGGGATAAGGGCCTATCCTAATATGAATGGCTAGACTCTATTCCCTTCCTTATATAGAAATAAGATGAGACATCATATTCAAAATAGAGAATAGATAGCTCGAGTCTCCAAATCCACTTTCATATAATGAAGTGCCTTCCCATTGGCACTTCACTCTCAGCCAATTCATAAGCCCATACTCTATCTTCCAAGTGCCCATTGGCACTTCACTCCTTAGTTCCGATAGGCCCTTATCCATTATCCTATATGGGGGGAGACCATTATTTTTATTACATACAAAATGAAGGGCCTACCAATTGGCACTCTTAGATAGATCTATAGGCACTAGTTGGAAGTGCACCACTCCATGAATGGAAGTGCCCATTGCCACTCAATAAAGTGCCCATTGCCACTTTAGTGTCTATCTAGAAAGGGGAAGAAAGTGCCCTTACATATTCTATATATATAAGGCTAGGATAGGCTAGGATATACTCCCCCTATTTAGATTGGGAGATTGACTAGCGATCCTTTGGGATGGTGGGTCCGTTGATAACGATCCCTCCCAGTATGGGGTTAAAATCTACTCTATATACCTAGTCAGCCCTAAGGGCCCTTAACTTAGGCATCCCTATATCTATATAGTTCACTTTTGTCACCTTTTAGCCCTTTAGGCTGGTCCCATATCCCATATCCAATGACCAAAGTGGAATTGGGTGATTCACCCAACCCCTAACTCCTATCTAGCTGGGCCACTTATTCCCTCTCCTATGGGCACCTTCAATTCAATTCCAAAAGAGGTGGGTTATTCTGGCCATTCGGATATGTTCCCCAACTGGAAAGATATCTGATTTGGACCTAAAGGAAAGGAGGCTAAATGGTTTGGGTGGATAGATCTATATATAGCCTCCCACCAGTTTGATGAAGGGGAGGCCAACCTTAGATTTATTCCACCAGATTTAGAATATAGATAGATATGGCCATCGATCCATAATATAGATAGATATGACCATCACAACCAGATTCAAATTTGTTCCTCTCCCCTTGCCATATCTATATACATAGGGATGGGGTGGCTTTATATCGATAGTCTGACCATCGGTTTGACAAACCCAAAGGATATATGGTTTCAATTGGCTAGAGTCCTACCAGCATCTATATATTAATTGACAATGGTGATGACCAAACTGTATGACATATGGAACAAAAATGGATAGATCCCTTCAGAATCCTAAAGGCCAATTGTTTTGACCCAGCTAGTGGTTATGTCCTCCTATCATACCCACCAGTTGGTTGCATTATGAGAGAGAAGAGATGCTTGGTCTGCATCCCTTCCTAAATTCCAAATAAAAATAGATGAATAGGCACCAGTTTTTGCCCTTCAAAGTCCTAATAGCCAGTGGTTCTAGGGCCATATCTATATCTATAGGGGGTCCCAGACGGCCATATAGCCATATAGATTAGATATAGGGGGGTTAGGTTATGAACCAAAATAGAGTAATGGATCACACTCACACTTATGAATCACCTATGGAATAGGTTTTCACTCATGGATCAAAATAGGGTTTCATCGATTTCTACTACCGGCTGGTGATTTTGTCCTCCTCATCCCAAATGGCACTTACTAAATTCTAGATCAAAATGAACATATCCCAAATTAGAACAAGTTTGGTTTCCCATCTCTGACCCCTATCTATAGATTCTTAGCACCACTAAACCAGATCATCCCATCTCCATTTAGCCAATCGAAGCCCCTTACCCTTATAAATGAGATGTTTGGTCGTTGAATCGAAACTGGTTTCCATCCAAGACTCTATCTCTATATATAGCCATTACTCTATCTATATAGTCGAGGGAATATATATATATATATATATATATATATATATATATATATATATATATATATATATATGGTGATGGTCTACTATCTTATCTATAGATAGCTGGACAAAAAAACTAGACTCTATATTGGGGCCCTATCTACTTATCTAGTATATATTAGGCAAGCACTCCCCCACCCCCACCCTATATAGAGAGAGATCTTATCTAGAGGGGGAGGAAGGCCCAACTAGATTTAGATTGAGTCTAGATAGGCCCTCGACCAGATAGGAGATAGATAATATTCACTACTCCATCTATATATATGGGATAAGATCTATAGGGAGGTGGGGCCCCTCTATATATATATGGGGAGCCCCTCTATATTTAAACTAACTCCCATATATATATAGAGGTGCTTTTTATATGGTTGGGGGTTAGGGTTGCCCCCCCCAAGATAGAGTTGGCCCTCCCCGCTCTATATAGATTTGATTGATTAACTATATACAGTGCCCCCTATATAGATCTAGATCTACCATATATAGGTTAGATAGGCCCCAATCTCTATATAGATGGGATATATAGGGCTTGTGCCAATGAAACTCTATACCATGCCACCCCCAACTATATATAATAATATATATAGAGGGGGGACAACCATATAGAGTTGATTTGACCCTCTATATAATATATATATATATATATATATATGGGAGTTTAGAGTTTAGATATAAATGGGTATTCTTTGTAGCGAATACCCCATAGATAGATAGAGGGGGGGCACCTAGATGTCTATAGATATGGATCAAATGAGGTTTATGCAGATTGGGGGAGAGCATCGATGGGCCAATGGACTCTATAGTGCTATGTCCATGAGGCCCCTACCTCTATATGGAGGTGGAGGGGGTGACAGTCAAAGGAGGGGGAGGGCCCCTATCTCTACTCAAATAGATATATAAGGCCCCTATATATAGAGTTTCTTTGGCTATGGATATATAGAGAGATAGAGTCTTGAATGGAAACTGGTTTCAATTTAGCGACCAAACATCTCATCTATAAGGGTAAGGGGCTTCAGTTGGCTAAATGAAGACGAGACAATATGGTCTGGTGGTGCTTAGAATCTATAGATAGGGATCAAATATGGGAAACCAAACTTGTTTTGATCTGAGATATGTTCATTTTGATCCATAATTTAGTAAGTGCCATCTAGGATGAGGAGGACAAAATCACTAGCCAGTAGTGGAAATCGGTGAAACCTTGTTTTGATCCATGAGTGAAAAAATGTTCCATAGGTGATTCATAGGTGCAGGTGTGATCCATTACTCTATTTTGGTTTATAACCTAACCCCCCTATATCTAATATATATGGCTATATATCCATCTGGGACCCCCTATAGATATAGATATGGCCCCAAAACCACTAGCTAGTAAGATTTTGAAGGGCAAAAATTAGTGCCTATTCATCTATTTTTATCTAGAATTTGGGAAGGGATGAAGACCAGGAATCTCTTCTCTCTCATAATTTAACTATCTAGTGGGTATGATAGGAGGATAGAACCATTGGTTAGGCCAAAACAACTAGCCATTAAGACTCTAAAGGGATCTATCCATTTTCATTCCATACATCATACCAGTCCAGTCATCACCACTGTCAATTAATATATAGATGCTAGTAGGACTCTAGCCGATTGAAACCAGATATCCTTTGCGTTTATCAAACTAGTGGTTAGACTATTGATATATAGATACCCCCTCCTTATGTATATAGATATGGCAATGGGAGAGAAACAAATCTAAATCTAGTTTTGGTGGCCATATCTATCTATATTTCAGACCGGTGGCCATATCTATATATATTCCATATCCAATGGAATTAATCTAAGGTTGGCCTCCCCTTCATCGAACTGGTGGGATGATATATATAGATCCATCCACCCAAACTATTTAGCCTCCTTTCCTTTAGGTCCAAACTAGATATCCTTCTGGTTGGGGAACATATCCAGATGGTCGAAATAACCCACCTCTTTTGGAATTGAATTGAAGGTGCCCAGAGGAGAGGGGATAAGTGGCCCAACTAGATAGGGGTTAGGGGTTGGGTGAAGCACCTAATTCCACTTTGGTCACTAGATGTGGGATATGGGCCTAGATTAAAGGGCTAAAAGGTGACCAAAGTGAACTATATAGATATAGGGGCACCTAAGTTAAGGGCCCTTAAGGCCGACTAGGTATATAGAGTAGAGTTTAACCCCACACTAGGAGGGATCATTATCAATGGACCCACCAGCCCAAAGGGATATCTAGCCAATCTCCCAATCTAAATAGGGGGAGTATACCCTAGCCTACCCTAGCCTAGCCTATTATATATGGAATATGTAAGGGCACTTTCCTCCACTCTGTAGATAGACACTAAAGTGGTAATGGGCACTTTGTTGAGTGGTAATGGGCACTTCCATTCATGGAGTGGTGCACTTTCAACTAGTTCATATAGATCTATCTGGGAGTGCCAATGGGTAAGCCCATCATTCTATATGTAATAACAATCATGGTCCCCCCATATAGGATAAGGGATAAGGGCCTATCAGGACTAAGGAGTGAAGTGACAATGGGTACTTGGAAGATAGAGTATGGGCCTTTGCATTGGCTGAGAGTGAAGTGCCAATGGGTAAACACTTCATTATATGGAAGTGGCTCTGGGGACTCAAGCTATCTATTCTCTATTCTAAAGATGATGTCTCATCTTATTTCCAAATAGAGAAAAGAATAGAGTCTAGCTAATTGTATTACGATAGGCCCTTATCCCTTATCCTATATGGGGGGAACATGCACCCATCTATACATCTATAGATAAGGTCAGCCGGCCCTACCCTATCTAGCATCGCACCCTTCCTTCCCTTATGTTTGGCCAATAGGCCCTTATCCCTTATCTTATATGGGGGGGACCAGACAACCACCTTCTATATAGATAAGGTTGGCCCTACCATATTTATCTATAGGGGGATAGATAGATAGATATATACAAAATCATCCCCTATATAGGTTGTCTGGTATCATCTCCAAGGGAGGAGCATTCAACATGAGGAGAGGAGAGTAGGTTAGCACCCCGGCTCGACTCAATGGGAGTAGCTCTGACTAATTAGTAAAGATAGAGATATAGGGCTTCCCTATCTATGTGGAGGCCCCTATCTAAATAGGGGATGGTGGACTAGAGACATACCATCTATGTGGAGGCCCTTATCTAGATCGGGGAGGGTGGTCTTGATAGATACTAGGCACCCTATAGAAAGATATGGGGTAGATGGCACGTAGGCTATATAGACTCAGGACTTAGCACTCAATATATGTGTTACTTCCCTCTAGACCTAGGGCCCTTTGGGGCAAACCCGATCATCCCCTACACCATATATATAGATGGAGTAGCGAATATTATCTAGAGGTGGAAGGCAGCTATCTTGATATGATAGAGGTGTTCCTCACCCCAGTAGGCTGAGGGGGAGAGATAGAGAGGGGCTCATCATTTATAGTTATCTCTGAGGATGTGTATAGAAAGGGTTATAACTATGTCTATGGCTATGTACAAGCTATATAGAGTATGGTAGGGGCCTATCTTATCTAAAGTCCCTCCATGTAGTGTCGTTTCTAATCCACTCTAGCCTACTGTATCGGAATTAGATGGATGCCCAGGCATTGACACTTCTTCTATCTAGTCCTAGTTGTATATGTTTATCAATTCATAGGGATTAGTGTTGTTTGGTTGGCCATATATATATATATATATATATATATATATATATATGCTAATAATGAAGACTTAATGGATATAGGGACTTTGTGGTGTGGTTGACTATTCCCATATAGATATATAGGGTTTGATTGGAGTTAGTTATATCTATGGGGTCATTTCCATATGGATATATAGGGGTTCCCCCCCCCTCTATTCTGTATGGGATATAAGGCGATCACACTAGATCGATCCACTGCAAACTCGACTATGGTTGGTCTACCTACATTCTGACTACTATCTAGACTCTATAGATAGATAGGGGAGAGTGTCCCCCTATATATAAAACTATGCCCCCTATATATCTCATCTATTTGGGGGAGCACTCTAAGGTTAGGGTTATAAAGTGAAGATGGGGGTAGATCTATGTGAACTAGATTAGTCGATTGGCCTCATGGTAGGGGGTTAATCCTATCACCATATAGTGAGGGAAAAACCTAGCTAACACCCAACCCTACCCCCTAGATAGTGGTGGGGTAGAGGTGGTTGAGAGTGAGCCCATATATTTATCTGGGGCCATCACGCCCCTAAATAGTGGTGGATGGCTTTCCCTTGATGTATCGATCGAGCTTGTTCCCTTCACCTGTATATATAGATAGTCAACCACACCACAATCATGAAGTGATTTATTAGTCAATCTTTGTTCGACCAATACTAATCCCATCCCATATCCCATATCTATATATAGGTAGCTTCACTCATGTTATGAGTAGAATAGAGTCTAGATGCCAATGAAACTCTATACTATGGGGATTAGACCCATCTCTATAGATAGGGGATAGGGCAGGTCTCCCTTTGGTTTAGAGCCATGAGCCATTGGAGTGGTTATAGATGAGGTTAGGCTGGGCAGTTAGTATAGACTAGAGATTCACCCCCATATATTTAGAGGGGGGTTTGGTTGAGGGAGTGCAGACTAACTCAACTGAAAGATAGGCATTGAGATATGACCCCTATCCACAAGATAGAGTAGATCAGATCCCCATCTATATAAAGAGGGGGGGAGCCCTCCCCCTGAACCATATATATCCCATAGAATATCTAATATCTATATAGAGGGGGAGGGGGAGGGGGTTAGATCTATCTAAGGGGATAGATTTTCCATAGATAGATTAGATAGGCCCCCCTCTCCCCTCTCCCTAAATATCTAGCTCATTCAACTTCTATGATGGCCCTCTCCCCTCTCCCCTCTCCCCAAATATCTAATCTAGCCCATTAAACTTCTATTTCTATGGTGGCCCTCTCCCCTCTCCCCTCTCTATATAGATGAGATGGGATGGGATGGGATGGAGTTTTTCTTTCCCTCTATATATATTAGAGTTAGATAGATATAGAGGGGGCCTCCCCCCTCCCCCCAAATATCTAGCCCATTTAACTTTTATGGTGGCCCTCCCCTCCCCCCAAATTATCTAACCCATTTAACGTCTATGGTGGCCCTCCCCCCTCCCCCCTCTATATATAACTAGAACTAGAACTATATGGGATAGATAGATCATATCAATATTCACCCATATAATTATAAGGGGATATATAGATGCCAAAAAACTATCTACGGGGGAGTGCCAACTAGAAACTAGATATATCCACCTAAATCTCTATATATCAGTCAAGAGCCTGACTTGCCCTTGACTTCCTAGGGTGGGCTAACATTCCTCTCATATCTCCTTGCCCTTATGACCCCTACTTATATCCAATCCCCAACCCCTTAAATTTGATGTTTCCCCCTCTAGTTGTGGTGGCCATATCTATCTATATTTCAGATCGGTGGCCATATCTATATATATTCCAAATCTAGTGGAATTAATCCAAGGTTGGCCTCCTCTTCATCAAACTAGTGGGAGGCTATATATAGATCCATCCACCTAAACTATTCATCCTCCTTTCCTTTAGGTCCAAACTAGATATCCTTTTGGTTGGGGAATAGATCTAGATGGCCGAAATAACCCACCTCTTTTGGAATTGAATTGAAGGTGCCCAGAGGAGAGGGGATAAGTGGCCCAACTAGATAGGGGTTAGGGGTTGGGTGAAGCACCTAATTCCACTTTGGTCACCAGATATGGGATATGGGCCCAGTCTAAAGGGCTGAAAGGTGACCAAAGTGAACTATATAGATATAGGGGCACCTAAGTTAAGGGCCCTTAGGGTTGATTGGGTATATAGAGTAGAGTTTAACCCCACACCAGGAGGGATCATTATCAACGTACCCACCAACCCAAAGGGATATCTAGCCAATCTCCCAATCTAAATAGGGGGAGTATAGCCTAGCCTACCCTAGCCTGGCCTATTATATATGGAATATGTAGGGGCACTTTCCTCCCCTCTGTAGATAGACACTAAAGTGGTAATGGGAACTTTGTTGAGTGGCAATGGGCACTTCCATTCATGGAGTGGTGCACTTCCAACTGGTGCATATAGATCTATTTAGGAGTGCCAATGGTAAGCCCTTCATTCTATATGTAATAACAATCATGGTCCTGCCATATAGGATAAGGGATAAGGGCCTATCAGGACTAAGGAGTGAAGTGTCAATGGGTACTTGGAAGATAGAGTATGGGCTTGTACATTGGCTGAGAGTGAAGTGCCAATGGGCAAACACTTCCTTATATGGAAGTGGCTCTAGGGACTCAAGCTATCTATTCTCTATTCTGAAGATGATGTCTCATCTTATTTCCAAATAGAGAAATGAATAGAATCTAGCTGATTGTATTACAATAGGCCCTTATCCCTTATCCTATATGGGGGGGACCATGTGCCCATCTATACATCTATAGATAGGGCTAGCTGGCCCTACCCTATCTAGTGTCATACCCTTCCTTCCCTTGTGTTTGGCTGATAGGCCCTTATCCCTTATCTTATATGGGGGGGACTAGACAGCCACCTTCTATATAGATAAGGCTGGCCCTACCATATTTATCTATAGGGGGGATAGATAGATAGATACAAGATCATCCCCTATATAGGTTGTCTGGTATCATCTCCAAGGGAGGAGCATTTAGCATGAGGAGAGGAGAGTAGGTTAGCACCCCGGCTCAACTCTATGGGAGTAGCTCTGACTGATCAGTAAAGTTAGAGATATAGGGATCCCCTATCTATGTGGAGGCCCCTATCTAGATAGGGGATGGTGGACTAGAGCTGTACCATCTATGTTGAGGCCCCTATCTAGATTAGGGAGGGTGGTCTAGATAGATACTAGGCACCCTATAGAAAGATATGGGGTAGATGACATGTAGGCTATATAGACTCAGGACTTATCACTCAATATATGTGTTCCTTCCCTCTAGACCTAGGGCCCTTTGGGGCGAGCTCGATCAGCCCCTACCCCATATATATAGATGGAGTAGAAAATATTATCTGGAGGTGGAAGGTAGCTAGTTTGATATGATAGAGGTGTTCCTCACCCTGGTAGGCCGAGGGGGAGAGATAGAGAGGGGCTCATCATTTATAGTTATCTCTGAGGGTTAGTATAGAAAGGGTTATCACTATGTCTATGGATATGTGCAAGCTATATAGAGTATGGTAGGGGCCTATCAAATCTAAAGTCCCTCCATGTAGTGTAGTTTCTAATCCACTCTAGTCTACTGTATCAGAATCAGATGGATGCCTAGGCATCGACACTTCTTCTATCTAGTCCTAGTTGTATATGTTTCTCAATTCATAGGGATCAGTGTTGTTTGGTTGGCCATTTATGTATATATATATATGCTAATAATGAAGAATTAATGGATATAGGGACTTTTTGGTGTGGTTGACTATTCCCATATAGATATATAGGGTTTGATTGGAGTTAGTTATATCTATGGGGTCATTGCCATATGGATATATAGCCCCCCCCTCTATTCTATATGGGATATAAAGTGATCACACCAGATCAATCCACTACAAACTCGACTATGGTTGGTCTACCTACAGTCTGACTACCATCTAGACTCTATATATAGATAGGAGAGAGTGCCCCCCTATATATAAAACTATGCCCCCCTATATATCTTATCTATCTAGGGGAGCACTCTAAGGTTAGGGTTATAAAGTGAAGATGGGGGTAGATCTATGTGAACTAGATCAGTCAATTGGCCTCATGGTATGGGGTTAATCCTGTCACCGTATAGTGAGGGAACAACCTAGCTAACGCCCAACCCTACCTCCTAGATAGTGGTGGGGTAGAGGTGGTTGAGAGTGAGCCTATATATTTATCTAGGGCCATCACACCCATAAATAGTGGTGGATGACTTTCCCTCGATGTATCGATTGAGCTTGTTCCCTTCACATGTATATATAGATATTCAACCACACCATAATCATGAAGTGATTTATTAGTCAATCTTCATTTGACTAATACTAATCCTATCCCATATAACATATCTAAATATAGGTAGTTTCACTCATGCTATGAGTAGAATAGAGTCTTAATACCAATGAAACTCTATATTATGGGGATTAGATCCATCTCTATAGATAGGGGATAGGGTTGGTCTCCCTTCGGTTCAAAGTCATGAGCCATTGGAGTGGATATAGATGAGGTTAGGCTAGGCAGTTAGTATAAACTAGAGATTCACCCCCATCTATCTAGAGGGGGTTTGGTTGAGGGAGTGTAGACTGACTCGACTGAAAGATAGGTGTCGAGATAGGACCCCTATCCCCAAGATAGAGTAGATCATATCCCCATCTATATATAGAGGGGGGGAGCCCTCCCCCATAAGCCATATATATCCCATAGAATATCTAATATCTATATAGAGGGGGAGGGGGAGGGGGAGGGGGTTAGATCTATCTAAGGGGATATATTTTCCATAGATAGATTAGATAGGCCCCCCTCTCCCCTCTCCCCAAATATCTATCCCATTCAACTTCTATGATGGCCCTCTCCCCTCTCCCCTCTCCCCTCTCCCCTCTCCCCTCTCCCCTCTCCCAAAATATCTAATCTAGCCCATTAAACTTTTATTTCTATGGTGGCCCTCTCCCCTCTCCCCTCTCTATATAGATGAAATGGGATGGGATGGGATGGAGTTTTTTTTTCCCTCTATATAGATTAGAGTTAGATAGATATAGAGGGGCCCTCCCCCCTCCCCCCAAATATCTAGCCCATTTAAATTTTATGGTGGCCCTCCCCACTCCCCCCAAAATATATAGCCCATTTAACTTCTATGGTGGCCCTCCCCCCTCCCCACTCTATATATAACTATAACTAGGACTAGAACTATATGGGCTAGATAGATCAGATCAATATTCACCCATATAATTATAGGGGGATATATAGATGCCAAAAAACTATCTATGGGGGAGTGCCAACTAGAAACTAGATATAGCCACCCGAATCTCTATATATCAGTCAAGAGCCTGACTTGCCCTCGACTTCCTAGGGTGGGTTGACATTTCTCTCATATCTCCTTGCCCTTATGACCCCTACTTATATCCAATCCCCACCCCCTTAAATTTGATGATTCCCCCTCTATTCTATATATTAGGATAGGATAATTTGTTGTACCCTCCACCTAGTGGAACTCTCCCCCATCCACCAAGGGGAGGGCCTATCTAGATCGATCTCGATCTATGGCCCATCCACTAGGATAGAGGGACTAGACTTAGCCCATATCTATAGTTCTCTCAAGAGCTCGGCCAGCCAAAAAAACTCTATTTATAATATATATAAGGGGTGGGAGGACCTATATATAGATATGTAGTTATATCTATATAGAGTAGGGATAATAAGGTGGGGAAGGGGGGAAGCCAAAATGTCAAAATGACTTGCCGAGGCTAAGGTAGTCTAGTCTAGTATAGTCTATATAGAGTACTTCATGGTAGGCTTTGCTCTATTTCATGGGGTATCAGATAAATGTGGTGGGTCCCCAACTTGGTCAAGCATTGAGAAATTCTAGATAGATAGGGAAATGATAGATCGACTTCCATCCATCCGGTATATATAGACCCCTTGGCCTTAGCAAGCTGATCTGACATCCTGGCTTCCATCCATCTAGTAAAGAGTCTATCTGTTAGCCATATGATCTAAATATTGGAGAGGGGTGGTGAAGAGTAGAGAGAGGGGTGTCTATATGGGCCTCGCATCAAGTTCTATATATAGGGTGATCCAATAATTGCCCTTGATAGGGGGCTGCTAGGGAGGCCTAGATAGTGGTGGGGATGGATGGGGATGGATGATGTGGTGCCCTCTATATCACTATGGTGACAGCCCTATATCCATATATAACTAGTGACTAATGGCCCTATACCATATATATATATATATATATATATATATATATATATAATTGGTGACCAACGGCCCCATATATGTAACTACCACCTCTAAAGCCATATTTTCCCATTGCTCCCCTACACCCCAAGAATCCTCTCCTCCCTCCCTCCCTCTATATAGATAAGGGATAGGGATAGGGGATAGGGGATAGGGCTAGTTCTCCCACTGGCTGAGTCTATCTCCATATAAGGTGTCTACTACCGACTAGATATACCCCTCAATCTATTATGCACTCAATGGGCCTCCCTCTCTATATAGTTGTGCTCACCCCTATCTATATATGGCACTCAATTGGGAGTTATGGTCAGGAGTATTCTAAGCTAGGAGACTCTCTATAGTCCCCTATCTAAATCCTTATATATCTATATGGCGACGTACCCCATATTTAGATAGCCCCCCCATCTATATAAAGGGAGATAGGGGCTCTCCCTCAACATACAACTTAAGGGCCCCCGATGGCCTACCCTAATCTATATATAGTTATAGCTCTCATATCTAATATATATATATATATATATATATATATATAACTGACTCAACCCCCCAGATAGATAAGATCTATAGGGGGCCACCCAAATCTGATCTCTATAGATGGGGATGGGGCCTTATAGATTAGATGGGGATGTATATAGATGGGGCCATATATGGATGGGGACAAAGCCAATTCCAAATAAATTATATCTCTATCTCTGATGGGGCCAATGCCAAAGCCAACTCTATCTCTATATATAGCCATAGCCAAAGAAACTCTATCTCTGTATATATCCATAACTCTACCTATATGGTCAAGGGACTATATGTATATCTATATGATGATTGCCTACTATCTTATCTATATATAGCTGGCCAAAAAAACTAGACTCTATATTGGGGCCCTATCTACTTATCTATTATAGATTAGGTAAGCACTCCCCTGCCCCCACCCTATATATAGAGAGATATTATCTAGAGGGGGAGGAAGGCCCAACTAGATTTAGATTGAGTCTAGATAGGCCCTCGACCAGATAGGAGATAGATAATATTTTCTACTCCATCTATATATGTGGGATAAGATCTATAGGCAGGTTCCCCCATTTTCTATATATATGGGGAGCCCCTCTATATTTAAACTAACTCCCATATATATATATATATATATATATATATATATATATATATATATATATATAGAGAGAGAGAGAGAGGTGCTTAACTTTATATGGTTGGGGGTTGGGGTTACCCCCCCCAAGATCGAGTTGGCCCTCCCCCCACTTTATATAGATTTGATTGATTAACTATATGCAGTGGCCCCACCTATATAGATCTAGATCTACCTTATATAGATTAGATAGCCCCCCCCTCTCTATATAGATGGGATATATAGGGCTTGTGCCAATGAAACTCTATACTGTACCACCCCCAACTATATATAATAATCTATATAGAGGGGGGGAAACCATATATAGCTAAGTTGACCCTCTATTTAATATATATATGGGAGTTTAGAGTTTAGATATAAAGGGGTATTCATTATAGCGAATACCCCATAGATAGATAAAGGGGGGGCACCTAGATCTATATAGATATAGATCAGATGGGGTTTATGCAGATCAGGGGAGAGCGCTAGCGAGCCTAGGGACTCTATATTACTATACTCATGAGTCCCCTTCCTCTATATGGAGGTGGAGGGGGCAATAGTCAAAGGAGGGGGAGGGCCCCTATCTCTACTCAGATAGATATATAGGGCCCATCCTTTCCCTAATCATAAATTGAATAGATCTATAGGTGCCCCAAATGGGTGAGAGTCCCCAGCTATCTAGATGGTTGACTGATGACTAACATCAGTCGAGTGCCCAGTCATCAGTCGTATAAAATAGATTATGTGATGAATGCATCATATTACATATGTAATATAGATATAGGCATTTTATTAGAGTCATTAGATCAACCCCCTAGACATAGTTGGAATCGTGTGCCCTTAGATAGTGGTGGGGGTCTATCTATCTAGAGGGGGAGGATTTCGACCTTGACCCCCCCAGATAGATATAAATAGGGGCCCCCACCCCATATATAAATGAGAGAGGGGGGGCCTATCTATATCCCTATCTATAGTGGATTTACCCATATAGTTCTAGGGGGATATATAGATGGGGCCGAGGGGGGTCAAGCTCCCTATATATAGAATAACTCATCCTAGACCTAGTTATAGATACGGGATATGGTGACCCCCTCTATTCCCAACTCACTATGGGTGTAGGTGTGTTGTCAAATCAATCTAATAGTCTAGACTATTCTAATTTAAGTGGGTGGGGATTGGATAGCTAGATAAACCTTATATAGAGATGGGGGCCCATGTCTCCCTCTTTATAGTTGTTCTATTATAGGGGGATACATAGATGGGGTATGGAATATAGAATATATATCTTAGATCTAATACTTTATTATCCATCTAGACTAGCAACCCTATCTAGACTCTATATGGCATATAGAATAGAGATTGGGTGAGTGTCCTATATAGGGATAGGTAGGCAATGTCCTTATCTATCTGGTCAATCGATTCATTACCCCTCCCCTTCTAGATAGAGATCTAGTCGATTGATGACAATCAACATATCCCTATCTATATAGATATGGGGTTGGGGCTTCACCCTCCCCAAATATCAATATCAATATCAATATTGATATCAATATCGATATTTATAGGGTGGGGGTGCTATATCTATATATAGGGTGAGCATAGTCTATATAGAGATAGAGATAGAGTTTCATTGGCATTGGCACCCCACCCTATATATAGATATGGGAGTGGTTATATAGATGGGGCACTCTATATGATATGGGGGAGAGGGCTCTATCTCTATAAATGGGATATATAAGGGAGGTTGATCTATATATGGCATCAAATGGCTTTAGCTAGACCCAGCACGAGATTCTCATACCCAGAATGTGAAAGAGGAGGGCATAATCATTAATGTTCATTAGAGTGCCATCAATTCTACTAGCAATTCTAATATAGGGTCTCCCTATTCTGAGACATTCATACCCACTAGCGACTAGCTCTGGTTAAAGTATAGGACTTTGTGGGTTTAAAACATAGAGGGGCTCATTCTAGTAGAAACTATGGCATCACCCTATATATCAAGATATGGTGACTCAATCTAATCTCATTTCTAGAGAGATTCCCTGTCTATTCTTGCTGCACCCTATATATTATGGACTAGCACTACCTAATCAAATGAACCAGCCATTTATATAGAACTCAATAGACATGTCCCATCTATCTCTATTATGGCTGAGTAGCATTGATCAGTTCAATGCCTACTATGGATGGATGCCTAGGCAAAAGGATGCGTACTAATAGATAAGGATGCTCTACCATACCAATGAATCCCTCTCACTAGTTGTTTATGTTTACTCACTGGTGCATTAACCCATCTCGAATCGATTAGAGATCCCCTAGATTATAGATAGGGAAACTTTAGGTCATTACTAAAGTGTTCCATGTCTATGGATGGGGATGGGTCTATTTGATGGATGCAGTTAAGTGCCCACTCTCTATAAACCCCAATCCAACCAGAACTAGAGAAGCCTGGTCACATGCATATATATAGATAGGGCCTCAAAGACATCAAAGCTATGGGGTTTACTCTAATGTTATCAAAGCTATCAAATCCATCAAAGCTATTTCCCATTCCCCTATGATTATGGAATACGGCAAGGTAGATCAATGAGCACCTAGTTTGCATTGATCATCTAATCGATCTAGAATTCTATTCTATAGAATTGGTGGTGGTCGAGCCCCTAAATAGATCAGATTGGATCAGATCAGATCAGATCAAATCTATAGGGTGGGGGTGGGGTGGGTCCATTTATAGATAGGGTCATACCGACTGATACACAACTTCCTCCTCTCCCCTTATGTTTACCACCTTCTCATCGATTGACATAAGTGAATAGAAGATTAGGCTTGACCCACCCTCTAGCTGAGGGCCATATAGATAGGGCTCCCTAATATAGATTTTTTGGCCCTCAAGATAGAGATAGAGTTTCTTTGGCCCCATCTATATATATCAAGCCCCTCTCTACTCTATATATAGGGAACTCAACTTAGCTTTATATGGTTTCCCCACCCAAGCCCTATATATCTATCTAGGTTTCTTTGGCCCTCCCCCCTCCCCCCCCAAAAAAACATAAACTAGATTGATTTTTTTGATTGACTCTATCTTTGGCCCCCTCTTCCTCTCTATATAGAAGGGATAGGGGTTAGATAGAGTTAGAGGGCCCTCCCCCCAAGCCAACCCTATATATCCCATATAATATTAATATTGATATTGATATTGATATTGATATTGATAATGATAATGATAGGGCTTGGGGGGAGGGGACCATTATCTTATCTACGTGATACGACTCCACTTTATAGGGATAGGGCTATTGCCATATCTATATCTATAAGGTAGGGATAGGGTCGTTGCCATATAGAGTCTAGATTTTAGGGTCCTCTCCTGTAGGTCAAGATATAGATAGGGATAGGCTCCCCCTCGGCCCTCCTTGACATTTCTCCATATATAGATAGGATCCATAGATAGGCCCTATCCCAAAATTCTATAGGGCATAGTTGGGTCACCCTAGGCCATCTGGTAGAGGGGTTCTAGATAGGGAGTGAAACATGAAGTCCTAAAATTGGTTTAGTACCATACCAAACACATATCTATTATATGGTGTGCATCTATATATAGATAGGGGTTCACCCAGAGTCTAGATAGGGGCACCTGATCCATTAGATTCTAGAGAGGGGGTCCTGAAGTTAGTTACTTTGATTGAGTCACCTACCATAACCATATAATATATCACATATCTCCCCTCCCTCCCTCCCTCTATAGATATGGGATATGGCATCTGCATATAGATAGATTATAGATGGGCCCTATATATATCTGGGATGGGTAGATTGGGCCATGCCATCATGAGATATATAGACCAGATAATCAAGATAAGATATATAGATGGGGGATGGGGGATGGGGGATGGGGGTGCCCTATCTATCTATCTAAATTATCTATCTGATCAATTGAAGGATTGATAGGTGTTCAGCGAGATCACCATCTATAGATAGGGAACCAAATATGGTATGGATTGGCCCCTTCAAATTTATAAGGGCCATCCCAACTAGATATAAGTATGGATTGCACCCCCTATCTCTATCTTGGTATATATGGGGTGGGGGGGCCTGGTCTCTATCCAGTGCTGGATGAAATGGTCTATTAAGATATATAGATAGGGGAAAATCAAATAGTGATGCATCCACTGGTGGACAAACTAGCACACCTCCCCATAGATATATAGGCTTAGAGGAAGGGGAAGGCTAGGTGAATCTGATGGCTTGGTGGGATCTAATCATTTGTATGGTCTAGTATTCAATACACTCAAGATAATATTCACTAATCCATCTATATATATGGGTATTTGCTATGAGATCTATAGATGGGGGGCTATACTCAAGATAAGTATTCACTACGAGAATATAGGGTTTTTCTAGATTATCTACGATATATATATATATATATATATACCATGCCCCCCACCCCATAGAGAATATCTAAACTAACTCTATACTATGGATAGACCCTATATAAAGAGAGGGGGGCCATATCTAATCTATATATAGGAGATATACAAGATAAGTATTCTAAGATATATATATGGGGGGATACACTCAAGATAAGTATTCGCTACACTCAGGGAGCCAAAAAAACTCTATATATGGCTATGCTCTATTTGCTATGCTCAAGATAATATAATATCTATAGGGAGGGGGGAGGCTAAAGAAATAGATCTTTGGGGGGGAGACCACCCCCAACTGTATATAGTTAATCAATCAAATCTATATAAAGGGGGGGGAAGAAACCCAAATAGATATATAGGGCTTGTGGGGGGCAACCACCAACCATATAAATGGAAGTGCCTCTATATATGGGGAGTTTAATGGGATCTATATATTGGTGTGGGGTGGGCTATGCTAAAGATAAGATCTATAGGGAGGGACAAAAAAACTCTATATTAGGGCACCCCCAACTGCACTGTATATGGTTTTTTTTGGTAACTATATATAGTTAATCAATCAAATCTATATAGAGATGCCAAAGAAACTCTATCTTGGGGGGAGGGGGGAAAACATATAGAGTTGGGTTGAGTTTAAATAGAGAGGGGCTCAATAGATATTAACTATTATAGATAGAGATAGCAGCCAAAAAAACCCTATCTTGGCATGGTCTATATTAAATATGTCTATGGGGAATAGATAGAGTTAGTTTAGATAAATAGGGGGCATCCCATAGATATATTTAAATGTAAATGAGAGGGGGGGACACCGATCAGTAGGGAGTTGTCCATTGAGAGCCGTAGATAGAGTTGGGGCCCTATCTATATATCTCCCTAGATAGTGGTGGGGATGGTCACTGATTGATTACATATGCGATACGATGTCTAGGAGAGCAAGGTATGGTCGCCCCCCCACCTCTCTCTCTCTCTATATATATATATATATATATATATATATATATATATATATATATATATATGGGGAGCCCATTCAACTCAATTTAACTTTATATGGTTGGGGTTGCACCCCCCAAGCCCTATATATCTATCTGGGTTTTGTTTGGCCCTCCCACCCTCTATATAGATGTGATTAATTAACCCTATCTATTTGCATGGTATATATTTAGTTTAGATATTCTCTATGGGGCCAAAAAAAACCTTATCTATTGGCATGGTATATATTTAGTTTATATATTCTCTATGTGGTGAGGGGCATGGTATATAGTTTCATTAACACCCCCCATCTATATATCTCGTAGCCCCCTATATCTATGGAGACTTGAGCGTAGAGAATAAAGAATAGCAAATACTTATCTATCTAGTGGCTTATCAGTTGAGCTATACAGTCAAGCTTCTGGAAGTCAAGCTTTTGGAAATCAAGCCTGATATCCAAATCTCCCATATACATATAGAGTAAGATAGGGCTAGGGAGAATAGATAGATATGGTCAAGCTATCAAGCTTAGAGCTATCAACCAATCTGGTATGAGCTTATCGGTAGATAGGAGAGCTCACTAGTCTACAGTCAAGCTTGAGAGATGGTATACAACCCATATAGAGATAGATAGGGTAATCCAGTCTACAGGCTTTAATTAATTGCTATTTATCTATCTATGTATGGGGTCCCCATAGACATAGTGAATAGATACAGTGCCCCTCCCCTTCCCCACCCCTCTCTATATATAGAGTCTAGCCCATTAAACTCCCCATATATATATAGAGGCACTTTATATGGTTGGCCACCATATAGAGTTTAGTGGGCTCTATATATTAGGGGTGTCCCCCCTCTTTCTATATGGTCCCATATAGGGAGATACTTTGGTTTTGGCCAAATATAATATAGGGTCTAATTCCCATATATAGAGATAGGGCCCTCAAGCCCTATATATCTATCTAGGTTATATCAGATTAGATCTGTCTAGGGGGGAGCCCCCTAGATAGATCTAACCCAGATAGATATATAGGGATGGGGCCCTCTCTATATATAGGAAACTAACTCAATCCCTATCCCATCTTATCCTATCTTGAGTGTAGCGAATATTATAGACTCTTATCCCATATTATGTAAATGGAGTAGCAAAATCTTAGATATAGGGTGGCCCTAAATATCTATATGTGTGTGTGTGTGTGTGTGTGTCGAGCTTATATAGAGGGGGCCAAAAAAACCCTATCTTGGGGCCCTTTATCTAAACTAAACTAAACTAAACTCTAAACTCGATATATACCATCCCCTCTATCTCTATCTATCATAGTGAATCTATACTATGCCCCCCTCACCATTAGATAATATCTAAACTCAATGCCCTATAGTGAATGGTAGACTCTATCTCTATCTATAGACTATCCCCATAGAAATCCATAGTGAATCTAGACCGTGATAATAGATAGGGTTTTTTGGCCTCTATCTATATCTATTAGAGTGAATATATATCATGCTAATAAAACTATAGACTGTGTCCCCATATAAATCCATAGTGAATATAGATCGTGCCAATGCCAGTGAAACTCTATCTATAGACTATGTCAATGCCAAATGAAACTCTATCTCTATTGGGGTGAGGGAAGGGAGCCTTTACCCCCTCTATTCAATAATTGGGTTATTCGCTATGAGATAAATAGATGGGTAGGCATGAGCCCCATGCTTCCCCTCTAACAAGACCCTCCCATCAACTAATATTTAGATTCTAGATGGACCATCCCATCAACTAATATTCATAGATCAGATGGACCTAGCATATATGGATTTATAGCCATATAGATAGATATTCTTCCCTATATAATGCAACCAGTCTTTCTTCATCCCTCACTAGATATACCCCTATCTAAGAGTTTCCAGCTATGCCCCCATCTATATATCTCTTGTATGCCCCTTGGTGAGCCCTTATATATAGATATGCCCCCATCTATATATCTCAAGTATTGATGGTAGAGCTATGCCCCTTGTAAGTAATACAACTATCTCACAATAGTGACATGGCCCTTGTTTATCTCACAAGAGTTTGATGGCATCTTATATATATATATATATATATATATATGTAAGTAAGACAACTATCTCACCAAAGATAACATCTACTCTTGAGCATAGATTAAGATGAGGAGTTTTTTATGCTCAACTATTTAATTGGCTTATGTAAGTAATACAACTATCTCATGATAGTGAGATGGACTAATGCCCCTATCATGGGTGGGCAAGTCTATGCCCCTGTATTGGTCTATGCCCCCACCCAATACTCTCCAATACTGGTCTATGCCCATTACTTGGGTGGGAAAGTTTATCTATGCCCAATACAATGATACCCATGGCTTGTAGATAGCCTAGCCCCTGGTGGGTGGGAAAGTCTATGCCCCATCTATATATCCCATATAGATTCCAATCCCCACCCACCCCCATCTATCTGTCTTGGATTATTTGGTATTGTCATGGGCTATCGATAGTGAGATGTCATCTACTCTGGGGTAAGGATATGCCCCTTATTTCCCTAGGCTATCGAATGATAGTGAGATGGCTGAAGGGTAAGGCCCCTGGATGCCCTGGGCTATCTCATGATAATGAGATGGCTAATGGGGAGGGGCAAGTCTATGTCCCATATATATTCCAATCCCCACCCATCCCCATCTAACTATCTTGCATTATTTGGTATGCCCTAGGCTATCAAACTTGCCCCCATCTATATATCCCATATAGATAGATAGGGCACCCTTATATATATATATATATATATATATATATATATATATATATGGCTTGCCATAGCCCTATATATCTATTTGGATGGTTACTCACCTCTGTATTTTGGTTGATGGCCATATAGATATATAGGGCCCCAAATATATATATATATATATATATATATATATATATATATATATATATATTGTCAGTACCAATATGGTATCTATGGTTGGGGGTTAGAGAGGTCCCCCTCTCATGAGCCTTACCTCACCCCTATAGAGTCTAGTCTATATGGCATACCCTTGCCAGTTATATATATATATATATATATATATATATATATATATATATATATATGGGAGTAGAGTAAAGATTCCCCTATAGAGTCTAGTCTAGTCTAGATTGAACCCAGTTATATATATTATAGATAGGGGAGTCTGTATAGTCTAGTCTAGTCTAGATGGCCCTATAGAGTCAAGTCTAGATTGAAACCCTCTCTAGTGATGGATACTAATTTAAGTGGGTTGGGATTATAGGCCATCGAGTAAGTGGGTGGGGATTAGATAGATCTATAGGGGCTACACTCAGGGCACTAGATATATATAGATAGAGGGGCACTCAAGAAAGATATATATATATATATATATATATAGGCCCAAGTTGGGATATGTAGATTCTATATATGGCCCAGATAGATAGGGGGTGTGAGTGAGCCTTATCTATATGACCTAACTCATATCACTATTCGCTCTGCTCAAGAGAAGAGATAGCTAGAGCCCTATCCCATATATTATCTATATAGAGGGGGAGGTGGACCTTGGCCTCACCCCAAAAAGAGTCTATATGGCCCTATCATGTCTGTCTAGTCCCATATAGAGAGAGGGGGGGCACACCCCACCCCTATAGAGTATAGTAGAGCTATAGTAAAGATGGCACACCCCTACCAGTTATATATATAGGGGAGTAGAGTAAAGATGCCCCTCCCTTATAGAGTAGAGTCTAGACTGAACCCCTCGATAGTTTAGTCTATATGGCACACCCTTGCCAGTTATATAAATATATATAGGGGGAGTAGAGTCTAGTCATATTCTCTATTCTATATGTAATATGACGTATAAAATAGAGATGGGGCCATCTTTATAGAGTAGTGGACATTAGCCTAACCCAGCTAGAGAGTGTAGTTGGGTAGAGTAGAGCCCTATCCCATATCCATATATATAGAGGGGGACCCTTGCTTGACCCAGATAGAGTAGAGCCCTATCCCATATCTATATAAAGGGGGAGTTAGTCTTGGTTACTCCACTCTATATGGTAGAATAGTCAAGTCAAGAATCTATTGGGGTTGGATCGCTTAGCAATCAAGGTGGGCGCATCTCTACATCTATCTATCTATCTTAGCAGCCAGGTTAGATCACAACTAGGGTGGGGTAATGTCAAGTCTATATAGCCATCCTCAAATCTATAGAATAGAGTTTAGTTGGATAGAAATATATGGGAGACCCACCTAGTTGCTAACATATAAAGTTGGGTTGGTAGGTAGCCTATCTATTCTATGGGGCGTCAGCCAACCCAACTCAGCTATCTTAGTTGGTTACCAGATAGAGAGAATATATGGGGTGGCCCCTATCTCTCTCTCCAATTCCATGAGAGGAGGTTGAGGGGGTATAGACTAGATAGGCCCCACTCCCATCTATATATTAGATGGAGTAGTGAATAATAGATCTAATCTTAATTGGAGGGGCAGTAACCCCTACCCCTACCCCTAGATAGAGGGGGGTCTTGCGAATAAGGTTGGTTAATTAATGCCTTATCACTAATGGGGCCTCCCCCAACTCTCACTTTCTCTATCAAGCCATTGGGAGAGGTTCTTGTAGATCTTGGAGAGTGCCATCTATTCTATAATATATATCTATCACTCACACCCTAGATCCAAATAGATATATAGGGGCAAGGCAGGTGGTGGATAGGATATATATAGGGGTTCCTCCCCTATAATTATTCTATATATAGGCCAATCCCTCCTCTCACATATATTTATAGGGCCCTTATCCCCCTAGATCCCCTATAAATTGAAATGGGGGTTTCGCTATGCTCACCCTATATTTCTATCCAATCTTGAGATAGAGTTTAATTGGCACTTAAATTAATAGGTAGCCCCCTATCCCTATCTAATCTATATATGGGGTGCCACCATATCCCATATCTATAAACATAGTGATAAGATAGGGATGCCCCCCCAAGCCAGCCCTATATATCCCATATAATATAAATATCTATATATAGGGGGAGGTGGGGGGAGGGGGAGCGGGTTAGATATATCTTATCTAGATCTATATAGATAGATTAAATAGGCCCAAATAGATATATAGGGCTTGTGCCAATGCTAATGAAACTCTATCTATATATTTTGGGGCACTCCCCTCTCTATATAACTAAGATCCCTATCCCTATATATTAGAGGGGGAGGGTGAGGGGTGCTCTCTCGTAGTTCTATAGTTTCCAGCTAGGGGAGATAGACTCAATTGATTGGGGGCCTATATATATAACTAATAAGTAAAGGGTGGCATCTAGTGCTTGCTTGACTAAGGCAAGGCTCAACTAAAGAATAACCCTATCTATATATAGATGGGTGCAATGTTGACCAGATGCTCTACTCTACTTGATGATATATATATGGGGCCCTATCCCATAGAGTTTATATAGAGGACCCCCTCTAACTTGAGACATATATATAGAGAGAGAGGGGGGGGCTCTAACTCTATCTAACCCTATCTTGTAAGGAGGCCCTCTCCTGATGAGTGCCTAGATATCAAGAGATGGATGAGCGTATCCAGAGTGCCTTTCTCATATAGATATATAGGGCTAGATCCAATCCTAAGGAGAGCATAAAGAGAAGTCTCTATCTAGTATGGGGAGCTTAACCAAGTATGGGTAGCTTCCCCTATATTATATATATGCGTTGGTCCCTCTAGATGAAGCCAATCTAGGGGAACCCAATCATTTGATATGGTGATGGGCCCCCCTAGCCCATAGATAGGGGATAGGGGCCCTATCCCTAACTAGGCTATATGTTATGCTTAAGAGGCCAAGGGGGCTCCACTAGATAGAGATAGGGGTGAGTGTCAATCTATAGATAAGGGCTAAAGGCCTAGTTAAGTGTGAGTGCCCCACCATAATGGATTCACCCCCAACCCCCCTTTCAATTTAGAGGGGATCTAGGGATAGGGTGATAGGATTTATAGAGTGGGAGTGGGGTGCATAAATGTATAGTCATCGGTCGAGTGAGCACATAACCAAGCTAATACTTGGGCATCGATGCATTCTAATGTAGTAGGCATTTCTAATAGATAGATAGTTAGGCGACTGGGCTATAGTGGAGTTCCTCATCATCCCCCATACCCATATAGTTATAGGGCTCTAGCTATGGAATAGAATAGATCTATCTAGGGTTGTTAGTTTAGCTCCTCCTAAAAACTCTACATTGGCTCTTCTCTATAGAGTAGGGGAGGCCATTGGGGCCTATATATCTATTTGGCCCCACCCCATACCATATATATATATATATATATATATATATATATAGGCCCACCTCATGAAATTTGTGCTTTATGCCATGCCCGCCTAACTGATAGGAATCAATGGTAGGCCTAGATATAGATATAGATATAGACCCTCCCTAGTCCACCCCACCTGTATATATAGGGGAATGGGTAATCAATCCCCCAAATATGTACTCTATGACTATCTAGAGTCCAATTGGAGTGATTGATAGTGAACATCATGGATATAGATCAGGTAAGAAGGTGTTGTGCCTTTGGGTGAGATAATCTATAAGCCCTTATATAGATAGGGTAGAGTTAGAGATGAGGTGCCCAATTGATTCATGTAAAATGATCTAATCTATATCTAGACCAAATGTCCCCCAACCCATATATATGGGATGGTCAACCTAACCATGATTGCCTCCACCCCCAGTTAGATATATAGGCTAGACTAGTATCGACCATACCATAACCAAAATAGAGATATAGCTTCCAAAATAGGGATATAGCTTCATTAACCCCAACTATGGGGCCCCTATCTATCTATATGGGGGGGTAGGGGCCATATATCTATATAGTGTGCTTGTTTAGAGACGTGAGATGAGTAGTCAACCCTTTCCTTCTATATGGGGATGGGGGGATGGGGATGGGGACTAACGAATGTAGGGTAGGTATTCTAGATCAAGACCCTATCTATATAGAATGGATATAGTGGATGAGGGCCTATCTATGGGGGTGGGGCATTCGATCAATGAATGTTGAATTCCTAGGGCTAAGGTTGAGATAAACAAATCTTGGCTCAACCCTTCAGATCAGGCCCATTCATTCCCCTCTCATTATGTCCATATTATATCTAATTAGGATTTCATGGACCTATATAGAGTATAGAACTAGTTCCCTAGATATAGTTGGTGATTGAACACAGTGCTTACACGAAATAATGGAGTTAGGAGTTTGGATGGCCCTCCTTGGCAATATACATATACAGGGAGGGGCCATACTAGGCCCCTTTATCTATATGTAGATGGGGTCCTCAACATAGAGTCTATATAGGGGGAGGTTCCCCTTAGATAACCCAGATAGATATATAGGGCTTGGGAAGGGGGACCTCAGCATAGTGATAGCAACATAGTGAGAGGGGAGGGTCCTCAACAATCTCTATTCTAATTCAGTGCAGATAGATAGGTCACACTACTGATATATTCCCATATAGATAGATAGATAGATAGATGGGGTGGAATGGATGCCCACCCTATCCCTATCTAACTATGTCTATGGGTTAGCCATGCCTTTAACCAAATTTATGCCCCTCGATCTCATATATAAGATATGGCACCTCAGCCTTCTGAGCATTGGCTCCATATCTTATATCTAATTGACTGACAACCTATAGCTAGAGCCCTTAGATATAGTTGGCCATTTTAGTCTCACGAGCTATAGATCCCTATCGCTATAGATGGGGCCCATCACTACAGTCAAGGTAGATCTATCAATCTAGAGGTAGACGAAGGAGGGCCCCCTATTTATATATGCCCCTTGACTAACCCCTAGATAGTGGTGGTTTAGGGCCTAGTCCCATCTATTCTATATTATCTCGACCAACAAACATAGATAGGGGTTGATCTCATGCCCTATATATATATATATATATATATATAGTTGCTTTGATTATTTCTTCCTTCTAGAGTTGAGTGTTTATCTATATAGGGCTGAGTATGATTGACCAATTAGCCATCATTGTTATGAATCAAGGTACTCATCCATCGAAGTCCTATAACTGGAGGGGTAGGGGTGAGCACCCTATCTATCACTATGGTGGTTTCCCCCTCTATGTATGGGGCACTCAACCCCCATCTATATATCTCATAGCAAATAATATATATGGGGTACCATATCTATCTATAAGGGCCCTATCTATCTATTCCCATATAGAGTTCTATATAGAGGGGGGAGGGGGCAAGAGGTGAGCGGATATATAACTATATGGGCGTAGCCTATAGAATGATCTTGGAAATCCTAGATAAATATATAGGGCTTGCCCTATATACCCCATATATAGATAGAGAGGAGTGAGGGGTGAGCGAATATCTAACTATATGGGTATAGCCTATAGAATTGGCACTCCCAAATAGATATAGATATAGATAGTGAGATAGATATAGATATAGGTATAGATATATAGGCTCCCTATATATCTATTTGGGCAAGGGGTGAGCAGATATCTAACTATATGGGCATAGCCTATAGAATGATCTTAGTACTCCCAGATAGATATATAGGTTGGTTGCACTCTATATTTATCTGGGTGAGGGGTGAGCGGATATCTAACTATATGGGTGTAGCCTATAGAATGATCTTGGCACTCCCAGATAGATATATAGGCTGCCCATCTCTATATATAGGGGAAATCGAGGGCCTATCTAATTCTAATCTATATCCCATAGAGTTTAGTTTATATAGAGGGGGGGAGGGGGGAGGGGAAGGGGGCGTTAGTATGTATAGAGTTAGATAGATAGGGGCACTCCCCCCCCCTCTAACTCTATATGGGATAGATAGAGAGGGGAGGGGGGCTGCCCATATCTATACTTTATATGGGGTAGGGGGGCCTATCTATTCCATATAGAGTTAGAGGATCTATCACCATATATGGATATCTATATGATCCTAGAGATAGAAGGGCCCAATAGTTATGTTAATGACTAAATCCCATCTTCTATTATATATTTAATATGACCATCCCCTCTATCTATATATGGGTTCTCTCATGGGATCAAATTCTATCTATATGGTAGAGAGCCCCTCTATCTCTATAGATAGTCAGCAACACTGCATATTAGTCAATCTATGTCATGAGTTTAGCCATATCTATATATAGCTAAAGAAAGAGAGAGAGGTGGCTGGCTACGGATATAATACACATTTGAATCACCATACTAATGTATGGTCACCTATTTATCTAGTTATCTCACTTTCATGGGGCCAAGCCCCAAGCCATAGAAGTTGAGCTTCATGGGGCTAGGCCCCAAGCCATAGAAGTTGAGTTTCATGGGTCTATCTAATCTAAACTCCCATCTATATATAGGGGCCATGGATAGATAGGGCATCTAGAATCTAGATTGGGATGCCCAATCTTGAAACTAGAGGCAGCATCCCCAATCTATATTCTATATTATTCTAACTCTATATAGGTCTAGGGCCCACCCCTATCTCTCTATCTAGACCTATCTCTCTTGAGTCAAGTCTAGATAGGGATATCTAGATAGTTCCTCTAGTTAGATCCAAGAAAGCATCTGATCGCTATATGGATCCATATATATAGAGAGAGGGCTCTATAGAGTCATGCCCAATCTCTAATTTATAGATAGAACATAGACCCTATAGATTATTACCTGATTTATACTCTCTCATCGATTAGATAGGGCATTCTTCTATAGATAGGCCCCTAGACTCTATCTATCCATTAGATAGGGTATTCTCAATCTTAAGTGGTGTGCAAACTCCCAGATATCCACCCCATTTACTCTAATGTCTTGGGTAGGAATAGGGGAGGCTCAGAGTATGGTAGCAGTGGTTTGGGAGATCTATATAGAGAGGGGCCCTTATATCTATAGGCCCACCCTCTATAGAGTTAGGGGTTGGAGGGGGCCATAGAGAATTATAAGATACCTAGGGTGACCTTGGCTAGGAGTGAAAGGACCAACGTAACAATGCCATATATAGCCCACTATCCATCACACATCAATCATGACTATTGATCAATACATGGCATGGGTCATAGTGTTTTAATATAGTATGGAAATCATGTGGGATGAAAGCCATATAGATCTATAGGGGGTATTCCACTCCTCCATAGAGGGTCCCTTCTCATTCTCTCCTGGTAACCCTATCCCTATATATAGAACTATCACTCTCCTAGTCATATGGCCTATAAATTCCTATCTCAATTGGAATAGAGAGATTCTTCATCCTTGGGGTAGGGGTGGCTAGAATCTTTGTATACAACCTACACCCGTATACACACCTACACCTATCCACACTAACACCTACAACTAACCGCCTACCACCAATATTATTCTTATAAAGGGATATGTGGGGTAGTTAAAATGAACTCCCCTATCTATCTAGGCTACCCTATCCTATCTGCCCCACCCCATTGTCTATACTCTATACATCAACCATCCTAAGAGAACTAGGAACTAGAGATGTTTGGGCTGAACTAACTAAACTCTAGAGGGGCTATAGATGACAAATGATAAGACATGTAATATCTAGATATAGATGGCCTTGCCATCTAGATTCCTATATTCTATATCTATAGCTTGGAAACTCCCAGATATATATAGATAGGCAACCTTGAGGACCAATCCTTATCCCCCATATAGCCCTCATATGTGTGTGTGTGTGTGTGTGTGTGTGTGTCAGATTAGATAGAGGGGGCCCAAGATAGATATATAGGGGTTGGCAACCTTGATGACAAGTCGACGTCCTTGGCATCTAGTCATCAACATTGAAGACTAGATGATTACCATCTGGATGAGAAGTCAACTGGATGACAAGCTTGGCATCTAGTTGTTTTGCCCCATATAATATAGATATCTAATATATATAGGGGTATTGAATGGACATGTCAACAAGCTTCAAGACCCCCTTATATATGGGGCTCCCTCTATCTAATCTAGCCACTTGTCAATATATATATGGAGCCACCCCTCCCTATCTATAAACTATATATAGTTGGCATCAAGTTGACAAGGTTGTAGACATGTCTTCCAGCTTGTCATCAAGTTGACAAGGATGCCCTATACCATATAGATGTCCTCAAGGTTGCCTATCTATATATATGGGAGATGGCAAGCTTGATATATAGATATGGCTAGTCATCAAGGTTGAAGACTAGATGGCAATCCGTAGATCTATATATATAGGCATCCAGTCAACATCTTTGAGGACTGGGAATGTTGACTGGATGGTAATCGACTAATCCACACCCTTGAGATTAGAACTGGATGTTAACTATATATAGTTTGATTAGCATCTCCTAGATGGAATAGATATATACTCAACATTTCCCTAGATAGATATATAGGGGTTAGCAACCTTGAGAACTAGTTCCCTATATATTTATCTAAGATAGGTGGGCAAGCTTGAGAACTAGATGTCAACCATCTAGTTCTCAACCTTGCCAACTAGTTGTTTTATTTTTCCATCTGAATGTCAACCTTCACCTATATATCTATATGTTTGTCCTCATACCCCACCACTATCTAGGGACTAGATGTCAACCTTGACTACCCCCAGATAGATATATATCATCCTTGCCATCTAGTTGCCATCTCCATCCCTATAGATATAGATTGCCTTACCATCCAGTCTAGTTCCAGTTATATAGATAGGGATAGGGCTTGACATCTCATTGGCAACCTTGCAATCGAGTCTAAATAGATAAGATCAGATCAGATCTTTAATGGGTGGGGGGGCAGATAGATATATAGGGGTTGGAAACCTTGAGGATTGGATGTCAAGCTTGTTAATTGTCTTGCCTTCTTGTCTTCACCCCCTATACATATATATAGATAGGGCCCCAACCCCCATCTATATATACCATCTAGATAGATAGGGTACCCCTGTCTATATATCTGAGATCTGGGTGGCCCCTATTTATCTACCTGGGGGGTCAAGTCCCCAACTATATCTAGGGCATTTCCCTCCTATCCCTCCCCCTCCCCCTCCCCCTCCCCCTCTATATATAGGGATAGGCCAGCCCTATCTTGGGATAGGGATAGGGATGGGAGCTATATAGATTAGGGTAGGCTATAACCAACCCTATATATATATATATGGCTCTATATTGTCCCTCCCCTTCCTCCCCCTCTAGATAGATAGGGGTAGGGAGTGCCTCCTCCCTCCCCATGGCCTCCTGAGCCCCTAGAATAAAACCTATGACCATAGATATATGTGGCATTGGCTGAGAGCCTCCCTATAGACTCTATATGCCCTTGACTATAGTGATGGCATGGCCCCATCTATCAGTTACATCGAGTTAGTTATCTATATAGGTCCATTGGACCCCCTCTCTTTAGATATGGGATTAGATATAGGGCCCCCAAATAGAGAGAGTGGCCAATTAAACTCTAGACTGGCCCCCATCTATATAACTAGGTCTAGATAGGGGCGGGGCTAAAGTCACTTTGACTATGGATAGTCTAGTTTAGTTTAGTTTAGTTTAGTTTATATAGAGGGTCCCTCTAACTCGAGACATATATATAGAGAGGGGACCACCCTATAGACATAGAGGTCCCCCTCTCCTCTTTATATATATGGGATATATATGGCTTGGGAGGAGGCCATCTAGAGTTTATATAGAGGGCCAACCCTATCTTGGGCCAAAAGAATTAGATATTTGGGTGGCATAATATCTCATTTTTTGGCATATATCTTATCCCATATATATAGAGGGGGCAATCAGTGTCTCCCATTATATCACGTATATAATAGATGATAGATAGGGCCTAAATAGATAAGAAGATATGTCCCCTATCTATCCTTAATCTCCCATATCCCATAGACATAGTTATAAAGGGGGTGGGGGTGAGCATAGCGAATACCCCTCAAGCCCTATCTAATCTATCTATCATAGATCTAGATCTATATAGGGAGGGCCAAAGAAACTCTATCTTGGGGGGCTCTATATAAACTCTAATATAGACTGTGGGGGTATCTATCTATATGAGAGTGGATTGATCCTCACCAGTGTTTGGTTCAAATGGATATGTGAAAATGGTGGGCTAGTTGTCCTATAGACATAGAGCCTTACATAGATAGACCCCTATCTAGATATAGGGTGACCATCTATATCTATCTATATAGAATAGAGGGCTCCACTATAGACATAGATCTACATCTTATATAGGTAGTATGTTCCTTGGTGGGATCAAACCCCACCCCCACCCCATATAGATTGATTCATTGATTGCCATATAGATAGAGTAGTGTATTTGGCTAGTGTATCTACCCCCTATGACCCCCCCACCCTAGATAGAAATGGAGTTCAAGCCTCTGATCTAAGTACCTATTCCCTATAGCCTAGCCACCCCTAGATAATAGAATATAGATTTGGCTCCCCCTCAACCTCCTAGAGAAATCTAAATAGAAGTTTTGTTATGGTCCTCAGCCCCTGAGCATCGGCTATAACTTAATATGTGTGCCCTCAACCAACTCAATTCTGGATGTCACTAGTCCCCCATAGATAGAGTGGCAGATTATAGATAGAGGCTATTGGTGGGGGCACCTAGAGATAGGGGCCTCAACCTCCTCCCTATCTATAGATTTCAGGCCTCCCTAGATAGATATATAGGCCTATCCACTATAGATAGGGAAAGGGGGCCCTCGTGCTGACCATCTAGAATTGGGAGGCTAAGCATAGATAGGGTGACCATCTAATCTAAAAATTTATAGTTCTCTCGAGAGATACCCCTCTATTATATATGTGCCAACCACATCTAAAGTTTTCTCACATCTATAGTTCTCTTGGGAGATATAGATAGGGGGCCTGATTGCATAAATGAAATGCCTAGTCAGCGGTCAAGTGAGCACTAGTCATCGGTGAGTGAGTGCATAAATGTATATTATATGTCTATGTATATGTATATATTCCCCTATATATATATATATATATATATATCTAATCCCCACCCACTTAAATGACTATAGATAGAGGGAGAGGTCGAGTGTTCTCCTGATGGTATCCATCACACATCATCCATCCATTATATATGTGATGATTGGTTGTATCAATGGTGATCTATATATGGGCCCACCCTTGCCAATTATATATGGGATATGGATAGGGATATAAGATATAGCCACTACCCCTAGCCACCGCCTCTACTCTATATATAGATATGGTAATGAGACTCTCTATAGTTCTAGTCATAGTTAGAGTTCTGCTCGGGAGGCCAAGGTAGAGGGACCTACTTTAGATATATATATATATATATATATATACTAATCTATATAGGTCTTGGGTCCCTTTAGAGTATACCTATATAATATATGGTGAGAGAATATATCCCGTCCCATCCCATCTATTATATAATGATAATGATAATGATAATGCATCATATTACTTCATTCAGATCCCATTCTATTGATTTCTCTCTATATATAGCTGGGAGGGATTTCATTTACTTATAGGGAGTTAGATATATGGGGGTGGTGTGGTGGTTTGATTCAAGTGATTAATGACTGATTCCACATTGAGGATTCTTGAATTCAAGTGATTGGTAGGGGGAGGACTGACTTCAAGGCTTCCCCCAACCCCAAATTGAGTGATTTTGGACTGATCGAGAGCACTCAACCTTTAAATAGATTGACCTCAACTAGCACTGAACCTTTCATCAACTAGATGGGAGTGGATATGGAGATAGATGGCTGCACTCAACCAATTAGAGAAGGGATCCTCTATCTTGACTAATCAATGGTATTCATAGATCAGTACCAATCAATAGGTGCCCCCCCCAATCCAATCAATAGTAGCCAATCCTAGCAGCCAATCCCAATCAATAGCAGCCAATCCCACTTGATAGGTGAGTAGGTGGTGGCACCAATACCAGTAAAATGTGGAATGGATGTAGAATGTAATACCAATACCAGCTAATACTAGCTAATATACATCCTATAGTAAGTGTAGTGGCCATCCTATAGTAAGTGTGAATGACTGAATGAACCATTCTCTTCTCTCTGATAACCATGAGCTGAATAGGAGATGGCTAAACCCCTATACTAGTAAGTTGATTGGGCCAAATAGCCAGATAGATAAGATAATATATGTTATGCTCAAGATAAGATCAGATCTATATAAGGAGGGGGAGGCCCCCCCTCTCTATATATATGGGGGGGCCATTAAACTCTATAGAGTGCCCCCCTATATAGATCTAGATCTTCCATATATAGATTAGATAGGCCCCCTTCTCTCTATATATGGATAGATAGGGCTTGGGCCCCTCTAACTCGAGACATATATATATATATATATATATATATATAGAGAAGAGAGGGGGCCCCTCAACTAACTCTATCTAACTCCATAGAATCTTTATAGAGAGGGGAGAGGGGTGCCACTGTCTATAGTTAATCAATCAATTAATCAATCAATAGATCTATATAGAGGGGGGAGGGGGGGCAACTGTCTATCCTTATTCAATCAATCTATATAGAGTGGGGGGGAGGGGGGGAGGGGGAGAGGCCAAAAAAACTCTATTTATATAGAGGGGGCGAGGCCAACAAAACTCTATTTATATAGAGGAAAAATCTATTTATAGAGAGGCCAAAAAAACTTTATTTATATAAAGGCAAACTCTGTTTAGATTTGGGTGGGGATGGGGGAGACCACCATATAGATTTAATGGGCCTTGTTTATATACAGGGGGGGAGGGAGGGCAACCCCTATATATATACAGGAAGTTTTCTATATATATAGATGGGAGTTAGTTTCCTATCCTATATATAGAGAGGGCCAAAAAAACTCTATCTATTAGGCCCCCCTCTATATATATATGGGGAGTTTCTTTGGCTCCCCCTTATATAGATCTGATCTACTCTATCTATTGGGGGGGCCTATCTATATGGGATATATATATATGGGGCCGATGTAGTTAGATTTTTGATAACCATTCTATGAACCATTCTTTTTGTGAACCCCTATATCTATATAGAGGGGGCCTATATATCTAAATTCCATATATATATATATATATATATATATATATATATATATATATATATATATATATATAAACAGGGGGTAGGGATTAGATAGATATATAGGGTGATATAGTATTCTCCTTCTCCCTCTCTGATATAGTATTTTGATCAATACAGTGACTGAATGAACCATTTTTTTATCTATATGGTCGTGAACCCCTATATCATATCTATATAGAGGGGGTTGATTGGGCCATTCTCTTCTCCCCATGGACCCCTATCCCATATAAATAGAAAGTCAATTGGGCCATTCTCTAACTGAACTAACCAACTAGCATACCAACTATAGATCCAACATACCAACTAGAGATTAGATCCATCGACCATCATCGATCTATTCTCTAGTTGGTTGAGTGGTTTGCTGGCCCCATATATATATAGGGAGGGGGTCCAATTTTATTACTATCTATCAAGTCAAATTCTATATATATATATATATGGTGTATCACATCTATAATCCTATCTATCATGTACCAATAATATCTATTTTGGGAGTGAGACTCTAGATCAAGAGAGAGAAGCTTCATATCACGTCTATAATCCTATCAATCAAGTCCTAATCTAAAGAGAAGAGTGTATTGATCTTGAGTTAGTAGCTCAAGTGCCCCCCACAGTCCAGTCTATATGGAGAGTCATCCAATATAGCCTATATATGTATCTGGGGCTAGTATAGTGGTTCATTGGTAGCCCATATATAAACTTAAGATGGGCTCCCCATAGTGAATGGTAGACTCTAAGACTAGGGGGATTAGATATAATATAAGAAAGTGCCAACCCCATATCCATATATATAGGGCCTCATAAGGGATGGTCAAGCATGCCATAATAAATCTAGAATCTATAATCCCCATTAAACTCAACTTATATGATATGGCCTGGGGGCCCCATTAAACTCAACTCCCATATATATAGAGAGGGAACTCAACTTATATGATATGGCCTAGGGACCCCATTAAACTTTATATGGTTATATATGGGGGGTGAGGGTACCAAAAAAATATATACCTTGGGGGTGCCAATGAAACTATATATTGTGCCACCATATCCATTATATAATAGCTAAGCCATATAGAGAATTTAATTTGATTTAATTTCTATATAGGGTGCCACCATATCCATTATATAATAGCTATATAGATCTATGGGGTGCCAATAACATTGCACTGGATTATGGCCATATATAGATAGGGGTTGAGCCCCCATATAGTTAGATAGGCAATCAAGATCACCATATATATAGATAGGTAGCCCTATATATAGATCCAATCCCCACCCCCTATATATATATATATATATGGGATTACCAACTAGATCAGATTAGATCAGATCTATATAGGGGAGGGGAGGAGGGGAAACCACCCTATAGATCTTTTTGGGGACCCTTGACCATATATATATATAGATAGGGTAGACGAGGCCTAGCTAGATATATAAGCTAGGCCCATATGGATATATAGGGCAGAGATAGATATCGAGAAGCCTATATCTATATCTCTTCCCTTGATATGAGATATTCACCCCATAGAGAGGCTCCATATCGAATACTCACATGAGAGTAGATTATTGTATTCCCCCCATTGGTATATCTCACTTTGTGAGATGGCCCTATCTATATTTCACTTGCATGAGATATACAATCATCCATCTATTATATACGTGACCATATATCAATATTGATATATGGGGGGGTGAGAACCCAACCCAAAGTTCTCTACATAGGGGTTGGTAGAGTGGGGTCCCTAATAGAGATCCCATTAAACTCTATAGGGTGTCATAGTATAGAGTTTCATTGGCACCCCCTATATATCTTATCTTATCTTATCCATATGTTGAGTGGGGTTGAAGGGGATAGAGGGGGCTAAGTGGCATGGCAGTTCTCACCATATAGAATAGAGGGGGGCCATTTTCCCCCTCTATTTAGATACAAAAGAAAAGAAACAAGATAGATAGCCACCCCTAACCCATGTATAGAGAGGGAAGCATAAATGTGTATTGTATATAGTAGGCCCCAACAATATATAGATCTAGTCGAGAGTCAGTCTATATATATGGCTCGATGGAATGGATCGAGTATCGATTCTAGATAGAGTGGCCCCCCTCTCTCTATATGGCTTTACTATGTAGAGAAGGCCCCATAAAAATGGATCATCCTCTCGAGCTCTAAATAGACCCCCGAAAAAAAACTATATATCTTATCTAGCATAACTATAGATTAGAGAGTAGGAGCCTGCCCCTGTCTATATAGTTTTTTTGGCCAAGCCCTATCTATCTGGAAAGTACATAACATTGGCCAAGCCCTATCTATCTGGAAATAGTTTCAACTCAACTTCCCATATATATATGCTCCCCCCTCCCCCTCTATATAGATTTATTGATTTATTGATTGATTGATTAATTGATTAACTATAGACAATGGCCCCCCTCCTACCCCTCTATATAAATAGGGCCCATTAAATCTATATGGTGGCCTCCCCCGCTCTATATAAATAGAGTTTTTTTGGCCTCTATATAAACTAGATTTATTAACTCTATCAATTCAAATAGAGAGGGCCACCCCTCTCCCCACCCTATATATATCTATCTAGCCCCTCTCTATTTATATTTAAACTAACTCAACTAAGTAGAGAGTCAATCAGTAGAAGTGGGTTGAGTCCCCCCCCTCTATTCTATAGACTCTATATCCCTATATATAGATATGGGAGTGTGCCATATCTATATATAGGGAGTGAACCTATCTCTTGAGTGCCCAATATTCAGTTAGTAGGTTGAGTACCCAATAGAGTATTTAGTCAGTCAGTAGAAGTGGGTTGAGTGCTCCCCCCTCTATTATATAGATTCTATATCCATATATATAGATATGGGAGTGTGCCATATCTATATATAGGGCCTTGATTCAATATTCACCACCACCTCTTTCTTTCATCTTAGTATCCCCTATATATATAGATATGGCTTTCATCTTCTTTCCCCTATATATAGATATGGCTTACCCACTGAGAGAGAGAGAGAGATCTATGTATAGGGCTATGGATTGCTCCCACTATAGATAGATATTGGTATGTCTCTTGCATGGCAGAGCTCTATCGCTCCCCAACTCTATATCATCATCCACCTATTACTTATATAAGGCATGGATTACTCCCACTATATATAGATATTAGTCTATATTGTCACTTCCCTACCTATATATCTATTTTAGCCTAGGGCTCCCAATAGGCACTCTTTGGCCTATCGGGCATTGGACATGGATCACTGCCAAAAATAATAGAGTTTTTTTAGCACCTCCACTATATATAGATATGGGAACTCTACTCTATATTGTCACTTGCCTACCTGCCACCTTATCACTATCGAGGGATCAGGGCCTTTGAGCCTATATATTTATCTCCCCTCCCCCAAATAGAGTGGGGAGGGACATACCCCCATATATATATCTCTTCACCCTCCTCCACTTGATGATCACTCCCCCTAGCATGGGCCTTTGGTGTAGTGCCCCTAGATATAGATAATGAGTGGGGACCCTATACCTACGCTTTTCATTCTTGCCCCACCCCTATCTATATATCTAGAGTTTAGGGGGCACCCCATCGCTCCCACTATAGATAGATATGGAGATTGTATTAGGTAGAGTAGAGTTATCTAGATAGGGGAAGGCTATCATCTAATTATCTACTGGGATGTGTAATCTAACCCCATACATCTTATTATATACGTAACATGAGTTGAGATGCCTATCTACTCTCTATGGGTGCCCCTCTATCTATAGCTTATAGAGGCCATAGAGAGTAGATAGGCATAGACACTTTGGAAGGCCCCCCTCTCTATCTATCTATATAGAGTCTATTAGATACCATATCAGCCCCCCTCTATATCTATTCTATAGAGAGTCAATTATATTAGATAGGGGATAGGGATAGGGGATAGGGGATAGGGCCCCTCTAGATGTATAGATAGATAGGCCCCCTCTATCTCGAGGAATATATAGAGCCACACCCTAAATATCAAGCCTATCTACTCTCTATGGGTTCTATATAATTTAGGGGAGAGAGGGAAGCATGCCCCTCTAGAGCATACAGTATCAGATAGAATAAATGGGTACATAGGGGGGTAGGTGGGAACATCCCAACCCACCTTCTCTCTAGATGGATGGACACAACACATCCTAACCACTTTTGTAGGTATAGGACAGACCCCATATATTCCCTTTCCCATATGGATGAAGAGCATCAGTATTCACTATGCTCAAGATAGATTATTCACCCATCTAGTTATAGGGGGATATACATAGGGATAGGGTAGAGGGGCCCAACTAGATCTATATAGTGGAGCTCTCTATAGAATAGAAGGGGGGGCACCCCAGATAGATATAGATATATCCACTACCAAATAAATAAGTATTCACCCCCAGCCCCACTTTTCAATTTAGATAGGATCTAGGAACAGAGGGATAATAAGATGGGGGCAGGGGCAGCCACCCTATATATCTATCTAATCCCCACCCCCTCTCTATATGGGATATAAGATATAAGATATATATCTATATACAGACAAGGGTACCCCTATCTATCCAATCCCCACCCACTTAAGATATATAGATAGGGGTGGGGGCACCCCTATATATCTCTATGGATATATAAATGGGGGCACCCACATCTATCTATCCAATCCCCACCCACTTAAGATATATAGATGGGGACGCCCCCCATAGTATAGAGTTTCATTGCCACCCCTTATAGATCTATATGGCTATTAAATATGTCTATGGTGGCACCCCATAGATAGATTAGATTTAGATGCCCATCTATATAGATATGGGAGATTAAGTATAGATATGGAAATTTGGTCCCACCACTATCTAGGGCCCCCAATCCACTCTAGATAGATAGAGAGGGCAATCTGGTCTACATATAGAGTTGAGTTTAAATAGAGAGGGGCTCTCCATATATATAGAGAGACCACTATCTATCATTAATCAATCTATATAGAGGGCCAAAGAAACTCTATCTTGGGGGTGGGGGGGGGAGGGGGGAGTGCAGGCAGGCACTGTCTATCATTAATTAATCAATCAATCTATATAGAAGGGGGGAGGGGGGAGGCCAAAAAAACCCTATCTTGAGGGGGGAAGAGGGTAACCCCTATATATATGGGATGTGTTCTTTATATAGATGGGAGTTATTTTCCTATATATAGAGAGGGCCAAAAAACTCTATCTATTTCCCCCCCTCTCTCTATATATAAGGGGTTTCTTTGGCCCTATATAGATCTAATCTACTCTATCTATTGGGGTGGGGCTCTATCTTCCCACCCCATCTAAATAGATAGGTGATTAGCATGGGAGTTGGGGCCATATATAGAGGGGAATGGGGGCTGGGGTGACTATTTGATAAGTTCATTCCATCTATAAATCTAGTCCCCTATAGACTCAACTCTCTAATAGAAGGGAAGGGGCACCCCCTCTCGATATAGGTAGATATAGAGAATCTATGATATCATCTAATTGCCTGGTGGGCCTATCTATATGGGAGATATAGATATAGAGTGGGTTGAGGTTCTCAGCCATCTAGAAAAACCAACCCTAACCAAATAGATAAGTGGATAAGTGGATAAGTGTTCTATAGAGGATTGGGTGACCCTATCTATCTATATGGCACCCTCCATATAGATATCATCTAATTGTCTGGTGGGCCTATATATATGGCAGAGGTAGATATATAGATGGGCCTAGGGAGAGACTCTATATAGACTGAGTAACATGGAAGTTAGTCAGGGATGCCTAGATAGATATATAGGCTCTTTAGTAATAGACTTCTTGGTTGACTAACTAGATATATATCTATATAGGGTCTAAATTCCCTAACTATGTCTATGGGACCCTATCTATATATTTAATCCCCACCCACCCCTATCTATATAACTTCCACTCTATATTTATGGCCCAATGACAACTAGATATAGATAGGTCCCAATCCCCTAGATATAGATAGGGCACCACCAACAAATCTAGAGCCCTATAGATGGATATGGGACCCCTATCTATATGGCTATTGCCCAAAACTAGATAATTTCCCCTATATATAGATATGGAAAGTTGGGTTGGGTTGGGTATATATCACCAATCCCTTATATATAGATATGGGCCCATAGACCAATCTCTATACTGACTAACAAATCTAAATCCATAGACCCAACTGGACACCAGATAGATAGGGCTAGATACTCTACTAGATCAGACTCTACCACTCCTAGATTGGTGACCCAAAGACAAGATCTATATCTGACTGATCATAGACAAGATTAGATAGACAGGCAGGCATATATATAGATAGGTGAGGTTATGGATAGAGAGCTACATCTATATCTCTCAACTCTAGACCATGGTCTTATCTTATCTATATGGGATTGAGGTCTTTAGTGAGTGTATTCAAGATCGAGTGCTTGTATTCAGTGATTGTATTTAGTAAGTCAAGTGCCCCATATCTATATAGGGAAGCCTATATATAGAACTCTAGGAGTGTTATCCTTACCCCCTGCCCCCTGTCCCCTACCTATATAGAGAATGAGAATGAGAACTGGGAGTGCCATATCTATCTAGGGGGTTGAGTGTATCCAGTATTCAGTGAGCCCCCACAGTCTAGATTTGAGTTTAGATAGAGGGCCACCCCCAACCATATAAAGTGAAGTTGAGTTGACCCTCTATATATGTATATGGGAGTTTAGAGTTTATATAGAAGGGGGTAAGTCCACCCCCAACTATCTATCATTAATCAATCAATCTATATAGAGGGGGGAGGGGGGGAGGATGGGGGGAAACCTCCAACCATATAAAGTGAATTTCCTCTATATATAGATGGGAGTTGAGTTCAATGGGATCTATATATTGTATATTGGGGGGAATCATGCCTATATATCTATTCTGGGCCAGAAACCCCAACCTGAACCTAGTCAAGCATGCTCTATTCCCCATCTATATATAGGAGCATGCCGAGGGATAAATTGATATGGGTGCCCCCTATCTCCCTATCCATGGCCTCTCTATATATAGAAAATATTTCACTACTTTATCCCCATCCCCATCCCCATCTATATAGTGGGGGTGGGGGTGGGCTGTGGAGAGAGAGATAGGGGTTGTCCCTCTCTGTATTTGTGAGATAGATGATTTGGTCATAGAATGGATGGGAGGACCTTTCAATATGATGTCATTTTGGTCATAGTCATGATTTATTCATCCTTCTCTAATGGAGAGTAGTAACCAATAGTCTCTAGATAGATATATATAGGGTGGTCATCCCTCTATTTGTTCATGCTCTTATGCCCGATAAGGAATGTGGTATTCAGTCATCCTATCTTTGAAATCAACTATCACCCATATATGGGTTAGAGTTGAGACAAAATACCACCTATATACAATGGAAACTACCAATATATAGTGAATGGTTATATCATGTATATAATGGAGAGATGTCCATGTCATCATCAATCTATTCTATATGTTGATAGTTATATCAAATATATAATGGAGAGATGGATGTGTATGTATTATCCATCCACTATCCATCTAGATTTTGTATGCAAATTAATATATATAGATAATACAATCGACAAACCTTACCCCTACCTTTGATCTAAGACCCCCTTGACATATCCCATATCTATTATAAGGATAGGGATAGGGGCACTCCTGAGGGGGGGTCCCTATCTATAGATAGATAAGGCCAGTTGAGTATTGAGAAAAAATAGATATATCAATAGCTGATAGGTTAGGGAAGTGTAATGAGCAAAAGCAACCCCTATCTCTAGTTATTCTAGTCGATCTACCATAGCAGAGTGGTATTTTTTCTCTATTATGTTTCACCTCCTATAACTAGCTAGTGTCATCTACAATGTAGACCTTCATTCCAAAAGAGTATAGTCTCCTTGAGAATAGAATGATTATCCCTATTTGATGGGTCTACATTCATCCCCATCATGAGGTATTTTTCACTTCCCTACCAATCCCATAGCCATAACCTGCAATTTGCATAAGTGTGTCTACACCCCCATCTATCTATATGGCACCCCAAAGAATGGGAATCAAATCTATATGGCTTTTTTAGGGATTTCTCAGAGCAACAAGTGCACTGCCCTGTATGAGCATTCAACACATGCATAGGTGGAGAAGGTTTGTACTTGCGATCTCCCCTCCCTCATCTTAGCTAGGTTTGAGGGTTTGTAGTTCATTATTATGTTTACACACCTGGCTATCCTTCTCTAAAATCTTTGCGAGACCAGCTACCACTCTTCTCTAGATCACCTAGAGAGGTTTATCGCACTCCCCCCAAAAACTTCTTCCTCTCTAAGATAGATAGATAGGGCTTCCTAAGTAAGCCTTGTATATAGAGTTTGTTAGGGGAGAGAAACCCCCTATAGATACCAGTGAGTGCATATATAGATAAGACCATGACCAATTGCACCTAATTTATTTCATCTCAATTGTAGATAAAATAAAAAGAAATAGGGCTTAGGCTTAGATTGGTGGCTCAAATCGGGTAGATTTGATCCATAGTGAAGTGAGCAAAGGGGGATTACAGAGGGAAGCCAAATAAATTTCAAATGCAAAGCTCTGCACCTCATTAATATTGAATTGGCATACTCCCCTAGAAGAGAAAGAGTAGACCCCATCAAAGATGAGAGTAGGGTACAACAAGGCCATTTAGCCCTTCTCATAGAGTCATACATGGATGTGATTGCTCATATAGCTCCCTACTGGCATCCCCATTATTGAGTGTGAATAGATCAAGAAGTGATAGTATGCACCCTAGAGTGGATAGATATATGGTGACTTTAGTTGGGGTTTGATGCATCTGGGGATGCACTCAAACGAATCTCTATAGTATCTATCCATTTATTGGAATCATCTCCAAATATGGAAATCAATGGCCCGGTGGTCCCATATAGATACACCATAGAGCCCTATCAAGAATATTTATGATGGGCCATCTATCTGTGTGTGTGTGTGTGTGCACGCGCACGCACGCGCGCGTGTGTGTGTGTATGTGATATGACTAATGACTTTATAGATGTGACCATATATCAATCTAATCTAATCTAATTAATAATCTATCTATGGGGTGATATAGTTGGGAGTTTAGAGTTTAGAGTTAGTTATAATTTAGTTTATATAGAGGGCCAAAAAAAACCTATCTTGGGCCCCTCCCCCCTCTATATAAATAGAAACTCTATCTAACTCTAATCTAATCCCATCTATATAGAGAGGGGAGAGGGGAGAGAGCCCCTATATATATATCTGGGAGAGGGGAGAGGGCCCCTATATATATCTAGGAGAGGGCCCCTATTTATATATCTAGGAGAGGGCCCCTATATATATCTAGGAGAGTGGGGGCACCCTATAGATAAGATAGGTAGGGGGCCCAAATAGATAGGGCTTAGGGGGAAGGGGAGGGGCTCCCCATCCCATCTATATAGAGAGGGGAGAGGGGGGGTCAAGTGGAATGCACTCCCTCCCTTTCTATATAGATGGGGCCTCCCCCATATATCTATTATATATAGAGATAGAGAGTGGGTGGATATATAGAGTTGGAGTTGGCACTCCCCCGATATATAGATATAGCTAGGGGGAGGGACTCCCTGATGTGGGATCATCCTCAGGTGTAACTGTAGCTATAGCCATAACTACAACTACAGAGAGTCAATATGTAGTCTTATTGGTGGTATCCCCTCTATCTCCATCTACTATCCATATGGGTTATGGGTTGGGCCAGCCCCAGATAGATATATAGGCTATTTAGCCACCCACTCTCTATATATAGCCATTGGGTCGTGCCTCCATTCCCCCATCTATAGAGATATGGGTGCCCCCCTATATATCTTATCTATGCCCATCTCCATGTATAGATAGGGCCACATTTAATCCCCTATCTCTCTATAGGCCTGAATGAAGTCGGATCAATGGTCAGGTCATTCATATGCCTAAAGAGTTCTATATAATAGGGCCCCCTCCCCCTATATATAGATAAGATATGCACTCACCTCTCCATCTGGGTGCTTATATATCTATGGGGAGAAATCTCTCTGCTATATATAGAGAGGTAGGGGGCGTAGAATATATATAGAGAGGGGGGAGAGGGGGGTGCATATATAAATAGGCCAAAGTATCTCCCTATATGGGACCATATAGATAGAAAGGCCAAAGAAATCGAAATAGATATATAGGGCTTGAGGGGGTCCTTGCTGGGATTATCCATTGTTCTTCACCCTAGATTCTATATATTTCTATTCTTCACCCTAGATTCTATATATTGAGGGGTGTGGGGTAGTGGATGGGCATATGGATAACCCCTCAGTTCTTGATAGTGGATAATCCAATAGCTGAGAGAACCCATAAACATAGTGTTATAAGGGAGGGCTGATCTAAGCGAGCCTCCATTGATTCCCCTCCATATATCTAATCTAAGTAGGATATTCTATTTAGGGTAGGGAGTGGGGGAAGTCAGGGATGAGATAGATAAATTCATTCAGTGGGGGAGGAGGTAGGTGGGCAATGGGCCCTATATCTATTCTATATAGGGTTGGTATATCTATACGGGACCCCTATATCTATATGAGGGAGGGGCCCTATATATAGATCTAATCCCCAACCCCCCCTCTCTATAGATATAGAATTAGAGTCTAGATGAGATATAGGGGTCCCTAGATATAGAATAGATAGGGTGAACCTGAGCCAACCTGAGCAACTACCTGATCCCTTTGCTTTCAAATTAGTTATGATGCCCCATCCAGTGGTAAGGAGTAGAGAGGGGTCAAGATCTACCATCTAGTTTAGAGTGAACTTGCATGCCAGATATAGATAGGGGTCAGCCCCCTATGCCCTATAAGAGAAGAGAATCTAATCAAATAGGGAGATAGGCCCCCCCCACCCCATGGTCTATGTTTTTTTGGCACCCCCACCCCCTACCCCATATAGAGATTTAGATTTAGATATGGGATTAAGTATAGATAGGGGCCTACCTATATATACACCCCTCAACCCCAATCCCAAGAGATATAGATTCCCCTCTCTATATATGGGGGAGATAGGCTATCAATCAAGTGCCCCCTATCCCTATCTAATTAATAATCTAAATTTAGAATCTAAATCTAAATCTATAATCTAATTAATAATCTATCTATGGGGTCCAAAAAAATAGACCATGACAATGCCAATGAAACTCTATCTCTATCTATAGACCGTACCAATGCCAATGAAACTCTATCTCTATCTTATACTGTGGGGGTGCCAATATAGACTGTGCCCCTATATATCTAAACTCAATTCTAGATTGTGTGGTGCCCCCCACCTCATAGATAATATCTAAACTCAATGCCCCGTAGAGAATATAGACTCTATCTCTATAGAGATGGGGTCAAGCAAACACCAAACTGAAGGTAGCACACTAGGATATAAACACAAACTCATTTCTCCTTATACAATACCCCTATATAGATATATGGCCATCTGGAGGAGAAGGAAAATGGAATCTCTCTCTCTAGAGGGGGGCCATCGATAGCTGAGCTAAGCTAGGATAAGCTATTATAGAGTAGGCACCCCCACCTTGACTTCTAAAAAATATAGGGAGAAATCAAGTCACTACGCTCACCACTACCCCTCTAGTTATAGGATAGGACTTCGATGGATGAATACCTCAATTCATAATAGTGACATGGCATATATGATATGGGGCAGTCATCCTCAACCCTATATAAATAATCTCAGCTCTAAAATACATAAATATTCAATTAAATCTCTTTAATCCCCTATTCAATGAAGACTTCTTCTAACATTTACATCTACAAATCCCTCTATCGTCAAACCCTACCAATGTGGTTGGCCAATATGGATATGGATTCTGATCTATCTTAGTACTAGGCCAGAGGAAATGGGAATGCCCAAAGGAAAGGGAAAGTGAGGGGGAAAGGAGGGGGGAGAAAGGTGAATATGGATGACTTAGGTGTTGGCGGTGAGCTAGATCTTCCCTAGAGGGAGAGGGTGGCCCTCCTAGTTTGGCCATATCTATATCTATATCTATTCACTGAATAGTCAGTTGCCTATATATCTATTCTATCTAATCCCCACCTACTACCTATTTATCTATCTATTAGTTATAATTTATATATATATATAGGGGGGAGCCCTATCTATTCTCTAACCCATCTCATCAATTAATGACCAATCGATAGAACCAAATACCCAGTCTTCAAGAACCACTAACCACTATAGATGCCCTTATAGATAGATCCACCCCCCAAAGTATCTATCATCTATATATTGAGGGGAGGGGGTTGAGGAGGTCAAGGTCATTTATGGATATATAGAGAGGGGGCACCCCCTATATATCTTATCTATATGGTGACCCACCACCCGCATCTATATAGATGGGCAAAGAGATCTAGATGGGGGGGCATCTAAGGGTTAGGGCCTGAACTCTCTATCTGGGAGGGGTCGAGGGCATATATAGTCTAGTTGGCACTCTTACCTACTATTAATATATATAGATAGCTGAGCCCCTACCCTTGTATATATAGGATAGGATAGGCCATCGATGCCCTCCCCTTTATATAGATAGAGAAGGGCATATAGACTATCTCACCCAGAGACATGACACCTTCTTCATGCCCCTATATATATAATGGATGGGAAGCTATAGCATATATCCTTCCTATCTATATGGGCTATGGGCCTCGACTGACTTCATTAATTGATTTGGGGCTCGGCCAGTTGATGATATAACTGAACTAGAAAATAGTTCATGATGCTGAGGCTAGTACAATTGAGTGTGGAAATAGAGTTCGTATGGTATGGAGACTTAACCACTTAACTAGGAGTGTGGTGGATGGAAGGGAATAGAGATATAGGGCCCTATAGATCAGATCTATATGGATCAGCTTGGGATTAGTTAGAATGAGCACTAGCAAGATAGTCAATTAATTAATGATTTGGTTGATTGATGAACCTATGTTATGTGGTTGGGATGCTCGTATGCTCTTTTTCCATTCGATAGAGAAGAAGGGTAGTGACCCATATAGATATATAGGGCCCACCCTATAGATAGGTCCCCCCTCCCCCATCTATATATAGGAGTAGTGAATACACATATATAGATGGAGTAGCGAATATTGGGTCCCCCTCTCTCTATATGGCATCCATCATCTATCTGATATGCACTGTTAAGATTAGGATGGCATGACATGCACTGGTGTGAGTGACCAAATTAGTCTATAGACTTTATCCCATCTTCAATACTCTACTTTAGAGAGGGAGAGGCCCCATATAATAGAGATTAGGCTATCAAGAGAGAGAAGGAAGCTATAGTAGGCCGTGGGCCCCTATATATATCTATATCTATCTAAGTGGGGCCTTCTATCGTGTGCCCCTTACCCTTGACCCCACTGGTTGAGAGAACCCTTAGTAGAGTAGAAATGATTAGGATTATAGATGTAACATGATATTTGCTCACCTAGATAAAAATGTAATATAGAATGTGGTGATAGATTATAAACATGGAATGTGGTGATGGATTCTATACATAACATGATTAGTGGTTTCCTCGCCCCCCACCCCTATTATAACTATCTGGGCTGCTATATATCTATATGGCATGGGTGAATCCATCCCTCACCCCCTCTCTAAATAGGGTAGGGTCTATTGAGAATTGATCCCCCCCTCTCTGTATAGGGTAGGGTCTATCAAGACTTGAGCGTAGTGAATAAGATCTTATCTATAGGGTGGCCCTAAATATCTATCCCATTAAATCTATAGGGCGGCCAAGCCCTATATATCCCATCTATATAGAGAAGGGGCTATCTATATATAGGGTGGCCCCCCTCTCCCTCTCCCCCTCCCTCTCTATATAGATGGGATGGTGATGGGTTGGGGATGTGGATGGGGTTGGAGTTAGATAGAGTTTCTATAAAGGGACCCTCCCCTCCCCCTCTATATAAACTAAACTAAACTAGAGAGTTATATGGGCCATATAGGAATCTATGGCTTGGGAGGTTGAGGGACTCCCCTGCCCCTACTTATGGGCCTATAAATATTACTATTCATGCCCTTAAATCTAGATAGAGGGGGTCAAGCGACGCAAGATAGGGCATTTAGTCTATTCCTCTATCTGGGGCCCTCACCCTCAAGACTGGCCCTCTACTCTATCTACCCTCTTGAGCCTTATCTTGGAGTGAACAAAAGAGAATCTATCTCCAATAGGCATTTATGTATACACTACCCCTATAGATATAGATGGCTAGGTTGAGCATAGTTATATAGACTATATATAGGGACCCTAGACATAGTTATGGGTCATCTAGACATGAATAACCTAGTCCGTATATATATAGAGGGGGCTAACCCAACCCCCAACTATATCTAGGGTGGATTAGGCCCACTATTCATTCTCTATAGACTAAGACCAAATCCAGAGAAGAGACTATATAGACCAGATCTAGAGACTATAGACTAGAACTTGATGTTAGACTAATGCTAGAGACTAGACTAGACTAGACACTAGACTCTTATAGACTAGCCTAGACTAGATTAGACTAGACTCTATATATGGAGAGTTAGATAGAGTTTAGTTTTAGTTATAGTTATAGTTATAATAGAGGGACCTATCTCTATATATGGGAACTAGACCCTAAATAGAGAGAGGGGGGAGGGCCCCTCTAACTCGAAACATATATATAGAGAGGGGGGCCACCCTATAGATTGAATGGGCTAGACCCTATAAAGAGGGGGGAGGGGTGAATGATAGATATCCATAGATCATGGAGTGGGATATGGGAAATTGATGGGTGGATCAACTGATGAGAGAGATAAAAGAGAAGTGGTGAGAGAGATAGTTAAGATTTGCAGATCATCAAGCCTATAGAGATATATGACATCTCATTGATCAACCAACTACCCTGCCTTTATAGTGGTGGTCTATAGGGGGTATCTCTCAACTGGTGATGCCACAAAGAGCTTAGTATCTATTTATAGGGGCTTAGGGAGGCCAAGGGAGAGGGACCCCTATATAAAGAATAGATATGGCTGATGGGACTATCTAGATATAGGCTCAGTATCTATATCTAGGCTCGGGAGGGGAGGATCTATATATAGTTGGGGTGATAAAGAACTATCTCCCCCATATATATATATATATATATATATATATATATATATATATTCTCTATAGATAGGGGCCTGATGGCTTCTAATATAGGAAAGGCTATATATAGAGAGGCAGGCCCCCCTCTCTAACTATGTCTGTGGGCCCATCCCCATCCCCATCCCCATCTATATAGATCTAGATCTATATCTAGAGGGGAGAGCCTTGACTCAATTCATAAATTTATTATCAATCAAGTTCCCCCATACATAGAGATAGGGGGGCTCACACCGACTTCACTTCTATACAGGCTGAAAAGGTGGAGGGGACTATCTTTAGGTATCTAATCCTAGTCCTAGTTTTAGTTGACCCTATCGGAACTATGGGGCACTCCCCCACCCCAGTATATCTAGGGGAGGCCCGGCTAAGAGGATCCCTTATATATTATATGGTGTGATTAGTATGTATATAGTTAGATAAATAGGGGCACTCAATTGATTTCTACTTATATACCTATCGAGGGCCCTTAGATAGAGTCGAGGCACTCGACCGACACCCTCTATCCCACATATACATATATAAAGAGGGAGGGTCAAGGGATAACTAGAAATTAACTCATCGTATGTATATAATTAGATAGATAGGTCACTCCAAAATGGATATGATATATAGGCCATATAGATGAGTACTATATACAGCACGATGCTATTATACCCATTTACCCCTACCCTAAAGATTGGGGTGCCTAGCCTAGATCTATATGGCAAGGCTGTCAATATATCTATCTAGGGGGGAGATGGATTGATTGACACTTTGATTCAACTAGTGTGGGGGCCCTTGATTTACAATTGACTTTGATTTAGTTCAACCTGTGTTCTTAGTTTGTAAACCGACATATAGAATATAGGGCTCAGTGGTGAGACTAGTGTTCTTATTCTCAGTGATCAGTGTTTGATGTTTGGTGTTGGGTTAGTTTACATATATATCTGGGGCATAAATAGGGGGTGGGGTAGTAGATACTAATTGGTGGATGCCTAATATATGTGGGTGGGGGGTAGATAGATATATAGGGGGTGCTTGACTCCCCCTATCTATATATATGGCTCACAGCTTGGAACCAAAGGGAGACCTACCCTATCTATCAACTCTATATATGGCTCATGGGACTCTCTATATAGCTCCACGTAGAATGTGCCCCATCTAATCTCTAGTTCTCTTGGGAGGCTAAGGTGTATAGTATAGAGAGGTGCTGGTTAGTGAATTGAGAATAGAAATCAATTGAGTCCCCCCCACCCCATTAGAGTAGAGATAAGGGCCTCGACCTCCAGATATATCCTTCTTTATATATCTCTAGGGGGCACCATATCTATCTATAACTAGGTCTAGGGTGCCTTCCCCTCAAGAGCCAAAGATATAATATAGGGGCAGTGGAACTCTATATAGTCGTAACCACCCTCAGCCCCATAGACATAGTTATAGAGGGGGAGAGGGGGCTGCCCTCTATTTAGATAAGGGATCTATAGGGTGCAACCCTATCCATTCCATAGACCCGATATACTATATATGGGTCAAGGGTGAACTCTAAAGAGCCATATATATAGATAGGGTTGTTGGCCTATTCTCTATAGGGGGTGGACTAGACTATAGACTAGAGAGGAGATCCATATATATAGATAGGGATGTTATCCCCCTCTCCCTTTATTTAGATAGGGATAGGCCAAAAAATCCTATCTTAGGATAGGGATAGGGATATATAAGGGTAGTAGTTATATATATAGGGCTCTCCTATTGCCATATAGAGTTCTTCATTCGTAGAGTGAGGAGGTTGAGCCAACTATATCTAGGGGTGAACCCCTCACCAGATAGGTATATAGGGATCTAGTTCCACCTCTCATACATACATATAACCTCCATCTATGTCTATTATATATGTGACATGAGTGATTGCCTATATATATATATATATATAAGGGCCCAGAATAGATAGGATGTTTGCATCAAGCATATGACCTATTGTGACATGAGTGATTCTCACATCAAGGAGAAAGATAGATAGGGGTCACCATATCTCCATATCTAATTCATATAATAATCTATCTATAGGGGGGAGGGGGGAGCATCAATATATCTTCCACATATAAGAGACACCAAACCTGAGGCCCCTATCCTATGTATATAAAGGTGAACTGCTAAGAGAAGGCCCCCTCGGTCTATACCCACAACCACCCTATAGAATCTTCCACTACACTCCCCAGTACTTACCCCAATCCCCATCTCCATATATAGATACAAGGCACCCCCTCTATTATATATGGGATAGGGGGCACCCTGAACATTCAGATATGGTACCCCTCTATAGTTCAAGGGTGAGGACCCCCCTCTTTGAACTATGGGGAGATGGGGTACTCTCAAATAGATAGGTCAGGGTCAATCAAGGGGAGGCCCATAGACCATAGAGAGATATAGAGGGGAGGGGAAGCATCCTCTCATGTTATTTGATCCCTGGACTAGAGGCCTTCTCACCCTCTATGTAGATAACTAAACTAACTCTAGATAAGCTTCTATTCAGCTAGATGAACTCTATATATGGTTCCATTCAGATTGGGATTGGGACTACCAACTATCACCTAGCCACCCTCGATGGACTATATACTATAGACTATAGAATATATATATAGAGGGGGAGGGGGAGTTTCATTCATTGAAACCCCACACTCTATATATGGGATTTTTAGACTGGGGCATCATAAGGTGACCTGAGTTGGTAGTTGAGGGAGGCCCCCCTTCTATATATAGGGGGAATAGATAGTTCAGGGCACAGGGGAGGCTCAAAGATCTAGTAGAGAGGGGGGTGAGGGAGTGCCTTGGCCCATATCCTAAACTAGATAGAGTCGTGTTGGCCATATAGCTTAGCTATGTAGAGTAGGATAAAAATACATATAGTTTAGGGGGGTAGACTAGACTGGGCAACTGAACCATGTGATAGTACCACCAATAGTCATCTCCAGCCAAATTAGCTTGAGATTTAATGCAATTTATGTTATCAGAGACTCTCTAATCTATATGCTAAGTGCAAGTTGAGCCCTCCAGATCATAGCCATATCTAGATAGCCTACAGTCTCTCATCAGATCTCGTTGAACACCTCATGGTGCTTACAATCCATACCCCCTCTCTATAGATTATTTATGGGGGGGATCTATTTAATCTAGTTCATGGTTCCCTATCTAAACTATGGTGATTAAACACCTATCAATCACTAAAGGCCCTATCTATATAGGGGGTTGATCTATATAGGGTGCCTCGACCAATAGGGACCGATAGGGCTTGACCCCCACTCTCAAGATCTATCTAGCAGCCCCACAATATATATAGCCACTATCCCCTCTCTATATATCAAAAACTAACTAAAATCCCATATATATATATATATATATATATATATATAGAGAGAGAGAGAGAGGGAACTCAACTTGTATGGCATGGCCTAGGGGCCCCATTAAACTCAACTCTATATGTCTAAACCTCTCTATGGGGGGGTGGGGGTGGGGGTGCCAAAAAAATCTATACCGTTCCAATGAAACTATATATTGTGCCACCATAGACATAGTTAATATCCATATAGAGAATTCCTATATGGGGTATTCACTATGGTGAATACCCCTTTATATCTAAACTCTAAACTAATAGAATAATATATCTATGGGGTGCCATTAAAATATAGACTATGGGGCTATCTATATGGGAATAGTCAGTCGAGTTGAGAAGATATCTATACATGACCAACTAATCTATACATGACCAACTCAACTATTGCTAGACAGCCAGATAGATATATATGGGCTATGAGATAAGATAAGATAAGATATATATATATATATATAGACGGGGATGGGGCATATAGAATAGAGGAGGTCACCCTATCTATATCTATATGGTTTGTAAATCATCTATAGATGGGGTGAGTGTAATGAATACCCCCCTCCCCCCCTTTATATATATAGAGTCTAGCCCATTCAATCCACTTCACTTTATATGGTTGCCAAAAAAACTATATATAGTTGGGGTTGCCAAAAAAACTATAGGCAGTTGCCAAGAAAAGGATAGACAATTGGCCCCCCTCTCTATATAGATTAGAGTTTTTTTGGCCCTCCCCCTCCATATAAACTAAACTAAACTCTAAACTAATATAATATATATCTATGGGGTTCCAACTAAACTACGACTAGACTATTCGCTACTCCATCTATATAGTGGGTCGTGGATAGCCCTATATATCTAAACTAAGATATAAGATATATAAACGAGGGCACCCCTATCTATCTATATGGGATATATTCTTCACCCATAGTGGGATAAGGGGATATATAGATGGGGCACTATCACTATTACCAAATAGATAGGGCATATATATAGAATAGAATAAAATAAGGGAAGGTTGTGAGGACGGTGCCAGACTAAGGTATGAGAGTGGCTCTTGCACCCCATGAATTCCCCCATGGAGAAATGGGAAATGCTCTAGGATATGATTGTGGGAATAGGAAATATTCTACACCCCTCCCTTAACTACTAACTAGCTGACTAACTAACTCTAACTAACTAGACTAACCGGATATGACTCTTTAGGGAATTCAAACTAGAATCACCTTCCAATGTTTTGATCCCTTCCCATCATGTCATGAATAATTTGATTCATGTTTCCACCTTTCTTGAATTTTCACTAGCTTTGTGTTGTATCATGTAGAGGAAGAGCCCAATGTCAGTGATTTTTTTCTTGGTTTATCACCAACCCTTTTAATTTTATGTCTCCATGTTCCCTTTTCCCTAGCAAACTTTAGCTATATGGATTATGATAGGAAACAAAACCCATTGTCTCTAGAGGTTTTCTTGCAAGATAGATAGGGGGTCACCATATCTCCATATCTAATTCATATAATAATCTATCTATAGGTGGAGAGGGGAGCATCAATATATCTTTCGCATATAAGAGACTCCAAACCTGAGGCCCCTATCCTATGTATGTAAGGGTGAACTTATAGGAGAAGGCCCCTTCAGTCTATACCCACAACCACCCTATAGAATCTTAGATTGCACTCCCTAGTCCTTACCCCAATCCCCATCTCTATATATAGATACAAGGCACCCCCTCTATTCTATATGGGATAGGGGGCACCCTGAAAATTCAGATATGGTACCCCTCTATAGTTTAAGGGTGAAGACCCCCCTCTCTAAACTATGGGGAGATGGGGTCTCTCTGATAGATAGTTCAAGGTCAATCAAGGGGAGGACCATAGACCATAGAGAGATCTAGAGGGGAGGGGAGGCATCCTCTCATGTTATTTGATCCCTGAACTGGAGGTCCTCTCACCCTCTATGTAGATAACTAAACTAACTCTAGACAAAATTCTATTTATACAAATGAACTCTATAAATGGCTCCTTTCAGATTGGGATTGGGACTACCAACTATCACCTAGCCACCCTTAACCGACTATATACTATAGACTATAGAATATAGACTATAGACTATAGACTATAGACTATATATATAGAGGGGGAGGGGGAGTTTCATTCGGTGAGACCCCCCACTCTATATATGGGATTATTAGACTGGGGCATCATGAGGTGACCTAAGTTGGTAGTCAAGGGAGGCCCCCCTTCTCTATATAGAGGGGATAGATAGTTTAGGGGGCAGGGGAGGCTCGAAGATCTGGTAGAGAGGGGGGGTAGGGGAGTGCCTCAACCCATATCCCAAACTACATAGAGTCCCGTTGGCCATATAGCTTAGCTATGTAGAGTAGGATAAAAATCCATATAGTTTAGGGGGGCAAACTAGACTAGGCAATCGAACCAGGTGATAGTACCATTAGTAGTCATATCTAGCCAAATCAGCTTGAGATGTAATGTAGTTTATGCTATTAGAGACTCTCTAATCTATATTTAAGTACATGTCAAGCCCTCTAAATCATATCCATATCTAGATAGCCTACAGTCTCTCATCGGATCTCATTGAACACCTTATGGTGCTTATAATCCATATCCCCCCTCTATATATTATCTATGGGGGGGCTCTATTCAATCTGGTTCATGGTTCCCTATCTGAGCTATGGCAATTAAACACCTATCAATCATTGAAGGCCCTATCTATATAGGGGGTCAATCTATATAGGGTGCCTCAATCGATAGGGACTGATAGGGCTTGACCCCCATGCTCGAGATCTATTTGGTGGCCCCCCAATATATATATATCCCTTCTCCCCTCTCTATATATTAGAAACTAACTCAACTCCCATATATATAGAGGGAACTCAAATTCTATGGCATGGCCTGAGGGCCCCATTAAACTTAGCTCTATATGGATAAATCTCTCTATGGGGGGGTGGGGGTTGGGGTACCAAAAAAATCTATACCATGCCAATGAAACTATATACTGTACCACCATAGACATAGTTAATAGCCATATAGAGAATTCATATATGGGGTATTCACTACGGAGAATACCCCTTTATATCTAAACTCTAAACTAATAGAATAATTTATCTATGGGGTGCCATTAAAATATAGATTATGGGGCTATCTATATGGGAATAGTCAGTCGAGTTGAGAAGATATCTATACATGACCAACTAATCTATACATGCCCAACTCAACTATTGCCAGATAGCCAAATAGATATATAGGGGCTATGAGATAATATAAGATAAGATATATATATAGACGGGGATGGGGCATATAGAATAGAAGAGGTCACCCTATCTATATCTATATGGTTTGTAAATAATCTATATATGGGGTGAGTGTAATGAATACCCCCCCTTTATATATATAGAGTCTAGCCCATTCAATACACTTCACTTTATATGGTTTCCAAAAAAACTATATATAGTTGGGGTTGCCAAAAAAACTATAAATAGTTACCAAAAAAATGATAGACAGTTGGCCCCCCTCTCCATATAGATTAGAGTTTTTTTTGCCCTACCCCTCTATATAAGCTAAACTAAACTCTAAACTAATAGAATATATATCTATGGGGTTCCAACTAAACTACGACTAGACTATTCGCTACCCCATCTATATAGTGGGATGTGGATATCCCTATATATCTAAACTGAGATATAATATATATAGATGGGGGTACCCCTATCTATCTATATGGGATATATTCTTCACCCATAGTGGGATAGGGGGATATATAAATGGGGCACTATCACTATTTCTAGATAGATAGGGCATGTATATAGAATAGAATAGAATAAGGGAAGGTTATGAGGATAGCATCGAACTAAGGCATGAGAGTGGATCTTGCACCCCATGAATGCCCCCATGAAGAAATGGGAAATGCTCTAGGATATGATTGTGGGAATAGGAAATATTCTACACCCCTCCCCTAACTACTAACTAACTAACTAACTCTAACTAACTGGACTAACTAGATATGACTCTTTGGGGAATTCAAACTAGAATCACCTTCTAATGTTTTGATCCCTTCCCATCATGTCATGAATAATTTGATTTAGCTAGGAGAGGGAATCGATCCTAGCAATCATTCACCCCACCCCCTCAATCTAGCAAGGGAGGTAGTTTGGTGTAGGTGTCGGTGATATATATAGGTATAGGTATAGGGCTCTAGCTAATTGGTAGCATTTCCCATCTATTCGAGACAAGACAACTAGAGATATAGGGCTATTCTTCAAAGTCACTACGTGTCATTTTTTCCCAAGGACTAGAGAAATCAAAATAGTGGGATTCTTGGGTCATCTCAATTGGTTCAAAAACCACACATTTCTCTGGATCATCATAGCATACTTCCACATATCCACTCATGGTGGAGTTTTTTTGTAATGGATGACCCTCATAATCATGATCTATTGATATGCAGCATAGATCTATATGATTGATCAAATAAACACTAGACATATCCCATACTTCTCACTCCCATCAACTGGCTAATGGAAATGGATTGACTACTAGAGATATTCATGTTATTTCATCTACACCAGTTTGTACACAAATGCTTGGGTTATACCAAGTACTTGATGAATTATGAACCACATCAAATCTTCATCTTTGGGAGGGATAATCAACTTTATGGATATCAATCAGAACTTGGGATCACATATAGGTGTGGGATTTTAGGAACCATGGCAATTGAAATGGGTAGCCTGTATTGGTATATGAGACATTCTCATGTTTTGATCTTTCCATTTTATGCATCCATCTATTGGGTGAAGCCTCTCTTAGATATTTGAAAATTAATTGGTTATTCATAAGAGAAACTTCCTTTTCATTTCTTAATCAATTACCAAGTCCTTGATTTTTGGACTTGTTCACCTCTATCTGTATACCCTATATACGTAATGGAAAAAAGCATGGGGGAAGCACTCGACCGTTCCTCTCCCCATCCCCATATAAGATATAGAATATAAGGGGTGGGGGGGTAACCATATAAGATAAAATATATATGGAGGGCCCCTCAACTAACTTGAGACATATATAGAGAGAGGGGGGCCAAAAAAGCTCTATCTATTAGGGGGCAAATAGATATATAGGGCTTGGTGATCGAGGTCTTCCCTCATCCTATCGAATCAAACGAGAGCATAAATGTTGGGCTGGACACCTATAGTTACATATATAAGGGGGTAATTTCCATCTATATATATATAGGGTGCCTCAACCTCTCGGTTGAGGCCCTAGAGGGGTGGGGGAGAACCCCATCTCCCTCCCTCCCTCACCATATAGAGAAGAGAAGAGAAGAGAAGAGATATACAGCTCTCTCCCATTGCCATATATATAGACATAGTTAGCTAATGGGCCCTCCAGATAGATATATAGGCAATCGAGAGCATAAATAAATGCCCTCTTCCTCTCGAGAGAGTGCCCCCTATATAGAGAGAGGGAAACCTAACTATGCTCACACCTCAACCCCCCTCTCTAATATATATATATATATATATATATATATGGGGTGGGGTACCAAAAAAACTCTCTATTGGAGCCTTAGATAGTGGTGGGGGGTTGAGCTACACGTACATGGATGCATCCATCTACCATCAATCATCCAATCCATTATATATGTGATACAACTAATATGAGATATGAGTGATGACTGATATCATGTATATAATAGATCGATGCCACCTGATATACATGACATCCACTCTACATAACATGCGTGATTATTGGTATCATGTAGATATATAGATGGAAAGATGGATGCTGATATATGTATATGGGAGGGTAGGACTCTAGTTCTGAAAGATTCCCTAGATAGATATATTGTCCATTAGTCATTCCAGTCATTTGAGCTGAGTGGTCATTTATATATATGGTGGCACCCCCTATATATCTTATCTTTGAAAGATCCAATCTAGCACCCCATCTAGAATCTATTTATAGGGGTCATATCTCTATATCTATATCTAGGCTCTAGATAAGGGGCTGATAGGTCAAGGGCATAGATATGGATGGATATAGATAGAGTTCATTAGTTGGATAGGTAGTCAGTCCATATATAGATGGGGCGATAGGGATTGCACTACAGTCCTTAAGGCAATCAATTTACCCAGCATAGATTGTCATCCAAATCACCAACTATATCTAGGACCCACAAATAAGTTTGGGAGTGGCCCCTATCCCCATATCTATCTATATATATGTCCCCTCTCTAAATCCCTCTATGGGGTGGGGGCACTTAACTGACAAAAGAGTCCTATCAAATGAGTGCCTTGCCCCACCCCATAGAGAGATTGGATAGGGAGATAGGGTTAGGCACTTGATCGTTAAGCCTATATATCTATGGGTTATATGGTATGGCGAGGGAGGCTAGGCACTTAACCAGTAGATTGAATATATAGATATAGATATAGATATAGATAGGCCCTCTCCCAACCTAACATTAGGGCCCCCTATCTAATCCCCATTAAACTCTATATGACTATAAATGGGGTGCCACCCCCTCTATCTCTATCTATCATAGTTAATATATATTGTGCTAATAAAACTCTATATAGTGCCACCCCCCATGGTATAATTTTTTTTGGCACAGTCTATAGATAGAGATAGAGATAGAGATAGAGATAGAGATAGAGATAGAGATAGAGATAGAGATAGAGATAGAGATAGAGATAGAGATAGAGATAGAGATAGAGATAGAGATAGAGATAGAGATAGAGAAAAGATAGAGTTTCATTGGTATTGGCATGGTATAGATTTTTTTGGCACCCCCCCATAGTATATAGTTTCATTAGCACCCCATATATATCCATATAGATTTTAATGGGGATTAGATAGGGTCCAATCATCTGGTAGAGTAGGATCCAGTCACCATTCTGATAGAGTAGGATCCAATCACCCTACCCTATAGATAAGGACTCCGGTCACCCTATAGATAGATAGATTAGATAGATAGGGCCCAATGCCCTATAGATAGGATAGATAGGGGCTGTAGTTAGACTAGATATAGGTTGCCATATAGATAGGGCTTTAGAGAGGGGTTAGGGTTGGGTCGAGTGTCGATCTATTCTTACATTTGCACCTTTTATTTAGTCCAAACCAAATCATATATATAGACAGGAGACCCCCCCATCTATATATATATCTAGGAGAAAGGTCCTCTCATATTTTCTATTCTATTCTATTCTATTCTATTTTATTCTATTCTATTCTATTCCATTAGGGGAATGGAGGGCCTGTATATAGAGATATGGCTAGGTAGGGTAGCTATATAGTAGATCCTAGCTACCCACCAATCCATCTCATCAAGCATGACTAAGATCTCTATCTATCAGTTATTTCTATCTTGTCTCTATTCCCACTAACCCCAACCATCCAGCTAGATCCCGGCCATCCAGATAGATGGCTAAATAGATAGGATAGAATAGTGAGATCTATATTTATTTATATTTTCATGTGTGATTCATGGTTCCAAAAATGAGTGTGTGATTTAATTCATGGTTACAATTCATGTAATCATGACAATCTAATCACCTAGCCTACCTCCTACCTTTGAATGTGGAGAAGAAGGTATGCTAAGTGGGTGCTATAGTGGATAGGCCTTCGACTGAATATCAGTGGCCTAAGATAAGATGCGCCCTATTAAGTTAAGATAAGATGGGCCTTTAACTAAATAGAATTCCTTAGGCTATCAGGGCCATAAAGAGAGAGTCGAGCCTCCCCCTCTAGAATGAAGGGTAGGTTATTCAAGCGAGTTCTCAATCAGCTCTAGGGTTAGGGGGGTAAGTAAAATGATTAGCTCTAGTCAGGGGTGATTAGATTAGATTAGATTAGATTAGATTAGATTAGATTAGATTAGATTAGATTAGATTAGGTTAGATTAGATTAGATTAGATTAGATTAGATAGGGTGATCTAAGTGCCTATTGGTAGTAGAGTAGAGGTGTTAGGGCATATCTAATCTATAGGCCTCCCCTCTATATATATATATATATATATATATGGGCCAGATAGAGATAGATAGTTCAAGGTTGTTGGGTCTCTACTCTGAATGGGGGCCTTCTATCTATATAGGGTTGGACCCCCTATCTAGGCCCCTCTATCTATATGGGGTTGGGCCCCTTATCTATGGTCTAGGGTTGTCCTATCTATTATGGGCCCCTATATCTATACGGGGTTATGCCCCCTATCTAAGCTCTAATCTATCTTACCTACTTTCACATCTATAATCCAATGCAGTGAGCTTCCCCTATGCCCCTAGGATAGATGGCCTTTGAGGCCCCCTCCCTATATATCTTATCTATTTGGGCATCCCCTTGTGATATGACCGATGACAACCAACATTGATATCATGTCTATAATTTAATCATTGGATGGATACAAGTGTGATATGACACAACATTGATATCACAGAATCCCAGATAGATTCTATAGGGAGGGGGCCTCCCAAATAGATATATAGGTGGTCACCTATAGATATATATGGCCCCTCATCTATCTAATATCTAAGATTTAGATTCTATATGCCTTAACCCATATCCCCCTATAACTAGATCCCCCCCTCTGTATATAGGGTCTATCTAGCTATATGGCTATCTAAGCACCAGTCTAGATGGATACCAGACTATCAAATCAATCTTATCCTCAAGTCGGGGGAGAGCAAAGACCAGATTTCTTTGCCCATCTATCTTTATGCAGGTGAGTGCCTATATAGATAGATAAATAGATAGATAGATAGATAGATGGGGGTCACTCATGTGACGTATATAATAGATCTATAGATTGGGAGATTGTATGCCCTCTCTAACTTAGTTGTGGTGGGCCACCCCCCCTCTATATATATGGTCCCCCTCTATATATATGGCCAGATCCCTATCTATCTCTCTATAGAGGCCCCTCCCACAGTATAGAGATAGAGATAGAGATAGAGATAGAGATAGAGATAGATTTTTTTTGGCATTGGCTATATATAGAGTTTCTTTGGCTATAGATAGAGATATAGATAGAGATAGAGATAGAGATAGAGATAGAGATAGAGATAGAGATAGAGATAGAGATAGAGATAGAGATAGAGATAGAGATAGAAATAGAGATACAAGTACAAATATAGATACAAATACAGATATAGATATAGATACAGATATAGATATAGATATAGATATAGATACAAATATAGATATAGATATAGATACAGATACAGATATAGATATAGATACAGATACAAATATAGATACAGATAGAGGGATGGCAGGTGCAGGTTCAGTTCAGTAGGTGCAAGTTCAATGTCGAATAGAGATAAGGCCCCTCCTCTTTCCAAGATAGGGGTTGGGCCCTATATATCTATCTGCAAGTTCAAGCCCTATATATAGATGGGGACCGATAAGGCCCTCTATATATATAGAATAGATGGGGACCAATTTAACTAGTTTAATTGGCCCTATATAGAGTTTCATTAGCATTGGCTTTGGCTATAGATAGATAGAGATAGAGTTTCTTTAGCTTTGGAAATAGGTAGAAATAGAGATAGAGATAGAGATAGAGATAGAGATAGAGATAGAGATAGAGATAGAGATAGAGATAGAGATAGAGATAGAGATAGAGATAGAGATAGAGATAGAGATAGAGATAGAGATAGAGATAGAGATAGAGAGATAGAGATAGAGATAGAGATAGACATAGAGATAGAGATAGAGATAGAGATAGAGATAGAGATAGAGATAGAGATAGAGATAGAGATACAGATACAGATACAGATACAGATACAGATACAGATACAGATACAGATAGAGATACAGATACAGATAGAGATAGAGATAGAGATAGAGATAGAGATAAGAGTTTCTTTGGCATTGGCTATAGATAGAGAGAGAGAGAGATAGAGTTTTAGTTTATTTTAGATGGGATGGGGCCCTATAGATTATATGGGGCCTAAGCCAATGCCAAATAAACTCTATCTCTATCTTTTCGGGTGGGGTGGGGTGGGGTGGGGATATAGGGATAGGGGTAGGGATAGGGATAGGGGAGCATAAATGCCCTAATGGTTGACCATTGGGTTATTCCATTCATGGTGGCCATCTCTATCTTAGTAGGATGGAAATGGGAAAACATATTTCATTATGATGAAAAAGAATGATCCCAAAAGGATGGAAATCTAATTCTGGGTCATTCCTTAGTGAACGTGAGCTGCCATAATCTCTTTGATCCCTACATGAATATGCCAAAATGAATAGATATCTGATAGCAAAGTGGGATAAATTTCATCCAATTATAATGTGAGGAGTAGGGAAGTAGAAGGTTTCCTCAAGCCGAGCTTTCAATGATACTATCTCCCAATCCCAATCTATCTCCCAATCTTGTATATATAGATAGGGTTTGTCTATGCTCATCTCCCAATCCCATATATATAGATAGGTTTCATCCCCTCTCCACCAATAAACTCTCATTTCCCAATCCACTGGTTCATCCCTTTATGGACCCCCCCACTAATAGATAGAGACAAATAGGAATAACCAAACCACATCTACAGAATGCTAGTACCATGCAGCTGCTTCAAAGCTAACATGATGCTCCTTATTCAAATGACCCAGATATTAGTGAATACCACATATGATTTGGAAAAGAGTCCCTACAATCACATGAAAACCATGAAACTTGGTTGTTGAGAAAGACGTAGGACCATGAATACCATTTGAGATAGTGAGAGGTGCTTGATAATACTCCATTCCTTAGAATCTAGTGAGTACTAGAGCCAGTGAAACAGTGGCTACTAAAGTGTAAACTACTTATCGCTCCTTCTCCATGAGTATAGCATGATGATCCCAAGTTATGGTAACTTTGAATGGAGGGAGAATAAGTGTATTAAGAGAAGGGATTTCCTAGGGATTCAAAACCCCAATCCCTTTTGGGGGTCGGATACCTCTAATCTCTATTGTAGGCACCAGAGAAGAATGGAAAAATGCCTAAAAGAAAGTGAAGGGGGACATGACCTTTGATATGATGGATGGAATAAAACCATATCAAAGTCTGAATTGTATGACTTTGGTGTGATTTCCCTCCAACATGGATTCATGTATCACATCACACCACCATACAAACATGGTATATAAGATGAGGATCAATCCCAAACTGAGGAGTGTTGAACCCCCCATAAATGAGTGCATGTACATAACACCTCCAACTATGGTTTCCAAAGCTCCAAGCAAACCCAAAATAGGCCATGGACTTGGATGTACCGAGTGATGATAATGCCTCTGAGTCATCAACAATTCCAACCCATTCCATTACATTGAGTATTGTCAACCCATGAGAGAGGCCCCACCCTTCACCTGAGAGAGGAAAAGACCTAAGAGAGGATAGTTCCCTCAGCCTCCTTGACTCCATATAGATGGAACTAGGATGGCCCCACCACTATCTAGGGATTGATCTTGTCGTCATGCATATCTAGATATAGGGGGTTTTCATAGATAGGCATATCAATTGAGGCCTTATTGGGAGAGCACTAATTAAACTCTATAGACTATCACTCACACCTTGATCAATTGATTGAGTTCCCTATAGATATATAGGTCTCAACCCCATATCTAGTGGGGTCCCCCCTCTATATATAGATCTATCCCTAGACATAGTTAGATAGGGGGGAGGAGGGGGGGACATGGTCTAGATTCACTATGATAGATAGAGAGTGGATTCACCCCCAGCCCCCCCTTTCAATTTAGAGGGGGTATAGGGATAGGGGGATAGGATCTATAGAGTGGGAGTGGTGAAAGGTAGAGATAGAGTCTATATTCAATTTAGATATGGTGTGGGGGGGATTGGGAGTTTAGAGTTAGTTATAGTTTAGTTTATATAGAGGCCCCCTCAAGATAGGGCCCATTAAATCTATATGGAGGACTCCCCCGCTCTATATAAATAGAGTTTGGCCTCCCCCCTCTATATAAATAGAGTTGGATAGAGTTAGAGGGGGGCCTCTACTCTATAAAATCTAAATAGAGTTAGATAGAATTAGAGGGGGCCTTTATATAAATAGAGTTTTTTTGGCCTCTATACAAACTAAACTAAACTTGAGACACATATATAGAGAGGGGGGCCACCCTATAGATAAGATAATATTCGCTATGCTCAAGATAATATTCGCTATGCTCAATAATATATAGGTAGGCCCCCTCTAACTCTATCTATTGGGGGGCCTAGATAGATAGATATATAGGGCTTGGGTGGAGGCCACCCTATAGATAAGATAATATTCACTATGCCCCTTTATATATATGGGATAAGATCCCCAAATAGCCATATATAGAGAGGGGGGCTATGCTCAAGTCTTGATAGACCCTATACCCTATATCAATATAGAGAGGGAGAGCTATGATCAAGATAGGATCCCCAGATAAATAGAGGGGGATACTCCATCTATATATATGGGATAAGATAAGATAATATTCACTACTCCATCTATATGGGATAAGATCTATATAGGGAGGGGAGGGCCAAAGAAACCCAGATAGATAGGGCTTGGGTCCCTCTAACTCGAGACATCTATATAGATATAGAGAGGGGTCCCACTGTCTATCACTAATCAATCTATATATAGGGGGAGGGGGAAACTATCTATCATTCATCAATCTATATAGAGGGGGGAGCAACCCCAACCATATAAAGTGAAGTGCCTCTATATATATATGAGAGTTAGTTTAAATGGTTCTATCTATTGGGTTGGGGGGCAGATAGATAGGGCTTAGGGGAATGCCCCTGTCTATCTAACTATATACTATACAGACTACCCCCTCACTATATAGATAAAGTTATGGATATATATAAAGATAGAGTTTATTTGGCTTTGTCTATATATAGAGATAGATTTGTCTTTGGCATTGGCCCCATCCCCATATATAGATATCAGATCAAATCAGATTTGGGTGCTTATAGATCGATCTATAGGGGTGCTCTCTTGGGTTCTCGATCTGATAGGAGTAGAAAGAATCATTGGTTTCATTGGTGAACTACATGTGCAGGGATCCTAAAAACTAACTAATATGAGTCTTGAGTCACTAACTAGAAAGGTTCTCATCTAGGTCATTCATGCATGAACTAAATGCATGCCTTCTCTTGATCCCTCGATTGAGTGCCCCATAGATAGGGGCATATCTCTCTCTCTCTCTCTCTCTCTCTCTCTCTCTCCTCTCTCTCTCTCTCTCTCTCTCTCTCTCTCTCTCTCTCTCTCTCTCTCTCTCTCTCTCTCTCTCTCTCTCTCTCTCTCTCTCTCTCTCCCTATATATATATATATATATATATGGGGATGGGGAGCCCCTCTCCCTCTCTATTTAAACTAAACTAAACTAACTCCCATATAGAGTTTAGTTTCTATAGAGGGGGGAGGGCCAAAAAACGCTATCTTGGGCCACCCTATAGATTGAATGGGCTAGACCCTACCCTATATATAGAGTAGAGAGCCCCCCCAAAAAGCCCTATCTATCCCATAGAATATCATCAATATCTATATAGAGGGGGATGGGGATGAGGATGGGGACGAGGATGAGGACGGGGAGGAGGTTAGATCTATCTAAGGGGGGGCTAGATAGATCTAGATCTACCATATATAGATTAGATAGGCCTAGATAGAATAGATATATAGGGCTTGAAGTCCCCTCTAACTCTATCTAACCCCATATATATAGAGATCCCCCCAATCCCTATATATCCCATATAATATATATAGAGGGGGAGGGGGTTAGATTTATCTAAGCGGGGCCTCCGTAGATAGATCTAGATCTACCATAGATAGATTAGATAGGCCGCCTCTCTATATAGATGGGATATATATGGATTGAGGGGTTTCCCCCCTCCCCCTCTATATAGATTGATTAATGATATATAGTTGGCCCCCTCTCCCTCTCCCTCTCCCTCTCTATAGAATGGGGATGGGGATGGGGATTAGAGTTAAATAGAGTTAGTTGAGGGGCCCCCTCTCTATATATATGTCTTGAGTTTACTTTAGTTTAGTTTAGTTTATATAGGTTTAGTTTAGTTTAGTTTAGTTTATATAGGTTAGGTTTAGTTTAGTTTAGTTTATATAGAGGCCAAAAAACTCTATCTTACCTTGAGGGGGGGGAGGGGGGGAAGCCACCATATAGATTTAATGGGCCCTATCTTGAGGGGCCCTCTATATAAACTAAACTATAACTAACTCTAAACTCCCAATGCTAATCCAATCCCCCCCACCCCATATCTAAACTAAATATAGACTTTATCTCTATCTCTATATATACTACACTCACCCTATATATCACTATGGCAACGGGCAATGGCCCTATATATATAACTCATCTCATCAAGTTCACTTGGCCATGTAAAATATGGATTATCATTATGTTCTCCCTATAAGGTTTCCTCTGTCTCGATAGAGGATTGGGAGTTGTGCCATATGAATACTTTGAAATTAGATAGAGGATGTTTCTCTCCATTCTTTGTGAACCACTAATTTCTTGAAATGGGATAGAGAAGTGATTTTATTCTTCCTCCCCAGTAAGTCAATGTCACACCACCGATATACTTTGAATAAACTAGAGTCCATATAAGATGCACCACTAGGAAAACTTATTACCAAAATATCTTCCAAACTTTTAGGGTCATTGCTCCAGATGTTGTTCCCCCCTTCGTTGGTGTGGAACCAGTCAGTTCTATGGTTTTGGAATTCTGTTGAGCCTAGATACTCCATCATTTCATAGGGGAGGATGATAGGTGAATAATATTAGGTGACACTAAAAGAATTATGTGAAATAAGTGAATTGATATAGTTGGGGCATCATTGATCTAGTTTTATTCCCCCTTCCTATGTCCATAACTCTCGTACGAGTAGTGTGGTAATGGTAAAGAGACTATTGTAAAGGAGTAGTAAAGAGACTACTATAGAGATACATACTACTAGGGAGAGAGATATAGGGCTTTGGGTCGCCAGTTATTTACCAACAGAAAGCATGGGGGAAGCACTCAACCGGTCCTCTCCTTCATCCTCCCCTTTTCTAGAGTGTCCCAACCCCTTCTATAGAGAGATAGAGATAGAGATAGAGATAGAGATAGAGATAGAGATAGAGATAGAGATAGAGATAGAGATAGAGATAGAGATAGAGATAGAGATAGAGTTGGCTTTGGCTTTGGCTATAGATAGAGATAGAGTCTATATTCTATATGGGGAGTATCTATATGGGGGACCCATCCCCATCTATAGAGATCAAATCTGGGTGCCATACCATATAGATTAGATATATAAGGGTGGAAGCTCTATCCCATAGATAATAGAGGGGGGGGGCCATTGGCCCCCCTCTATTTAGATAAGGATATAGGGCCCTCCAAATAGAATAAATCCATATAGCCTCTATCAATATTTGGGGGCCAATGAAACTAATCTAAATTTCAATCTAAATCTATATCCCCATGAAACTCAACTCTATATGGCCCCATTAAACTCTATGTGGCTAAATCTATCTATGGGGTGGGCAGGGTGGGGGTGCCAATTAGAGCTATATATTGTGGGGGTGCCAATGAAACTCTATACCATGCCCTTCCCCCCAATCCCTATCTATTTGGGGGCCCCTCCCTATATATCTTATCTATAGGGTGGCCCAAGATAAGATAGAGTTGGCCCTCTATATAAATTAAACTAACTCTAATATATACCGTGACCCCCCTCCTCCCCCTCTATATAAATTCTAAACTCAACTATATACTTTAGGGATTGGATATATATCTAGGGGGTTTTCATAAATAGAGATAGGGGAGAAATCAATAGGCCCTCAACCCCGACTCCCCAGTCCCCTCCCCCTCGACTATATAGAGTTTATAGCTAGTCTAGTTGGGTGTATATAGTTTTTTGGCAACCCTCTATAGTGGAGTGATGGCATGACATAGATAGAGTTTCTTTGGCTTTGGATATATATATATATATATAGTTGGCTTTGGCTTTGGCCCCATCCCCATCTATAGAGATCAGATCTGGGTGGGCCTATATCTATTTATAGAGGAGGCCAAGGGGGAGGGACCATCTAGAGTTCTCTCTATATATAGGGGGCTGATGGCCTACTCTATAGACTCTCTAGATCTAGCTGGCCCTTCTACCTCTACCTCTACCTCTACCTCTACCTCTACCTCTATCCTCTATTTAAACTCAACTCAACTCAACTCTATATTGGTGTGGAGGCCAAGGGGGAGGGACTCAACTACCCGCATATAGATAGATAGATAGATAGATAGATAGATAGATAGATAGATGGGGTGGGTGAGGGGGGGGTTGCCAAAAAAACTCTATATAGTTAGGGTCAAGGGAGGGGGGAGGGAAGACCTTGACCAATGGGAGAGGGAAGTCCTCGACCTGACCTAAAGGTTGGTCATCGATTCCCTATTGGTCGATGCCCTCAAATTGTAAGTGATTGGTGTAATAATTGATCATTCTTTTTCCAACTCATCCCATAATGGGCATTAGGACAAAAAACAAGAAGAGAGATACTAGAGGAATTTTTCCAATAGTCACATATGGTGCCTCTAGGGGTTCACATCTGATCTAACCTAATAGTAATCAATCTTCTAGGAAAAACCAAAAGAGTTTTTGGAAGATCAGGTGAAAACTTGAGCTACAAACATATGAAATTTTCATAAAAGGTAGAGCCAATAGAGATGGAAAAATGAGTGATTTTGAAACTACACCAAAAAAAATTTAGGTATATTATGAGGAATGGCATGGATTGGTGGAGAATACCATTCTGGTACAATATGAGGTGGGGTGGCCATCATATTAGCAGGTATATAATTGTCAGGAGGCCCCAAGACATTAAGAGCACAAGAAATCCAAATGGAAGAGAAGATAGTGGAAGCTACCCAACCTACTATATCCTTCACATATAAATAGGGATAAAAACTGATTTTATCCATCTTTGAATGCACACCCAATGGATTATTTGATCCATATTGAATGTAGTGTGGCCAGATGAAGAGGACCAACACCTACTGGAATAGGAGGGAATAGATGATGAGGACTAAAGAAACAATTTAAGGTGGCATTATCCATGGGGAAACCACCCCACGACTGAGTCACTATCGTATCTGCCACTACAAGTATGGTGCTAGCTGAGCTTGTAATTTCGTAGCTCCCTGAAAGCTCATTTGACCTTGAGGTAGTGTATGTCTTGTGGAAGAATTCACAATCATTAATGGGGAGATGACAACTCTGAGGCACCAAATGAATTCCCTAAGACTATCATAATTTGCATAATACAAACCACAAAAAATATGGGGGCAAACCATGATGGGAAACATACTTGCCCCATTAGCATGTATATAACAAAGTAACTAGCCCCCTTCAACATCTCTCATGATGTGTTCTACGTTTTTGAAAGCTGGATCCACATGAGGTGTGTAATGCATAGCTAGAAAAATGTCGGTCACTATCTGAATGGCTAGATGAATACAAGCTAACAAACCAAACCCCTGACAATGACTTGGATTGCTTAGGGTCAGATAATCTATCAAATGTTAGTTCAGTGTGGATAATATGGGTTATTTGAGAATGGAAAATCATTGTGGCATGTCTCTGTCCCCTCAATTCAACTCCCCCTCAATGGAAAGGAATGGGTGCCCCCTCTCTATATAGGGTCTATCCATAGTCTAGAGTTGAGTTTAGATCACTATAGATAGACCAGACCATGGGGGGCATGATTTAGATTCACTAGGATAGATAGAGATAGATGGGGTGGCACCCCTCTCTATATAGATTGATCGACCCTCTCTCTATATATATTTATATGGGACCATCTAGATATAGTTGGGAGTTTAGATATAAAGGGGAGGGGAGGGGAGGGGATGGTCTCTCTTTTTTTGGCACCCCCATGGTCTATATTTTTTGGGCACCCCCTATATAGCCATATAAGTTGAGTTGAGCTTAATGGGGCCCCTAGGCCATATAAGTTGAGTTGAGTTGAGTTTAATGGGGCCCCCAGGCCATAGAAGTTGAGTTTAATGGGGATGATTATGGAGTACATCTCATTTCTCCCATTATTGGGCTTGTGTAGGTAGATGTGGGGAATCAGTTGGCACCTGATCGATGTCTATCCCCTACCTTGATTGGGCTTGTGTAGGTAGATGTGTGGAATCCATGCAGAGATATGACATCTTTGCTTGGGAGAGAGTCTAGTCCAGACTAGACTAGACTATAGTGATGTAGTCTAGAGTATGATGTAGTGAGGAGAGAAGGGTTGTGTGCCCACTTAGTGGGACCCTATCCCTATAGGGTGGAGGAACTGATGACTATGGAATGCCAAGCTAGGGTGAATGAATACTAGAAAAGTGGTGTCTACAACCTATCTATATCTGGGGGTAGCCTTACTATGTATAGGGAATAGGGGTGTCATTAAAAAATTAGAGGTTGAGGAGGAGGTTCCCCCCTATGTTAGAACTATATGAGGTATTCCCCACCCCTATATCTATTTATTCAGGGAAGGACCCCTAGAATCAATCATGATAATGGTAGGCCCTCTTTTCCCAATCAAGTCCACCCCAAATTAATCTAGTTATGGGATTGGTGATGAGATGAGAGCCGCTTGTCATCCACCATGCTATCTAGAGTGATGTAGTCCATGCTAGATTAGAAACTTAAGTCTAGATAGGGAGAGTTAACTACTCTATAGTTAAGTTAGAGAGGGCCTATCTATAGATTCGATCTATTGTGCCTAGCCTCCCTCCCAGATAGATAGATAGAGAGATATGGTATGGTACTATAGATGTCACATGAGTGACTCACTAATTGAATCACTCTATGGTATGGTATGGTAAGAGAGTTGTTCCATCTCTATACTCTATTATAGAGGGGATGGCCCAACCCCCACCCATATATAGATTTAGATAGGGGTTAGAGAGGGGAAGCCACCATACCATAGTGATAGAGGGGAGGGGCCCTGTCTAGTCCATATAAAAGGGGGTGTTAATCTCACCACTGAAGTGGAGGGGTGATTGATCTGAATCCATATCCATATCTATAAAGGGACCCAATATAGAGTTTCTTTGGCACCCATACCAATATATATTTAAATAGGGGAGGGCCCAACTAAACTAGTGATTGATAGGCCAATCCAACCACTGAAGGGACTGGAAGGAAGCTAGCAATGGGCCACTACCATTTCCATATCCATATCTATAGAGGGCCACCCTATCTATATATGGGATATAGAGGGCCAAGGCTGGGCACCAATCTACCATACCTATCCACCATACCATACCATATAGTGATTTGATTAGTGAGTCACTCTTGTGATGTCTATAATACTATACCATATCTCTCTATATATCTATCTATATGGATGAGATGGGATGGGATGGGACTGACTATATATGTCACATGATAAAAGTGATGAACTAATCTAATCTAATCACATAGAGTCCAGTGTAGTTAGATAGGGGTCACTCATGTTACGTCTAAATACAAATAGCAAATAGATATAGGCCAATCTCACCACTGAAGGGGAGGGGTGATCGATCTGATCAATATATATATAGAGAGAGGCACTAGTTATAGTTATAGTTATAGTTATAGTTATAGTTATAGTTATAGTTATAGTTATAGTTATAGTTATAGTTATAGTTATAGTTATAGTTATAGTTATAGTTATAGTTATAGTTATAGTTATAGTTAAGGGGGCCCCTCTAACTATATGGCAGAGAGTTAGAGGGTAGTGGGGGCCCCATATATAGATAGGGGGAGTCTAAATTAGATAGGCCAATCATACCTAACTACTAAAGGAAGGGGAGGATAGGGGGCACCACAATTCCATATAGAGATAGGGGCCAACCCCATATATAAATAGGGGCACTAGATAGTAAGGGCCCTAGTTTGATAGTGATAGGGCTACCATCACTATCTATATCACTATCTATCTATAGGCACCAATCTAACTAGGGCTCAGTATGGGGGACTGATCATCCATCTCATATCACTAGCCACACATCTATATCTCTATCACTATCCCCCTCTATAGATATGGCACCATCCATCTCACTTTCCATATCACTATAGATATAGAGGGAACTTGATATCTCACTATCCCATGTATATAAATAGGCACTTGATAACTCACTATCCAAACTAGATAGTGAGATAGATATGGGGGCACATATCAAACCAATCATACCTGGGGAGGTGGCACCAATCTATCAAACTAGGGGAGGGGGGCCATATCATTCTAGTTTAATGATCACCATATATAGATCTATAGGGTAGGGTAGGGAAGGAAGGTTGATCAAACCTATGCCATATATCTATATCTCTCACTGATCCATCTGATCTAATCCCATCTATAAAGAGGGGGAGTCTAGTCTAGTAGACATTGATATGCCATATCTCTATCTAGAGGACAGGGCCCAACCAGATAGACAACAATCTGCCATACCATCTCTATCTATCTAGTTAGTTAGGGGTCAAGTCACTCATGTTACATATGAATATAGATTAGTAACCAACAATTAGAGGAGATGGCCATACCATAGAGTGAAATGAAAGGAAGGGCATATCGATCTCACTAAACTATCACTCTGACTCTATCTAACTACTATACTATTCGAAGAAATGACATTAGTGATTGAGTTTGATAGTTCCCTCTATATAGATATGGCCATAGCATTCTATGGTGGGTGGTACTGCAATTCCATATAGAGATAGGGGCTACCTAGACTGACTAGTTGAGTTCAGTTAGGTGGGTAGAGGCACCCATATCTATCTAGTTGTTAGAGGGGGCATCATCTCGGGTGGAACTTGTGAAGGGGTGGCACTACTAGTTCTAGTTCTAGTTATAGTTATAGTTTAGTTCTATATAGACTAGACATGGATCCGATCAACTAGACTAGAGTAGACACTGATCAGCCAACTACACTAGTTACTTAATTTAGATGGGCCCCATATATCTATAGGGACTATCAACTACACCAATCTAATCTGATCTGATCAACCAACTAGAGTAGAGACTGGCCATACCATATCCCATATCTATAGAGGGGAGGGGCCCCCCTCCCTATATATAAATAGATAGGGGTTAGAGGGGCCAATCCCCCCCTCTATATAGATGGGATATAGAGGCACTAGTTAGGTGTATATAGAGGGGGTAGTTTCTACTCTCATCTTAGTGAGGGATGGGACATATCTATATCTAGGGCATATATAATAGGGGATGGTCATCTATCATCTATCTATATAGGGGGAGGGGGAGGGGAGAGGGAGGGGGTTAGATCTATCTAAGGGCCCCCTATAAAGATCTAGATCTAGATCTACCATGTATATAGTATAGATAGGGCCCAGTCTCTATACTATATAGATGGGATATATATGGTTGGGGCTAGAGACATAGAGTCTGGGGAGGGCCCCCCATCTATCCCTAATAGATAGATAGATAGATATGGGTGGGTGGGGATTGGAGGGAGATATAGGTACCCCCTCTCTATATATGGCTGAGCCTCTCTACCTTCTCATAGTGGACACCACCTCTTCATCATTGTGCCATACCCTAGTCCTCTCCCTCATCAAGAGAGGGGTGCTCTCTTGATGGTAGCTCATTTCACATATATAGATGTAGTGATGGTCCATGATATTGGTCATGTACCATCTAGTACTACCTCAATGGTGTACCTTCACTCAATCCATTCCATCCCTTTCTCACTGGTACTAGCCACAGCCAAGCAATAACTTAGGTACCATCACCCTCACTCTCTCCATATAATAGATATAGTGGGTCAAGCCCTACACCATATCTGGAAAGGAAGCTCCCTAATCCACAAGCATAGTGGATAAGCTACTCATTCAGCCCCAATGGAATGGTATGAGGGTGAAATGGGACTGGGAAGGCCTGATCCTTTGATTGACTCTATATAGAGGGGTGGGCATTAGGATATTCATTAGGAGATGCATGTTGTCAATTCCACCCATGAGAGTGAGCCTTGTCACTACAAAGTAAGCCATCACTTCACTGAGAAGAGTGGTACCCTTGATCCATCATTTCTTGATTGATACGATATAGAGTAGTCACCCATCAACTACTGGCTATAGTGCTAGCTATTGGCCTTATATATTTGAGGGGTTCAATGCAACATAGATGCATCCCATCTCATCATCCCTAATAACTATTGGAAGTCTTCTTCTAACCTGTTGGAAACCCTAAGAGGGTTTGGGAAGAATGGGAGAGAAGCCTCTATTCTATTTACTGGCTTGGTTCAGTCTTCTAAGTCATCCCTAGCTGTCCTCTCTAGGAATAGGATAGGCAAGGCAAGGATAGCACTCACTGAATACACTCACTGATCACTCAATTATATATGTGATACGAAGCCATATATATATATATATATATATATATATATATATATATATATATATATATATATATATATATATATATATATATATATATATATATATATATATATATATATATATATATATCACTATCTATATTACTCTCTATATCTATATGGCACTCCTAGTTATATTTATAGGAAAGGATATTACTCGCCATCTATATATATAGGGCAGTATAGCACTGCCCTATATATGGGATAGCCAATTCTCTATATAGGCTAGGCAAGGATAGCACTCGACTAGATAGGTAAGAAGCAATATAAAAAGGCCCTATTTATATGGTTTCTAGATGACTATCCATCCCATTGCTAGAATTCCATCTAATCCCCATATATATAGATGGGCAGTCAAGCTGGAATAAATACATGAATAGAATGACCAACTTGTAGAGAAAGGGGCCCTATCGCATCCATCTATATCCTACCATTAGGTGATGGGATCGATCCTCTCTACTTTTAAGATCTCACTAGGGCTTGACCCTTGTCTAGAATTCATCAAATCACTTTAGAGGGCAGTCGTATCACATACATAATCTAGATCCACTCTCTCGACGCCCATCTATATATCTATATATATCTTGTCCCATAGAGTTTCTATATAGCAATGAAGTGTATATAGATATAGGGCACTGACAAAGTCTATATAGATATGGGTGGGCCCTTTATATAGATATGACATTTATGTAGAGCTATAGGTGATCCCCTTTAGATTCTATGGATCAATCGACACAAATATATAGATAGGGATAGTGGGCCCCTCACCATAGAGATTAGGTCTATAGGCCCCCTCTCTATTCTATGGATCAATCAACATAGATATCTATATAGGGCCAATGTTCTCAGTGGTGAGAACATCATATAGAAAATAGGGCTCAGTGGTGAGTGCTCAATGTTTGGTGTTGGGTTAGTTTACATATCCATCTAGGGAAGTTATGGGGTGGGGCTGCCATATGGACTATGGGGGTGCCACTCCCCTCCCCCCTCCCTCTATTTTCTTGGCATAGTCTAGAGATAGAGATAGAGATAGAGATAGAGATAGAGATAGAGATAGAGATAGAGATAGAGATAGAGTTTCATTGGCATCCCATATAGAGAGATATATGAGCCCCACCCCACCTATATAGATAGATAGATATATGAGCCCCACTGTATAGAGTTTCATTGGCCCACCCCCCCCCATATATCTATATTGATTGAGCCCCACTATATAGAGTTTCATTAGCCCACCCCCCCCATATAGATAGATAGATAGATAGATGAGCCCCACCCCCCCCCCATATATCTATATGATAGAGCCCCACCCAGCTCTATCTATTGATCCTGTCCCCACTCTAACTATCACTGCCCCTCCCCCTCTAACTATAGATTATTCACAGGTGCTTAGCAGTGAACTAAACTAATCTTGTGTGAGCAGATAATAGATATTGATATTAATATTGGTATTGATATTGGGTGAGAAACATATCTTGGCCCCTCCCCTCTATATAGATTGGTGATTGGCCCCTCTCTTTTATCTATCCTGATCTTGGCCCCCCTCTAACTATTGTTGCCCCTCCCCTTCTAACTATAGATAGTTTATTCACTAGTGGTTCATTGCCCCTCTATATAGATATAGATATAGATATAAATTGGCCCCTCTCTTCTATTTGTCTAGATCCTGGTTCGGGAGATTGATCCACCCCATATCTATCACTAGCCTCTAGTTCTAGTTTAGTGACCCCCATATCCTTTATATAGAGGGGGAAATACCGTAGTGTGATTTGAAACAATTAGCGAGTCACTCATACAACTTATAGAGTTCTATTCTATCCAATAGAGAGGAGATAGTGATTCGATATACATATCGATCGAATCTAGATTATCATATCGTAGTTCTCATTCCATTTCAAACTGAGTATGTATATTCAATCAAATATTGATTTAGAGTGCCCATCCTATATGAGTATAGATACATCATCACATATCTATATCTATATGTATATATATATATATATATATATATATATATATATATCACCATCCCATCATGTGACATATATAATCAGTCCCATCTCATATAGATAGAGAGATTGAGAGATTGACTCACCCCTATATATTACCCTATCCCTCTCTATATATGGGACCCCTCTATATGGGTGGTATGGTGGCCCCCCCTCCCCTATCTACATATATATATGGGGCCCCCAATCTCAACTATCTATATCACTATCCCCCTCTATAGATATGGTCGTATCGATCAAGTGTCTAGTCTCTATAGAGATAGAGATATGGGGGCCCATCTATATCACTATCTATATCTATATCACTATCACTATCTATATCACTATTTATATCACTATCTTTATCATTATCACTATCACTATATATATCACTCTCTATATCACTATCTATATCTATAAATTGGCAAATCGATTTTATAGATAGGGGCCCCAGAGATGAGATATGGCCTTCCCTGCTTGATCATATAAGTCTAGTCAAATAAAACTAGACTCTATACGTCACATGATTCGACCCCTATCTAACTATCCTCTACTCTATATATAAGAACAAGAACCCATATCTAGATTAATATAGAAGGGGTGGGGAGTGGATCTATATATAGGCAAACATAGATCTATCTGTAGTTGGCAGATTAGTGTCTTTATATCTATATGGGGTTGGCCTCTCCCCTCTATAGATATGGATATGGTATGGCCCATGCCTTCTTTCCATGGTATCTATGGGAACCCTCCCCTCTATAGTGGAGTATAGAGATGGTATGGCCCTTCCCCTCTATAGATATGGGAGATGGTACCACCCCTCCTCCCCATCATTCAATGGTTCCAGTGGATAGGAAATGAGATATGGTTGTCCTTCCCTTCTAGAGAGTTGGTCCTATAGAATAGATATGGCAGCCCCATCACTATCTCTCTATGGTCCCTACCCACCTAACTAGTAAATAGGGTGATCATATCAAATCCTCTCTATATCTTCTATATAGAACTAGTTGGATCCACTACGGCCGACATCTACAGTTTCTAGTTGCTATCTTGGGAGCCATAGTCATGCTCAGGAAGCTGAGGGTTCTAAAAATAGTTGGAGATGGGGCCCCTATCTAACTATGGGGCCCCTACCCCCCAACTATATAGAGTAAATTCTTAACCCCAGAGTCCAGACCCCAGACCTGAAGGGGTGTTGGTTATGTATATCCACTATGGTATGGACCGATCCCATAATAACTAGAGTATAGGGTGATAGATATAGATATATAGAGTAGAGATAGAGATATGGCATATCATATTAGTTAGTGCCACCTAAGCTATCACTTGAACTGGTTAGGTGTCATATCTATATATAGGCCACTATCTATCTATTCATACCCTCTATATAGATATTAATTAGATATATATAGATAGGGGGTGGGGATTGGATAGATATATAGGCATCTTGGTCCACACCCTCTATATATATATATATATATATATATATTGGTAATGGTTTTTTTGCTGATCCTAGTTTTGTTCATGGTTTGTTGATCCTAGTTCTGTTCATGGTTCACTGATCCTGCTCATGATAATGGTTCACGACCATAATTTATCCTATCCTAGCTATAGATGGTGGTGGTCATCTGATTCATAGCCATATAGATAAGCAGATCTATCTATTGGTTCATAGCCCCCATATGGATAGATGGATATATAGGCATTCATTCTGGTTCCCCAACTCACTCCACTCATTTGGGCCCTCTATATAGATTGGTTTGCAACCCCAACTTAGAGATAGAGATAGAGATAGAGATAGAGATAGAGATAGAGATAGAGATAGAGATAGAGATAGAGATAGAGATACATTTTGGTTCCCCCATATAAATAGATATATAGGCCATTCATCTTTGTTATGTACCTTATATATATATATATAAGGTACAGAACCAAAATGAATGGCCTATATATCTATTTATATGGGGGAACCAAAATGTATCTCTATCTCTATCTCTATCTCTCTCTCTTTATATATATATATATATATATATATATATATATATATATATATATATATATATATATATATATATATATATATCTTAGAGCCCCCACCTCTATTCTATTGATATGAGATATGGGGACCCTAACTAGTAGGCCCCTAACTATGGTATGGCCTCTATGGATATGGGTGTCACTAGACTAGAATAGAACAAAACTCTCTATATATATGGTGCTCGAGCCCTATCTAATCTAATATTTGGCCTTACCTTCCCCTCTATAGATATGGTAGATTGATATCAATCTAGTCGATATTCCCCCTCTATATCTATATGGGGTTGGCCCCTCCCCTAACAAAACTAGAAATGGTACTAATCTAATTTAATATCTGGCCCTCCCCTCTATAGTATAGAAATGGGGTAGATTGATATTAATCTAGTCAATAGTGTATCCCCTCTATAAATATTCATCCACCCCCTCTATAGATATAGATATGGTATGACCCATTCCTTTATGGTATGGATCCCCCTCTATCTAGTTTAGTTGGCCCCCCTCTCTCTATATCTATCTATCTAGTAGCTAGTAGGTTAGCCCCTCTCCTCTATATTTCAATGCCCCCCCCTCCCCTCTATGGATATGATATGGATATGGTAGTGGCTTGTTCTTTATGGTAGGTATGGGGTTGGGCTCCTATCCCTCTCTCTATCTATATACAAGGCAGGGCCTGCTCTACTCTATCTCTATCTCTATATCCCCCCCCCACATATAGAAATTAGAATTTTTAGAGTTAGAGGGCCCCCCCTCCACTCCATATAGATTGATAGAGAGATAGATAGATAGTTACTGGCCCCCTCTAACTATAAATAGATAGATAGAAGATAGATAGATAGATAGATAGATAGATAGATAGATAGATAGATAGATAAATAGATAAATAGATAGATAGATAGATAGATAGATAGATAGATAGATAGATAGATAGATAGATAGATAGATAGATAGATAGATAGATAGATAGATAGATAGATATTGGCCCCCTCTATATGTTATGGTGGGTCACTCATGTGACGTATATAATAGATCTAGAGATAGAGCTATAGATATAGATTGGGAGATTGGATGCCCTCTCTAACTAAACTAAACTAAACTATGGGGGGCTGCCCCCCTCTATATATATCTAATCCCTCAATAGATTGAGTCCAGGAGGGGACTAGATTGAGAAGAGGGTGCGAGAAAGGCCCAATGGATTCCCCATCCCATCTATATAGGGATAAGTCTAAATATCCAAGCAAATAGAGATATAGGGCCTTTCCAGAAATATATGAGCCCCTTAGGTGTTGGTGATCATTGGGCCCTTAAATCTATAGGGGATTCTCTTCTATTACTGGAGAAGGTGTTGGGGAGGAATAGCTTGAGAAGACTGAGAATCCTGAGGTACCCCAAATAGGGCACAAATAGCATCAAAAAAGCTAAATTTGGATGCTTAATTGAGGGCCAACTGCTTATTGCCCTATTGCCATATCCCATATAGATAGATAGGGCATTGTACCCTTCCTTTGTGTTGTGCTCATGAGTGCCAATCTGATAGGCCTAGGCACTAACATAAAGTGGCTCTATGTTACGTGGGCACTAAAACACCATATCAATATACATGATGGAGTGGGTGTCTTAACTAAACTTGACTGAAGTGGCTCTCCCTTTCCTCCATGATTTATAGAGGACCGATGCATGTGATAGGTGCTTATGTTCTATATCCATAGCTCAATAGTGAAGTGGGTATCGGCACTTGATATGAGATATGTTGATGGGCACTTCCATCCACTGAATTGAATAGAGAGTATTTAGAGTAGGGGATGGGCACTAGGATTGAGGATCTAGCAGGGTATGGTATAGGCAGCTATAATACTCTACTCTATAAGTATTGCTTGTGCCCCATATAGAGAGAGTTGAACCCTTCCTTCCCTTATAGTGAAGGTGAAGGGTCAAGGTTGTGGGTGACTCTCACCCATGGACTCTAGATAGAGTGGATATCCCAGTTGACTACCTTCCCCATCTCTTCTTGTAGGGTGTCAAGGCCCTATCTATGTTGAACTATAGATAGGCATCTATTCTATATCTATAGGCTAGGCCACCGATTAGATTAGATATATAGGACCAAGGACTGGGCTCTCTAGGTGTTTGATATTTTCTATTCACTTCTCAAAACTAGGCACCATATATTTATAATAGTAGAGATAGGAGAAGAGACCAACTACCTAACCCATCTATAGGACTAGATAGATGGGTTAGGTTGGGCATTTGACATTAATGTAGGGCCTGAGCCTTAACTGATGACTATAGAATGCCACGGTGAATACTCCAAGAAAGTAAGTGGTGTCTATATAGTATATAGTCCTTTTTATCTATTCTATCCAACTAATGGCTCTATCTAATCTATATACCCAGATAATGAATAGATTGGGGTGGTGTGAATAGAGAAGGCCCAGTTACTAGATAGATATATAGGGCAGGGCTATCTAGATGGATGAGATGAGATAGTTTAGGTAAGTCCCTTTAGATAGAGTTGGGGAACTCTATATTGGGGGCCACCTCCCTCCCCCTCTATGATAGGTAGATCTATAGGTAAGGTTGGGGCCCTATATCTCTATCTCTACTCTATTCATGCTCCTATCTAGAGTCTAGTTGCCTTGTACATCTATGGATTGAGCATCTATGCTATGCACCCTCTCCCCCCACCACATATCTAAACTAAATATATAGATAATAGATAAGCGAGATATAGGCTGGCAACTCTCTATAGTCTAATCTAGTCTAGTCGGGGGAGGCCCCCCCTCTATATATCTATTCTATGGACTAAGTTGAGTATTTATAGATTAATACCCTGGTCTCCCCAATATTCTTTAGGGGTCCTATCATTTCCATTTAATTTACATGCAAGGCATTTTGAATATTAATTAATGCCCTTACAGGGAGGCCAAGAGCCTACCAGTTCTAGTTCTGGCTAGATCTATATATAGAGTCTAGTTGGGGAGCTAGATATGCCTGACCCCTATCCCATTGATTTGATATAGATAGGCCACCCCATAGATGTAGAGATCAAAACTATAACTCCCTATAGATTAGCTTTAAAGGGGGGGATGTCACCCCATAGATTTTAGTTTGGACCTCGAAGATAACTATAGATGGTGGGCATATAGTCTAGTTCTATTCTCTGGGCCTATCCTAGAGTTCTATGGGTCCCTCAATCTCCTTCTATATATAGAGAGTATAGGGGTACCCCATATATATTTTTTGGTAGAGGGGATTCCCATCTCATCTATTCGTGTGGTCACCTATCTAGATATAGGGGTCCTCTCCTAATCTATGTTTATTTTTTTGATCCTTGCTAATGCTAGCTAAGTTAATAAATTAGAGGCCCTCACATCTCACCTCTAGATAGATAGATAGATAGATAGATAGATAGATAGATAGATAGATAGATAGATAGATAGATAGATAGATAGATAGATAGATAGATAGGTATAGATAGGGCAACCTCCTCTATTCTATATGCCCTATTTATCTATCCATGGCCCCTATATATAGATGGGGTTGGGTTTAGTATGAGCTTCACTCATGCTACACTCACCCAATTATATTAGTCATGTAAAGATCATAGATTTCTATTCTATATGCCTTATCTATCCAATCCCCATCTATAAATTGAAACAAGAATAGAATATAGATGGGGCAGTGATTATTAAATGACTATGATTCACCCCACCCACCCTATCTCTATCTAGGGTCTCAATCATGGCTCTCTATCTTGAGTGGGGTTGGCTTGAGAGATATATATATGGGACCAACCAGAGCAAAGGGAGTGATCCAAGCCTCTAAATCACCTTCTATTACAGACGTGATACAATGCCCCCCCACTCACCCCACTTATATTGAGGGAGGCCCCCCTCTGTTTAAATAAGGATATATAGGGCCACACTCTGTAGGAATATAGATACTTATTAGAATGGTCTATCATATTACCTATGTAGATATATATCTATATATATATATATATATATATGGGATGGGGTCAATCTTGTACCACTCGAGCCCTCTTCTCGTGACCCCACTGGAGTAGTGGGGTTAATCCTGTATTCACAGCTTGGGATCCCTACTATATACCATATGCCCATCTATCTATATGGCTCAAGATCCCTACCTATAAACTATAGACCAGATGCCCATCTATCTATCTATATGGCTTGGGATCCCTACTAGACTGTTGTAGACCGGATGCCCATCTATCTATCTATATGGCTCAGGATCTTGTATTATAGACTAGAGAGAGAAATTGATAGGGACTGAGGCCATATAGATAGGGTCCTTGACTTGATATCCCCCACTCTATAGTCCTAGCCCTACTCTACTCTATAGATGACAGCCCCTCACCATCCCCCACTATATCTATCCACAAGCCCCTTTATCCCCATCTATAGAGAGGGGGGGTTGAATTTAGTTTGAGCTTCACTCATGATATGCTCACTCCCAAATATCTAGTAGATCTATCTAGGCCAAATCTATCTTGCCAAATATCTAGCCCCTATATATATATAGGGAACTCAACTTTAATATGGTTTCCCACCCTCAAGATAGAGTTTTTTTGGCCCTCTATATAGATTGATTAACCCTATCTATTGGCCAAATATCTAGTTAGATTAGATCTATATAGGGGGTGAGGGAGGGCCAAAGAACCCATATATATATATAGGGCTTGGGGGGCCAAGCCCTATATATCTATCTGGGCCCCCTCCCTATATATCTAACTCAAACTCTATATGGTTGGGGTTGGCCTCTATATAGATGTGGATGTGGATGTGGATATGGTATTACTTGATGAGTGGGGTCCCTATGTATCACATATATAATAGAGTAGATCATATGGTCCATCTATAGAGGAACCCCTCACCAAATATACCTAGCTATAGAGTGTGATACCCATAGTTCCCAGTGATACCTAGAGTTCCTAGCGATACCTAAAGTTCCCAATGATCTATATTATTTGCTACTCTATCTAGATAGTGGGGTGCCAACTAGATATAGCTACTCCTAGAGCTAGAGAGATAGGATAGGGCTCACCCTCCTGAGAGATTTTATATAGATATCTATATGGCATGCCATCATGAATAGCAATTCCATATCTATAGAGAGGGGGGGTGGGGATTGGATATCTCTATAGGTTGATGCTCTTCTTCTTCTCTTATCCCCCCATCTATATATCCCATATAAAATAAATATGGGATCCAAAAAAACTCTATATATCTCATAGCACAAAATGAGAAAAAAGGAATTTGAGCTCCACTCATGTTGCACTCAAGTAAAAAGTCCACGATTGAGTGTACCAAAGAATCCCAATTCAATTATATTATATTAACAAGACTTATGAGTACCTATCCATTCCATATACAGTTGAGGCACTTGACCCCATATATAAATAGGGCCTTTCCGCACCCATATATGGATAGGGGGATCTACTCTCTATATGGGGCACAGTATAGAGTTTAATTGGCACAAGCCCTATATATCTATCTGGGTTAGATCTATCTAGCAGGGGGGCTCCCTCTATATCTTAGATTATTAATTAGATTAGATTAGATTAGATTAGATAGGGTTGAACCAACTCCATTTGGTCATAATCATCTCCATCTCTTATGTGTACATGGTCTTTAATCATACCAACTCCATCCCCCGAGTGAGATCCACATGGTGTGGGAGTGGTCGATTATCTCAACTGCGTAATGAAGTTATGACCCCTATATCTATATAGGTGACTGTGTACCCCATCTATATAGAGGGCCTTTACTTGACCTCCCCCCACCAAATATCTATTTCTTTGGCCCCCTTATTTATATATGGTCTATTCCTTTGGCCTCCCCCTCTAACTAGATGGGCCTATATATCTATCTACACCCACCCCCCTTTCTATCTATGTGGAGTAGATCAGATCTATATAGGGGGGAGCTAAAGAAACTCTATCTGGGGCCCAAGCCCTATATATCTATATGGATGCCTCCCTATAGATCTAACTCAAACTCTATATGGTTTCCAAAAAAACTCTATCTTTGGCATCCCCTCCTTATATATATTATCTATCTGGCTATCCATTTCAAATTATCTCATAACAAATCCCTCTTTATCTATCCACTCTATATATCTCATAGTGAATCCACTCTATATAGGTAGGCCCCTAGACATACCCTATCTCCCTATGGCCATAGCTTCATTTCCCTCACTTAGCCTCCCCTTATCCCATATGGCATAAAGAAATAGATGTTAGAAGCTTGATCGATCTCTTCTCTCTAACCAGTTGATTCGATGCGTTCCACCCATCTCAGTGTTCTACCCATCATTGGGAGGGAGCCACCTACCCCATATAGATAGATAGATAGATAAGGCCCATCTCCCACTCTCTATAGATTTAAACCCACCACATCATTTATATATATGGGCCACCACATCATAAAATTCCCATCCCACTCCATCCATCTCCATATAGAATAGAATAGAGTTTGGAAGACTTGACACTCCCCTCGTCCGCACCATCATGATATGATAGCCAGTTTCTCTCCCCCAGAGGTAGGATAGATGAAATCTATGATAGATGGATGATGGATAGCCAACCACCTTTTAATTTATAGGAGCTTGGGAGATTTATATAGTCTAGATAGGAGTGCCCCAGAGATAGGATTGGGGCATAGACTCCAATCGAGTGCCTGATTCATATACTCCAATCTCCAATCAAGTGTAGTATATAGTTTAATTGGCACAGTGCAAGGGTGAGGCAAAGGTTACTACTCTATTCTAGATGGGTCAAGCAAGGGTCCCCTGTGTGTGTGTGTGTGTGTGTGTGTGTGTGTGTGTGGGATAGGGCTCCCCTATCTATATAGATGGTGTGAGCCAAGGGTCAACTACTCATTATATACGTAACACGACTTGACTATTCACTATGCTCAGGGCCATATAGATAGAATTGGTTGTGCCATCTTTACTAGACTAGACAGACTCCCCTCCCACCTCCCCTCTCTATATAATAGAATAGAATAGAAATAGGTGTGTCATCTTTACTAGATAGACTCCCCTCCCCCCTTCCCTATATATAGAATAGAATAGAATAAAATAGAATAGAATAGAATAGAATAGAATAGAATAGAATAGAATTGGGTTCAATCTAGACTCACCTCCCCTATATATATAACTGAACTGGGGTTGTGCCATCTTTACTAGATAGACTCCCCTCTCCTCCTCTATATATATAATTGGGTTCACTCTATACTTGATAGGGCTATGCCATCTTTACTCTATATATGAGGCTCACTCCCCGTCCACTCCCTAATATAGAGGAGAGGACTCTATTCACTAATCCATTTATATATATGGCCACTCGATTACCATCAAGAGGTGGTGAGTGCAGTGAATCTATAGGGCACTCCAACTATAGAGGGGCATCTTTTCTGGTGCCAGGGTGGGGCACTGTACACTGGCCAAGGGTGGGGTGAAGCACAAGATGAAGTCCACTAGCTAGGGTGGGGCACTATACACTGGCTAGGGTGGGGCAACTCCTCATATAGATATATAGGGCCCCAGACAAGCTTGCTAGGGGTAGGTTGGCTTTTGTATGCTCCCAACTAGACTAGACTAGACTAGATGAGGGGAACCCAACTCTATAGGGGAATCAAGACTCTACTATACTATACTCTATTTAGGGCACCCCTACCCCATAGAAAGTATAGATATGGCATCTATATAGAATATATAGCCACGCTCGGCTGACTTTGCATGCTATATGTGTAGGGTAAAAGACTAAAGTAAAGGGAGGGATGAGGACACATATCTGGAGTTTGCAGTGGAAGGATTTGATCAAACACTCTATATAAAGAGTAGGTATAGTATGCCATGTCAAGACATATATATATAGATGTGGTAATCTCTATCAATAGGGGCTTCAGATGCCTAATAGCTTGAGATAGGGGAAGAAAGTGTGATTCATGGATCTCTAATCAGGAAACCCATGAGTAGTAAAGAGCATTGGGATTTGAACTCTTGATAGCTCTACATTCATATCATTTGTGAAAATACTCATTCATTCAGGAAAGGGGGATACCACACATCAGATAAAATTTGAACATTCAGTCAGGGAAAGGAGTTACTGCATATTAGATTGTGATGAAGAGGAACCATTCAGTCAGGGTAGTTAGGCATCAACCTTCCCTATTTCCATATATAGATAGGGGTGAGCTAATTAATAATCTAGAATCTCTATTTATATATGGGGTGCCAATACCCTATAGATTAGATGGGGCCAATGCCAATTCCAATGAAACTCTATCTCTATCTCTATCTCTATCTCCCCATATCAACGTAGTTGTTAAGAAACTAGAAACTAGGTTGGGCCTATCTATTCTTAGCAACCAAGTTGACTGAGACAATCCCATAGATCGATATATGTCATTTGATACAAACCCATATAGATAGATCAGCTTAGCTCCATCCTGGTTGCAAATCTCTATTCTTTGTTTCAGGAGTGCCATATACCAATTGCTACTCTCTATTCTCTGTCGGTCGTTAAGAGAGGTGGATAGATTATAAACCCCCTCTATATTAGCAATTGGGGGTTATTATTTTATCTCTCCAATGCTAAGATAGATATATAGGCTATTAGCAACTGGGGTACCAATGCCCCCCACCCCATATCTAAACTAAAGATATACCCTCGCAGATAGATATATGGGTTATTTATAGATTGTGCCAATGCCCCTATATATCTAAACTCAATTCCCCCCACCCCATATCTAAACTAAAGATATACCCTCTATCTCTATCTCTATCTCTTCTATAGGGGTTTCTCCACTCTCTATCTATAGACTGTGGCCCCCTATCTATCTTTAACTCTATACTGTGCCCCCCACCCCAAATAGATAGACAAATGGCCCATTACCAGCCAGCCCAAAGGCTCCACTCTCTATGGGGATCCCTCTCTATTCTCTGGGTGGTCATCCCTATCTCTCTATTCTCTGGGTGGTCGCCCCTATCTCTTTATGAGAGACCAACCTGGTTGTTAAGCAACTAGCAACCAGGTTGGGCCTCAGCCTATATATCTTATCTTAACAACCAGGTTGGTTAGTAGTCATAGGCTTCTCTATAGAGTGCCATCTGAATCCTCTCTGGTTGCTAAGATGGATCACTTGCTCAGATGATAAGATAAAGAGATAGATAGATATAGGTCTATCTCAGGCTCAGGTGACTAGTATATCTCGGGCTCGGGTGACTAGAAGATTAGTGATCCCACCCAACTTGCTAGAGATAGAGGGCTAGATAGAGTATTATTATCTACCCTTAGATAAGAGAAGATAGAACCCCCCACTCACTCTCTTGGGGGGCGTGATATGATATGAGTGGGTAGATCAGATCAAACATCTAGTTTAGTTGGTCATGACCCACTATAGATCAAGAGTTGTTGGTATATATTCTCTTGGAGCAATCAGGACTAGAGATGGAGCTGAGCTAGTTGCTACTATTCCATATGGGACTTGACTCTTCTATATTCCCTATCTATCCATGGGCATAAACTAATATAGAGTCTATAGAATAGAGGGGGGAATATATATCTAGAGAGACCCCCCCACCCCAGTTTCTAATAACATGATTCATGTAGAGATATCGTCTATCCCATAAAGAGTGGAGCAACCGGGACTAAACAAAACTATAGCAATCAAGTCGACCTCTCTACTCTCTAGATCTAGATAGAGCCACTACCCCCATAGCCTAGAGATAGAGATAGAGATAGAGTCTATATTCTCTATAGGGCTCTATATATTAGATGGGGCCCCCAGATAGATAGGCTATATGGGATTAATGATCCCATGAGCTTGATGAGAACGGAAACCAACCATCCAACTGAACCCACCTTAGTTTGATCCCTAAAGGAGCCAACCTTGATTTGATCCTCTCCCCTATATATCCATCTCTATTAGGGATTACCCCCTGTATATATCTATCTATATGGGCTTTGATCCCACCCCCATCCCCATTTATATCTTATCCCCCTATCCCTAGATCCCCTATAAATTGAAAGGGGGGTTTGGGGCCCCCTATATATAGAGTTAAAAACTATCCATCTACAGCCAATCTAGATTCTATCCCATATAGATAGGCCCCCCTCTCTCTATATGGTCTATATATCTATATGGACCTCATCTATATGGCACAGCCCTCTACTTTATAGTTGGGTGAGTAGATAGAGAGTTTCTTTGTACACATCTCTGAGCACACACACTATATATATGGCCCTTGCCCCATAGACATAGTTTTAGTTGGGGTTGGGGTGGTTGAATATGTGATCATGATACCCTCAACTGACTCTTGACTAACTCTATCTACAGGCTAGTGATAGTCAGCCTCAATTGAACACCGAATGAACACCAAACACTTGAGAGCCCAACGCTGGAATGTGCAAATAAACTTGGGAGTGGGGGACTAAGAACTATGCCCCATCTATAGATAGGGGTTGATGCAGTGGTAGTTATGGCTCTATCCCCTATCAATTCAAAGGGGGTTGGCCTTATATAGAGAAATTTGAGCGATGAATGAATATATTCCCAATCCCATCCCCCATCCATCTATATATATGGGGATGGATGGGGTTAGTTGAGTACCCCCTATATAGATAAGATAAATCTATTTTATAATCTACTCCCAATCCCATATCTATATATAGATGGATGGGGTTGGTCAAGGTCCCCCCTCCTCTCTAGATATGGGTGTAGTATAGATCTATCTATATAAGATAAGATAAGATAAGATCTATAGGGAGGGCCGCCCCCCCAAGCCCTATATATCTATCTAGGTTAGATCTATCTAGGGGGCTTAGATAGATCTAGATCTACCATATATAGATTAGATAGGCCCCTCTCTCTCTCTCTCTTTCTATATATATATATATATATATATGGGATATATAGGGCTTGTGCTAATGAAACTATTGACTGGGCTGCCCCTCCAGGTAGCCCCCAGAGACTAGATAGCCCCAAGAGACTAGATAGCCCCCAGATAGAATAGAGGTAGTGATGGGATGGATCTCTCCTCTATGTATCGATCAAGGTGGTATCACGTCTATAATAGAGGTATCAAGACCAACCCTACCCTCTATCTATTATCTACGTGATATGACTACCCCCCATCTATCTATATCTATATATATCTCATGAGATATTCCCACTCATCTCAAGCCCCTCTCCCCACCCTATATATATCTACCTAGCCCCAATAGATAGAATAGATCTATATGGGGGGGGGGGGCTCTTTATATATAGGAAACTAACATGGTGGCCTCTCTATATATAGGAAACTCAACTCTAGACTGTGCCCCACATCCATAAAGAGGAGAGATCCCACTCGATCGAGCCCCTCCCCTTTTATCTAAACTCCCAACTATATCTAGAGGGTCGCATATATATATATAGGGCTCAACTATATATTGTGCCCCACCCTCTCTCTATATATAGGGTACCCTATATATATAAATATAGATCTAGTTAGAATTCCCCCCTCATCTATCTATCTACCTACCTATATGCCCCAGGTCAGGTGCCCTATCTATCTATTCTCTCTGGCCCCACCACCATTTATATAGATAGATAGATCATTGGGGCACAACATCTATTCCCATATAGATAGATTTTGCTATGCTCACCCCATTTATATATATAGGGATCCCATTAAACTCTATATGTTGGCACCCTATATATATCTTATAGATAGGTTATGGCAACCTCGACCCATAGATATATCATAGTGACTAGACTCCCTTATATATATAACTGGTATGGTAGGGGTTTCATCTAGACTCCCATATATATATAACTAGTATGGCAGGGGCTTCTACGACTAGATAGACTCTAGTCTATCTATCTATCCATGGGCCCCTATCTATTGCCCTTAACATCTTGAATACAGCATATAGATGTTGGCACGGGGGGGCATCTATAGTATAGTATAGTAGCCCCTTGGCTTCTCGAGAGAACTGGAATTAGAGTTAGAATAGAATTATAACTAAGACAATCTATGAGTGGGGTCTATATATATGAGTGAGATAATAGACAAGTATGAGTAGAGGAACTACTTTGATTTAAGTAATATATCTCTATCTTAAGGTTCTCCCTCGCCCTCCCCCCTCTCTATATATATGGGGAGTTAGATAGAGTTTAGTTTAGATAGAGGAATAAAAAAACTCCCCATATATATAGAGGGGGGACCAAAAAAACCTATCTTGGGCCACCCTATAGATTGAATGGGCTAGATATTTGGAGGGAGGGACCCTCTATATAAACTTGAGACCTATATAGAGAGAGGGGGCCCCAAGATAGAGTTTTTTTGGCCCTCTATATAAACTAAACTAAAGTCTATCTAACTCCCCATACCCTATATATAGAGAGGGAGAGGGGAAGGGCCCCCCCTATATAGATCTGATCTAACCTAGATAGATAGGGTTGGGCCCCTCTAACTCGAGACATATATATAGAGAGGGGGGCCCAGCCCTATTTATCTAGGTTTCTTTGGCCCCCCTCTCTATACTCTATATATGGGGTTTTTTGGCCCCCCTCTATATATATGGGGAGTTTTTTTGGCCCTCTATCTAAACTAAACTCTATCTAGCTCCCCATACCATATATATAGAGAGGACAAAAGAAACCTAGATAGATATATAGGGCTTGAGGGCCCCAAGATAGGGTTTTTTTGGCCCTCCCCCCTCCATATAAACTAAACTCTATCTAACTCCCCATACCCTATATATAAAGAGGGGGGGCCTCTAATAAACTTAACTTGGGAATAGATCTAGTTGGATTCCCTATACATGTATCTCAAATCCTAATCCATACATTTTGACCTACAAGTGTAAACAGAGGGAGAGGGGGGCATTGAAGCATAACTCTCAAGAGGAAGTCTTCAACATACTCTAGAATACAAACTAAAGCTATGTGTGTTATCCATGGAGACTAACTCTAGAGAATATAGATAGGGGTGGCCATATAGAACTGGAACTATAGGGTTCTGAGTCCCTAGTCACCCCCAAATAATAGGCTCCTCTCCCTCTCCATAGATGTAAAGGGCCAAACTGCCCTCCCCCCTCCAGATAGAATAGCCCTCTTTCTTGATAGATATCTAGGGCTCCCCATTTGTATAGATAGGGTATAGTATCTGCATTTTGATCTGATGCAGTAGGAATTTCTAGTTAGATTGGAAACTACACTACTATGAACCTAACCCATTAGAGACTACACTACTAACTACTATACTAGACACTGAACCTAACCTATACTAACCAACGAATGATACGAGAGTTGATTATAAGTCAGCTCCCCTCCTTATCTTACCTATATGGCAACGGAGGGATCAAAAAAAAGAATATATCCCATCTCCATCCCCATCCCCATCTATATAGAGAGGGAGAGGCCACTCCCAACCCCTCTATATAAAACTCTATATGGCCTCCCTGCTCCCCCCTCTATATAAACTAAAGTAAACTAAACTATAGATGGGAGTTAGTTTAGAGTTAGTTCTAGTTTCATTCAGTTTATAGAGAGGGGGGAGGGCCCCTCTAGCTCGAGACATATATAGAGAGAGGAAGCCCATCTAACTCTATCTAACCCTAATCTAATCCCATCCCATCTATATAGAGAGGGGAGAGGGGGGACACTATATCTAGTTTTTTTTGGCAACCCCCAACCCTATAAAGTGAAGTGGATTGAATGGGATAGAATCTATATATAGAGAGTGGGGGGGGGCGGAAGTCACCCCCAACCCTATAAATTTGAGTTAGTTTCTTATCCTATATATAGAGAGGGGAGAGGGGAGAGGGGAGAGGGGAGAGGTCCACCATAGAAATAGAAGTTTAATGGGCTAGATATTTGGGGAGAGGGGAGAGGCCAAAAGAACTCTTTCTATTGGGGCTAAACTCTATTTATAAAGAGGGCCAAAGAAACCTAGATAGATATATAGGGATTGAGGGGCTAGATATTTAGGAGAGGGAGAGGGCGGCCACCCCCAACTGTCTATCATTAATCAATCTCTATAGAGGGGGGCAACTCCCAACCATATAAAGTGAAGTGCCTCTATATAAATGGGAGTTAGTTTAAATGGCTAGATAGATATCTATAGGGTCGGGGGAGGGGCCCTATATCTATTCTCTCATCTCATCTGACTTGATTGAAGAATGAATCAACATCGATTTCACTTTGTTAGGTTGAATTTAGATTCTATTTTCCTAGTTGGTTTTTTGTAGCTTTCTCAATGGATACAATTCTCTAACTGGCTAGTAGACTTCTACTTATTTGATAATGAGTGATCAGATCAGAGTGGAAATTGAATGGAATGAAGACTAGAGAACCAAGAATCTACATCTCTTCTTGCATGATCCCACCATCTGGTCAAATGCATAACCTGTAATCGATGTTGATCGAGTAGCTCTATCTTCTTATCCTAGAGATGGAGAGAGCAAGGTGACCTGGGGATGGGGATACTCATTAGAAGGATGGCATAGATAGATATATAGGCATTGGAATCTAGGAAATGGAAATTTTGGCCCCTCCCAACTAGATATATAGGGTAGGGGTGGTACAGTAATGAAACACTATCAGTATGGCTTAGAGCATCACTGCAATCTGCCCCCAAACTGACGATGTTCCATTGCTGGCAAGTTTCCCCATGAATATTATTCTCCCTCCACACTTAAGTAAATATGGCTATTGAGAAATTCTAAGAATGGAAGTAAGTCCATATAGCCTAACTTAGGAGTGAAATGGGAAGAATATGACTACCAAATGGGAGATTCTTGAGAACACTTCTTTATCTCCCTTCTGGTTGGGGCCCATAGACATAGTTAGATAGGGGTGATAGGAGGGGTGATTGATTACATATTACATGACCAGGTCAAGATGCAAGATTGAAATTGGAACATCTATTGAATTGATAATGGCCCCACCCCCCCCCCACCTACTTACTCTATAAGAAAAGAAAAGAAAAGAATGGGTGGCACCCTACCCTGTATATATCTATCTATATGGTGACCCCTATCTAACTATGTATATGGGGAACTCTCTATAGTCGGGGTCAGGGTCATGGGTCAGATCTCTACTCTAAGAGAGATTTGATCACTTGATTAGAGTCAAATGAACGTACTGGGGAAGGGCCTTCAGGTAAGAAGTATGTATGATTGGTTCTAAGCCCTAATTACTAGGCATATTAGTGTTTTAGTACCAATCCACTTCTCATTCATGTTGTTCTCCATTCACACCAATGTATTATTTGTTCATGGGTCAATCCATGTTCACCAGTCAATATGGGAAGGGGGTTCCAATTCTCACCAATTAGATCTATGGGATTGAGTAGTTGCCTTATCCATCCATCTCTATGGAAGAGGTGAGCCTATGCGCTCCCCATATAGATAAAGGGGCTCCAAGTAACCCTCCTCTAGGCTTTATTGGACATTCATCAATGTTCCCCCCTCTAACCATCCCTATGATGGTTCCCTAGGATCAAATATTCCTACCTAGGTTTACATTGCCAATTGATGATGTATTGTATTCCCCCTATATATTATGTCATACAGTGTATCAAACATGCAAATGAGAGTCTCGCCCCACCCCACCTAACTTTTGGGCATGCCTTTCTCACAACCTAGTTTTATGTCTGAAGTGCTTGTCCAAGGTCCATTTGGAATCACCTTTTGTATACCCCCATGGTACATATTCACTATGATAGATAGAGATAGAGGGGGGGACCCCATAACATAGATTCACTATGATAGATAGAGATAGAGGGGGGGGGACCCCCATAGTATATAGTTAGCTTAGATATATAGGGGCATGGTCTATATTAACTATGATAGATAGAGATAGAGGGGGGAGACCCCAATAGAGTTATACGATGAAAGAACAAATGTGACTAGCAGATATTCTCTGCAATGTAATACTTTTAAAGACTGGGGCCCCAATTTATAGAAATAAAATATAGCTAAAACATCTCCATGACATATATATGTATCAAAAAGGAATGAATGCCCTACCCCTATTCTGATTTGTGGTTCCCATGTTTAAATGAATCGAATAGTGCCATCGAGCCCCTATATGCCCATATAGAGGGGGGCCTCCAATTGATTTGAAGTTGACCTTATTTCAGTCTGAATTAGTCCCCACCTAGGACATCAGCTTCCACCAATAGTGAACTCTTGAGGATCGCATCCCATGCATATTCTACATTATAGCTTGTAATTGATTTGGCTTCCACTTTTGGGACATCAAGAGGAGCTCAATTAGTTTCTATTGGAGAGGGATGGAGGACATAACTAATATGGGGAACAAGGGAATACCAAACCATATCTGCCTTTGCACCATGATGATCTCACTCAAATTAAAAGTACCTACACGTATTAGTATGGTAATAATGATTAGACCAATAGATACTTTGATAGATAGATATATAGTGGGGTTAGTTACTTATCCATCTACGCATCTAGAGACACCCAATCTATAGACTACCCCTATAGATCCACCCCCCACAGTCTAGAGTTTAATTAGATAGCTCTATCTATAGACTGTGGGGACTGGATCTATCTATAGGGCATATAAAATAGAGATGGGGCCATATAGAATAGAGTATCTAGGGCCCATATCCCCTATAGACATGGCCCCCCACTATCTATCTAGGACCCATATAGATAGTGGGGCTCAAGTGCCCATATAGATATATGATCGACCATGGCCCCCCCACTCTCTATCTAACTAGATCGATCATGGCATATAGAGCATCTTGATTTGATTGTTCATGGCATACAGATTCAACTCCAACTCTAGTGAGATATACCACTCACTCTAGATAGGCAGATGGATAGATAGGGCCATCTCACGAGCCATGTATCTCCATGGGTGAGAGGGGGTCACCTATCTATCTATATGGGCCCTAGATAGAAGGATAGAGGATCATGTCATGTATGCCCCTAAGAAAGTGAGTGTGGGGGCTCTCTGATATACTATCAACACTAGCCAACATGCCCAGTTCTATTTATAGGGGAGTCTAGTCTAGTCTAGATTGAACCCTTGCCTCTGAGAAGGAAGCCATCTCTATTATACTATGATGGTAGGGACCTATCTATTCTATGGGGAAAGGGGAGACCCTAGCCCCCATATATCTATCCCTACCATTAGAGTAGATATGGAGATTCGAAGGGAGTGATTGGGCCCTTGACCAGATGGATATATAGGCTCCGCCCCTCTCATGTTGGTATTGGGTGAGGGAAGGGAGTATACAGGCCCCACCCACCCCTGGCGCATATATATATATATATATTTGTCTCAAGTCATATCCCCATATAGATAAGATAAGATAAAATAAGATAAGATATATAGGGGATGAGGGGGGGCCGGGTTGCCTTTGGTACACATATAGATCTAATTTAAGTGGGTGGGGATTGGATAGATATATATTGCCCCAGACTCTCAACTTGGGGTGAGCCCCCCTATATATCTTATCTATATGGGATAGACTAGATAGATAGGGCCATCTCACACCCTATATATATATATATATATATATAGGGTGTGAGATGGCCCTATCTATCTAGTCTATCCCATATAGATAAGATATATAGGGGGGCTCACCCCAAGTTGAGAGTCTGGGGCAATATATATCTATCCAATATATATATATATATATATATATATATATATATATATATGTATGTATGTATGTATGTATGTATATATGTGTGTATACATATATATATATATATACATATATATATATATATATATATATATATATATATATATATGTATATATATATATATATATATGTATATATATACATATATATATATATATGTATATGTATATATATATATATATATATATATGTATATATATATGTATATATATATATGTATGTATGTATATATATGTATGTATGTATGTATGTATATATATGTATGTATGTATGTATATATATATATGTATGTATCTATATATATGTATGCATGTGTGTGTGTGTGTATATACATATATATATATATACATATATATATACACATATATATATATACATATATATACATATATATATATACATATATGTATACTAGTGAGATCTATAGATCTACCCTTACTCTATATCTCACTATCATGAGATATATAGTTAGTGTCTCCCATTGTATCACATATATAATAGATGCATAGATAGGGCCCAGATAGATAAGATACACACCCTACCCTATAGATAGATCTGCCAGTGAGCCCCCCCTCTCTATTTTATCTATGGGGTACTATGGCAAATACCCCTTTATATCTAAACTCTAAACTCTCATATATATATATATATATATAAAGAGAGGGTCAACTCAACTTTATATGGTTGGGGTTAGGCCACCCCCAATATAGAGTTTTTTTTTGCCAACCCCAACCATATAAAGTAAATTGAATCTATATATATGGGAGTTAGTTTAATTGGCTCTATCTATTGCCAAAAAAACCCTATCTATTAGCACGGTATATAGTTTCATTAGCCCTCCCCCTCCCTATAGATCTTATCTTATCTTATATAACTCTAGACTGGTCCACCTATCTAGATAGGGGTAGGGGAGTAGTATAGTATTATCATCTCATCTTTTATGTCTTCATCAATAGGCTTGGTATCCCAGACCCACTATTCAATTCCTATCCATCCCAATCAAGGATAGCTGGTCAATCCCGATGTGATGTCTATTTGGATTCCCAATTGAGATGGGAATAGCGGGTTGATCCCTGCCTATCAGTAGGTTCCTCCTCCATCTATTAGAGTTGAGTTTTATATGTAGCTTTTGTTCTTCATCTATTATATTGGAGTAGAGTTCCTTTATATCTCTATATGGCCCAATCGAACATAGCCTAGCCGGTCTACCTATCAATCCAAATCAATCAGCCCTATGCTCTCAATCCCATATAATGGATTAGTATCTCAATCCCATCTAGATATATAGGAGATCAGTATCCATCCCTATATATAGAATTTAATCAAGGATAGCCAGTCAATCCAATGTTCGGTATCTGAATCGAGGATAGTCAATCGATCCCTCTGCCTTTAGGAATAGTATATAGTTATAGGCTCCCCGTCCCCATCTACAACTATAGATGAGATGTCATCTCCATGTCATAGATAGATAGATAGATAGATAGATAGATAGATAGATAGATAGATAGATAGATAGATAGATAGATAGATAGATAGATAGACAGACAGACAGACAGATAGATAGATAGATAGATAGATAGATAGATAGATAGATAGATAGATAGATAGGGTGTTAACTACCATATATAGATAGGGGAGATGTCCTCAGTCCCAACCTATAGAGAGAGTTTTTTTGGTCAACCCCATCAGATGATCCAGGTATCCCCCCTTCTTATTGATCTTCCTCTCCCATTGGCCTATAGATATAGATAGTTGGTGGGGATATATAGTTCTAGTCGTTAGGCTATAGAGATAGAGATAGTAGTTCCTACTCATCTCCCATAACTCCCTCACCCTTGAATAATCTAATCTCTTTGGGGTCCCCCTATCTCTCTCTATATGGGGAAATTGATTTCCATTACTATATATAGGGATTTAGTCTATTTATCTGGCTTTGGGAAGATGAAGGGGAGGAGTAAACGTAGTATATATAAGTTTAATTAGCACTCGACCTAACCTAACCCCCATATATAAATAGGGCCCTAACCCCCTAGATAGATAGATAGATATGTGGATGTGTCCCTAGATGAGAGATCTATCACTCACCCCTAGCCCTTAGAAGAAAGGCTTGTGTATAGATAGGCCCCTATCTACATTCTAGATAGATATAGCGGTTGAGTTAGAGTTAGAGTCGAGTCCTCTCCACCCAAATCTGATCTCTATAGATGGGGATGGGGCCCTATAGATTAGATGGGGCCAAAGCCAATGTCAATGCCAAAGAAGATCTATCTCTATCTCTAATGGGACCCTATAGATTAGATGGGGCCAATGCCAAAGCCAACTATATCTCTATATATAGCCATATCCATAGCCAAAGAAACTCTATCTCTATCTCTGATGGGCTAACTCTATATAGCCATAACTCTATATAGAGGTCCAACTCTATATACATATGTCAAGGGGGACTCTCTAGAGTCTAGTCAGTGTGCATAGCCACTCTCCTGCCATCCATCTATATAGAGGAGAGGGGGCCTCAACCGATAGGCCTATCTATACCCTATACATTAACCATACCATAACTAGAGCCCTATATATCTATATGCACTTTGTCAGGAGAGTGCCAATTTATAGGGCTATTGGTGATCTGGGCAACAATTTAGGTGACCATTTAGGTGGTAATAATTTAGGTGACCATTCGGGTGACAGTTAATTCCTCAAATTTGGTATTGTTTTAAATCCTCACCTGTTATGTCCTCGAGCGTTGTATTGTTTTATTCTTGGAAGTCAAATTGTCAGTTATAGTTATTTCCTTGAGCCACTCAATCTTAAATTGTCACCCATTAATTCTTCAAGCAACTCATTCTCCCCATGCTTTTGAAATATGTATAAATGCATTATAACCTGAAATGGGAAGGTAGACATCTCTTCCCAGAGATAAGCCTATATTTGTATTGTGATTTGAGTAATACTACATCTCTTCTCAGAGAATTCATTATTACTATGTTATTTCTATGCTATTGAAATATTTATCAACCAAAACTATTGAGTTTTGGATCAGTGGTATCAAAGCAGTTTGTCTTGAGAGTGTATGATCCTGAGGATGAGGTTAGGATACAAAAAACTTGGGCGGGAAGCAACAAAGCTTCCAAAATTTTCACCTGTTCACTACAAATGACTTCAAATGACAGATGACACTGAGACATTTGATCCTTTCAATGAAATGGTGAATGAAGCCCTCCAATGGCAACAAGTGCAGATGCTGCAACAATTTGCTCAAATTCTTCAGACACTTCTGATGGGAAATTTTGGCTCTGCGGCTACACATCTTGGCTCCTCATCTAGGGAACTTCCTTTTATTGCCCCAACACCCTTCAAGGTTCAGGTAAATTTTGATATTCCCACATTTAAAGGCAAAATCAATGCTGATGTAGTGGAAAATTGGTTGGATCAACTATCTTCCTACTTCTCTATAAATAAGTTCACCGATGGAGAAAAGATCACTTTTGCTCTTTTGAAATCATCATTACCCATGAAAAATTGGTGGGAAGTGTACAAACAGAGGTTTAGTATAAATATCATTGGCCTTGGGGTGGAACCTACTTGGGATGATTTTATGGAAGAATTAAAAGAAGAATAATATCACATCAGAGCATATGATGATCTGTACATATAGTGGCAACAACTTTGCCAAGGCAAGGACCAATCTATTCAAGATTACACAGACACTTTTCATTCTTTGTCTGCAAGATTGGGAATTCAAGAAAGTGAGAAACATAAGACTCTCAAATATCATGGTGGACTACAATGGTACATACGGGGGGAAATGGAACTCTTCAATTTAGAAACCCTCAGTGAAGCATATAAATTTGTAGTAAAGATTGAACAGAAGCATGGTAGAAAGAATACAAAGAGCCAACCCTCAAAATGGAAAAGTGACAAGGAAGGTCAAACACAAGGCCAAAATTAGAAGCAGAAGGAGTTTTAAGATAAGAAATCCCAGAAGGGGAAGGCTAGAAAATGGTGTGATTCCCACAAAATTAGAACTCACTCCAAATAATAATGTCAAGCAATCAAGTCACTGCTCTCTGAGTCACAATACTTGACATCTACTACTTTGCCTCATACATAACCCACAGTCGAAGAGGATGAAGAAGAAATTGTAGATGCTGAGCTTGACACCATCATTGCTTCATCACAGACCTATGAGGAAAGACCAGATGACAAAGAAAGATTATTTCACTCCAAATTATGGGTAAAAGGTAAGCCTCTGCATTTAATTCTTGATAGTGGGATTCAAAAGAATTTAATATCTGCTAAAGTTGTGAAAAGTCTAAATCTAGACATGAAGCCTCATCCAAAGCCCTACAGTATTGGATGGTTGAGCCTAGGGAGAGACCTTCGTGTCACCCATCAGTGTCTTCTTTCATATTCTATAAAACCATTCCAAGATGAATTCTTGTGTGATGTGGTCAATCTAGATGTTTGTGATGTACTCCTTGGTCAGCCGTTTATGTATGAGCAACATGGCATCTATGAATCATGAACCCAAAGGATCACCCTCACTCTTGGAACATGGTACTATAGGGTACCAGAGGTACCACCTCCCACATCTGTCTCCCTAATCAGTGCTAAGCAATGCAAGAGATTGGTGGAGAAGACAAAGCAATTTGTTCTCATGGTGGTCAAACCACAGAAATCCAAGGAGGTCGATCTTGCAGTCTTGACTACATAATAAACACAACAACAAAAGTAGATAGGATGAATCATAGGAGAATATGATGACTTATTCAAGTCACCCACAGGATTTTCACTGCATTGCTAGGTAAAACATTCTATCGATTTGATCCCAAGATCACCCTTGCCTAACAATGATGTGTATCACAGATCAGTTTTGGAGAATGATGAGATAAAAAGATAGACTCAAGAATTGATCCAAAGGGGTCACATCAAGCCAAGCTCTTCACCTTGTGGTAGCCCAATTATCTTGGAACCAAAGAAAGATGGAACATGGAGGCTTTGCATTAACTATTGAGCCCTGAATAAAATCTCTGTGAGGAATTGCTACCCTCTCCCCAGGATTGATGACCTGCTGGACTAGCTCCGTGGTGCAAATTTCTTCACCAAAATTGATCTCAAATTTGGTTATCACCAAATTCCCATCGATCCCACTGATGTCTAGAAAACTGCATTCAAATCTAAGGAGGGGCTCTTTAAACGGTTGGTTATGCCTTTTGGCCTAACTAACACACCTGCAACCTTCATGAGTATGATGGATGACATCCTATGACCCTTCACCAACTCATTCATGGTTGTCTACTTAGATGACATACTCATCTATAGCAAAACATGGGAAGAACATTTGCAACATGTTCGTAAGGTGCTTCAAACTCTTCGGGAGCACAAGTTGTATGCAAATCTTGACAAATACACATTTGAAATGACAACAATTCAGTACCTCAAGTATGTTATGAATGAGGAAGGGGTCCATGTTGATCTAGAAAAGATTTAGGTTATTCAATAATGGCCCACACCAAGGACCCTCACAGAGCTTCGTAGCTTTTTGGGTCTTGCAAATTTCTATCATAGGTTTGTTCTTGGATTTTCACATGTTTCTTGGTCACTAACCCAAGTGACTAAAGGAGGAGTTAAAGCTACATTTTAGTGGGGTGAAATACAACAAAGGGCATTTGAGAATTTATAAAATAGACTCTATTCAATCCTTGTTCTTTCCTTGCCATATTTGCATCAACCGTTTGAGTTGATGACAGAAGCATCTAAATATGCCATGGGAGCTGTCATCATGCAACATGGCCATCTTATTGCATACCACAGTGAAACTTTCACTGATACAGTCAGGAAATATACAACATATGATAAGGAGCTCTATGCCATTGTGCAAGCCTACAAACACTAGAAACACTACATCTTGGGGAAAGAGATAGTCATCCACACTGACCACAGACCATTAGAATTCATCCAGACGCAAAGCAAACTACAAAATGAGAGGCACCAAAAGTGGGCCACATATTTTTAGCAATTCCACCTAATAATCAACCATAAAAAGGGGAGCTCAAATACATATGTAGATTGTCTGAGCTGCCCACCAATTACTACACTCACAATAGTTCTTGACCTGTGCGAACATGAGACTACCACTTGGGGTGCTCTATATGAAGTAGATCCTACCTTTGCTGATACATATCAAGCACTCCAAAAAGGTGAACATGTTTCTGACTTTTATTTGCAAGATAATGTCCTCTACCATATGGGGCACATCTGTGTTCCTATTGTAGAGCAACAAAAGATGATATGGGAAGCACACTGTAGTAGGACAGTTGGACACTGTGGTATCGAAAAGACATTGGCAATTCTTCAAAAACACTTCTACTAGCCCCATATGCAAAAAGATGTGGAAATATATCTCAAATCTTATACCCCATGTGCAATAGCCAAGCCAAGAAATAATAAGCAATGATTGTACATGCCATTGCCATAACCAACCAGGCCTTGGGAATCCATCTCAATGGATTTTCTCTCAGGTTTGCCCACTTCCAAACATGGCAAGGACTGTATTTTTATGGTAGTTGATTGTTTTTCAAAAATGTCTATCATGTTTGCTTGTAAGAAAAATATATCTGCTAAGGAAACTGATCAACTATATTTTAGTCATGTATGGCTCCATTTTAGTCTCCCTTAGTCTATTTTCTCAGATTGAGATTGTAGGTTCCTGAGCATCTTCTAGTTCACTCTATGGAAGATGATGGATACTAATTTGATGAAGTCTACAGCCTTCCATCCACAAACTGATGGTCAGACAGAGGTGGTAGTTTCTTGATTGTTCACATGATTCGGATGTATCACTCCAAACATCTATGCACATGGGATGATGGACTTCCTTTCATACAACATGGATACAATCAAGAGCTACACAGCTCAACCAAGCATAGTCCATTCCAAGTATGTTTTGGGTTCCAACCCATGGCACCAATTGATATAGTTATTTCATTTTCCACCATGGAATACACACCTCATGGAAGATCTAAGGCAGCAAAAGCAACAAAGTTTATTGAACAAATGCAACACATCTAGCAACAAGTTCATGACATCCTGGAAAAGATGAATCAGAAGTATAAGCAACACCGTGACAAACATAGGATTGCACACTATTTTTCTATGGGTGACAAGGTTTGGTTACAGCTTCAGAAGGAATGGCTTGCAGGCCCACACAAAAAGATTCAGCCTCTGTGATATGGTCCATACACCATCACCAGAAAAGTTGTAGAAAATGCTTTTGACTTAAACCTACCAGCCTACCTTGGTCTGCATCCAATATTCAATGTGGAGCTCCTCAAACCATATCACCCACCTTTATTGGACACTTCAGTTTTGGTAGAACAACTAGACATTGATGAGCTTGATCCATAGAGTTTTGCTCCAGTAGAAGAGGATTAGATTGTGGATACTTGGATGAAGACATTCCTCTATATCAAGTGGTCAGAAGAGGCCAGCTTAGCCACCAAGGTGAGTGGCTCATAGAGAATCAAATCAAGACACAACTACCCCACCTGACGGGGAATATTGACGCAATAAAGACCAATGCTTTTCAAGGAGGGAAGAATGATCTAGGCAACAATTTAAGTGACCATTCAAGTGATATTTAATTCCTCAAATTTGGTATTATTTTAAATCCTCACCCATTATGTCCTCGAGTGTTGTATTGTTTTAATTCTTGGAAGTCAAATTGTCGGTGATAGTTATTTCTTTGAGCCACTCAATCTTAAATCATCACCCATTAATTCCTCGAGTGACTCAATCTCCCCATGTTTTCAAAATATGTATAAATGCATTGTAACCTGAAATGGGAAGGTAGACATCTCTTCCCAAAGATAAGCCTATATTTGTATTGATATTTTGAGTAATACTACATCTCTTCTCAGAGAATTCATTGTTAATGTTTTATTTCTATGCTATTGAAATATTTATCAACTAGAAATTCTAAGTTTTGGATCAATTGGTTAGCCTCCTCACTCTATATATGCATTTTGATCTTGTATAGTAAGCTAGAATAGAGATGAATAGCTTGTCTTGATCAACCTCTTCTCTCTAATATAACCAGTGAATCTTATCTCTCTTACCAGTTTTCAGGAGGGAGAAGATAAGATATATAGGGCCCACTGATGTTGATGTTCTAAACCATTTTCTTTGGCCTCCTCCCCCTCTATATACAGGATAGGATCTAATCTAGAGGGGGTCCCCATCTAATCTATAGACCCATATATAGATAGGTCTAGGGGGGCAACTATAGCTATATCTAGTCAGGTTGGGCTAGATCTCTATCTAGCTAGAAATAGCTACTTTAGGGTGGATAGATCGATTGCCCCATCTAATCTATAGGAGACTTTAGGGCATTTGATTTATGCCCTAACTACCTCTCCAAGGAAGAGGGCTAGCCACCTCTAGGATATCTCGACTAGGAGAGGAGGCTGACAGGCCTAAAAACAAACTCTATAGGCTATAGTTATGTGGCTACAAGTCATCACCATTGCATGCATACATCAGCATGGTGAGAGGATTCAAGGTGATTCCTTTGATTTAGGGCTCCTAGGGCCTACTTCATCAAAACAATGAATTCCTTCTCCATAAACCCATGGCCTATATATCTATATCATTATGTTAAGGCCAGGTGGTGGTAGTCAGACCTTAACATATATAGATAGGGCATTCCTCTCCCATCAATGGAATTCCACCTAGAATGAAACCTACAAGTGGCCCCCTATATATAGATATATCTGGGTGGTATCCATCTATAGAAACACCCTATACCAATGGTGACCCCACCCCTATATATATAGGTTAGGTTAGGTTAGGTTAGGTTAGGTTATGTTAGGTTAGGTTAGGTTAGGTTAGGTGCCATGAAGAATTCCTTTGGCATTGCTCATACCGGTACTACTGATTCAGATGCTTCAGAGAACATACTCTATATTACCCCAAGTGGTTAGGCAGAATCAAGGATGGATGTTTCAAGGATAGTCTTGTCGAGATAGATAGAGATAGGGCAGAGCTGACTCGTAAACCGGTGATCAAGAAATAGAGATCTCACTTTCTCTGCATCGATCAGTATCTATTCTTCCCACCACCTACACCTAACCTATAGTTGTGAATATTAGTGAAGGAAGCGAGGTGCCTACCAAAGGAAGAAGAATCTCATAGGTTTCAATCGGTTGGTACCAGCATCACTCTTATCTTATATTAATATATGGATGATTTATTTATTCCCCACTATTCCCTCCTATCGAGTGAGCCTCTCAAATTATTCAGAACTAGCCATTGTCATGTGGGCTCACCATATCTATCTATCTATATCTCACTCAATTGGGCCTCCCCTGGCCTAGTCTCGAGGGGATGTTGTTTTCCCTATAGATAGAGAGGCTTACATATATAGATAGAAATGTTAGATTGATGTATCTAGAAATGTGAGATTGATGTATCTAGAAATGTGAGATCGATCTATCTAGAAATGACATATATAGATTAGATATAGGAATGTTAGATTGATGTTTCCCTATCTAATCTATATAGATGGGGTATGGTTGGGTTACCCTATAGATATAGAGGCTTACATATATAAATAAATAGATAGATAGATAGATAGATAGATATAGAAATGTGAGATTGATGTATCTATAAATGTGAGATCGATCTATCTAATTGATCTATATGGGTGGGTGGGTTTGGTTGCCCTATAGATATAGAGGCTTACATATATAGAATAGAAATATTAGATCGATCTCACATATATATATATATATATATGTAATTAATACAATGATTCAAGAATGGTCTATGGTTTTTGATTTGATTCTGGTCTACAGTTCTTTATTCAATTCTAGTCTACGGTTCTTAGAACATACCACTTAGAACCATATATAAAAACTTATATATGATAGATAACAGCCTAGATAAGTTATTATATCTCACATTTATATTATCTATCTCTATCTATCTAGATCTATATATGTAAGCCTTTCTATCTATAGGGAAACCAACATCCCCTCTAGACCAACCAGGGGAGGGGAGGGTCCAGTTGAGATAAGCATCTATAGATATGGCCGATGATTGGATGTCTCGGTCCCCTATCCATATATATGGGTCGATGCATCTGTGCATGCTCCATCCCATCATATTACGTACATAGATGATGTGTCTATGTTAGGCCCATATAGAAATCTATCTATCTATCTATCTAGATAGATAGATAGATAGATAGATAGAGATTAGCTCACTTGAATATAGGTGCTCACTTGAATAGTCTAGTTTTGCTCACTAGACTAGATTTATAGGGAGATGTGCTATGGCTAGATAAAAAGAATAGAGTGAATAGATGGTATAGAGTGATCTCATCCATCTCCTCTGTCTCTTTTTTCTCTATATGGGTTTGAATCTTGTCTCATCTTAGTTTCGTAAGATCCCAAAAACTCTGAACGTGACTCCCCTCAATAGATAGAGTTTCTATAGAGATGGGAGATGGATATATAGACAACATTCCATTCTAGAAATGGAATGGAACTACACCCATACTCTATATCCATTTCCATTTCTGGCTCTATTCTATCTTATCTATATTCGGGATAGGGGCTTGGCAACCTCCTTCCTATGTTATCATTTATGTAGGAAGGCAACACCTAGACCACCAATACCTTGACCATACCCAAAACCAACCAAAGTCTACATCGACTTGATGGGACCCACCATGGTAAGCAATGTCTATCCCCACTCCCCATACCCAAATAAAGATAGGCGCTCCCTAGCCCTCTCCTCTATCAGTAGGGAGGGGATAGACACGGCTTATCAGGGGGTGGAGACAAAATTGAGGGAAGGGAATAGGGGAGGGGAGGGATGGGGGGAAGGGTGGACCTAGGTAAACTGGGGAGGGGGGGATATATACATAAATAGAGAGTCTTGAGATTGATATGCATATGATATGGGTATGGATATGATAGATAGAACTAGATAGATAGATAGATAGAACTAGATAGATAGAGCATGGCCCTCGCCATATAGACCATATATATAAAGGGCCCCCCTCTATATATATATATGGGGAGTTAGATAGAGTTAGAGGGACCCTATATATATAAACTAGTTTTGGTCCCTCTATATAGAACCTATATGCCCCCTAGATAGTGGTGGGGACCCCTACCCCTACTCTATAGATTATATAGAGCTTAGCTGGCCACTATCTATATATTGAGTGAGCGTAGTCTATAGAATAGAGTTGGCACTCTCCCTATCACCCCCCCTCTCTATATATATGGGGAGATAGGGGTTTCTAGGGGGTCCTTCAGATCATACCCAGAGATAGGGTGATGACCTACTATACTCTACTCTATAGAGAAATGGGGGAGAGGAGATATATAGCTGAGCCCTATAGTTCTATCTAGGGAAAGAGCTGGGTTGTGGGGAGATATATAGAGATAGTGGGTGGCTATATAGCCTATATATATCTATATGGGGTAGGTCTTATCTATATGGGGCCTCTATAGAGAGTATAGAGAGAGGTGGGGCCCCCATCTCTCTATATGGCTATCCAATCCCCACCCCCTGTTTATATATATATATATATATATATATATATATATAATTAAACACCACTATATAGATGGAGTAGTAAATAATCTATCTTATCTATCTGGGGTGGGCCCCTCACTATATATATGGAGTAGTAAATAATCTATCTTATCCCATATATATATAGAGGGGGCGGCCCGACCCCAACTATTCTCTATAGAGAAAGAGCAGCCGCCCTATCCCTATCTAGTAATGATATATGTATTCTATATGCCCTACCATAGATATCTATCCAATCCTAAGATAGAGTTTAATTGGCACTTAAATGAATTGGGTTGGCATGGGGTTGGTTATAGATCATAGATGGATGACTATCTATCAGATCTATCTCATCCTCATATCTCCATGGGTCAAGCCCTCTATATGATATAGAGATATAGGGTGCCCCACCTATCCTATATATATATATATATGAGGCAAATAGGGGGCTAACTAAAACTCCCAACTGAGACTAGATACTCTAATTAGGACTCCCGACTAAGACTCTAGTGAGTGATGCATACTCCTGACTGAGACTATAGTGTAGTGATGTGTACTCCCAACTAAGATGAGACTCTATGCAGTCCATTGCCTACTCACCCACTCTCTATATAGGCATAGGATAGGTAGTCACTAGACTAGACTAATACTAGAGTGGTGCAAAGTCTTAGTTGCAATCCAAAACTTTGAAAGGAACAACTCTATGCCTATCCTGTATAGAATCGATTTCTATCTCCCTCGATCGATTGCCCCATATCTAGATCTAGATAGGGGACCTCGGCCCACATCCCAAACTATAGCCTATAAAGTTTATGGGCCCCCATATATAGAATAGAATAGAATAGAATAGAATAGGGGCCTATATGGATAAATAGGGATCAAGCCCAAACTCTTTATAGAGTTAGTCACCCCCCATCTATATATCTCATAGCACCCTATATATAGATATGGGATCCACAGCCTATATAGAATTTAATTGGCAAAGAGAAAATTGTGGGGATAGATTAATCTATGCCCAACTTTGGGGAGTGGATCTATATAGAGGGGGAGTAGAGGTTCGTATCATGTTTCTAAAGGAACACATATGAATTCTTATATGCCTATCTCTATTCTAACTTGTTAGAAGTCTTATTATGTTTATAAAGATTTCATAGTATTATAAAGTCTTCAGCATATCTATATCTAGGGGTTTCTTCAAACGAGTGTCTTTAGTCATTGGTTGAATACCTCTCTAGCAAGCCCCTATCTCCCCCATATATAGAGAGGGGGGGCCGTAGAGAGATATATAGGCCCTATCTATAGGGGCCTATATATCTATCTGGGTAGTGATTATATAGTCATGAAGGGCGTACCTTACCTGCGAGTCTAGTCTATATATATCTATATCTAGGGGGCATACCTATGATTCATGAAGGGCCCCAGTCTACGGTCCCCTATATATAGATATATCTTGGGGCATACCTCTCTATCAGTCCCCTATATATATATATATATATATATATATATATATATATATATATATATATATATATATCTGGGGGCATACCTCATGTATCTATATCTAGGGTGAGTCTTCAGCCCTGTATATCTATCCACTCCCCACCCAATTATATTACACGTCTATAGCCTAAAGTGTTCAATTCCCTAGATAGATATATAGGGGTCATATCATGTCTATAGTCTGAAGTGCTCCTCCTCATATTTAGTCTAAAGTATTCACTTGTCATTCATATCACATCTATTAAGTCGGTTGTATTCACTCTTCAGTGAAGACTCGTCATATCACGTCTATTCTATAGTCAACTATGATAGGTGGGTTTGAACATTCATAGAAACATTCCCATCTACTCTATTATATAGGCCCTAGATATACATCCACCCCCCACCCAATTCTATTATTCAAATATCAACCCTATATATTGAATTGATAGGGCATCCACCCATATATAGATAGGCAACCTCTATATAGGCCCTATCTATCCATCCACTCCCCACTCAATGATATTAAATATAGGAATGGAAACCCTATATATATAGAATAGATAGGGCATCAAAATAGAAACCTCGCCTCTATATAGGCCCTATTTATCCATCCACTCCCCACAGTATGGAGTTTAATTGGCTCTCTCTATATGGCCCAAAACTAGAGAATCTCCCCTATATATAGATATGGGAAAGATTGATGACCCCTTATCTATATACAGGGGGCCCTCTATCTATATGGAAACTGAATGGCCATATATATAGATAGGTGACTAAATCCTCTAGATAGGGGATCTTGACGACTGAATCTCTAGATCATCCTAGGGGATACTCTTGCTTGATTGGAGATCTATTCTAGCGAGCTTGACTTGCCTATTTTATATGCTTCATAATACTATCTATATACATCACACTATATATATGGAGATGGCACACCAGAGAGGTGAGGTTCATAACGTAGACTCACTATCTTTTGGAGATGGGATATATGGCCTCCTCTCTCTATGGTGCCCTCTAGATATAAGGGTCGAGGGTGGTTGGTTCAGAGTTGGCACTCAACTACCTATCGATAGATCTAGAGGGCCCCTATCAGAACTATGCCTATCTATAGTAGCCCTAACCCCCTATATAAACTATGGGGATTAGGGGCCTATCTATAGTGAGATTTTTCCCTCTATTCTCTATGGTGGTTTATCAAACACACACCGGTCTACCACTCACTAGTCTCATCACTTATGTAAGTAATACAAGTGGACATAGATATACACTATAGACATAGATTTTGATAAATCACCAATGATAGTGATAGGTGGTACACCAACTAGTTAAAGTGGTATTGAGGCACCAACCACTTGAGGTGATATTGAGGACCACTTGATTAGTGATGAATGTCAGCCATCTATATAGATAGGGAACTCGAGTTGGTATTGAGGCAAACATCTATATAGATAGAGCACTCGAGGTGGTATTGAGGTGGCCATATATATAGATAGGGCACTTGATTATTATCTATATCTGGGTAGCCATATATATATATATATATATATATATATATATATATATATATATATATATATATATATATATATAGGGCACTCGATTAGTGATTATCTATATCTGGGTGACCATCTATATAGATAGGGTACTCCACCCATTTATATAGAGAGGGTGGCCATCTATATAGATAGGGCACTCCACCCATATATATAGATAGGGGTGGTACCCCACTTGATTAATGATCAATGATTATCTATATTTGGGTGTCCATATATATAGATAGGGAACTCATATTCAACGGAGTGGAGAATGCATGGTCGAGTGGAGGGATTTGTATTAATCAAAGATAGAAGTTGATTGACCCTATATATCTATCTGGTCAATCTATTGCCCCCCTCTATATATAATAGACATCATCCATCCATCTATTAATTGGGGCCAACTAGATATAGCCAGGTGGATCTATACTCTCTATAGGGGTCCTAAGCTCCATATTTAGATACAGGGCCCCAGAACCCCCTATAAAGATTAATACCATATAGAGAGTTTCTTTCTTTCAATATATAATCTTATATTAGGATAGTTTTTATCCATAACCATATATTTATATCGTATTTCCCACATAGAAGCTCTATCAGGTCCCTCTATTCTATTATATTATATTGTTGGGTCAGATATCTACCATTTATATAGAGGGGAAGCCAGGAACATCTCAGTCATTAGGGGTTAGTCTAGCAGTACCTATTTAGGGAAGGAATCGGTAAGAGAAAACACCTCCACATCTATCTATCTATTATCTATTTGTGGTCACTGGAATCTATTACATAAGTAAAAGTAATAAATAGTTTTAGCCCTCTCCCTATTAATTCCATATAGAGAGAGCCAATTAAACTCTATATTGTGGGGATTAGATCTATATATAGGGGTTCCTCTCCCCATTGAAAATGTCCAACTAGATAGACAAACTGTATAGAGAGATCGAGGTGTCAAACAAGTGTATTATGGTAGTGTCATCCCCTTAGTCGAGTGTTCTTATATATATATAGAGAGAGAGAGAGAGATGCCCTCCTTTTGAGGTATTAATATATGTGGGTGGGGGGTGGATCTATATATAGGGGAGATGCCCTCCTTTTGAGGACTCTATATAGTCACCAACTTGAGACGGTCGATTCCTTGTTTTCAAGGAGACAAGCCCTCCTTTTCCATATAGAATAGCCATTTTGAAGGAGCCGAGGGTATCGGTTCCACTCTTTGTAGGGAAGGTTGGTATGACGATGCTAAGCCTATCAGTGGTATGATGTCAATCCGTATGACACCAAGCCATATGATGTGAAGCCTATCATTTTTACTCCTTATGGGGAAACCACTACACTAGTATGACAAGGGGAGACACTGGTATTACGTATAAGAATAGAATGGGTTCAAACTCTAGTTGGATAAACTCTAGTTAGATAAAGGGTTCAAAACAAGAAATTCTAGTTGGCTAAACTCTAAACTTGATAATCAGTTGAAGGGTTCAAACTCTGATAACCTAACCGGTTGAAGGGTTCAAACTCTGATACCCAAGAAATGGAGACCCATATCTATATCTCTTCAGTTATGGTCTTGGATAGAAACCAGTTTCAATTCAGCGATTAAACATCTCTTCTATAAGGGTAAGGGGCTCCAGTTGGCTAAACAAAGATAGGAGGATCTAGTATGGTGGTGCTCAAAATCTATAGATAGGGGTCAGAGATGGGAAACAAAACTTATTCTAATATGGGATATGTTCATTTTGATCCAAAATTTAGCAAGTGCCATCTAGGATGAGGAGGACAAAATCACTAGCCAGTAGTGGAAATTGGTGAAACCCTATTTTGATCCATGAGCAAAAACCTGTTCCATAGGTGATTCATAGGCACGGATGTGATCCATTACTCTATTTTGGTTCATAACCTGACTTCCCCTATATCTAATCTATATGGCTATATGGTCATTTAGGAACCCCCTAAAGATATAGATATGGCCCCAGAACCACTGGCCAGTAGGACTCAGAAGGGTAGAAATCGGTGCCTATTCATCTATTTTTATCTAGAATTCAGGAAGGGACAAAGACCGAGCATCTCTTCTCTCTCATAATGCAACCAATTAGTGGGTGTGATAGGAGGATAGAACCATTGTCTATTAGGACTCCAAAGGGATCTATCCATTTTCATTCCATATGTCATACCGGTCTGGTCATCACCACTGCTAGTTAATATATAGATGTCGATAGGACTCCAGCTAGTTGAAACTAGATATCCTTTGGGTTTGTCAAACTAGTGGTCAAACTATCAATATATAACCACCCCCTCCCTATGTATATAGATATGGAAAAGGGAGAGGAACAAATTTGAATCTGATTGTGATGGCCATATCTATCTATATTCCAGACTGGTGGCCAAATCTATCTATATTCTAAATCTAGTGGAATGAATCCAAGGTTGGCCTCCCCTTCATCAAATCAGTGGGAGGGTATATATAGATCCATCCACCCAAACTATTTAGCCTCCTTTCCTTTAGGTCCAAACTGGATATCTTTCCAGTTTGGGAATAGATCTGAATGGCTAGAATAACCCACGTCCTTTGGAATTGAATTGAAAGCACCGAGAGGAGAGGGGATAAGTGGCCCAACTAGATAGGGGTTATGGTTTGGGGAAGCACCCAATTCCAATTTGGTCACCGAATATGGGATATGGGCCCAGCCCAAAGGGCTGAAAGGTGACCAAAGTGAACTATATAGATATAGGGGCACCTAAGTTAAGGTCCCTTAGGGCCGAATGGGTATATAGAGTAGAGTTTAACCCCACGTTGGGAGGGATTGTTATCAATGGACCCACCGGCCCAAAGGGATCACTATCCAATCTCCCAATATAAATAGGGGGAGTATAGCCTAACCTAGCCTATCCTAGCCTATTATATATAGAATATGTAGGGGCACTTTCCTCCCCTCTGTAGATAGACACTAAAGTGGCAATGGGCACTTTGTTGAGTGGAAATGGGCACTTCCATTCATGGAATGGTGCACTTCCAACTAGTGCCTATAGATCTATCTGGGAGTGCCAATGGGCAGGCCCTTCATTCTATATGTAATAACAATCATGGTCCCCCCAATATAGGATAAGGGATAAGGGCATATCAGTACTAAGGAGTAAAATGCCAATGGGCACTTGGAAGATAGAGTATGGGCCTGTGCATTGGCTGAGAGTGAAGTGTCAATGGGCAGCGACTTCGTTATATAGAAGTGGCTCTAAGGACTCGAGCTATCTATTCTCTATTTTTTAGATGATGTCTCATATTATTTCCAGATAGGGAATGGAATAGAGTCTAGCTGATCATATTACGCTAGGCCCTTATCCCTTATTCTATATGGGGGGACCATGCACCCATCTATACATCTATAGATAAGGCTGGCTGGCCCTACCCTATCTAGCATTGTGCCCTTCCTTCCCTTGTGTTTAACTGATAGGCCCTTATCCCTTATCCTATATTGGATAGGGGGGACCAAATAGCCACCTTCTATATAGATAGGGCCAGCCTTACCCTATCTATCTATAGGGGATAGATAGATAGATCTAGGATCATCCCCTATATAGGTCATCTGGTATCATCTCCAAGGGAGGAGCATTTGGCATGAGGAGAGGAGAGTAAGTTAGTGCCTTAGCTCGACTCTATGGGATTAGCTCTGATCAATCAGTAAAGATAGAGATATAGGGCCTCCTTATCTATGTGGAGACCCCTATCTAGATCGGGGAGGGTAGGCTAGATAGATATTAGGCACCCTATAGAGAGATCTAGGGTGGAAGGTGGGTAGGCTATGTAGACTTGGGACTCAGCACTCAATATATGTGCTCCTCCTCTCTAGACCTAGGGCCCTTCAGGGCGACCCTGATCAGACCCTACCCCATATATATAGATGGAGTAGAGAATATTATCTGGAGGTGGAAAGTATCTAGCTTGATATGATAGAGGTGTTCCTCACCCTGGTAGGCTAAGGGGGAGAGATAGAGAGGGGATCACCATCTATAGTTATCTTTGAAGGTGAGTATAGAAAGCGGTATAACTATGTCTATGGATATGAGCAAGATATATAGAGTAGGGTAGGGGCCTATCTAATCTAAAGTCCCTCCATGTAGTGTAGTTTCTATTCCACTCTAGCCTACTATATCAAAATCAAATAGATGTCTGGGCATCGACACTTCCTCTATCTAGTCCTAGCTGTATATGTTTCTCAATTCATACGGATCAGTGTTGTTTGGTCAACTAGATATATATATATATATATATATATATGTGTGTGTGTGTGTGTGTTAGTAACAGAGTCTTTATGGATATAAAGACTTTGTGGTGTGGTTGACTATTCCCATATAAATATATAGGGGTCAAGTAGAGTTAGTTATATCTATAGGGCCATTTCTATATGGATATATAGGGGTCCCCCCCTCTATTCTATATGGGATATAGGGCGATCACACTAGATCAATCCATTGCAAACTGGACTATGGTTGGTCTACCTATAGTTTGACCACCATTTAGACTCTATATATAGATAGGGGAGAGTGCCCCCCTATATATAGAATTGTTCCCTCTATATATCTTATCTATCTGGGGGAGTGCTCGAGGGTTAGGGTTATAAAGTGGAGATGGGGGCGGATCTGTGTAAACCAGATCAGTCGATTGGCCTCATGGTAGGGGGTTAATCCTGTCACTGTATAGTGAGGGAACAACCTAGATAGCACCCAACCCTACCCCCCTAGATAGTGGTGGAGTAGAGGCGGTCGAGATCAAGCTTATATATCTATTTGGGGTCATTGTACCCCTAGATAGTGGTGGCCAACTTTCCCTTGATGTATCATTCAATCCCATTCCCTTCGACTTTATATATAGATAGTCAACCACACCATAACCACGAAGTGAGTTATTAGTCAGTATCCATTCAAATGATATTAATCCCATCCCATATCCCTTATCTATATATAGGCATATTCACTCATGCTATGAGTAGAATAGAGTCTAGATGCCAATGAAACTCTATACAGTGGGGATTGGATCCATCTCTATAGATAGGGGATAGGGCGGGTCTCCCTTTGGTTCAGATCCATGAGCCATTGGAGTGGATATAGATGGGGTTAGGCTAGGTAGTTAGTATAGATTAGTTAGTATAAACTAGAGTGTCACCCACATAAATCTAGAGGGGGGTTTGGTCGGGGGCGTGTGGACTGACTAGACTAAAAGAAAGGTGCCGAGATAGGACCCCTATCCCCAAGATAGAGTAGATCATATCCCCATCTATATAGAGAGGGGGGGAGCCCCCCCGCAAGCCCTATATATCCCATAGAATATCTAATATCAATATATAAGGGGAGGGGGAGGGGGAGGGGGTTAGATCTATCTAAGGGGATAGATCTGCCATAGATAGATTAGATAGGCCCCCCTCTCCCTTCTCCCCAAATATCTAGCCCATTCAAATTATATGGTGGCCCTCTCCCCTCTCCCCAAATATCTATCCCATTCAACTTCTATGGTGGCCCTCTCCCCTCTCCCCTCTCCCCTCTCCCCTCTCCCTAAATATCTAATCTAGCCCATTAAACTTCTATTTCTATGGTGGCCCTCTCCCTTCTGCCCTCTCTATATAGATGGGATGGGATGGGATGGGATGGGATGGGATGGAGTTTTTTTGGCCCTATATATAGATTAGATTTAGATAGATATAAAGGGGCCCTCCCCCCCTCCCCCTAAATATCTAGCCCATTCAACTTCTATGGTGGCCCTCCCCCCTCCCCCCCAAATATATAGCCCATTCAACTTCTATGGTGGCCCTCCCCCCTCCCCCCTCTATATATAACTATAACTAGAACTATATGGGCCAGATAGATCAAATCAGTATTCACCCATATAGTTATAGGGGGATATATAGATGCCAAAAAACTATCTACGGGGGAGTGCCAAAGAGAAACTAGATATAGCCACTCGACTCTCTATATATTGATCGAGAGCCTGACTTGCCCTCGACTTCCTAGGGTGGGTCAACAATTCTCTCATATCTCCTTGCCCTTGCGACCCCTACCTATATCCAATCCCCACCCACTTAAATTTGATGATGCCCCCTCTATTCTATAGATTAGGATAGGATAATTCACTACACCCTCCACCTAATGTAACTCTCCCCCATCCACCGAGGGGAGGGCATATCTAGATCGATCTCGACCTATGGCCCATCCACTAGGATAGAGGGACTAGCCTTAGCCCATATCTATAGTTCTCTCGAGAGCTCAGCTGTCCAAAAAAATTCTATTTATAAGATATATAGGGGGTGGGGGGGCCTATATATAGATATGAGGCTATAGTTATATAAAGTATGGATAGTAGGGTGGGGTAGGGGGAAGTTAGTATGTCAGATCGGCTTGCCGAGGCCAAGGTAGTCTAGTCTAATATAATCTAGTCTAGTCTAATCTAGTCTATATAGAGTACTTCATGGTAGGCTTTGCTCTATTTCATGGGGTATTAGATAGATGTGGTGGGTCCCCAACCCGGTCAAGCATTGAGAAATTCTAGATAGATAGGGAAATGATAGATTGGCTTCCATCCATCTAGTATATATAGACTCCCTTGCCTTGGCAAGTTGATATGACATCTCGGCTTTTGTCCATCTAATAAAGAGTCTATTCGTTAGCCATATGATCTAAATATTGGAGAGACGGGTGGTGAAAAGTATAGAGAGGGGTGTCTATATGGGCCTCATATTGAGTTCTATATATAGGGTGATCTAATAATTACCCTTGATAGGGGGCTGCTCGGGAGGTGTAAATAGTGGTGGGGATGGATGATGTGGTGCCCTCTATATCACTATGGTGATGGCCTTATATCTATAAATAATTGACTGAAGGCCCTATACCCTATCTATATCTATATATATATATAACTGGTGACCAATGGCCCCATATATGTAAATACCACCTCTAAAGCCATATTTGCCTGTTCGTCCCCTATGCCCCAAGAATCCTCTCCTCCCTCCCTCCCTCCCTCTATATAGATAGGGGATAGCGATAGGGGATAGGGGATAGGGGATAGGTTTGGCTCTCCCACAGGTCGAGTTTATCTCCATATAGAGATCTGACTACTGACTAGATATAGCCCTCGATTTATTATGCACTCAATGGGGGCACCTCTCTATATAGTTGCGCTCACCCCTATCTATATATGGCACTCGACTGGGAGTTATGCTCGGGAGTATTTTAAGCTGGGAGACACCCTATAGTCCCTTATCTAAATCCCTATATATCTATATGGTGACATACCCCATATTTAGATAGGGGGCCCCCCATCTATATAGAGGAAGATAGGAGCTCTCCCCCAACGTATGACATAGGGCCCCTCGATGGCCTACCCTACTCTATATATAGCTATAGCTCTCACAGCCCTATATCTATTCTATATATATATAACTAACTCAACCCCATAGATAGATAAGATCTATAGGGGCACCCAGATCTGATCTCTATAAATGGGGATGGGGCCCTATAGATTAGATGGGGTTGTATATAGATGGGGCCAAAGCCAACTCTATCTCTATATATAGCCATAACTCTATCTATATAGTCAAGGGACTATATATATATATATATATATATATATATATATATATATATATATATATATATATATGGCAATGACCTACTATCTTATCTATAGATAGTTGGCCAAAAAAACTAGACTCTATATTAGGGCCCTATCTACTTATCTATTATAGATTAGGCAAGCACTCCCCTGCCCCCACCCTATATAGAGAGAGAGATCTTATCTGGAGGGGGAGGAAGACCCAACTAGATGTATATTGAGTCTAGATAGGCCCTCGACCAGATAGGAGATAGATAATATTCGCTAATCTATCTATATATATGGGATAAGATCTATAGGGAAGCCCCCCCCTCTCTATATATATGGGGAGCCCCTCTATATTTAAACTAACTCCCATATATATATATAAAGGTGCTTAGCTTTATATGGTTAGGGGTTGGGATTACCCCCCCCCCTGTAAGATAGATTTGGTCCTCCCCCCCTCTATATAGATTTGATTGATTAACTATATACAGTGCCCCCTTTATATAGATCTAGACCTGCCATATATAGATTAGATAGCCCCCACTCTCTATATAGATGGGATATATAGGGCTTGTGCCAATGAAACTATATACTGTGCCACCCCCAACTATATATAGTAATCTATATAAAGGGAGGGGCAACCATATAGAGTTGAGTTGACCCTATATATAATATATATATGGGAGTTTAGAGTTTAGATATAAAGGGGTATTCATCGTAGTGAATACCCCATAGATAGATAGAGGGGGGTTCCCAAATCTCTATAGATATGGATCAGATGGGGTTTATGCAGATCAGGGGAGAGCATCGATGGGCCCAAGGACTCTATATTACTATGCCCATGAGCCCCCTTCCTTTATATGGAGGTGGAGGGGGTGATAGTCAAAGTAAGGGGAGGGCCGCTATCTCTACTTAGATAGATATATAGGGCTCATCCTTTCCCTAATCATAGAGTGAATAGATCTATAGGTGCCCCAGATGGGTGAGAGTCCTTGGCTATCTAGATGGTTGAATGATGATTAACATCAATCAAGTGCCCAGTCATTAGTCATATAGAATGGATGATGTGTGATGGATGCATCATATTACATATGTAATATAGATATAGGCATTTAAGCAGAGTCATGAGATCAACCCCCTAGACATAGTTGGAACCGTGTGCCCCTAGATAGTGGTGGGGGTATATCTATCTGGAGGGGGAGTATCTTGACCTTGACCCCCCAGATAATATAGATAGGGCCCCCCACCCCATATATAAATGAGAGAGGGGGGGATATCTATATCCCTATCTATAGTGGATTCACCCATATAGTTCTAAGGGGATATATAGATGGGGTCGAGGGGGGTTGAGCTCCTTAAATATAGAATAACTCACTATAAACATAGTTACAGATATGGGATATGGCGACCCCCTCTATTCCCAACTCACCATGGGTGTAGATGTGTTTCCAGATCAATCTGATAGTTTGGACTATTCTATTTAAGTGGGTGGGGATTGGATAGCCAGATAGACCCTATATAGAGAGGGGGGGCCACCTCTCCCTCTCTATAACTATTCTATTACAAGGGGATATATAAATGGGGTAGGGCATATAGAATATAGATCTTAGATTTGATAGTCTGCTATCCATCTAGGCTGGTATCCCTATCTAGACTCTACATGGCATATAGAATAGAGATCGGGTGAGTGTCCTATATAGGGATAGGCAGGCAATTTCCCTATCTATCCAATCAATCGAGTCATTACCCCTCACCCTCTAGATAGAGATCTAGTCAATTGATGACAATAAACATATCCCTATCTATATATATAGGGGGTTGGGGCCTCACCCTCCCCAAATATCGATATCAATATCAATATCAATATGGATATCAATATCTATATCTATAGGGGCAGGGGTGTCATATCTATATATAGGGTGAGCATAGTCTGTATAGAGATAGAGATAGAGTTTCATTGGTATTGGCACCCCACCATATATATAGATATGGGAGTGAGTATAGAGAGGGGTCCCTCTATATGATATGGGGGAGAGGGCCCTATCTCTATACATGGGATATATATGGGAGGCCGATCTATATATGGCATCAGATGGCTTCAGCCAGAGCTAGCAGGAGATTCTCATACCCCAAATGTGAAAGAGGAGGGTGGAATCATTAATGTTCATTGGAGTGCCATTGATTCCACTAGAAATTCTAATATAGGGTCTCCCCATTCTACGACATTCACACCCACTGGCGACTAGCTCTGGTCAAAGCATAGGACTCTGCAGCTTCAAAACATAGGGGGTCTCATTTTGGTAGAAACTATGGCATCACCCTATATATCGAGATATGGTGACTCAATCTAATCTCATTTCTAGAGAGATTCCCTGTTTGTTCCCACTGTGCCCTATATATTGTGGACCAGCATTGCCCAATTGGATGAACCAACCCTTTATATAAAACTCAACAGACCTACCCTATCTATCTTTATTATGGCCAAGTAGCGTCGATCGGTTTAATGCCTACTATGGATGGATGCCTGGGTGGAAGGATACTTACTACTAGATAAGGATGCTCTACCATACCATTGAATCCCTCTCACTGGCTATTTATGTTTACTCACTAATGCATCAACCCATCTCAAATCGATTGGAGATCCCCTAAATTCGAGATAGGGCAACTTTAAGTCATTACCAGAGTGGTCCATGTTTATGGATGGGGATGGGTCTATTTGATGGCTGTGGTTACGTGCCCACTCTTTTTGGACCCCAATCCAATTAGAACTGGAGAATCCCAGTCACGTGCATATATATATATATATATATATATATATATATAGGGCCTCAAAGCCATCAAAGCTACGGGGTTTGATCTAATGTTATCAAATCTATCAAATCCATCAAATCTATTTCCCATTCCTCCATGATTATGGGATACGTCAAGGTAGATCAATGAGCACCTAGTTTGCATCGATCATCTAGTCGATCTGGAATTCTATTCTATAGAATTGGTGGTGGTCGAGCCCCCAGATAGATCATATCAGATCAGATCTATAGGGTGGGGGGAAAGGCAGGTCCATATATAGATAGGGTCATACCAACTGATACACAACTTCTTCCTCTCCCCTCATGTTTTCCACCTTCTCATCGATCGGCATAAGTGAATAGAATATTATGCTTGACCCACCCTTTTGTTGAGGGCCATATAGATAGGGCTCCCCAATATAGAGTTTTTTGGCCCTCAAGATAGAGATAGAGTTTCTTTGGCCCCCTCTATATATATCTATCCCCTCTCTAATCTATATATAGGGAACTCAACTTAGCTTTATATGGTTACCCCCCCAAGCCCTATATATCTATTTGGGTTTCTTTGGCCCTCCCCCCACTCCCCCCACAAAAAAAAATATAAACTAGATTGATTTGATTGATTAACTCTATCTTTGGCCCCCTCTCCCTCTCTATATAGATGGGATGGGGGTTAGATAGAGTTAGAGGGGCCCTCCCCACAATCCAGCCCTATATATCCCATATAATATCAATATCTATATAGATATTGATATTGATATTGATATGGGATAGATAGGGCTTGGGGGGAGGGGGCCATTATCTTATCTACGTGATATGACTCCACTTTATAGGGATAGGTTTGTTTCCATATCTATATCTATAAGGTAGGGATAGGGTCATTGCCATATAGAGTCTAGAGTTCAGGGTCCTCTCCCGTAGGTCAAGATATAGATAGGGATCGGCTGCCCCTCGGCTCTCCTCGACATTTCTCCATATATAGATAGGACCCATATATAGGCCCTATCCCAGAATTCTATAGGGCATAGTTGGGTCACCCTAGGCCATCTGGTAGAGGGGTTCTAGATAGGGGGTGAAACATGAAGTCTTGAAATTGGTTAAGTACCATACCAAGTGCATATATATTCTATGGCATGCATCTATATATAGATAGGGGTTCGCTTGAAGTCTAGATAGGGGCACCTGATCCATTTGATTTTAGAGAGGGGGTCCCAAATTTGGTTGCTTCAGTTGAGTCACCTACCATAACCATATAATATATTACATATCTCCCCTCCCTCCCTCCCTCTATAGATATGGGATATGGGATATGGCATCTGCATATAGATAGATTCTAGATGGGTCCTATATATATATATATATATATATATATATATGGGATGGGTAGATGGGGCCATGCCATCATGAGATATATAGACCAAATAATCAAGATAAGATATACAAATAGGAGATGGGGGATAAGGGTTCCCTATCTATCTATCTATCTAAATTATCTATCTGATCGACCAACAGATTGATAGGTGTTCAATGAGATCGCCATCTATAGATAGGTAACCAGCTATGATATGGATTGGCCCCTTGGAATTTATAAGGGCCATCCTAACTAGATATAGGTATGGATTTCCCACCCCCCTATCTCTATCTTTGTATATATGGGGTGGGGGGCCTGGTCTCTATTCAGTGCTAGATGAACCTATCCATTAAGATATATAAATAGGGGCAAATACAACAGTGATGCATCCACCAGTGGATAGACCATCATGCCCCCCCATAGATATATAAGTTTAGAGGAAGGGGAAGGCTAGGTGAATCTGATGGCTCAGTGGGATCTAATCATCTGTATGGTCCAGTATCCACTATGCTCAAGATAATATTCGTTAATCCATCTATATATATGGGTATTTGCTGCGAGATCTATAGATGGGGGGCTATGCTCAAGATAAGTATTCGCTATGAGAATATAGGTTTTTTATGGATTTGCTATGATATATATATATATATAGAGAGAGAGAGAGAGAGAGCCAAGGCCAATGCCAATAAACTCTATCTCTATCTCTATACCGTGCCCCCCACCCCATAGAGCATATCTAAACTAACTCTATACCATGGATAGACCCTATATAGAGAGAGGGTATATATATAGAGCCAAGGCCAATGCCAATAAACTCTATCTCTATCTCTATACCGTGCCCCCCACCCCATAGAGAATATCTAAACTAATTCTATACCGTGGATAGACCCTATATAGAGAGAGGGGGGGCATATCTAATCTATATATATGGGATATACAAGATAAGTATTCTGAGATATATAGATGGGGGGCTACACTCAATATAAGTATTTTCTGCACTCAGGGAGCCAAAAAACTCTATATATGGCTACGCTTTATTCACTACACTCAAGATAAGATAAGATCTATAGGGAGGCCAAAGAAATAGATATTTGGCGGGGGGAGCCTACGCTCAAGTCTCGATAGACCATCTATAGAGAGGGGGGGCTACACTCAAGATAAGATCTATAGGGAGGGGGGAGGCCAAAGAAATATACCTTTGGGGGGGGAGGCCACCCCCAACTATATATAGTTAATCAATCAAATCTATATAGAGGGGGGGGAGGGCCAAAGAAACCCAGATAGATATATAGGGCTTGTTGGGGTGGGGGGGGCAACCCCCAACCATATAAAGTGAAGTGCCTCTATATATGGGGAGTTTAATGGGCTCTATATATTGCAGGGGGGGGTGTGCACTGCGCTTAAGATAATATCTATAGGGAGGGCCAAAAAAACTCTATATTAGGCCACCCCCAATTGAAATGTATATAGTTTTTTTGGCAACTGTATATAGTTATTCAATCAAATATATATAGAGGGGCCAAAGAATCTCTATTTTTGGGGGAGGGGGGAAACCATATAGAGTTGGGTTGAGTTTAAACAGAGAGGGGCTCGATAGATATTAACTATGATAGGTAGAGATAGAGGCCAAAAAAACCTTATCTTGGCACGGTCTATATTAACTATGTCTATGGGGAATAGATAGAGTTAGTTTAGATATATAAGGGGCACCCCATAGATAGATTTAAATGTAAATGAGAGGGGTGGGGGCATCGATCAATAGGGAGTTATCCGTCGAGAGCCCTAGATAGAGTCAAGGCCCTATCTATATATCTCCCTGGATAGTGGTGGGGATGGTCATTGATTGATTACATGTGTGATACGATGTCTAGGAGAGCAATGGATGGTCGCCCTATATATATATGGGGAGCCCATTCAACTCAACTTAGCTTTATATGGTTAGGGTTGCCCCCCCCGAGCCCTATATATCTATCTAGGTTTCTTTGGCCCTCCCCCCCTCTATATAGATTTGATTGATTAAACCTATCTATTGGCATGGTATATAGTTAGTTTAGATATTCTCTATGGTGCCAAAAAAACCCTTTCTATTGGCACGGTTTATAGTTAGTTTAGATATTCTCTATGGGGTGGGGGGCACGATATATAGTTTCATTGGCAACCCCATCTATATATCTCATAGCCCCTTATATCTATCAAGACTTGAGCATAGTGAATAGAGTGTAGCGAATACTTATCTATCTAGTGGCTTGTTGGTCGAGCTATACAGTCAAGATTTTGGCAGTCAAGCTTCTAGCTATCAAACTTGATATCCATCTCTCCCATATACATATAGAGTGAGATAGGGACGGGGAGAATAGATAGATTTGGTTGAGCTATCAAGCTTAAAGCTATCAACCAATCCGGTATGAGCTTGCCGATAGACAGAAGAGCTTGTTGGTCTATAGTCAAGATTGAGAGATGATATATAGCCCATATAGAGATAGATAAGGCAATCCAGTTTATTAGCTTTAATTAATTTTTATCTATCTATCTATCTATATATATATGGGGTCCCCATAGACATAGTGAATAGATATCGTGCCCCTCCCCTTCCCCCCCCTCTCTATATATAGGGTCTAGCCCATTAAACTCCCCATATATATAGAAAGGCACTTTATATGGTTGGCCACCATATAGAGTTTAATGGGCTCTATATATTGGGGGTGGCCCCCCTCTTTCTATATGGTCCCATATAGAGAGATACTTTGGCTTTGGCCAAATAGAATATAGGGTCTAGTTCCCATATATAGAGATAGGGCCCTCGAGCCCTATATATCTATCTGGGTTAGATAAGATCAGATCTATCTAGGGGGAGCTCCCCTAGATAGATCTAACCCAGATATATATATAGGGTTGGGGCCCTCTCTATATATAGGAAACTAACTCAATTCCCATCCCATCTTATCTTATCTTGAGCTTAGCGAATGTTATAGACTCTTATCCCATATTATATAGATGGAGTAGTGAAATCTTATATATAGGGTGGCCCTAAATATCTATATATATATGTCTCGATTTTATATAGAGGGGGTTAAAAAACCCCTATCTTGGGGCCCTCTATCTAAACTAAACTAAATTCTAAACTCGATATATACCACCCCCTCTATCTCTATCTATCATAGTGAATCTATATTTTACCCCCCCCACCCTATTAGATAATATCTAAACTCAATGCCCCATAGTGAATGCTAGACTCTATCTCTATCTATAGACTATCCCCATAGAAATCCATAGTGAATCTAGACCATGCCAATAGATAGGGTTTTTTGGCCTCTATCTCTATCTATCATAGTGAATCTATATCGTGCCAATGAAACTATAGACTGTGTCCCCATAGAAATCCATAGTGAATATAGACCGTGCCAATTCCAGTGAAACTCTATCTATAAACTGTGCCAATGCCAATGAAACTCTATCTCTATCTGTATGGGGGTGAGGGAAGGGAGCCTTTACCCCATCTATTCAATAGTTGGGTTATTTTATACAAGATAAATATATGGGGAAGCATGAACCCCTCGCTTGCCCTCTAGTAGGACCCTCCCATCAACTATTCAGATTCTAGATGGACCATCCCATCAACTAATATTCATAGATTAGATGGACCCGGCATAGATGGATGTATAGCCATATAGATAGATATTTTTTCCCTGTATAGTGCAACCAATCTTTCTTCATCCCTCACCAGTTATACCCCTATCTAAGAGTTACCAGTTATGCCCCCATATATATATCTCTTGTATGCCCCTTGGCGAGCCCTTATATATAGATATGCCCCCATCTATATATCTCAAGTATTGATGGCAGAGCTATGCCCCTTGAAAGTAATACAACTATCTCACGATAGTGAGATGGCCCTTGTCTATCTCACAAGATTTCGATGGCATCTACTATATATATATGTAAGACAACTATCTCATGAGAGATGGCATCTACTCTTGAGATTAGATTAAGATGAGGAGTTCGTTACGCTCAACTATTTAATTGGCTTATGTAAGTAATACAAATATCTCACAATAGTGAGATGGACTAATGCCCCTATCATGGGTGGGTAAGTCTATGCCATTGTATTGGTCTATGCCCCCACCCAATACTGCCCAATACTAATTTATACCTAATACTTGGGTGGGTAAGTCTATCTATGCCCAATACAACGATGCCCATAGCCTGTAGATAGCCCAGCCCCTGGTGGGTGGGCAAGTCTATGCCCCATATATATATATCCCATATAGATTCCAATCCCCACCCACCCCCGTATATCTATCTTAGATTATCTGGTATTTCCCTAGGCTATCAATAGTGAGATGGCATTTACTCTGGGGCAAGGATATGCCCCTTATTGCCCGGGGCTATCGAATGATAGTGAGATGGCCGAAGGGCAAGGCCTTTGTATGCCCTGGGCTATCCTTGTATGCCCTGGGCTATCTCACGATAGTGAGATGGCTAATGGGGAGGGGCAAGTCTATGCCCCATCTATTTATCCCATATAGATTCCAATCCCCACCCACCCCTGTCTATCTATCTTGGATTATATGGGATGCCCTGGGCTATCGAACCTACCCCCATCTATATATCCCATATAGATAGATAGGGCACCCTCATATATATATATATATATATATATATATATATATATATATATATATATATATATATAGGGCGATGGTGAGCCACCATATAGAGTTGAGTTGAGTTGAGTTGTATTACTTACATATAAAGATGCCATCGAACTCCCATATCTATTTATAAGATAGCCCAAAGATATATATATATATATATATATATATATATATATATATATATATCTTTGGGCTATCTTATAAATAGATATGGGAGTTCGATGGCATCTATATATGTAAGTAATACAACTCAACTCAACTCAACTCTATATGGTGGCTCACCATCTCCCTATATATCTATTTGGATGGTTGTTCACCTCTGTATTCTGGTTGATGGCCATATAGATATATAGGGCCCCAGATATATATATATATATATATATATATATATATATATATATATATATATATGTGGCTCACCATCGCCCTATATATCTATTTGGATGGTTGTTCACCTCTGTATTCTGGTTGATGGCCATATAGATATATAGGGCCCCAGATATATATATATATATATATATATATATATATATATATATATATATAGTACCGATATGGTATCTATGGTTGGGGGTTAGAGAGGTCCCCCTCTCATGAGCCTTGCCTCACCCCTATAGAGTCTAAGTCTAGATGGCACAACCCTCTTGAGTCTAGTCTAGTCTAGTCTAATCAATAAGAGTCTAGTCTATATGGCACACCCCTCGACCTGACCCCCTCGTCTGTCTAGTCTATATGGCACACCCCTACCAGTTATATATATATATATATATGGGAGTAGAGTAAAGATGCCCCTATAGAGTCTAGTCTTGATGGAACAGCCCTATAGAGTCTAATCTAGTCTAGTCTAGATTGAACCCAGTTATATATATTATATATAGGGGAGTCTGTATAGTCTAGTCTAGTCTAGTAAAGATGGCACACTCCCAATTCTATATAGAGGGAGTCTAGTCTAGTCTAGAAAGCCCTATAGATTCGAGTCTAGATTGAACCCCTCTCTAGTGATGGTTACTAATTTAAGTGAGTGGGGATTATAGGCCATCGAGTAAGTGGGTGGGGATTGGATAGATATATAAAGGCTATGCTCAGGGCACTAGATATATATAGATAGAGGGGCACTCGAGAAAGAGATATATATATAGGCCCGGGTTGGGATATATAGATTCTAGATATGGCCCAGATAGATAGGGGGCATAAGCAAGCCTTATCTGTATGACCCAACTCATATCACTATTCACTTAGCTCAAGAGAAGAGATAGCTAGAGCACTATCCCATATATTATCTATATAGAGGGGGGAGGGGGACCTTGGCCTCACCCCAAAAAGAGTCTATATGGCCCTATCATGTCTATCTAGTCCCATATAGAGAGAGCGGGGGCACACCCCACCCCTATAGAGTATACTAGAGCTAGAGTAATGATGGCACACCCCTGCCAGTTATATAGATATATATAGGGGAGTAGAGTCTATTCATATTATCTATTTTATATGTAATATGACGTATAGAATAGAGATGGGGCCATATATATAGAGTAGTGGACCATGGCCTAACCCACCTAGAGAGGGTAGTTAGCTAGAGTAGAGCCCTATCCCATATCTATATATTTAGAGGGGGACCCTTGCCTAACCCAGCTAGAGTAGATCCCTATCCCATATCTATATAGAGGGGGAGTCGGTCCCTATTGCTACACTCTATATGGTATAATAGTCGAGTCAAGAATCTATTGGGGTTGGATCGCTTAGCAACCGGGATGGGCTCATCTCTATATCTATCTATCTATCTATCTATCTTAGCAGTTGGGTTGGATCGCAACCAAGGCGGGGGAATGTCAAGTTTATATAGCCACCCTCGACTCTATAGAATATAGTTCAGTTGGATAGAGAGATATGGGAGACCCACCCAGTTGCTAACAAATAGAGTTGGGTCAGTAGGTAGCCTATCTATTCTATGGGGGGTCAGCCAACCCAACTCAATTATCTTAGTTGGTTTCTAGATAGAGAGAATCTATGGGGTGGCCCCTATCTCTCTCTCCAATTCAACAAGAGGAGGTCAAGGGGGTATAGACTAGATAGGCCCTGCCCCCATCTATATATTAGATGGAGTAGTGAATAATAGATTTGATCTTAACTGGAGGGGTAGTAACCCCTACCCCTAGATAGAGGGGGGTCTCACCAGTGGGGTTGGTTAATTAATGCCTTCTCTCCAATGGGGCCTCCCCCAACTCTCACTCTCTCTAGTAGGCCATTGGGAGAGATTCCTTCGAATCTTGGAGAGTGCCATCTATTCTATAATATAGATCTATCTCTCACACCCCAGATCCAGATAGATATATAGGGGTAGGGCAGGTGGTGGATAGGATATCTATAGGGGTGTTACCCCTCAATTTATTATATATATAGGCCAAGCCCTCCTCTCACGTATATCTATAGGGCCCCTAGCCCCCTAGATCCCCTCTAAATTGAAAGGGGGGTTTCACTACGCTCACCCTATATATCTATCCAATCCTGAGATAGAGTTTAATTGGCACTTAAATTAATAGGTAGCCTCCTATCCCTATCTAATCTATAATATATATGGGGTGCCACCATATCCAATATCTATAGACATAGTGATAAGATAGGGAGGCCCCCCTCAAGCCATCCCTATATATCCCATATAATATCAATATCTATATAGAGGGGGAGGTGGGGGAAGGGGGACGGGGTTAGATCTATCTAAGCGGACCCCCCTATATAGATCTGGATCTAGATCTATATAGATAGATTAGATAGGCCCAGATAGATATATAGGGATTGTGACAATGCCAATAGAACTCTATCTATATACTGTGGAGCACTCCCCTCTTTATATAACTAAGATCCCTATCCCTATATATTAGAGGGGGAGGGGGAGGGGTGCTCTCCCATAGTTCTATAGTTTCTAGCTGGGGGAGATGGACTCGATTGATTGGGGGCCTATATATATAACTACTGAGCAAAGGGTGGCATCTAGTGTTTGCTCGACTACGGTAGGGCTCGACTGAAGAATAGCCCTATCTATATATAGATGGGGGCAATGTTAATCAGATGCTCCGCTCTGCTTGATGATATATATATGGGGCCCTATCCCATAGAGTTTATATAGAGGGCCCCCTAACTCAAGACATATATATATAGAGGGGGGGCCTCTAACTATATCTAACCCTATCTTGCGAGGGGGGGGCTCTCCCGATGAGTGCCTAGAGATCAAGAGATGGATGAGTGTATCCAGAGTGCCTTTCCCATATAGATATATAAGGCTAGATCCAATCCTAAGGAGAGTGTAAAGAGAAGTCTCTATCTGGTATGGGGAGCTTGACCAGGTATGGGGAGATGCCCCTATATTATATATATGGGTTGGTCCCTCTAGATGAAGCCGATCTGGGGGAACTCGATCATCTAATATGGCAATGGGCCCCCCAGCCCATAGATAGGGGATAGGGGCCCTATCCCTAACTAGGCTATATGATATGCTTGAGAGGCTGAGGGGGTTCCACTAGATAGAGATAGGGGTGAGCGCCAATCTATAGATAGGGGCCAAAGGCCTGGTTGAGTGTGAGTGCCCTGCCATAGTGATTTTACCCCCATCCCCCCTTTAAATTTAGAGGGGATCTAGGGATAGGGGGATGGGATCTATAGAGTGAGAGTGGGGTGCATAAATGTGTAGTCATCAATTGAGTGAGTGCATAATCGAGCTAATGCCCGAGCATCGATGCATTCTAATGTAGTAGGCATTTCTAATAGATAGATAGATAGATAGTCGAGCGGCTAGGCTATAGTGGAGTTCCTCCTCGTCCCCCATACCCATATAGTTATAGGGCTTTAGCTATGGAATAGAATAGATCTATCTAGGGCTATTAGTTCAGTTCCTTCCAAAAACTCTATATTGGCTCTTCTTTATAGAGTAGGGGAGGCCGTCAGGGCCTATATATCTATCTGGACCCACCCCATACCATATATAGATAAGCCCGCCTCATGGAATTTATACTTTATGCCATGCCCCACTGACCAATAGGAATCAATGGTAGGCCTAGATATAGACCCTCCCCAGTCCACCCCACCTGTATATATAGGGGAATAGGGAATCAATCCTCCATTTATGTACTCTATGACTATCTAGAGTCTAGTCGGGGTGAGTGATAGCGAACATCATGGATATAGATCGAGTAAGAAGGTGTCATGCCTCTGGGCAAGATAATGTATATGCCCTTATATAGATAGGGTGGAGTCAGAGATGCAATGCCCGATTGATTCATGCGGAACGATCTGATCTATATCTAGACCATATGTCCCCCAACCCATATATATGGGATGGCCAACCCAACCTTGATTGCCCCCACCCCCAAATAGATATATAGGCTAAACTCTATCGACCATACCATAACTAGAATAGAGATACAGCTTCCAAAATAAGGATATAGCTTCATTAACCCCAACAGTGGGGCCCCTATCTATCTATATGGGGGGTAGGGGCCATATATCTATATAGTGTGCTTGCTCAGAGATGTGAGATGAGTAGTCAACCCTTCCCTTCTATATGGGGATGGGGGGATGGGGATGGGGACTAACGAATGTAGGGAAGGTATTCTAGATTAAGACCCTATCTATATAGAATAGAGATAGTAGATGAGGGCTCTATCTATGGGGGTGGGGCATTCTATCAACAAATGTTGAATTCCTGGGGCCAGGGTTGAGATCAACAAATCCTAGCTCAACGCTTCGGATCAGGGCCATTCGTTCCCCTCTTGTTACAGCCATTTTATATCTAGTTAGGATTTTATGGCCCTATATAGAGTATAAAACTGGTTCCCTAGATATAATTAGTGATTGAACACGGTGCTTACATGGAATAATGGAGTTGGGAGTTGGGATGGCCCCCTTTGGCCATATACATATAGAGGGAGGGGCCATACTAGGCCCCTTTATCTATATGTAGATAGGGTCCACAGCATAGAGTCTATATAGGGTGAGGGCCCCCTTAGATAACCCAGATAGATATATAGGTCTTGGGGAGGGGGTCCTCAGCATAGCGAGAGGGGAGGGTCCTCAAAAATCTCTATTCTTGCTATGCACAAATAGATAGGCCACACTATCAATAGGTTCCCATATAGATAGATAGATAGATAGATAGATAGATAGATAGATAGATAGATAGATAGATAGATAGATAGATAGATAGATAGATAGATAGATGGGGCAGAATGGAGGCCCACCCTATCCCTATCTAACTATGTATATGGGTTAGCCATAGCTTTAACCAAATTTATGCCCCTCAATCTCAGATATAAGATATGGCACCTCGACCTTCTGAGCATAGGCTCCATATCTTATATCTAATTGATCGACGGCCTATAGCTAGAGCCCCTAAATATAGTTGGCCATTTTAGTCTCATGAGCTACAGATCCCTATCTCTATAGATGGGGTCCATCACTATAGTCAAGACAGATCTATCTATCTGGAGGTAGACGAAGGAGGGGCCCCTATCTATATATGCCCCTTGACTGACCCCTAGATAGTGGTGGGTTAGGGCCTTGTCCCTTCTATTCTATATTGTCTTGATGAACGAACATAGATAGGGGGTTGATCTCATGCCCTATATATATACATATCTAGTTGCTTTGATTATTTCTTCCTTCTAGAGCTAAGTGCTTATCTATATAGGGTTGAGTATGACTGACCAACCAGCTGTCACTATTATGAATCGAGGTACTCATCCATTGAAGTCCTATAACTGGAGGGTAGGGGTGAGCGCCCTATCTATCACTATGGTGGTTTCCCTCTCTATGTATGGGGCACTCGATCCCCATCTATATATCTCATAGCGAATAATAGATATGGGGTACCATATCTATCTATAGGGGCCCTGTCTATCTATTCACATATAGAGTTCTATATAAATGGGGGAGGGGGCGAGGGGTGAGTGGATATCTAACTATATGGGCGTAGCCTATAGAATGATCTTGGCACTCCTAGATAGATATATAGGGCTTGCCCTATAGACCCCATATATAGATAGAGGGGGGCGAGGGGTGAGCGGATATCTAACTATATGGGTGTAGCCTATAGAATTGGCACTCCCAAATAGATATAGATATAGATAGTGAGATAGATAGTGAGATAGTTATAGATAGTGAGATAGATATAGATATAGATATAGATATAGATATAGATATAGATATAGATATAGATATAGATATAGATATAGATATAGATATAGATATAGATATAGCTAGTGAGATAGATATAGATATAGATATATAGGCTCCCTATATATCTATCTAGGTGAGGGGTGAGCGGATATCTAACTATATGGGTGTAGCCTATAGAATGATCTTGGCACTCCTAGATAGATATGTAGGCTGCTTACACTCGATATCTATCTAGGCGAGGGGTGAGCGGATATCTAACTATATGGGCGTAGCCTATAGAATGATCTTGGCACTCCCAAATAGATATATAGGCTGCCCAACTCTATATATAGGGGAAAGTGAGGGCCTATCTAATTCTAACCCATATCCCATAGAGTTTAGTTTATGTATAAGGGGGAGGGGGAGGGGGAGGGCATGTTAGTCTGTATAGAGTTAGATAGATAGGGGCACTCCCCCCCCCTCTAACTCTATATGGGATAGATAGAGCGGGGGGAGGAAGGGGAGGGGCACTGCCCATATCTATACTTTCTATGGGGTTGGGGGGGATATCTATCCCATATAGAGTTAGAGGATCTATCACCATATATGGATATCTATATGCTCCTAGAGAATAAAGGGGCCCAATAGTTATGTTAACGACCGAATCCCATCTTCTATTATATATGTAATACGACCATCCCCTCTATCTATATATGGGTTCTCTTGTGGGATCAGATTCTATCTATATGGTAGAGAGCCCCTCTATCTCTATAGATAGTCAACCACACCGCATACTAGTCAGTTTAAGTTACGAGTTTGGCCATATCTATATATATAGCTAAAGAAAGAGAGAGAGGTGGCTGGCTAAGACTACAATACAAGTTTGAATCACCATACTAATGTATGGTCGCCTATCTATCTAGCTATCTCACTTTCATGGGGCCAGGCTCCAAGTCATAAAAGTTGAGTTTCATGGGTCTATCTGATCTAAACTCCCATCCATATATAGGGGTCGTGGATAGATAGGGCATCTAGAATCTAGATTGGGATGCCTGATCTTGAAACTAGAGGAGGCATCCCTGATCTATATTCTATATTGGTCTAACTCTATGTAGGTCTAGGGCCCACCCCTATCTCTCTATCTGGCCCTATCTCTCTTGAGTCGAGTCTAGATAGGGCTATCTAGGTAGTTCTTCTAGATAGATCCAGGAAAGCATCTGATCGCCAGATGGATCCATATATATATAGAGAGGGCTCTAGAGAGTCGTGCCCGATCTATAATCTATAGATAAAACATAGACCCTTTAGATTAGTACCCAATATATACTCTCATCAATTAGATAGGGCATTCCTCTATAGATAGGCCCCTAGACTCTATCTATCCATTAGAAAGGGTATTCCCAATCTCAAGCGGAGAGCAAAATCCTTGATATCCACCCCATCTACTCTACTGTCTTGGGTAGAAACTGGGGAGACTCAGAGTATGGTAGCGATGCTTTGGGAGATCTATATAGAGAGGGGCCCCTAGATCTATAGGCCCCCCCTCTATAGAGTTGGAGGTTGGAGGGGGCCATAGAGAACTATAGGGCTACCTAGGGCGACCTTGGTCGGGAGTGAAAGGACCAGCATAGAAATGCCATATATAGCCCACTATCCATCACACATCGGTCATGACTATTGATCAATACATGACACGGGTCATAGTGTTTCAATATAGTATGGCAATCATATGGGATGAAATCCATATAGATCTATAGGGGGATTCCACTCCTCCATAGAAGGTCCCTTACCATTCTCTCTTGGCAGCCCTATCCCTATATATAGAACTATCACTCTCCTAGTCATATGGCCTCTAAATTCCTATCTCAATTGGAATAGAGAGATTATTCATCCTCAGGGCAGGGGCAGCTAGAATCTTTGTATACAACCTACACCCGTATACACACCTACACCTATCCACACTGACACCTATAACTAGCCGCCTATCGCCTATATTAGTCCCATAGAGGGACGGGTGGGGTGGCTAAAACAAACTCCTCTATCTATCTAGGCCGCCCTATCCTATCCACTTCCCCCCACTGTCTATACTCTATAGATCGACCATCCCAACAGAACTAGGAACTAGAGATGTCTAGGTCGAACTAACTAAACTCTAGAGGGGCTATAGATGATTGATGATAAGACATGTAATATATAGATATAGATATAGATATAGATGGCCTTGCCATCTAGATGCCTATATTCTAAATCTATGGCTTGGTAACTCCCAGATATATAAATAAGCAACCTTTAAGACTAGTTTCCATCCCCCATATAGCCCTCATCTATATATATATATATATATATATATATATATATATATATAAATGAGGGTATATATATATATAGATGAGGTTATATATATATATATATGAGGGTACATATATATATATATATATATATAGATGAGGTTATATATATATATATATATACACACACACCCTCATATATATATGTGTGTGTGTGTGTGTGTGTGTGTGTCAGATTATATAGAGGGGGGCCCAGATAGATATATAGGGGTTGGCAACCTCGATGACAAGTCGACATCCTTGGCATCTAGTCATCAACATTGAAGACCGGATGATTGCCATCTGGATGACAAGCTTGGCATCTAGTTGTTTTTCCCCATATAATATAGATATCTAACTATATATGGGTCTTGAATGGACATCTCGACAAGCTTCAATACCCCCTTATATATGGGGGCCCCTCTATCTAATCTGACTACTTATTGATATATATAGGGAGCCGCCCCTCCCTATATATAAACTATATATAGTTGGCATCGAGTCGACAAGGTTGTGGACATGTCTTCCAGCTTGTCATCGAGTTGACAAGGATGCCCCATACCATATAGATGTCCTCAAGGTTGCCTATCTATATATCTAGGAGATGGCAAGCTTGATATATAGATATGGCCATTCATCAAGGTTGAAGACTAGATGGCAAGCCATAGATCTATATATATAGGCATCCAGTCGACATCTTTGAGGACTGGGGATGTCGACTAGATGGCAATCCACTGGTCCACACCCTTGAGATGAGAACCAGATGTCAATTGTATACAGTTTAATTGGCACCTCCCAGATGGAATAGATATATACTCAACCTTTCCCCAAATAGATATATAGGGTTTGGCAACCTTGAGAACTGGTTCCCTATATATCTATTTGGGATAGGTAGGCAAGCTCGAGAACAAGATGTCAACCATCCAGTTCTCAACCTTGCCAACTGGTTATTTTGTTTTGCCATCTGGTTGTCAACCTTGAGAACCAGATGTCAACCTTCACCTATATATCTATATTTTTGTCCTCATCCCCCACCACTATCTAGGGACCAGATGTCAACCTCGACTACCTCTAGATAGATATATATCATCCTTGCCATCCAGTTGCCATCTCCACCCCTATAGATATAGATGGCCTTGCCATCTAGTCCAGTTCCAATTCCAGTATATAGATAGGGATAGGGCTTGACATCTCATTGGCAATCGTGCCATCGAGTCCAAATAGATAATATTATATCAGATCTATAGGGGGATGGGGGGGCCAGATAGATATATAGGGGTTGGAAACCTTGAGGACTGGATGTCAAGCTTGTCAATTTTCTTGCCATCTTGTCCTCACCACCCATACATATATATAGATAGGGCCCCAACCCCCATCTATATATCCCATCTAGATAGATAGGGCACCCTTATCTATATATCTGAGATCTGGGTGGCCCCTATATATCTACCTGGGGGGTCGAGTCCCCAACTATATCTAGGGCGTTGCCCCCCTCTTGCTCCCCCTCCCCCTCCCCCTCTATATATAGGGATAGGCCAACCCTATCTTGGGATAGGGATAGGGATGGGAGCTATATAGAGTAGGGTAGGTCATTGCCAACCCTATATATATCTATATGGCTCTATATTGTCCCTCCCCTTCCTCCCCCTCCAGATATATAGGGGCAGGAAGTGCCTCCCCCCTCCCCATGGCCTCTTGAGCCCCTAGAATAAAACCTATGACCATAGATATATAGGGTGTTGGCCGAGAGCTTCCCCATAGACTCTATGTGCCCTCGACTGTAGTGATGGCATGGCCCCATCTATCAGTTGCATTGAGTCAGTTATCTATATAGTGTTGTTAGCCCCCCTCTGTTTAGATAGGGGATTAGATATAGGGTGCCCAAATAAAGAGAGATATAGGGGCAGCCAATTAAACTCTAGACTGGCCCCCATCTATATAACTAGGTCTAGGGGTGGCCAATTAAACTCTAGACTAGCCCCCATCTATATAACCAGGTCTAGATAGGGTCGGGGCTAAAGTCACTCCGACTATGGATAGTCTAGCCTAGTTTAGTTTAATTTAGTTTATATAGAGGGCCCCTCTAATTCGAGACATATATATAGAGAGGGGGGCCACCTTATAGATATAGAGGGCCCCCTCTCCTCTCTATATATATGGGATATATGGGGCTTGGGGGGAGGCCATCTAGAGTTTATATAGAGGGCCAACCCTATCTTGGTTCAAAAGAATTAGACATTTGGGTGGCACAATATCTAGTTTTTTTGGCATATATCTTATCCCATATATATATAGAGGGGGCAGTGAGTGTCTCCCATTGTATAACATATATAATAGATGATAGATAGGGCCTAGATAGATAAGAAGATAGGTCCCCTATCTATCCTTAATCTCCCATATCCCATAGACATAGTTATAGAGGGGGAGGGCGGTGAGCGTAGCGAATACCCCTCAAGCCCTGTTTATCTGGGCCTATCTAATATATCTATGGCAGATCTAGATCTATATAGGGCGGCAAAGAAACTCTATCTTGGGGGGGGCATCTATATAAACTCTAATATAGACTGTGGGGGTATCTATCTATATGGGAGTGGATTGATCCTCACCAGTGTTTGGTTCGGATGAATATGTGTGGACGGTGGGTTGGTTGCCCTATAGATATAGAGGCTCACATAGATAGAACCCTATCTAGATATAGGGTGACCATCTATATCTATCTATATACAATAGAGGGCTCCACTATAGACATAGATCTACGTCTTATATAGGCGGTATGTTCCTTGGTGGGATTGAACCCCATCCCCCACCCTATATAGATTGATTGATTGATTGACATATAGATAGAGTAGTGTATCTGGCTAGTGTATCTACCCCCTACGGCCCCCCCACCCCAGATAGAAATGGAGTTCAGGCCTCTGATCTAAGTGCCCAGTCCTTATATCCTAGCCACCCCTAGATAATAGAATACAGAGTTGGCTCCTCCTCAGCCTCCCAGAGAACTCTAAATAGAAGTTTAGTTGTGGTCCTCGGCCCCCCGAGCATTGGCTATAACTTAATATGTGTGCCCTCGGCCAACTCAATTCTAGATGTCATCAATCCCCCCATAGATAGAGTGGGGGATTCTAGATAGAGGATGTCGGTGGGGGCACCTAGAGATAGGGGCCTCGGCCTCCTCCCTATCTATAGAGTTTAGGCCTCGCCATATAGATATATAGGCCTACCCACTATAGATAGGGATAGGGGGCCCTCGCACCGACCATCTAGAGTTGGGAGGTTGAGCATAGATAGGGTGACCATCTAATCTAAACATTTATAGTTCTCTCAGGGGATGCCCCTCTACTCTATATGTGCTGACCACATCTATAGTTCTATTGCATCTAGAGTTCTCTCGGGAGATATAGATAGGGATCCTAATTGCATAAATGAAATGTCTAGTCATCGGTCGAGTGAGTGCATAAATGTATATTATATGTCTATGTATATGTATATAGTCCCCTATATATAGATCCAATCCCCACCCACTTAAATGACTATAGATAGAGGGAGAGGTCAAGTGCTCTCCCGATGGTATCCATCACACATCATCCATCCATTGTATACGTGATGACTAGTTGTATCAACAGTGCCCTCTATATTCTCTACATATGGGCCCGCCCCCACCAACTATATATGGGATATGGATAGGGATATAAGATATAGCCACCACCCCTAGCCACCACCTATACTCTATATATAGATATGGCGATGGGACTCTCTATAGTTCTAGTCATAGTTAGAGTTCCACTCGGGAGGCGAGGCAGAGGAACCTACTTCAGATAGGCCCCACCCCCATATATAGATATATATCTCATAGTGAATACTGATCTATATAGATCTTGGATCCCTTTAGACTATACCTATATAATATATGGTGAGAGAATATATCCCATCCCATCCCATCTCATCTATTAGATAATGATAATGATAATGATAATGATAATGATAATGATAATGATAATGATAATTATAATTATAATTATAATGATAATGATAATGATAATGATAATAATAATGATAATGATAATGATAATGCATCATATTGCTTCATTCAGATCCCATTCCATTGATTTCTCTCTATATATAGCCGGGAGGGATTTCATTCACTCGTAAGGAGTTAGATATATGGGGGTGGTGTGGTGGTTTGATTCGAGTGATTGACGACTGATTCTGTGCCAAGGATTCCCAAATTCAAGCGATTGGTAGGGGGAAGGCTGACTTTGGGGCTTCCCCTAGCCCCAAATTGAGTGATTCTGGACTAACCGAGAACACTCAACCTTTCAATGGATTGCACTCGACTAGCACTGAACCTTTCATCGACCGGATGGGAGTGGAGATGGAGATACATGGTTGCGCTCAACCAACCGGAGAAGGGCTCCTCTATCTTGACTGGCCAATGGTATTCACGAATCAGTACAAATCAATAGGTGGCCCCCCCAATCCAATCAATAGCAGCTGATCCCAATCAATAGTAGTCGATCCTAATCAATAGCAGCCAATCCCACTCGAGGGTAACCAATCTAGCACCAATCCCACTCGATATGTGAGTAGGTGGTGGCACCAATACCAGTAGAATGTGGAATGGATGTAGAATGTAATACCAATACCAGACAATAGCCATCCTATAGTAAGTGTAGTGGCCATCCTATAGTAAGTGTGAATGACTGAATGAACCATTCTCTTCTCTCTGATAACCATGAGCCAAATAGGAGCACGGCTGAACCCCTATACTAGGAAGTTGATTGGGTCAGATAGCCAGATAGATAAGATAATATTCGCTACACTCAAGATAAGATCAAATCTATATAGGGAGGGGGGAGGGGGCCCCCTCTCTATATATATGGGGAGCCCATTAAACTCTATTGGGTGCCCCCCCTAGATAGATCTATATCTACCATAGATAGATTAGATAGGCCCCCCTCTCTATATATATGGATAGATAGGGCTTGGGCCCCTCTAACTCGAGACATATATATAGATAGAGAAGAGAGGGGGGCCATCAACTAACTCTATCTAACTCCATAGAATCTATATAGAGAGGGGAGAGGGGAGAGGGGAAAGGGGTGCCACTGTCTATAGTTAATCAATCAATCTATCTATCTATATAGAGGGGGGGAGGGGGGGAACAACTGTCTATCGTTAATCAATCTATCTATCTATCTATATAGAGGGGGGGGAGGGGGGAGGCCAAAAAAACTCTGTTTATATAGAGGCAAACTCTGTTTATAGAGAGGCCAAAAAAACTCTGTTTAGATTTTGCGGGGGAGGGGGGGAGGCCACCATATAGATTTAATGGGCCATGTTTATATAGTGCGAGGGAAGCGAGGGGGGGCAACCCCTATATATATATATATATATATATATATATATATATATATATATATATATATATATATATATATATATATATATATATATATATATATATATATATATATATATATGGGGAATTTTCTATATATATATAGATGGGAGTTAGTTTCCTATCCTATATATAGAGAGGGCCAAAAAACTCTATCTATTGGGGGCCCCCCTCTCTATATATATGGGGAGTTTCTTTGCCTCCCCCTATATAGATCTAATCTACTCTATCTATTGGGGATCTATCTATTGGGGGGCCCTATCTATATGGGATATATATGCATATATATATATGGGGGTGATGCAGTCAGATTTCCGATAACCATTCCATGAACCATTATTTCTATGAACCCCTATATCTATATAGAGGGGGCCTATATATCTAAATTCCATATATATATATAGGGGTTGGGGATTGGATAGATATATAGGGTGATACAGTATTCTCCTTCTCCCTCTCCGATACAGTGTTTTGCTCGATATAGTGACTAAACAAACCATTCTTTTATCTATATGTCCATGAACCCCTATATCATATCTATATAGAGGGGGTTGATTGGGCCATTCTCTTCTCCCTCTGGACCCCTATCCCCTATAAATAGAAAGGCGATTGGGCCATTCTCCAGCCGAACTAACCAACTAGCATACCGACTATAGATCCAACATACCAACCAGAGATTAGATCCATCTACCATCATCGATCTATTCTCTAGTTGGTTGAGTGGTTCGCTGCCCCCATATATATATAGGGAGGGGGTCCAATTCTATTACTATATATCGAGTCAGCCTCTATATCTATATGGCGTATCACATCTATAATCCTATCTATCGTGTACCAATAATATATATTTTGGGAGTGGGACTCTAGATCGAGAGAGAGAAGCTTTGTATCACGTCTATAATCCTATCAATCGAGTCCCAATATGAAGAGAAGAGTATTGATCTCGAGTCAGTAGATCGAGTGCCCCCCATAGTCCAGTCTATATCGAGAGTCATCCCATATAGCCTATATATCTATCTGGGGCCAGTATAGTGATTCGTTGGCACCCCATATATAAATTGAAGATAGGCTCCCCATAGTGAATGGTAGACTCTATCTATAGACTGTGGGGATTAGATCTATATATAGGCAAGTGCCAACCCCATATCCATATATATAGGGTCTGGTAAGGGATGGTCAAGCATGCCGTAATAAATCTAGAATCTATAATCCCCATTAAACTCAACTTATAAGATATGGCCTAGGGGGGCCATAAAACTCAACTCCCATATATATATAGAGGGAACTCAACTTATATGATATGTCCTGGGGGCCCCATTAAACTTTATATGGTTATATATGGGGGGTGGGGGGTGCCAAAAAAATATATATCGTGGGGGTGCCAATGAAACTATATATTGTGCCACCATATCCATTATATAATAGCCATGCCATATAGAGAATTTAATTTGATTTAATTTGATTCAATTTCTATATGGGGTGCTACCATATCCATTATATAATAGCCATATAGATCTATGGGGTGCTAATAACATTGCACTGGATTATGGCCATATATAGATAGGGGTCGAGCCCCCATATAGTTAGATAGGCGGTCAAGCTCACCATATATATAGATAGGCAGCCCTATATAGAGATCTAATCCCCACCCCCTGTCTATATATATATGGGATTACCAACTAGATCAGATCAGATCAAATCTATATAGGGGAGGGGGGGAGAGGGGGAGGGGCGACTGCCCTATAGATCTATCTAGGGACCCTTGGCCATATATATAGATAGGGAAGACGGGGCCTAGATAGATATATAGGTTGGGCCCATATGGATATATAGGGCAAAGCTAGATATCAGGAAGCCTATATCTATATCTCTTCCCTTGATATCAGATAGTCACCCCATAGAGAGGCTCCATACCAAATACTCGCATGAAAGTAGAGTATTGTAGCCCCCCATTGGTATATCTCACTTCGTGAGATGGCCCTATCTATATCTCACTTGCGTGAGATAGACAATCATCCATGTATTATATACGTGACCATATATCAATATCCATATATGGGGGGGTGAGAACCCAACCCAAAGTTCTCTATATAGGGGTTGATTGAGTGAGGTCCCCAATAGAGAACCCATTAATCTCTATAGGGTGGCACGGTATAGAGTTTCATTGGCACCCCCTATATATCTTATCTTATCTTATCTTATCTTATCCATATGGCGAGTGGGGTTGAAGGGGATAGAGGGGGTCGAGTGGCATGGCAGTTCTCGCCATATAGAATAGAGGGGGGTCGTTGCCCCCCTCTGTTTAGATAGGGAAGAAAAGAAACTAGATAGATAGCCACCCCTGCCCCATGTATAGAGAGGGGAGAATAAATGTGCACTTTATATAGTAGGCCCCAGCGGTATATAGATCCAGCCGAGAGTCGGTCTATATATATGGCTCGATGGAATGGATCGAGTGCCGATTCTAGATAGGGCGGCCCCCCTCTCTCTATATGGCTTTACTATGTAGAGAAGGCCCCATAGGAATGGCTCATCCTCCCAATCTCTAAACAGAGCCCCGCCACCCGCACCCCCCCCCCCCAAACACTATATATCTTATCTAGCATAACTATAGATTATAGAGTGGGAGCCCGCCCCCGTCTATATAGTTTTTTTGGCCAAGCCCTATCTATCTAGCAATAGTTTCAACTCAACTTCCCATATATATATATATATGCCCCCCCTCCCCCCTCTATATAGATTGATTGATTGATTGATTGATTGATTGATTGATTGATTGATTGATTAACTATAGATAGTGGCCAACCCTCCCCCCCCCCCCTCTATATAAATAGGGCCCATTAAATCTATATGGTGGCCTCCCCCCCTCTATATAAATAGAGTTGGCCTCTATATAAACAGAGTTTTTTTGGCCTCTATATAAATTAGATTGATTAACTCTATCAATTCAAATAGAGAGGGGCCCCCCTCTCCCCACCCTATATAAATATATATATAGCCCCTCTCTATTTATATTTAAACTAACTCAACTAAGTAGAGATTTAGTCAGTAGAAGTGGGTTGAGTGCCCCCCCCCCTCTATTCTATAGACTTTATATCCCTATATATAGATATGGGAGTGTGCCATATCTATATATAGGGAGTGAACCTATCTCTCGAGTCCCCAATATTCAGTCAATAGGTTGAGTGCCCAGTAGAGTATTCAGTCAGTCAGTAGAAGTGGGTTGAGTGCCCCCCCCCCCACTTTATTTTATAGACTCTATATCCCTATATATAGATATGGGAGTGTGTCATATCTATATATAGGGCCTTGATTCAGCATTCACCACCACCTCTTTCTTTTGTCTTAGTATCCCCTATATATATAGATATGGCTTTCGTCTTCTTTCCCCTATATATAGATATGGTGTACCCACTGAGAGAGAGAGATCTATATATATGGCTATGGATCGCTCCCACTATAGATAGATATGGGTATGTCGCTTGCATGGCGGCGCTCTATCACTCCCCAACTCTATATCGTCATCCACATATTACTTATATAAGGCATGGATTGCTTCCACTATATATAGATATGGGTCTATATTGTTGTTTGCCTGTCTATATATCTATTCTGGCCCGGGGCTCCCGATAGGCACTCTCTGGCCTATCAAGCATTAGACGTGGATCACTGCCAAAAAGAATAGAGAGTTTTTTTGGCACCTCCACTATATATAGATATGGGAACTCTACTCTATATTGTCGCTTGCCTACTCGTCGCCTTATCTCTATCAAGGGATCAGGGCCTTCAGGCCCATATATCTATCTCCCCTCCCCTAGATAGAGTGGGGAGGGACCTACCCCCATATTAGATCTCTTCACCCTCCTCCGCTTGATGATCACTCCCCCCCCTAGCATGGGCCTTCAGTATAGTGCTCCTAGATATAGATAGTGAGTGGGGGCCCTCTACCTATGCTTTCCATTCTTGCCCCACCTGTTATCTATATATCTAGAGTTTAGGGGCCACCCCATCGCTCCCACTATAGATAGATATGGAGATTGTATCGAGTAGAGTTATCTAGATAGGGGAAGGCTATCATCTGATTGTCTGGTGGGATGCGTAATCTAACCCCATACATCTTATTATATATGTAACATGAGTTGAGACGCCTATCTACTCTCTACAAGTGCCCCTCTGTCTATAGCCTACACAGCTCCTAGAGAGTAGATAGGCATAGACCCTCTGGAAGCCCCCCCTCTCTATCTATCTATATTGAGTCTATTAGATACCATATCAGCCCCCCCTCCTCCCCCCTCTATATCTATTATGTAGAGAGTCGAGTCTATTAGATAGGGGATAGGGGATAGGGCCCCTCTAGATGTATAGACAAATAGGCCCCCTCTATCTCAAGGAATATACAGAGCCACACCCTAACTATCAAGCATATCTACTCTCTATGGGTTCTATATAATTTAGGGGAGAGAGGGAAGCGTGCCCCTCTAGAGCACACAGCATCAGATAGACTAGAGGGGCACATAGGGGGGAAGGTGGGAACACCCCAACCCGCCTTCTCTCTGAACGGATGGACACAACGCATCCTAACCACTTTTGTAGGGATAGGACACACCCCACCTATTCCCTTGCCCGCATGGACGAGGAGCATTAGTATTCGCTACGCTCAAGATAGATATAGATATATCTGCTGCCAGATAAATAAGTATTCACCCCTAGCCCCCCCTTTCAATTTAGAGGGGATCTAGGGATAGGGGGATAACGAGATGGGGGTAGGGGCAGCCACCCTATATATATATCCAATCCCCACCCCCTCTCTCTATATGGGATATAAGATATAAGATATATATCTATATATAGACAGGGGCGCCCCTATCAATCCAATCCCCCACCCACTTAAGATATATAGACAGGGGCAGGGGCGCCCCTATCTATCTCTATGGCTATATAGACGAGGGTGCCCCCCACAATATAGAGTTTCATTGGCACCCCTATAGATTTATATGGCTATTAAATTATGTCTATGGTGGCACCCCATAGATAGATTATATTTAGATGCCCCTCTATATAGATATGGGAGATTAAGTATAGATAGGGCAATCCGATCCCACCACTATCTAGGGCCCCCACCCCAGTCTAGATAGATAGAGAGGGCAATCCGATCTATACATATAGAGTTTAGTTTAAATAGAGAGGGGCTCTCCATATATATAGAGAGGCCATTGTCTATTGTTAATCAATCTATATAGAGGGCCAAAGAAACTCTATCTTGGGGGGTTTGGGCGCGGCGGTCAGGGGGGCACTGTCTATCGTTAATCAATCAATCTATCTATATAGAGGGGGGGAGGCCAAAAAAGCCCTATCTTGAGGGAGGAGGGGGGGCAACCCCTATATATATATGGGAAGTGTTCTATATATAGATGGGAGTTAGTTTCCTATATATAGAGAGGGCCAAAAAACTCTATCTATTGCCCCCCCCCCCCCTCTCTATATATATGGGGAGTTTATTTGGCCCTATATAGATCTGATATACTCTGTCTATTGGGGTGGGGCTCTATCTTCCCACCCCATCTAGATAGATAGGTGACTGGCATGGGGGTTGGGTCCATATATAGAGGGGCATGGGGGCTGGGGTGACTATTTGAGAAGTTCCTTCCATCTATAAAGCTAGTCCCCTATAGACTCGACTCTCCTATAGAAGGGAAGGGGCACCCCTCTCGATATAGGTAGATATAGAGAATCTATGATATCGTCTAATTGTCTGGTGGGCCTATCTATATGGGAGATATAGATATAGAGTGGGTTGGGTTTCCCTGCCATCTAGAACAACCAACCCCAACCAAATAGATAAGTGGATAAGTGTTCTATAGAGGATCGTGTGACCCTATCTATCTATATGGCACCCTCCATATAGATATCATCTGATTGTCTGGTGGCCTATATATATGGGAGAGGTAGATATATAGATGGGCCTAGGGAGAGACTCTATATAGACTAAGTAAGATAGAAGTCAATCGGGGATGCCCAGATAGATATATAGGCTCTCTGGCAATAGACTTCTTGGTCGACTAACTAGATATATATCTATATAGGGTCCCAATCCCCTAAC